>JAYWIR010000053.1:0-600000 GCA_036172245.1 Raillietiella orientalis | reverse complement strand
AACTTCTTGAGCAACGGTTCCTCCTCGTCGCGTTCCACGTCATCTGCGTCTTTGTGCCATTGGAACCCTCCATTAGCCGTTCACGTTTCGCCCGGCAGTTCAGGACTCGAGATGTGGTAGCATCTGAGTTTCCTTGTCTGTTTTTGACTGAGTTCTTGCCGATTTTTTTTTCTTTTGCTCTTAAAAAAAAAAAAAAAAAAAAAAAAGGAAGTCTCACTGTAGCCACACGGCCCGCGTTGGCAGCCGTGAAGCTGCGGCCTGCGCGTTGGCATCAAATGTCGCGGGTTCGAATCCTACCCGAGGAAGGGACAACGCCGAGAGAGATCGGTAAAGTTTTCAACTAGCAATAATCGCGGCTCAGTCGCCTTCCTCGCCTACGATACTGCCCGTGCGCAAGGCAGTCTGGAGAAATGGGTGCGTCGTGGGTTTCGAGTCCCCTCGCAGAATGGCGCTGGTTAGCCTCGGATGGCTTCGGGTGCAGCACTCGTGGGATCCGGAAACCCCCAGATGCCCCCGTCGACTGCGGGGTCCTTCCAGGACAGCTCATGGAGCGGTTCCCTTGCGGGTTCCCTTTGGAAAGGAAATTCAGAAGCGGATCTTTTCCGGGTTCCCTTCAGAGGTGGAACGAGTATTGGCCCTCTCCTGGGTGTCCCTCCGGAGACAACCAGGGCGAGCGTTCCCTCCCAAGCGTTAGAGGAACGGACTCCTTCCTCCAGAGCCTTTCTGGATTCATAAAGCCGTCCCTCCGAGCTTGCCCCCCAACTTGAAGAGTCACAGGCACCCTCCGGTTGAGTGGGCGGTGTTCCAAGAGTTGTGAGCTCATGGTTCCTGAGTACTTAGCTGCAACTGTGCCGGACACTTGCCCTCGAGGCCGATGGCCAGCAACGCTCTCTCAGATAGCCGTCGAAATCCCTTCCTCCAAGTCTTCAGACTTGGAGGAATCCTCTCCTTCGCGCCCCATGGTCACTAGGGTCGCGCGCTCTTATCTCGCATGTCGCATCCATGCTGTGCTTATCGTTCTTCTTGCGAGGCGGCTTGGGGAGTGCTACGGTGAATTTTTCTTGTTCCATCTTTGAGCCGTTGGGCATTTTTTTTTTTTTTTTTTTTTTTTAACCCGTTGGGTGCGGAGCTCATCAGATGTAAACGTCGTGTTGTCGGCACAGTCGCATTTGGAAGGAATGATCGTTTTTCGCGTCGCGCTTACTCGATCGAGGTAACTGACCACATAAAGTGCTAATTAAAGTTACTGTTATAATTGTTGACTTACACCACATTCAATAAAATATTTTTATTCTTCCCAAACCTAAATTTTTAAATTTTTTTTATGTATATTTGGCTGTTCCCTTATCTATAATGCTTTTCATACCTTCAGAATCAGATGGCGGTGAAAAACAGGGATGTTCTCTCAATTTCATCTTCCTATTCTTCATTCGAATCCGACTCTTCATCTATTTCACTGTCGTCTCTTATTATGATAATAATCTCCTCAAGATTATTCGACGTTTCTAAGATATCACAAAGATAAAAAACAATATAATAAATTATGTACGACACCGAGGGAAACCGTGAATCGTAAGCCTATATAAATAAAATTTTGCTTACTGTCGTTGCTAAGGGAACGATAAGAACGTAAGCGTATGCTTCCATCTCAAACACGGATGGTATTAACTTATGTCGCGTGTACAAGGTAAAAACATTTATCAAACTCATATATGAGCCCATAGTCCACGCCGATAATTTTCGCCGAACCCGTACATGAGTCCATGGCACGCTAGGGGTTAAAAAAAAAAAGAAAGAAAGAAAGAAAGAAAACTTTTTGGTGCACCTTAAGAAAATTCCTGTTGAAAGCATCCACAAAGTATCCGTGGTAACGGCGCGGTTGCCTGTGACCACGGAGACACCCGAGGAGACTCTGGCGGCCGTGGCGTTGGTTTGGACTTGTTTTCCGGTTTGTTTCTCAAGGATCGGGCACGAAGGAACTTAACTGTCCAAGCCCGAGAAGTCGGAACCAACCACCGTCGCCACCAGAAGCCGCCGCCTCGGGCGCTCTTTCTCAGCAGCGGTGTACGGAATAAGGCGGTTCGCGCACGAATGTCCCCAATGGTGGTGATCCGTACCCGGCCGATTAGCAGAGGAGTCTGCTTCCGGCGTCGAGGGTGGCGTCCCGCGCGTGCTCGCATGGGGTGCTCTGCACCCCGCCCGGCAGCCTCCTTTCCCGGTCGGGAAAAGGTTGCTGCCCTTCTAGGACTGGCTCTCCGCGTGCGGGGGTTTCCGAATCGAATGGGCCGGTGTGGTGGTCTCCCGGGAGAAGCACAATCCTCCGCTGTCGGGAACGGGCTGACCAAGGATTCCCCAAACCCCGTGCTGACCCCGCGTTCGAATCTGACCAGAGGCGGACCCGTCGCAGCTCGAGGAGAGCATGACGAAGGTATCCGATGTCGACGAGCGCCATACCCCGGAAAGCAAGGAGCACGAGATCGCAGAAACCAAGGAAAGGGCCGTCACCCCCTTCCCAGAGGAGAAGCAGCCGCACGTGGACAATAAGGACGTGCCCATGGCAACAGGTAAGGAGGTGGAGGGAGCAACCAAGGTGCGGTGTTCGCTCCGCACCCCGCCTGACGATCTCGCGCCGTTCTTTCGCGGCCGCCCCCCCTTGGCTCTGAGCTCTCGGGTGAATGTCTTTGCTTTCCAGAGGGTCCCGCCCCTTCCATGTTCCATACGGAGGGAAAGGCTTACCAGGTCAACGTCTCCTTTGATGACCTCAGCCTGTCCGAAGTGGCCCCCAAGGACGACGAGGTGCCGGAGTCAGCGGCGACGGGACACGCGGATTCTCACGGCCCCGCTCAGGACTCCGCGGCCCGTAAACCCCTCATCTCCTCTTGCCCTTCCACTGGTCACGCGGCGTGGGTCTGCCTCACCACGACGGCAGCAGTACTTTGGACCTCCCGCTTTGTTGCTGCCTTCGCGCTCTGACTGCGGGTTCCGGCCGAATAATAAAAAACACGGATTCCCCCACGTGTTCCCCAAACAATGCAGAACACACAGGCAGACCCACAGACGGCGGAGATTTGTTTCAGGACCCCTGTCAAAGGGCTGCCTCCCTGTGCCTCTTGGATTTTTTCCCAGAACCACGAAAGCGGGGCGCTTCGGTGCCGCGGGCAGCCAGGGCTCCTCCCCACCGGGCCCTCCTTTTTGAGAGCGGAAGCTGGCAGTTTTGGGGCCTAGGGGACGGGCGGTCATTTCCCGGGGAGGTGCATTTCCCGAAGAATCCGCGGTTCGGCGGCGGGGAGAAGTGGCGGAAGAATCCTTGCCCGGAGGTGTTGCCGCCCGCGACGGTCTTTGACACCTGACCCCTCTTAGCGCGTGTACACCGCCGTACTGTTTGGGAGGAAGGGGGATGAGCACCGAGCAAGTTCATCACTGCAAAGTTCGCCCGCGTCCCCCGTCCCGTCGGCGTCCTCTTTACCGAGGTATCCGCGTGCATTGCTCTGTCGGTCTTGACCCCACTCTTCCGGCTTCACGGGCGGAGGGCGGTTCGCCCCGGACGTCAGTTGGTTTTTCAACGGCCACATCGTCTCGATGTACTTGTTTGCATGCAAGCCAGCAGTCCCAGTTCCTCTTGGCAGTCACCACTGTACCAGGCCATCTCTCTTCTAACCCTCAGGACATGTGGGTGTTCCTGTTGTCCTGGCACTGCACTGGGCATCCATCAGACGTTCAAGAGGGGTGGGGAGTCATGTTCCTGAAAACGGTTGAGCGCTGTCTTGGAGAGGGGTGAAGGGACCACCCAACACGTTGATGAGTACATTAAGTGAAGACAGCTGTGTCACCCTCCAACGATTCTTGCAGAATTCCCACACCCGCAACGTGGAGGCTATTCGCGGGCTGCAGCAGCAAGCAGCTTTCTGTTTCCTCGGTCATTTCAGAGGTCCAAGTAAGATTCAGGAAAGGTCTCGTCCGCATCCATTTTATCCTCTGTTTCTTCCCCAAACCACAAATCCTCGAGACGCTGCGACTTTGTGATAGATGCAGAAAAGGGGGGTCGGTTGCGGAGCCAAGTCAACCTAAGAAGGGAGCAATTTATTCGCAGCCTTTGACGTTGGTGAGGCGCTTAAGGCTACAGGTCCTCTGTAGATCTTCGAATACCAAAAGCTTTCAGGAGTTGGATTCTTCACTGCGCTCTCGTCTTTGAATTTTTCCAGTCGGATTCACCTTATGTCAGCAGTCGTCTGGCGCAGCAACTAAGTCTGGAAAAGTTTCCTGCATTCCTAGAGGATCCGAGTTTGGGTGCTCATGAAGAATGACCGCCCGCTACCTTTCCTTGGCACTTATTTTTTTTTTACTTTTAAAGGAGAAGATTGTCCCCAGTTCGAATCGCGAAGGGAGGAATTCATGGAATGCCTTTTGGGAACGCAGACAACCCGTTTCGCAGACGCTTTGGGGGTGATCGAGTGTTCCCGCACACAACACTTCAAGACATCGTTCACTCTGGAGATTCCTTCCCTTCTGTGGAAGGGGATCACCGGGATGCTGTGGGCAGTCCATTCACTGGGGAGGCATCCGCCATCTTCTTCAAGATGCAGCGGTAATGTCCATGCGGGTGCCGTGCCACAGTTCCTGACCCCCCGTTCTCCTCTTCGGCGCGCTCCTCGAAGGATGCTGGTCGCAGGCACTCGTGCGTGGGTGTTCCGCAACTTTGCGCTTCTTGTCGCGGTGCTCGCGATGAAAGGGGCGGTGTCGATAGCGCGGACCACGGGATCGCATCGGGGAACATCGGTTCCTGCCTAGATCTCCACCTTGATCTTCGCCTGCGGGTCGATCACCGCTTGCGGCGGCGTCCAATCCTGGCGCAGCGCCGGGGGGGTGAAAACGTGGGTCCGGGTTTCCCTGTCTCCACGGCCCTTGCAGAGTTCCTCTGCCCCGTGTTTCATCAGGGAGCCTTCGTGGACTGCCGAGTCAGGAGGTCATCCTGAGCATGCGGTGCTAGGTCGCTCCTCCGCGTCGTTGCCGGGCCAATCCGCCAGCAGGTTCACGTTGCAGATGTCGTAGCGGTTGGCGGACTTGTCCGGTGAGTCGTCTTCGTCGGTGCCATCCTTCATTTCGTCGAGGATGTTGGCTCTTTCGCGACGGAATGACTTCGGGTTGCGCGCGAGAGGATCTGCTACTGCGCCGGATGTTCTGGAGGAGCCACAAGTGTGCACAACGACGAAAAAAAGCAGTCCAAAAAGCAGCAGCACGCCGAAGCCCGTGCGCTCTTCACCGTGAACGTGTTTTTGCTTCCGACTCCACCGCGCGATGCGCGGTAAACCTGTGCGGACGCCCCTCCTGGGACCAGGATGCTCGGTGGGACGTGCGCCATTCTGCTCGGACCCCGAGAAGCTTTCTTGATGGGAGCCAGTGAAGGCGTTCCTGCTCTTGCCGCAAAAAAGCCGCGGAAAAAAGATAAGATGGGGTCTTTATCTTCCGCTTCGCCTCTGCGGTTGAATTCCGGTTATATCGAACGCCACTGGTCGACTGTTCGGCTTTTCCATGTCAGTTAAGGAGGTCATTAAGGAAATCGGCCAACGGGCATCTTCGATTCGAGGCGTCGACGTCTGTCGCATACGAAGCTGCGGCCCGCTACGGATTCAGGCATCGGTGAAAACCCGCTGCTGCTCGGCGAGCGGCTGCTCATGCCAGCGGCGACGCAGCCTGCGTTCTTCGCCCCTTGAGGGAAGCGCGGATCCGCACAGTCGTCCGATAACCCTTGCGGCGGCAAGACCCGTCCGGTGCGCTCGGGAGACGCCGGCATTCGACCCTTCTGGAAGAGGTTCCGAAAGGATCGACTTCCAGCGCCACGGAGAGCAGACATCCCCCCTCTCCCCCTACCTCCTGGAGGGGCTCCCCACCGGCCGAAAGAAGAGTCGCCCAGGGACTGTTCTCTGGGAATTTCCTTCTACTCTTCCCCGCAACGCTGTTGGCGGCCATCTTGTGAGATCGAACTCTTCGACCGTTCTCGCGGGATTCTCTGCGCTTTCATCCCTGGCGAGCGGACGAGCGGGTCGACACAGGGCTGGTGGGCGTGTGCCGCACCGTGCTCGTCTCTCAGGTGGAGGGACGCAGGCCAGAGCAGATTCCATTTCAAGATTAATGGAGCTACAGCTGTCTGGGGAGCGCGGGATCCGCGGATTCGGTTTCCCGAACGCTCCTCGGCTTCACATCCTTCCCTTCTATTCTGTTTTTCCTCTTCTCCCAGCTCCTTCGCAACACCTCCCAGCGTCTGCTTTTCCTCACGGCGGAGCAGATCGCACCGTCGCTGGCAGCCTCCTGCTGGGATCGGCGAAATCTTTCCGGTTCTCCGTGGACGATCAGTCGTTTCCTGGGGCTTTGGCGGTCAAGTCAGCGCGTCTCATGCACGAGAAAAGGGCAGCGCGGAGTTGGTCGGATACCCCCCTTGAAGGTTGTCTCTCCAGAATGCAAGAAGCGCGCTGCTCCCTTCAGAGGGGGAAACCAAGATCGGTTCCCTTGCGAGTTTTTTCCGGAGATGACAATCCAGGAGTGAATCTTTTTCTGATTCCCTCCGTAGAGAGAGAGAGGAAGAGGTTCCCTTCGGAGGCAGCCAGAGCGAGGGTTCCCTTTGGGATTCTGCTACCATGAGTAAAAGCAACGGACTGCTTCCTCTGAAGTCTTCCCGTATTCATAGGGTGGTCCCTCCAAGGTTGCCCCCCTAACTTGTAAAGTCACATACACCCTTAGTTGACGTGGAGGGCGTCCAAGAACTTCGTAAGCTCCCTCTAAGGAGGCGGACCGTTCTTCGGCACTCTTCAGAACCAAAAAAAAAAAAACTGGAATAAAAGCAGCGGAAACGGACGACGTCTCGACGTGGAGTCTCTCCTGATGCTGATAAGGCGCTCCGTGTTGGGAGTAGGTTCACGTTGTGTACGCCGGTCATGGTCCTTCCGACCGTGTCTCTTTCCATCTTTTCCTCTCGGAGATGACCGCGGGTTTGACCGCCCTGTGGAAATTTTATCTCTATAGTGGCCTCGACGGCGGAGGCACGTTTTCTAGTTCGTCGATGATCGAGAGGACCCTCAGCTTCTCGGTGAAGGTCATCCACACTCGATCGCGGTTCATGTGGGGCCTCCGGTGTTTGCGTTGGTTTGGAATGGCTTTGTCCCATCGGCTAGCTGGACTGCCTCCGCCTTCGTGGTGACTTTCACCCGGGTGATCATGTTGTCCGTGTCTGCCTGGACCACGGGGCGGACAGCTCCGAATCGTCCGGGACTTTGTTTCTGCCCTTCCGGGACGGGACAGGCCTTGTTTTGGGGGCTGCTTCCGGAACCGTCCTGCAGCGGGGAGGGATCCGTTTGATTGGTGGCGGTTTCTCCGCGGCGTGCAGGCTGGAATGCGAGGTCTCGTCCCGTAGGCCACGCCAGACACAGGAGCGATCCTCCGCCCTTCGTCCAGAGACTCCACGACTCGGGCAGTGGGTTCGAACTGAAGCAGTGGGTGAAGAGATGACTCTGCTGCAGGCCGATGGGAGTCTCCGGACGTCGGGGAGGAGCTCGAGGCACGGTGCATGCCGACGCAGCGCATGGCCTTCCTTCGATGGCGGATGCTCCAAAGTCGGAAACTGCGGCGCGAGGTATCGTCGAGCAGCACGGGTGGCCGAAGCGCACTTCCGGCTCCTGGTGGAGCCTCTTCAGGGTCAGACGTCGCAGAATGCCAGCCTTTCCTCGTACTTTGCGCTCGTGTCTCGACCTCGTAAAATCGGCAGCGTTCCGGCGTGACGCATTCCGCCGCCGCATGGCCATCGCTCTTTCGGCATCTGCCTCTGGGGTGCGCGCGCGTCACAACGGACCTGCCCACCCGTACCGCAAGCCCACATTTTCCGCACAGCAACTCCCAATTTCTCGATACTTAAAGAGCTGTCCTGTTTACAGGTTATATGTGAGTGCCTTTCGATTTCACGGCTGCGTCGTGGGATCTCCACAGCACGTCTTGCCGTGAGAAAGTCACTTGGCATTTCAAAAAAAAAAAAAAAAGAAGGCGCGAGCCACGCGAAAAAACACTGCAGGTTGCTCTAAGCTTTAGGGACGCTCGTGGCACTTCTTGCTTTCGGCATATTCTGCTGCAATCTCGAGATCTGACACGAACTTTCGAGATCGAGCCTCTGCAAACGCGGAAACACACAAAGGTAAGCTCGTCTTTCCTTCATCCCCACTTACATGTAACCATCTGCCGTTTGCTTGGGCATTCGTCGTTGCACCATACTTTCCGACTCGTGCAGCGCTGCGGGACATCTCATCCCACTTGATGCTGCGTTGCTTCCACTCTTCTGCAGTTCCTCAGGAAGCGTCCTCGCGGTCACATTTCCCGATTCGCATTCGTTGCGCAAAGACGGTACCACTACGTTTCTGGACGCGCTCGCTTTGGTTGCTGCGATTTCACAGTTCCCTCGCAGATGAAGTTTCCGTCGTCTGTCTGCCTTCTTGGATCGCTCACCGAGCCTTGTGACAATCTTTTGTTTTATTACTTCCGCCTTATCTGTTGACACGTCCTTTGGTGCATCTCTTCTCTGTGGTTGGAAGACGTGTTTCTGACCTCGAAATTAATACTGGAAAACTTCTCGCCAATTTCCTCGTGGCCATCAGAAAGAGCGTATACTTTTGGCCGATGGTTCTTTTATCCAGTGCGTTGTTCCTACGTCCCCTTGCATGAAGCGAGGGTCAGTTTCACTGTAAGTCTGCTTGAGACTGAGACGAGCCCGCAGCAGCATCGGACAGCAGCCACTCCTGTGCAGATTACGCAACGTGGGTGTTCCTTCATCAACGTCCGCATCTAATACGCGTTCGTGGTGTCTGTCTGGTTCCTGGTTCGTCTTCCCACAAGGGTAGGATGTTTTGATAGTCATCGGAATCTTTCTCTACGTTGGATAAAATTCTTAGAAAAATGTAGAGATCAAGAACTAGCAGAAAGAAAGCAGGAAGAAATTAAGAAGATGCTTAAGATATATCATCAGAAGCACCAAGAATGAATGTGATTGAGCGTGACTCTGCTAGCAACACAGCAAGTAGCAAATGATTCTTCGCAGGAAGTGAGATTGCTGAATGCGAGCAACAACTTGGCTGAAATAACGTGGCCACCTTTGAACATTCGCTCCACAGCTGCATATCAGTCCAATGAACAAATGGCTGATGCTATTACTACATTTGATCATGCTCCAGAGCCAACGGCAGATCCTGAATTTTAATTCATCAGTGAAGAGTCCACTGGGATCTTGCAACAGTTTCGGGAAAGTGATTAAGAAAACTTCGGATTTATTGGCACGAAATGCATCATCCCAGAGCAGCTTCACTAACAGTTCCACCGAAGATGTAACGCCCTTGTCAGATGACACAAATCATGTAGAGATTCGTAGCAGGCTTCAGTCAGCTGAGCAGAATCCTGCTGCTAGTAGTATCAGTGCTGTTATGGACGTTAATTGCACTCTCTCCTACAAAGCATTGCACATTGATCGATTTTATCTTGCTGCGCCGAATGCTCTCAGTGACATCATCGCTTGTGCTAACTTGTGTTTGAAATAGGAAGCCTTCTAAATTTTCTCTCTCAGGAAATGCAAGAAAGTCCCAGGCTTGCGCAGTTCAAAGATGCTGATTGCGTAGTTGTTAGATCAAAAAGGAAGCCGTATTAGATTCCATCGAAGTCTGAGTAGTTTACAGTTTTCTTTGTCTTCCGATATTTTTTAGGTTTCGCGATTTTGTTTTGTCTGGAATTATAGCCTTGTTGTAACTCCACAAAAAGTTTGGGTTCTCTTCCAGTGTTCTCGTTTCAGATTTTCAAAATGCATTCTAAGACACGCATATGATTATTTTACTCAAAAGACCTCACGGAGCAAGGAAACGGAGCGGCCCGGTGGTTTCTTATATAGCAAAGACCGTAAGACATTTCTAAAACCTTCCACGCGGTGACTGGAAATGTCTCCCACCGCATCCATCAATTTACCTTTCACCTTCATTCGCTGATTTGGGTATCAAGAAAATTGGGTTAAACAGCGGGTGTTGCAAGACTCTGTTCACCAGGGGCTTCTGCAAGACGGTGCCAACTGTCTGCTGCGCCCTACCATGCCTCAGTAGCATGAACTTTCTTCGGCTTCGGCAACCCTGAAGAAACTCTGCTGATTCCGTCGAGTGAGAGCGAAAGAGTTCCTCCGGAGTCATATGGTTACAGGAACAAGCTTCAGTTCTGGGAAGCACCAACCTGTAGCCCAGTGGTGGGCGAGCTGCTGTCTGCAGACCAAGGCTGTCCGTTGCAACAGAAAAGGTTGTCCACTGCTGACCTAAGCTTCTAAAGCCTCCCTTTCGCACTGCGTTGGCTCCGTCTAATTTTCTATGAATTGTTCTAAAATACCTATCGTCTTCATCCAGTGGCGTTGGGTACGATGCAAAGTAGGAAGCAAAGCGATGGTTTTAATCTAAGGCATCCCCAGTTCTGTCGTCTGTAGCAGTGTGCACGATGCGGCGGCCTGATGAAGCGAATGCCTTCATCAGTTATTTGAAGCAGTCTTTGCAGCCCTTTGCCTGACTGAGTAGAAAAGTAACTTTGCCCGTAGCTGTAAGATGGAAACTTCTTTTCACAGAAGATTTTCTCCCATCAGATAAAATTTACGAACCTTACCGTCGAATTTTTCAGTAGAGCAAATGGTTCATCAAAGAATAGAATGGTGCACGCAACCGCAGCATGCAGCCTAAGTTGCCATCAAAGAAGCTTGTACGTAATTACTCCCAACACCTTCTTTATTCCCAAGTGGCAGCAATAATCGACACTTGCAGTTCGACGACTCAGACTTGGAATTTATTGCAAAGCGGGCAGAAAAAAGGCCACAAACCTTGTGCACTCAAAAGCTCTCATGATCAACCCAGTGACCAAACTCGATGTAAAAGGGTTTGCCATTAACTGAAGGGAAATCAAAGCGTTGTCTTGGGTGAATTACTATTTTCAAAGGGAGCTCCAAGTGGAGTTGACGAAACCGTGGACCGTGAAGGATACCTCAATTCTGTTTCACTCACCGGTAGAAGATAAAATACGCTCTGCTGTGGTAGCCCTACCACTGTCTATGAACCTACATTCTAAATTTGGATGTATCAGTTTCCATATCACCATCAGTTAGCAAACACGAAAAACGAAGACGAGAAAGCACCGTATCAGCTTCTGCCATTATTATACGCATCCAATTTTTCCGAGCAAAGACACGAAAAGCGTCCTTTCCCACTTTTTTCCCGCATGGCAGAATCCGATTCAAGAAACCACTTCAGTGTCAAAGAACCTGATCTATCCTTTTCGACTTCCAACAGGCCAATACGGCGAGAACGCTGTTCCATTCTCTTATCCAGACATTCTGTAAAGCTCCTTTCACTTTTCCAGCAGAGCTCGCATAACCTATAACTATCCCTTTTTTTATCTTTATTCCTTGCCCACTGGCACATTACTTGAACCTCCATTGGCCCTGCGAACTGCAACGAAGGCAACAGGTTTTATGTTATAAGATTGATTATCCAAATAGTGAGCTGTCATGCCTTCAAATGGCGCTGCGGCTACAACTGCGTCCGGAACTTCGTCTGGGAATTTTACCAGGCAGTTCTGGTGCAGGTTTCTCACAGTATCCTCTAGGTGGTGCCGTGCAGTATCAACTCCATCTCAAATCTGCGAACTACCACTTGTTTCTTGTTTACCAAGCTTTTCAACGATCCCTATCTCCTTAAGCTCCTGAACTCACCCGATGGGACCAGCAGGGTCACGGCACTCAACCTGTAAAGCCTTTAAGAGTTAGTGTCGAAAAAACCCACGGACTCTCTTTTCCTCTCCCGGGAAACATCATCACGAACAAATTCGCTCGTACTGGTGCCATCTCGGAGTTCGATGGCAGTCAGTACCTTTGTCTTACCATTGGATATGCCACCTCCGACTCCACCATTGGCCAGAGATGCGCTTCGGCGACCCGTGCTGCTCGACGGCACCACGCGCGGCAGTCTCTGACTTTGGAGGAAGCTTCCGCCATCGAGGGAAGGCCATGCGCTGAGTCAGCGTGCGCGTGCCTCGAGCTGCTTTCCAATGTCCGGAAACTCCCGTCGGCCTGGAGCAGTCTCTTCACCGAACCAGTCTCTTCTCTTCCAGTCTAGTCTAGTCTGAACCAGTCTTCAGTCTCTTGCCCGCCTGCACACAAGCAGGTAGGCAAGCCCCACAGGCAGCTACGCCATCGTCGGGAGTCCAGCAGAAGATGGAGAATTCCGTCCGTAAGACCGGCGATTCCTCGCTGAGCCAGATCTCGTGCTCCGGAAGATCGGTGGCATCTTTGTTCTGAACATCCCTGGGAAAACGCACCCAGGACTGCCCGACTCAAAAAGGCGAGCGGGAATGCGGAAACTGGACGACGGCTTGCTCCGCGAAGCGCGCAAGCCAAGATCCAGGCTTGTGTAGTCAGCGCTTGGGGATGTTGGAAGCCTCAAAAAGAGGTGGTGCTTCGTGAATTGGACGTCCCTCGCACCGAAAATGAAATACTTCCATGTATCTGCTGCACCAAGGATTTACACTGAACTCACCCACTTGGTCATCCACCTGATGACTCTGCATTTCCAGTGACCGGGGTTAGGAGGCAGTGATCAAGAGGAGTAGCTGGTGAATGTCAGCAGAAGAGTGAAAGGGTTGCAATCCCGATGAGGAGCGCTGACGCTTTTATGGGATGAAGTTCTTTCTCATTGTTCACGTTGTGTGAGCATTACATGGTAGGTTGGACTACCGTGAAGATGGTTTACAGAGTTCCCCATTTATGTTTTTTTTTGTATTGTCTTTCTTTGTTCGACATGAAAGCTTCCGCTTTAACAGCGTGATGGGCAGATTGAATGCCGGCTGCGCTGCGTCGCCCGGTCTGCTTGCACCGTCAGCTGGCAGCAGTCCAGGCGCGGCTTCCGCGGCACAAGACGTCGAGTGCACCCTCTGCACCTTCGTCCCCTGGGAAGGAAGTCCCAGCTCGTGTGCTTCACAAGATGTGACTATTTTCTACGGGGCTCCGGGATCGAAAGACGACAACGGATTCCTTCTTTCCTCCTTCGTTTCCTGCCTTGGAATATCTTCCTGTTTTCTTTCCGTGAGTCTTGTTTTCCTGCGCGGTTGAGTGTTTGGTATGTCATCTGCCCCGTGGTCTTTCGATGATTTCGCATTGGTGTTTTTATACAAGAGGCCCAATCCACGTTATGAAATCAGCCGCGCTAGCATTTCTGATTTCCGTGAGTGATTAGCATAAATATTTACGCTTATTATAGCGTCGTACTTTAATCATAGTAACGTAACCTTGCTCACAGGCAGAATCGCCGCCGCTGACCGAAAGAGAGGCGCGATTATTGCTAGTTGAAAACTTTAATCATAGTGAGTGTTTCCAGCACTACTGATCAACAGACGATCTTGCTGACGGTTGAAATGAATTTGTCAGTACTATGAAATTATTATTATTATTTTTTCATTTTCATTCATCTGTCCATTATTGGACCATCTTTAACGATTGGTACACACACCGACGTATTCAGCACCAAGCATGTCCTTCCGTCGTTCACCCCTGAAGGAATATCTATATGCCCTTTTTCTATTCTCCTGTATTGAGCTTTTAATAGTGACCACAAATCGGCTTCAAACGATTGCAATCTCTTTGACTGACCCACGGATCTGCCCATTGAGCTCGGAACGGGTAGGTGAATAGGTTGGTCATCCTTGCGAATGGGGATTTGTTAGTGGAGGTCGGATGGACGGCCCATCCCACTGTTCCATCTGCTTGCAGCATCGGTCGCATCCATGCTCCAGGGACACTCGGTTACCGCTTCTCGCCGAGGAGAAACATCCCAAAAGGTTCAGATCGAGTGAACGCGTGTGCAGTAGTAGGCAGACGCGCAAAAAAGTGCGCGTTTTGCCCGCATGGAGGAAGTGTCCAAGAGTGCGCGACAGGTGCACGGTCTGGCCCCCGTTTCCTGCCAGGGTGAAGCCAATGACCCACGGAAACACCCAAGTCTTCCGCCTTCAGTCGCTCACTGTCTTGCTTCCCTTGCAACGATTAGTTAGGACGAAAACTCGTTTCGTCTGCGGGATGTTCTCACTTTCCCTAAGAGCGGGATGGTGCACTTCCGGAGCCAAAAGACGGATCAATCGCAGACAAATCAACGAAGTTAGCAGTGGGGCTGATCCTTGGCAATCATTGATCCCAAGGCAATCCGAGCAAAATTCCCTTGCAGAAACGAGATCCTGCGGTATGTTGTAAGATGATTGACAACATTGCTGTTCCCGTGAAAAACTACAGCGATTCAAAAACGCCATGAATCCTGAAACACAATCCTTGAAAAGCTGAATGTCCTTTTTGCAGGTGTGCTTGATTTTATAGCGGGCAGAACTCGCATTCTTGTTTAGCATCAAGGTCTCTTGAATGAAATGCCATTTCACCACTCAAAGGGGCTGCGTAATCGACAGGGCGACTGGTGGTTGCTGCGTGGCGTGGATAGGAAACCCCCAACGAGAGGGGGGGAAGCCCAGTACGAGATTTCACCGAAATCACACCTGCTGTACGTGCCTGCGGTTATCGTAATTAGCTGCTGGCGTGCAAAAGCATGGACATTACGAACCCGCCTCGTATCCTTCCTATGAAAGGATGCCTTGAAAATGTGCACACAACACAAGAATTTCTCAGAAAATGAGGTTGTAATGTATGCACACTGGCCTGCAAGAAAAACAAGGGACTCCAAATTCAGATGTCACTGCCGCGAACACGAATCTTCCAGAAGGCAAAAATCCAAGCCCTCCTAGTGCCAGTGTTTGTCGAATTCACAACACGTTTCAAAAATGGAACCACACCTCGCTATAACGAGGTGAAACACACACACACACACACACACACACACAAGCAAACAAACATAGAAGCGTCCTCCCTTCAGTTGTGCCCAGATTCTTCGCAATCCGCTGAAAGCAATTTCTGCGGAGATGCACCTTCCAGACAAGCAGCTGGGCGATTCCTTAAAGGATCGTCCCGAAATGCCAACTCTAAGATGCCTACTTCTCCGAAACACAGCTCCCATAAATCATGCTTCAACTATCTGTTGCTGGACCCTCGCGTGACAACGAACCCTTTCTTTGATGCTCACAGTCCCGTAGCCAGGGGTTTTCAAACGTTTATCAAAGCCATTTTTTACACTGGCAAGGGTCAGAGAAACCGACCCTTTGCTCATCTCTTTGCTGCCCAAAACATGGTACTGGTCTCTGTGGATTTCTTTAATGAAAGAGCGCAGCAGAATGAAGCGTGCACTCACGAATGACTGCTAATGGAAAAGTTTGTATATATTTCAAAGTTAATGCTAGCATATTATACACTCCATTAATAATAATACATCTCTCATAAGTACCTTTTTATGTACATCCTCAAAAATTACAAAAAGCACCTCTAAAAATCACTAGAAATTGCACCGATCAAATCAGCAGGCCGTATTTCACTTTCACCTTCGTACTGGTAAATCTGAAACGCTCGATACAGCAAATAAGCGCCGTATCGACAGCGTTGCTTCCCCGTCCAACCGACAGAAGCACCGTAGTAACAGCCACTGCAGTCGTTCGTCAAGTTTCTCACCCCTGTAACACATCATGTGAAAGCAAATGGAAACGTTCAGAACAAACCTATTGCCTCAATCATGCACGCTTCTCGGGAGAGAGCCTCAGTGGACAACACATTCTGGAACACATGAAGGGACACAACACCTCGTCCAGAATTCCAGATGTCACGGATGTGCTGAGTCTTCTTGCTGCTTTCGTTCTGCTGCATCCTTTAATTAAAGAAATCCACAGAGACCAGTACCATGTTTTGGGCAGCAAAGAGATGAGCAAAGGGTCGGTTTCTCTGACCCTTGCCAATGTAAAAAATGGCTTTGATAAACGTTTGAAAACCCCTGGCTACGGGACTGTGAGCATCAAAGAAAGGGTTCGTTGTCACGCGAGGGTCCAGCAACAGATAGTTGAAGCATGATTTATGGGAGCTGTGTTTCGGAGAAGTAGGCATCTTAGAGTTGGCATTTTGGGGCGATCCTTTCTTCTCTAAGGAATCACCCAGCTGCTTGTCTAGAAGGTGCATCTCCGCAGAAATTGCTTTCAGCGGATTGTGAAGAATCTGTTCAAGCTCCAAAGCATAGCTTAAGGGAGGGAGATTCACAGCTATGAATTGGCACTGTGGTCATTCTGTCTTGTCCCACCTACCTTTCAGAACTGCTTGCTGCTGACAGGCCCTGTACAGCAAGTCTTTATAGACTTTCTTGGTGGATGAAGTGATAGGACCTGACGGTTGGTTCAGACGCTTCAGCTCACTTTGCAAAATAGAAGAACTCATGCTACTACTTGAGCTGCTGCCATAAGATTCCGAAGAAGCACTTTCAGAATAAGCACGCCAGTCACAGATTTGAGCCAAGAGAGATGATGTGCCATCCAGCAACTGGTCCTTTTTTGTCGCAACAAATGAAGAATCAAGATTGGGAGATAAGACCGGGGATGAAGAACCGGACACGAATTGTTTGGTTTTGGAGCTTGGATTTGCACCATTGATGACGTGACTACTCCAGCAGAACTCCTTGTTCATCTTCCCACTGAAATCTGAAAAGACTTCTTGAATTCTCTTGCAAAAATTAGAAAGCAAAATGTCCAAACTACACAAATCGTTTTTCAATCTGAAAGTCAGTATACCATCAATCGAATGATCTTGGTCAGTGCTTGATTCCATTGCTTCTTTTGCAGATGTGTTGTCTCCACAACTGTCTTCTGAAGATTCTTCTGAAGCAACTAAGAAAGCATCATTCAGATCGAAAGAATCGTGCTTTTTTCCAACTCGAA
Source organism: Raillietiella orientalis (assembly GCA_036172245.1). Classification (NCBI taxonomy): domain Eukaryota; kingdom Metazoa; phylum Arthropoda; class Ichthyostraca; order Raillietiellida; family Raillietiellidae; genus Raillietiella; species Raillietiella orientalis. Next base: position 583,119 of record JAYWIR010000053.1, on the reverse strand, counting down.
GCAATGGACTCTGATTTACTTTACATATTTCTTGTCAAAGAAACGTATTACTTACCATTTTGCATTCACCAAACAGATCATTACCAGAAATTTTATCTGAAAGGCAAATTGTTACAGGAAACACAAGATAAGGACTCACTTGCAATAGTAGCAATTTCAATGGTATTCTTTCCTTCCCCATCTTTTAGATGAGCGTCTCCCCCATATTTCAGTAATATCTTCAAGGCCCATTTCTGATGCCACATTGCACTTATATGAAGAGGAGTATAGCCATCAGCACACCTGCAACACCATGAGAAATCAATAAAAAATTCATAAAAGATCCTACCACACTTATATAATAGTTGTGAATGATGAAAAATTACCCATTACTATATTTTGCTGATATAAGACACAAACCTCAAGTTGGGATCTGCACCATGCACAAGAAGCATATCCAACATTAAGACATGTACAGGGTGTTTCTTTGCACTAGCCAAGAAATGGATGGCTGCTAAACCATTACATGCAACTAATTTATTCACATTGACTCCCGAGTCAAGAAGTTTCTTGAATGTTCTGAATCATAAAATAAAATCACTAAACTAAGTAAAATATTACAAATTTAGTATAATTAAAAGCGATTCATACTGAGTTTTCTATTGACACACTAACAAGCAGAAACATAATTAAATCACATAACTTGCATATGAAGGAAAAAAAAACTTACAATTCAGATTAGAAATATTTAAAGTGTACATAAGGGTGGTTTACTTAGGCGATGAGGGGGCGAAAAATGAAAAAAATTACCTTATATCTTTTTTTTCTACGCTCAAGATGAGCTCTTGTTCAAGGTCACAACTGTCGTCGGTCAACGTATTGCTAAATAACATTTGCTCCCAAAGATAGGACAAAAGTTAAAGTGCTTTGATAACTCGAATGGATTGGGTAATAGGCCGCAACATTACCTGAATGTATCCATATTTGGAGCATAAAAATGAAGAAACATAACTAAATTAATGAAATTAAAATGGATTTAATCAAAAACTACAAATTAAACGACTCCAAATTTAAACTACCCACCAAGTGAGAAAAACAGGAATTACCAGAACTTGAAAAACTAACAGAATAGCCGATGATGAAAGAAACTTAAAACATGTTTGTTAAACATCGTACCCATAAATTCATAAGAACAAATTTGAGCCTGCATTTTCCTACTAAAAGTATGTGGATCACATTCATTTACTGAAGTGATATGGATGAGTTTAAGTGCATGTAGCATATACAAACATGTGTGATTAACTATGTACAGATATACATGAAAACTCACCGTCCAGATATTTAAGTGAAATATTTTATTAATGAATTATGTTTTATATTCACACGTGGGTATGGACAGATAGTGGGAGCTAAAGTCATGTCTATATAATATATCACGTAAAGGATGACTTCCTTTAAAAAAAACAATTTGAAGAAATTCACGTGACTGTGACAACAAAGATAAAATGTTGGAACGTACAATTAGTCTGTTTCAGTGTAACCGATTAGGCACTTTGGGGGCTCACGTTGCCCGTTACCGAAAGTCTCAACCTAGAGAACACTTTCTACAACTTTCCATTGCGTTAAAGAAGATCTACGTTGAGTGCTAAGCAGAAGTCTCCAAACTGATACTCAAGTGACTTACCTGAAACCGAGCATCTAATCCATGCTCGGTTTCAGCTGTTTGCGAAAATTCTGTTTGAGTAAGAATATGAATGCCAAACACTTTTCTGACCGAGAGAAACTCGTTGATTATGTGTGGCAAATATGTGGTCAGAGTTTCAAAAAATCTAATCCGTGATAAAGCAAGCAGCTTAACCCACTTCATTTCACAGTATAGAGGATTTGCATAAATCTCATATCCAAATGGAATTTTTTGCAGATATTATAACGTATGTATTGTTGGTGGACGAAGTGCTGTTGGTGGTAACGTGGTAGGTGCAATCTTCAATAAAGAAAGTTTCCTTTACAGATTTGTTTCAGAAAACGGTCAAGTTTTCGAAACAAGTATGACCTGCAAATCTGAGAAATAAGAGTCCACCTACGTGGATTCTTAAGGGTCTAAGGGTTCTCAAGGGTTTTTCTTAAGGGATTCATAATAGCGCAGGGAAAACTCAAAAGCTCGTACTGCTTCCAGATGTGAGAGAAATCAAACCTTCGTTGCCTTTGGTGCGATCACCGATTCATTTTCTGTGGTGATATTACTGGTTGCATCACACTCACTGACACGAATTTTGTAAGACACGTGTTATCTTGTAGCAAAGTCGTCTAAGTAGTCCCGATGCGGTATTTTTAAAATGGTATGATAGTTTGTCACAAACGGATCTCTCCTAGGCGATAAAGAAGGCATGGGGGACGTCTTCTTGTTCATAAATTCTTTGGAATCCCGAGTACCTTCATTTCAGCTGGTAATCGAAATACAGAACGATGACAACTCGGTAAAGTTTTGATCAACGGGTGAAATGCCGGGTGTTGAACGATGACTTATTCGTCTGCACTTCTCGGATGAGCGGTCAGACTGTCTGCATAAGGCTTTTTGAACCCACTTTCCTAAGTCTGCTCAACCATCCCACGCTTCTCACTCATGCGATCGCGAATACAAGAAAGCGGACCCTTTGTTTCATCCTTTTCCCAAGAGAGTACAATCAGTATGCGAACTCGGAAGGAAACATCAGCGGAGTTTCGGGAAGTCTTCATGAGAAAACGTCCGGAAACTCCTATTTACAGAGATAGAGGTAGAAAACCTTTGCTTCTGGAACGTTGTACTTATGTCTTGCTTCGGATCAAATCTGCAGAAGCCCAATGGCAGTCCGGCATCTTCGTCTGTCCTCAATCCAGGACTCCAGATGTACTCGAGGCGTCAAGAATAAACGGTGGCGGGTCTGAGGTCTCGTGAGGCAGCCCCCCTCGGAGCTTCGTCAACCTTCTTCTGAGAGCAGGCTTTTCAAATAACCACTGCAAAGGGTGACTCCTGAAGGAACGGCGAAATCCTGAGCGTTCAAAATCACCAAATGGGAATTCCCAAAGGTTATAAAAAATAAAAATGTGTGTTCAGTATGTACATTAATATAAATATCTATATATGGGCTGATGTATATTATAAAGATTACAAAAATCAATATATATGTATGTTAAGGATATTAATATAAACAATTACATATAAATTAATACAAAAAAAATATTTTAACATACAAATTTATTAATGTTTATTTATATACAAATTATTAGCACTAATATTATTTTACATATATTTACCAATATTTATCAACAGGCATATTATTAATATAATTTCTAATATGTTCATTGTATATTAATATATATATATATCTACATGAAGGTGCATTATTCATGTATATATGAAATTATAAAATACATATGTTTATATATACACAAATATAAACAAGAGCATGTTTTCGCATAATGCTATACATTATATACTTAAACATACATAATATATGTAATGAACACATATTTTTTGTTATGTAAATATATATATTAAATGAATATGTAAATATCGACTTATGAACATATTTATTTATCGTACGATTAGAATCCTGAAAATAACATTGATTGTTTACTGAGAAAACTCCATTTAGTGAGTGTTGGAAATGAAAGGAAAATGAAATGCGAAATTTATTTGTTTAGTGTTGGTTTAATTGGTTGGCTTTTTTATTCTTTCCCACTGTTTTTAATTGGCGCAATTATTTTTTTTTTTTGAAAATTCGATATTCATGTATTGAGTCAACATATATTTATTGTATAGAGATATTTTTACAAATGCACACAATATATGTTTATTATTGAAGATTTTAAATTATAAACATATGTGTGTATGGTTTATGATCTTTACTATGTATGTTCATCTGTCTATTAATCTGTCCATATGTATATATTAATATATATGATAAACGTATTATTAATACATCAATAATGTATATGTTAATAAATGCTACTACATGTGTATGTAAAAATAATATTCTATGAAAAATACGTATGTTAATAAATATTGATAAATGCGGATATGTTAAAAATGAGTTTGTATATTAATCTATATGCATACAGATCTATATTAACATATGTTAATCCATGTCTTAATATACACAATGAGCCCATATGTAATCTATTTTATAATCTCTATAATATATATTATTTCATTCATCAGCCGACATGTAAATTGATATATTAATGTATGTAATGAACATGTGTATGTACTTTAAAGATCTTTCGGGATTTTCAACCAATCCCCTTCCTGATGTGGCGAAGGTAAAAAGGATTCTTGATATATCCTGTCACTGAGTTTCTCTGGTTTGTGGCACCGTCGCCTGGCAGCGAGGGGTTCTCTCCACCGTTTGAACATGCAAGTGAAGGATGGGAAAGAGTGGACTGCTTACACGTGGAAGCATGGCGGAATCGACTCCTCCCGAAGGAGGCGAGGGGCATTCCTCAGAACGAGCCGGACAGTTGGAATTTGGCCACCCGGAGATCACACTCTCGCCCGCAAGCTACGTTCTTTCCTTGTACTTTCCCTAGCTCCTTGAGGATTCCCCTTGAATCCGCAAATCTCAAAAGCAAAAGTTGGCAATCGATGTTGCAGCCTACACCTCTCGGTGGGATGACCGAGGAACGAAGATGCTCCACAGCACCGATGCGAACATTCGTGTGTCTTTTCTCAGCAAGATATGTTTTGATGGATCAGTTTCATTCGAAGGAGGGCACTCATGTTAACAGTAAGAGCACTAAAAGCTGTTGAATAATTTTAAATTGTTGTCTAGGAACTGACGCCTGCAAGAATACTTTGAAACACCAAACGAGATCTCATGAATAGCTCGATATCAGCTACGCGGTTGATCTCTTAGGGTGACGGACGTCACCCTAAGAGATCTAACAAGCTGTGAGAACCTTCAATATTAGACAGAGAATGCAAGCAGAATAATGTTAGATCGACGAAGAGAAACAACAGTTGGACACTCTATCCTGAAAGCACAGCAATATTTTTTTAAAATTAACTAGCCTTGGTACTGTATGGTTTTCATTAGCTACCACTTCTTCAACCTCATAACCAAGGGTAAATTGTTAGGTTTCATCATTAATAATTTGCAAATTCGAAACATCAAAATGAAGACTGCGAATAGGATTAATTATTAAAGGATGTGAATTGCTTCCTTGGTTTTCTTTCCTCCGTTCTCTAATCTTGGAGTGCCCGTTAGTTGCACAAATCAGTCTGGAGCTCAGATATATTGGGATGAAGTGAGAATCGTTTTATAAACGTATTCCTAAGGAAGTTGAAGATTTATTATACTGCTAAGAAAGCGAATTACATAGAACCGGACTGGTTTCCTCATATATTCTAATGTTCATTCAATCTAACTTGATTGTAAAATAATAGCAAATTTTGACATCTAATGTAAAAAACTCTAAATGCAAACATGTGCGATTCTTGAATTGGAACAAAGTAGGGTACTTCATGTATTTTCTTAAATTAACGAGGCAGGGAAACAGCACTCTGGATTTACTTCAGGATCGATTTAAGGCATCCTTGAGGAATAGACTGGATTTCTCAAAAGGAATAGGACATTCCCTGTATAAATGGTGTCTCATTCTTTCTCATTTCAGACATCACAGAGCATATCAATGAGAAAACAAACAAATAGATATTCCAAAATTCCTTCCAAAATGGCAATGGGACTCTTAAATGCTGAAGGTTTGTAAATTTATCTGTAACACAATTTTCCTACTTTCTCAATTGAATGTTTCCCTTTTGGTCCAGTTTACTTTTGCTTAATGTTTGATTTCCCTTAATGTCCTGAAGTTGTGTTTGTTGTTTCACATCATGTATGACAAAAACATGCAAGTTGAAAAAAAACCAATGCAAATTTTGTGTAGATTTTAAACAATGCTCATTCACCTTTCCATCTCTGGCCTCTGTTTAGCATTTGTTTTCCACTTGTACTGAATTTTAGAACAAAGAGAAATTTGATTTCTCTGATAAGCTTTTCCGTTTGAAATCTCTTGAAAATGGAAATCATCGAAGTGTTGATGCTTTATGCATTGGTCGCACCATCTTCATGGGTTTAATTTAAAATTAAAATTGATAGCAAGACAGCATTCAGCTAGTAATACTTTGTTTTCCTTACTTGCTGTTTCCGAAACTGTTGCCTTTGCCTTATGCATCGCCGCCATTTGTTTGAAAGGGGTGGTTGTCTACTGGTGACTTTCAGTGTGTTGTGCAGTGTCTAGCGTGTGGCAGCCTTGCGGGGTGGTGCGATATCGTTGTCCAGGTTTGCAGATCGCGTTGTGTTGCCAGGTAGTCTGAACTTTGTGAGGCGAGTTTTAGTTCTGTTCATCAAGGTTATATCTGCTCATAATAGGGTTTGTTGTCTACATGTAGCTGAAATCTCCCTGTGGAGTTCGAGAATTCTTTTATGATTGCAGAAATTACGAATTACTGAATTAAAGTACTGAAAAACTGCATTTTGCAGTAATACATAGCTTTCCGACCCTGTTAATATCATAATCGTACGAAACTTTAATATTCAGTAAGAAAGCCAATCATGGTTATATGACTTAAATAATGTTTCAGAAGCAACTTTAATGTGTTCTGTTTTTGATTGCAAGTAACCAACCGTATCACTGTTTCAGCAGTAGCATGTGTCAGAGTGGCATATAACGATGCAGAGAAGTGCTCATTCCAAGAATGATTTGCAACTTAAAATCTCGAGTGTCACATATTTCACAAAACAAAAATTCACCACAAAGTTTGAGGTTAAGTCAACATGTGAATCACAATTTCCCTTCAAGGTGTATCATGTCGCATGAAATGGTGGAAAAAGTGACAGCAAAACATGCATTCATGTATTTAACACTAACACGAAAGCTTATGATCACTGGTGTGCACACAAAAAGCATAAATAGTGGTATCATGTTGACATGACCTTCTCATCAGGGAAATGTTTCAAGTATTTTTTTGATAAGTTTTCTTTTAGTACTAAAAGAAAACTTAGGCAGTAGAGGGCATGATTCTGTAAGGTAGTGTAGTGTGATCAAGAATTATTGAAAAAAATATTTCAAATTAAGATTATTAAAATAAAATAATTATCAGTGGAATTGTACGAATCCATTCAAGCCTGTTTGTTTTATTCCAGGAATTGTCTTGGAAATCACATATCGCATATGATATGTAGGGAGCTATAAGTGCCTTAGCAAAAACGTGATCCTGATACTAGTATGCAGATAAATATATAAACAGATCTTCTCAGTTTCAAAATGATTCTGTATATACATTCAGCAAATAGATTTGTAGTGAAATCTACAATTAAAACATCTATCAGTCGGAGTGCCCAAGCAGACTCAAGTTTTTCTCGTGTGGGGTTTCACCCATCTCTTAGGCACTTTGGCCAAAAACAAGGTTTATGGATGAAAGCATCCCAATTTTGGACATATTTTGATAATATGCTGAGAGAGAAAGGAAATCTTGTATGCAATATTGTGATCCGTAATTGTGAATGCATTGCTGCACATCGATTGCGAAGAGGTCAGCAGATATTACTTTTATATTCCAAGCTTTGGGATGGATATTCATTGAAAGAATTCTTTGTGCAGCTTGCTCATCGTTATCTCAAGAATTCTCATAAATTTCTTTTGGGATCCTTATGTATAACTTCCCAGTATAATTGGGAGCAGGAAAGAAAAACTGAAGAAGAAGTATTGAAGTAAATTTTCCTTGTTATTTTATATTATTGATCACATTTGGATTTCATACATACTTTGTTATGAAATGCAGTTAATGCGCTGTTATGGAATGTTTCTTTGTTTCCTCAAGAAATGTCATTTTTTACCATTTTAATTACGAAAAAGTAATCATTGTAGGAGAACTTATAGCGGGGGTATCTTCCTTAGTAAAATCACAAGCACATACTTGGTTGTACACTTTTCAAAATACGAATTTTGATCACTGTTTTGTAATCCTTTATTCTTTACTACCTTTATTATTTACATTCCTCATATCTAAGTGATGTGTAAAATAATAGGAAAGTTTTTAGAACTGTATTGTGTATTTTTTGTATCGTTTCATGCATTTTATTTTTATCATCTAAAATCAGTCCCTTCACTCTACTTCTAAGCAATATTTTGTTTTTATCATGAGCACCATTGTCCGTAGTTTATATCAATTTATTACTAAATATTGATTAGTGATTAAATATTAGAAGATATCCCACACTGATAGGTAATTGTAAATATTTAATCTAGTGTTAAATTTAAGTAATTATATAATTGTATTTTACTTATTTTATCTAATATTTAATGTAATATTAAATATCTGCAGTTACCTATCAGTGTGGGGTATCCATAGGTTGAATACTTTAGATAGCAATATGTGCAATTATTAATTTTTGCCAACTGCAGTCACTGCAGTTATTCTGGTTCTTATATGCTTTCATGTTAGTAATGATTTAATTACTCTTAAAATCTGTATTCTTTGCCCTTTTGTTGTGATCTCGGTGTTAGTAAAGTATATATCACAAGTAAAAATAAACCTGAATGAATCATGCTGCTTAGTTAATGGATGTACTTAAATTTTTCTCCATTGTTCCTTATAGCAATCCTTAGTAAAAACTGTCCTTTTGTACACCTGTTTTTAATGAATTTTTAGGTACGAAACTGAGTTTGATTATGTACAGCAGTTGATGCAGGAAACACTTGTGTGTTCAAATTGTAATAAACGGAAACCAGTTGGTCAGGTAAATGGTGATTTATAATTCATCAGAAACAACCTTTTTTTCAGAAAATGACAAACGTATGCTACTGTTTGTGTCAGTTGCCTTCCCTGTCTGAATCGAAAAAGGATGGTTGGGAACCATTTTTAGAATGTCCAAACATTGTAATTTGGAGAAAGACTGAGAAAAACAACCGGTTTTGTTACAAGGGTAAGAAAACGGTAGCTTACATTTTTATTTTTCTGTGAAGTCCATGGCATCATGAGTGAAGTGAGTCTGCAAGCTTTTGTGACTACCCAGCTCGACATTAATTATCGTTGCATTTGGGATGAATCTACTGTGGAGGTGCGTGAAGTGGAACAAGATGACATCTCTAATGCTGTTATTTTGTATTGGAAAACCAAATATCCAGTAGGCATTTACTTTGTGATTGTTTGATATTTTTGTAGTTTCCCTTTGTTAGTCGAGATTATGTTTTTAAAAGACAGCATGTGGAGCACCATAAGCAAAACTTGGTAATCATTGTGAGTCAAACAACTGAACACCCTGCATGTCCTGTGCAGCCATGCTGCAAACGTATACAGTTTTATGAGTCAGTTATGCTTGTGAGGCCTCTTTCTGGAGCTCAGGTAAGGTGCACATCAGCTATGTTATGTGACTCCTTTTCCCATGTAGACTGGCGTAGAATTTACTCTCAGTTATGTTGAGGAAGGGGAAACTGTTCTGCCTTCATATCTGACCAACTGGATTGCATCTACAGGTAAAGATGAAATGATCTCAGGTTTTTCATAGCTGCTCTTCTAGGCCTTCCAAGATTCCTACAAAGGATGTGCAATGCAGCATTGAAACTTCAATTATCTGATAGCTGCTGGGATGAGAAAAGGTCTATGATTTTGAATTCCCGGATGGACAGTTTTCAATCCAAAGCTTTGCCTTTACCTGATAGTTATGTGTGCATAAATAATAAAAATTCTATGGAGATGTAGAAAAATGATTTCTTCAGCATAGAGACTGAATCAAAGTCATGGCAATGGATTTCCCTGCAATAATGAGAGAAAGAATGGAGATGCAGTGATATTGCATGAATGTTAGGGAATAAGTGATATGAGGTGATTGTTAAGTATTTCTGCTCAACATGCACGTCTAGGTTGGGTAAAATTGTTTCATAGCCATAATGATCATTGCATGCTGAATGTGCACACATGCAATAAATGATCATTGCATGAATAGGCTGAATCTGTTAACACAACTTTATATCTTGAGGCATTTTCTCAGTCAGCATAATGCATTTAGAATTCGGGGATATTACGTACTTCTGATTAGTTAAATTAACTTCCCAGTGGCAAGATGGTGAGAGTCAATAAAAAAAAAAAATTCAGAGATAATCGAGCAACTGATGTTCCATCGAACCTTTTTCATCAAAGCATTGTTTCATTTCCCATGTTTGCAGTGTGGCTGAGATGCCATTCTTCCATTCATTGTGACATCAGGTGCACATATTTTGGATTTATTTGATAAGTGCTTTGCTATGGATTCAAGTCTAATAGACAGCTCCATTAATCAAGGGAAAATGTTTCGTTAGTTGTAAAAGTTGTAGAGTGAGAATCTCGCTTTCAATAGCAAGGGAGAAAAAGAATCTGTTTGGTTCTAATCCACTGCTGCAGCAAAAGTAAATCCATGGCAGCAGCGTAGATCTTTAAATTACCAGGCCTATCCAACCATTCAACAGAAAAGATGCAATAAAGGAGATGAGTTGCTTATTGCATGAATTGATTGTATAGTCTTGTGACCAAAGATCCACAATTTCGTAAAGTTCTTCATGTCGGTAAGACAAACTGAGTTCAGAAAAAGAAATGTTTAGTGTCCGATTTTAGTAGTGTGCTGCTGCTGTTTTATGCTGCTAGGATAAGACTGTCATCACTTTATTTCAGTTTGAGGATCAGAACAAAAACTATGTAAAGAGGAAGGTGTGCCTGTTGAATCTGTTTAGGAAAATCTCACTCAGTTGTAAACTTATAAAATTATTTTTGTTTTATCTCCTGTGATTGCCATATCAGTATTGGATGTGTGCACATTCAACTTTTGTACTACTACAAACAATATTCGAACAGAAAGTCCTTCCCATTTTTTTTTTGTAGTACGTGAGTGTTACATCGGCATGAAATCGGATCCGTTAATGTAGGCGGGATTCAATTACTTCACAGGCATTCTCGTTATATGAGCTTGTTAGTGTTCATGACTCTTGGGAAATCACTTTTTGATCTTACAACTACACTGGATAGGTTATGCAGTGGCAGAGGAATTGCCCCTTAAACGTTTGCTCTTCAGATGGGTGCATAAGCCATACTATGGTGCGTACGTACATAAATGTGAGGCATTTTTTAATTTTTTGCACAAATGCACGTTGGTTGATAAGAAGTGGCGGTGGATCTGCTTTGAGAATAAAGGTGCAATTTGTAAAAGAAAAAAATTGATTTTTGCACAGTGCATCACTTTTTCACAGCTGCATCAGTTTTTTTTTTTTTTTTTTTAACCACTCGGGAGTTTTGAAAGCTGGTATTGGAGATTTTATTGGGACATTTTTCGTATTTACAAAACTCTTATCTCATGTTCTTGTGATGCGAGTCTTTTTGCACTGAATCCTGTATTTTCCACTAGAGACCTCAACTCACCTGAAGTTTGAAACAGCAGTTTTGGTTAATACCTACTGATTTAATTGTAGCAAGAAGCAATGATACTGCGATTGTTCTGTGACAAGGTGGCCATGTAGACAGGAAGTCACGCTGGTCAACTGAGCATGAAATGCACTCACTGTTTACTCTTTGGCACTATTCGTGCTGTTTTTGTGCTCTGTATTGACCTGTGATGGCCCCATACCTCAACCTGTCATGCACCACCAGTCAGTACAATTGTTTTCTGCTTTCAATAGTTATCAAAAGACCCATGTCAGTATTCAAGAAAATAACTTGTTGGCACATAGTTGGGGTAGCTGTTTGCTTGTTGATTTCATCACTATTATGCAAATGTCGCCACAGACTAACTTTCACCATGGAAATTCCACATGTACCTGCCATAGAGACTTGGCAATATGCTTCTGATCTGAACAATGCAGCAAAACTGCAACCTCTTACGTGAGCAGAAACGGAATTCACTTAATTTGCGGTGCAGACTGCATTTTGTTTTCACGGATTTAGGTGTCATAAATGGTTACCACCGATACCAGGCTCACTACTCTGAATCTTTACCTGTGCTTGGTTCAGACCATATCGAGGCAACTTATAGTGTGTGGGAGAACGCAGATACTTATCATATTTTCTCCAATCACACTACGTGCATTATGAAAGGATTACTGTGCAGTGAGTAATCTAGGGAAAAACAACTGCCATGAATTTGTCATCAGCTGACAGCCTCAGTCATATGATCTTCAAAGACCTTGATGATGCTACTCATTTTCAAGAACAAATCGATCTCTCCTGCCCTATCACACTGCAGTGGTTGTGCAAAAAGTTAACCCGCGAAAATCGCCATTTGTGGATGAAAGAACTCAGGAAACAGTTGACAATCTAAAAATTTATTGGCCTCCACCTTCGTCCTGGGTCCACAATTTGAAAGTGTGATCAAATGATGAGGTAGCAATGTACTTTGCATCTGGACTGAGGTCCACATACATGATTTTCCCATCATGACCATGAAGGGATTTTAGGGGTTGCCATAATGGATGGGACCAGATACTGACCACACAGTCATATGACACACTAACCATGAAATTCCCTTGTTCTTGGGGAAATTTCAAGGACGAAACTAGGTTATTGTGGGCTGGCAAGGTATAAATACACTGGCGCATGCGCAAGTCCCACAGACGGCATGTGTGGTCTTCACCACCTGTAGCAAGTTGATAGCCATTTGGATTAAATGCAATGGCTAACACCTTCCGTAAATGACCTTCCATAAACATTATACAACGACCTGTACGTAAATCCCATAGTCGTCCAAAAGAATCCCAACCACTGAAAGACTGTGACATTCAACATCCAGCTTTGTGGCTTACCAAGTTGCTGCCAGACTGCCATCCACTTGAAAGCTGATATCAAATACTGGTTGAGAGTGTCCTTCCTGATGTAAAACCTCTGCCTGTTGTTCAAGGTCCCACAGCCTCCAGCTGTGATCAAAGACACATGTGGCCAAGAAGCGTCCTGATGGGTGATACCGTAATCTAGACACTCTGTACGGAGCATGGCCTTCAATATCAGCTATGGGTTCCTCACTGGGATGAGCACCAAAACCTTTCTGCATCAGAATGATTCCAAACCTACCTGATAAGATTCCATAGCTTGACAGAACCATCACCAGCACAAGAAGCAAGGCAGCATGATTCTGGATCCATGGAAACAGTAGCCTGTGGATGGAAAACGATTCCGCCTACAGTGGATTGGTGGCCCCGGAGAACATGTATCAGTTGGCAATCAGGAATGCTCCATAGTTTGCACAGACCACTCCTAATAAAGATGTTCCATTTCATTGCTGTAAATGGTGCTTACCATGATGCTGTGGCCAATATTTGTGAATTAGGGCTAAACTCACAAAAGGAGATGGGTCGCACATCACCCACCTGGCTGCAACACAATCCTAAGGCACGGATTTTTTTATGCAGTTCCTGCTTTCGTGCATTTTTGGTAGTGTTTGGAAGTGCTTTTTCCTGCCTTTCAGCCTCCAATCGTGCCATACTTCGAGGAAGCGAATACTCTATTTGTGATAATTATAATTATTATTGTCAGTGTACAGATAAAGTATCCACCTGCAATCCACAAGCGAGCAATGCGAAGAGAGTCAGGACCTTCATGATACCATGTGGTTTCTTGCTTTTCTTCATCACCCATGCCACTTTCCTCTTCTTTCCGCCTTCTGAGCGCATTCTCTCCCATTCTAAGAACGAAATTTCTTACAATGCAAACAGATGTTACCGAAGACTACTTTGCGAGGGTCTCTCTAAGTCTAGTTCTGCGGTCGGCAGGACCTTCACCAAACAAGCAAATTGGCTCTCCCAGCTCTCGCAAATTCTTTTTGACCTCAATATCATCAGTGGACACTTGAATCTGTCTAGCTTTTCTCCTTCTCTCAAACTCCTCCAGCATGAACTGTTTATCTCTAGGCATTGGTCCTGGTTCAATGATTTCCATGTATTCTACAAAATATGTTTCACAAATTGCAAACAAGTTCTGTGCAACCTTTAGAGATATTAACATGTAATGAACCATCTTTTCTGTCTTCATTATGCTTTGTGTTTGCACTGCCCTTAGAAAGTCTCAGCTTTTCTTGCTCTTCGAGGGAGCCATAATGAATTGGCTTACTTTTTTTCACTAAAATGGTTTCTTCCTCGTTTGCCATTGCTATGTAGGCAATGCTGAAACTATATGCTACACATATTGCGCAGATTTTGTGCAATCTTTGAATTCATCTAAACTGAAACTGTATTTCAGCAGCCAATGAATGTAACTTCTGAAAATTATACTTTTCACTGCAATTCACTTTTTTTTTTTTTTTTTTAATCAAAAATCATTCCTCCACATGTCTAGTCACCATGTTAAACATTCTCTAAATAAAAATAATTATTTTGCCAAGGTAACAGATGACCCATGACAACAATCTACTAAATAATGTCCCAAACGTTAACAACTAATTCTCAATGATACAGACAATCCACACAACAAAATAATAAAGCTCATTCTTAATCTAATAGCTTACAGCACCCCATAGAAGTGCTGCACACCCACTTTCATATTGCAAAAAAAGTAGTGCAGTCGACAATTTACTCTAAGGTGTAAGATCAATTTACTCTAAGACCTACCTCCACACTCATTTCATTTTCAACGTAATTGTTTTCTCATGCAGCTTTGTGAGAAAACAAAACAAAACCTGGTGACGTTTTGAAACAAATTTTCAACAGAATACCATCGCAATCACACGACATCCAATAGCAATAACAAAGGGTTTAGTTTAAAAATACCCACATCTAAATTCGCAACCGAAGAAAATTCAAACGAAATGACGTTACTTTCACATAATACAATGGTCTGTGTGAATACGGCTCAACACCATCCAAGTTGACTCAATGTCAAAAGCTGCTGGTCACAGTCTTTCAGAGGACAACCTTCAACAGCGATGGCAAAAACGTGAAGATGTGCCGATGCTTAGGGGAATGAAAGACAAAAAACAATCGAGATGGCGCCGTTCACTTGTAACACGAAATCCACAAAGGCTTGTTACTTGACCACGACCTGCAGCCGACGGCTACACCCCACCTCAGCAATACCCCACTTCCCTCGAAGCTGCAAGAGCCCACTCCTTTAGCTACGGCAAAAGCCCCTCGCGCTTGCCGAGCCGAGTCCCGCATGGTTGCCAATATCACTTTTTTTAACTTGGCATGGATTAAATTGAATATGCATTCTTGCATTCTTTGCGATGCTTGCAAGTTCTTCAAGTAGGTCTTCCCCTGAGTAAGGAAACGAATTTCGGAAACCCTTCAGTCAGAGTTTGAGATCTGAAGATCCAGATCAAGTCGGAAACATCTGCAAGGATGACAAATTGCAAATCGAACGGATCTTTCAAAAAGATTCCTCACACCAATCAACTGATTATGACAGTTCAATCGAAGTCTGTCAGAGCATTTCATTGCTCTGCTCGTAACAGAAATTTTCGTTATTCGATCACAATGGAAGTCATAAGTTTTCTCACATCGAGACTCCTAGACGTTGCAATAGAACATGGACCAATAACCTGTTTTACTTTTATCTTTATCGCTGCCACGATCATAGTAGTGGGAAAAATAAAAGAACATATTTTTATAATTTCAGATTGCATCTTGCACATTCTGGCACGAATAGTGCGAAGCTAATCGTAGATTCAGTATAGAGGAAAAAGGAACCAAAATAGGATGGCATCCAGCATACAGACAAAGGAGAGGTCCGACAGTATTTTATGTATTACTGGTTTATACTTAGGAAGAAACAATTCTGCATCGAGAGGCATCAATAAATAAAGTGTTTGTTTTGCAATTCCATAAAATATTAAAGAGGCAAATCAAGTGGCACACAAGCAGCAAAATGCAGAAGCTCTACAACAGAGAGCGTTGCATCTTTGACTATATCTGGATGTAACACAGAATTCTCACTAAAACCAGGTATCGAATTATGAATTTGGAGGAAACAGAGTTATGTATTCTCAAAAAGTTGAATAGAAATCGATTTCCACATATTTTCCCTGAAAACATTGATCCAGCCTGAAACCTGAGAACCACATAATCCATGTGAATGTTATGTTCCGGATATGTCGATAAATCGACTCGTAATGTACTCGGTTCTGTCTGAATGTTCTTAAAAAGGAAAAAAAAAAAACGCGCGGGAAGGGTGACTCTATTTTAAGCCGAAAAATTGAAACTGAAGCTTGCTTTCAAGAAATTCAAAAAACTCGTTGGTGACTATCATGGGATCTTTGTCTTTAGTCTATGGAGTGATGCTCATATTTACGAAAATCTACCACAAGCCAACGTCTCAAGGTAGCCCTTCATTTGAAGCAATTATATTTATTTAAGCAAATTAGTCTAAGAGCACACACAGCTCGTTAATCAAGGTATACTTTCAACCCTTTCAAAGATTTCATTATGGATCTTATATTCCATGCCAGGTGTAATTTGAATTGTTTGATTGCTTAGCAATTAATTAAATGAAATTTTCATGATAAATGATGTAAATAACTATTTTTAATGGAATCAAATTCTACAGATATGCAATGTGAAGCAAATGAATTAAAAACTATAAAAATTGCTTTCTTGATAAATGTATAATTTTATTTTCGAGAAGTACGTTTCTTTATTGATTTGTTGACAAAGGCATGGAGCTGTCATCTCTAATTTGTTTAAAAGAAGAAACAGCCCTTTCGGTTTTGCGCTTCTCCACTAGGGGATCCGATCACTCTAAAGAGTAACGATGGGACAGACAGTAAGGGCCCGATCGAAAGCAAGAATTTGCCATATCATTCTGCTTTTTTCAATTGGACAGCTTCTTGTTCCTCATCATTCCCTCTGTCGTGTCCAAAAACGGTGTCCGTGTCATGCGACGTCCTCATCCGTACTTGAATGGTTGCGCCAAAGTGTCATCTGCTGTTTTCTGTATCTCTCAGGTCACCGTTCCGTCCTCCAAGTTCCTCACGTGTCGTAAATGTTGAGGTTTGCTCCTTGCAGGAAGATGAAAGATCACTTCTTAACGCGCAATTCTTTTGACTTCATTATCAAAATTGGCCTCATCGCTTAATTTTTTTTTCCAGATTATAAATTGCTCATTCTTTCAACCATCCTTCCTTGTTCACAGATCCCCTGTTTGCCTGCTCCTCACAGCGGAAGACCATTTCCCAGACTGGACACTTCTTTGGAGCACGCCTGCTGCTGCGTCCAGTAGAACGATCATCATCAGGTTCACGAGATCGTGCCACTGAATTCCATCCACTGAAACCGACGGCAGCGCTTCTGCTTACTTCCGTTTTTTCAGGGCAGATGATCTCTTTTGTCTACTCGGCATAGCGCGAACGGTTACGTCGGAGAGTCCAAGAGGGTATCGATGGTTCCACGCTCTCTGGTAATCTCCAAACAAACAGATCTGCACAAAAGCAAGGCAGCACCTCTAGCTGTGCCAAAGAAGAAAAAAAAGGATCACCACAGATGCACTGAGACCGTGGTTGCCATGATCGAAAGCGAAACTCGTTGGAATTGGAGAGAAATGGTTTTTCTCCATTAGTCGTTTTAGATGAGTAATCAGGGAGCGTGCTTCTGTTCGACTCCATTTGCAAAGTATCGAATGCGCATCCAATGTTAACGCGGATGTAGAAGCAGAGCATGAAGATGATGGAACGCCCTTCCTCAGAATTACTCCGTAAATGCCAATAGCACGTTTGGTTCATCTCCTGCATACGTTCGGTCCCCCGCCTAGCGATTTCGAAATCCCAACCCGAATTATCGTGAGTCGTAGTGTCCTCAATTAAACTGTCCCGAGTCGAATTGCTCCGAATCGAACTGTCACTAGTCACATTCTCCTCAGCTCACTGTGCTGAGTCGAATTGTCCTAACTCGAATGCTCCCAAATCGAACTGTCTTGATTCGAATTGTCACGAGTCGCACGCAATATCCTCAGAGCATTATGCTGAGTCCAACCGTCCCAAATCGAATCGTCTCGGGTGGTATTGTCCTCACTCGAATCGTTCCGAGTCGCAATATCCTCAGTCGCATCATGCTGAGTCTCAGAATGCTGAGTCGAATTATGGGATTCGCCCTGAGCCCAACATCTCCAGTCGTTTCCACTGCTCGTATCGCAACAGCAGGAGAGCCGTTCTGCAGTCCTTGCCGCGGGCAGCGCGGGAGGCAGAGCAGGTCAAGGCGACCCTCGCACGCGAACCGAAGAAGGGAATTCGCTCCCCCGCTACCCGACCGAAGATGAGGAGAATTTACATGCTGAAGTGCGCAGCCGCGTGTTCCCAGAACGAGTGTGCTCGGAAATGAAAGCACGCAAGCTGGAAAGAAGGCATCATCCATTCATGAGGCCGGACGCGCGAAGAATTGCAACTCCATCGGATGGCTTCGCAGAGTGACATGGCCGTCGAGAAATCCTGGATTTTTCCTCTCAGTTTCTGCTCTTCTGCATGAGGACTTTGCTCAAGACCATGAAAGGAGATTCGAAGATGAGCGAAAGAGGAAGCGCTCCTATGATGGTGGCAACAAGGCTTGCCAGATACACGTATGCCTGGAATAGAAAAAAGCATCATATTGCGAGGAGGAGTGAGCAGGGAGTTTTCTCTAGCGCGACCGAGGTAGCGGCCATGTTAGAGGCGACCGAAAGCATCATCAGTAAGGAATTACGGGATTTCATTCTTCATTCTCTCCTCAATCAAAAGGGTCACCTGCCGCCCTCACATTGCGAGGGGAGGTCATCCTCGTTGACACGCGGAGCTGGGTGCCCGGACGTTCGGACATTTCGGTCGACTCGGCTCGTTGCCCGGCAGCGAACAACCAGCCTGAGCACTCCTTCGTTGCCGGTGGACCAACCAACTGACGAGGACCCACGGAATGTTGCACCACACGTTGCCGTGCGGCCCACCCTCGCGACGGAGCACTCGTCGAGATTCTTCTTCGCGCAAGTCTCCGCGGGTAGCTGGAGCTGTGCAAAATACCTGGACGAACTGAGGCCTCCAGGCCCAAGCGAAGCGGAGTCGAGCCTGCGCGGCGGACCAGCAGCGGTCTGAGCCAAGTCCCGTGACAGGAGCCAAAGATCCCTGTCGTGCGAGAACCGACAGCTCCTCATATCATCAGGTACCGTCGGCTAGTCACGCCTGCTGGGCAGCGCCTCCTCCCCGTGGAAACCTGCAGTTCAGCCGAGACTCCTCCACTGAACACAGAAGACGACTCTGAGTGTCTGGTCACGTTTCCCGGAAACCGCAGTCCGGTGAACTTTAAGATGGCCTCTTGAGCTTCCCCGAGGTCCGGGTGACTCGGGACTGCGGCGGTCCCAGATCGATGCTTCGTGATGTCAGATTCTTTTCGCGTGCTGTTTTTCGCTGAGGATCGTCGCCGGGATTTGAACCGCCCGCCTTCTGCCTCGGCACTGAGAGCTGGACGCCCTGAGCTCCGGGCCGGAGGTCTCTGACCGTCGGGTTGCGAAAATCAAGCTGTCCTTCCCCTCCGGGGACCCTCCATCGCGCACCACGATGATGGTCGATGCCTTCCTCAGGAGGCTGCCTCCACAGAGCGCAAGAAGCGCTCTGCTCCCTTCGGGGAGCGCTCTTCAGAGAGACTTAAAAGCATCCCTTCCGGGTTCTCTTCAGAGGAGGAGGAAACGAGACGCGGATCCTTCCCGGGTTCCCTCCGATGGTCCCTCAGAAGAGAACAATGAAGAGGTTCATAGGTTCCCCTACCAAGTGTAAGAGGAACGGACTCCTCCCTCTGGAGCCTTCCTGGATTCGTAGGGTGTATCCCTATAACTCGAAGAGTCACGCGCACCCTCGGTTGGCGTGGACAGTGTCAAAGAGTTTCGTGAGGCTCCTCTAAGGAGGCGGGCGGTTTATCGAGTCGGTCCGCATTCGCGGCGGCGTAGCTGCGGTCTCCGCGCGTGGCACCAGGTGGCGCGGGTCTGAATCCCGTATGGACGGTCGATGACGACAAATGGGTGCGTCATGGGTTTTCCAGTCCCCCCTCCGCAGGATGACGCTGGCCACCCTGGAAAAATGGGAGGTGGGAAGGGCAGATGAACGATGTGTTTGCCTAGTGCTGCTGACTGCCATTTTTTGGAGGAGGGGTCTGGATATAAAAGTGGTTATTTTCATGAAAGTGGTTGACCTCAGATGTGTCTTGGAGAACCATGGACTGGATGGGAGGGTAAGAACGAAAGCATTTCTGTTCTGCCGACTGCTACTACTATAGTCCAGGTGTGGCAGTTCCAATGGCTCGCTGCGTGCTAATAAACCGGGCGGCTAAGAGGTTGGGAGAATGCTGGCGGCTATCAGCAAAGTGTGAAGGGTTTGAGGCATCCATGAAGTTTTCTCGGAGGTCCGCGTCGGAGGCCATGTAGTTACGGTCTCGCGTGTGGCACCTGGCGTTCTAATACTCACTCGACAAGTATCGACTCAAAGAGTTTGTGCGCGTAGTGGGTTCGAGTCCCATCCGCGAGATAACGCTGCTCGGCCTACTTCCGGGAGCGGCGCCAAGTAGTGGTTCAAACTGTATGCCCCCGACGAAGTTCCACAACGGCAGTTGACCTCTGGGTCCCTTCCAGGAATCAAGGAGTGGGAGTTCCCCTCCGGTTGTGCATAGGAGCGGACTCGTGAAAGTTCGTACAAAGAACCGAGTTCCTGCCGCCAGGAAATCTTGGCACTGCAGAGGGTAAGGATCCCGCGTCAGCAGCGCTAGGCAGCTCGATGGAAAATCCGCCAGTTCTCCAAACAGAGGGACGGATACCAATAGACGGACAAACAGCCTCGGTCCGAATTCACCTTCCCCGGGGAGGTGCACACGGTGCTGACCCCTTGAGACATGCGGGCACGCGAATCACCCCAAAGGACACCCGCGTTCAGTAGTGGGAAAGCTGTTGGAGGAGTCGCCAAGGGGACTACCAGCGAGAGGCACATCGGGAAGGAAAATTCTGCCCTCGAACACTCGACGCTCTCGGGATGCGTGGTCAGGGGCGTCAGGCAGGTCATCCCTGGTAATGAAAGAACCCTTAAGACATCCACAGACGCATCATGAGGACAACAATGAGAGGTCAGGTAGACAAACATGGAGCTCCTTTTCTCAATAAGATATCGAGGACCCGTGCTGGCGGCCGTGCGGCTGCGGCCTCCGCGCGCGGCAGCAGGCGGCGCGGGTTCGAATCCCGCCCAGGCAAGGATCCACGCCAAGAGAAATGAGGGGTGCATCGTGAGTTTTGAGCTCCTTCCCCTCAAGATGGCGCTGGTTGACCTCGGTTGGCTTCCGGTGCGGCACTGGAGGAAGCCGGACGTTCCCGTTCAGCGGCCGAGAGGGAAGTCGATCCTCCGGGCTTCTTCCAGGAACCAAGAAGCCGGTTCCCTTCGGGATCGTCCTTCCGGTTGTGGAGATGGCTCCAACCCCCCTTGGGGAGGGATTCTCCATAGCGTGCCGTGAAGCTGGCTGCCTCTTCAGAGCGTCAGAAGCGCGCTGCTCCTTTCGGGGAGCGCCACCTCCAGAGAAAATGGGAAGTGCCCCTTCGGGGGTTCACTCAGGAGAAGAAATCCCAGGAGCGGATCCTTTTCGGATTTCTTACGAAGAAGGAATGAGAAGCGGCCCCCACAAACCGAGGGGATCTATCAGGGGAGAGTAAGGAAGAAGTTCGCTTCAGGGTCCCCTTCGGAGACAACAGGACAGGGATTCTCTCAGGAGGGACGGATTGCTTCCTCCGGAGCCTTCCTGGATTCATAGGGTGGTGCTTCTGGGGTTGCCTCCTATAACTTGAAGGGTAATACGCACCCTCGGGTGGGGTGGACAGCGTTGAAGAGCTTCGTGATCCCCCCCTAAGGAGGCAAACGGGTCTTCAGCGCTTGGCGAAACCAAAAAAAAATAAAAACGAAAAACAAAAGTTGGAAGGAAAATAGAGAAGACAGAAGAGCCCAAACAAGAACCTACTCTTGAATTCTGAGGAACACAGAAGTTCGCTAACCTCTCCACCAGGATGACTCACTCTTCAAGAAGAACTACTATTGAAGGGGGCCTACTCTTAAAGGGGATATGCTCTTGGATCCCGAGGAACCCGGAGGTTCGCAAGCCTCTTCACCAGGATAATGCAATTGCCAAAAAAAAAAAAAAGAACCACACATCCATTCTCTACAGACATGGATTACGTATCAGTACATATCGGTATAATAAACATATGTATTATTTCCTACAATCTTCATAACATGTATCTATATATACTGTACGGTGCTCTTTTTGTCCGCGAGGCCGGAAAGTCGAGAGGCGGTGAGCTGCAGGCGGAAAACGCGCTCGACGCTCGATTTCTGAGATTGATCTGAGAAAACCGGGTGGAAACGGGACTCACCTCACGGCCGTAGTCGCGAGGCTGCTGGTGGTATTCCCGTTCTAGGCCGTTAGGAGCCACAGATGATGGCCAGGGCACGGGCCCTTCCGCAGGGAAGGGCGAGCCGCGGCTGCCTTCGAAGGTGCGCTCTACGGCGCGGTATGTGAGCACAGCAGCAGGCGACACGATCGTACGGTCGAGTCCAGCGAGAGGACGGGTCGGTCTTGATCTGACTCAAACTGGAGGCGGCAAAGGGGAGACAGGCAAACTTCTTTTTTGCCTTCCTCCTCTTCACACCCTCCCCCCGAACTGAAGGTGTGTAAACGCACTGTAAACGGAATGAAGCAGAAGCGGCCGCGGGTTAGACCGGAGGGACCTTCGTCGCGGTAAGGCTTCCTATAGGGCGACTTCTGCTGTGGATCGTGCGCTAGGAAGGATGCGAAACAGGACTTTCCGAGGGAAGAGAGCCCGGCGGGAACGCTGGACGATTCCCTGGCAGTGGAATTCCAAGTTTCCTTACCGAACGGGGCTGTGCGCTGTTGGGAGACTCCCTCGAGAAAATTGGCTCCAAGAAGGCCGCAAGGATTCTGGAACCATCTCGCAGAATCACAGAGCAAAGAGGAAAGGAAAGGTTCCTGTCACCGGACCGCCTTCTAAGGCGCTTCTTGCACTCTGGAAAGGCGACCAGCTTAACGGCACGCGAACGAGGGTCCCTTTCCGAAGGGTGTCGGCGCCATCTTCACAACAGGAGGGAAGAGACTCCGAAGGGAACCGAATCCTTGGTTCCTGGAAGGAGAAGGGGGGAGAAAGGAAGGACGACGAGAACGAAGACGAAGGGAAGGGAAAGAGAGGAGGGAAGGAGGAGGAAGAGAGCAAAGATGAAGAAGGGAAGAGAAGGAAGGTAAGAGAAGGAAGAGGAACTGCGGAGGGCACTCAAAACCCACGAAGCATTCCCGATTCCTCGGCGTCCATCCTTTCCCGGTCGGGACTCGAACCCACGACGCCTGGTGGAGCGCGCCCTCGGACCGCAGCTGCACGGCCGCCAACGCGGGCCTCATGCTCTGAGGAAATGCGGAAGTCCTTGGAAGGATTGTGTCGCGCGTTCTCTATCCGCGGATGAACCCGTGGCACACTCAGTCAGCAGCGTGAGGAGCTCATTCCCAAATCATAGGGCAGGCTCTCCATCGCCTCCGAGGCATGCTGCCAGAGAACGGTACTCTTTCGTCATTTTGGGATTGCTCCGCTCCCTCTCAGCTCTCATCCACTTACCCAGGTGAGCGTGTCGAAGTGGAAGGGGCTCTTCCTGCTAACGATGTACATCTCTTGTAGAGTTAAGGACAGCAGGAAGCCCGCGTAGGACAGCCTTCCCAAAGGTCTGAATGGTTTCCAGGAAAGGATGTCGTTC
This sequence comes from Raillietiella orientalis, assembly GCA_036172245.1. Taxonomy (NCBI): domain Eukaryota; kingdom Metazoa; phylum Arthropoda; class Ichthyostraca; order Raillietiellida; family Raillietiellidae; genus Raillietiella; species Raillietiella orientalis. The sequence goes on along the minus strand of JAYWIR010000053.1, from coordinate 559,417 downwards.
ACTATTCCTGGAGGACGAATCTCTCCGCATGAGGTTCAAGCAAGCTGCAGCTTCAGCTGACCTCCCTGTCCATTCACACAGGCGAAAACGATCCACCCCAGGGCAAGAGCCCAAGCGCTCCTCGAGATGCCTGCGTAGATCCACACGTCCACCCCGGCTTGCAAGCGGGAGTCGAACCGTTGGTAGCGGTAGACTCCTTGTATGAGTGCTATGAGTGTGACGGCCGCGCTCAACCACCCAATGGCGAGAATTCTCTGGAAAAAAAAGAAGAGCGAGTGGTCAAAACGGGGCTGTGCGTGGCAGCCCCCCGATGCCCCTCTATGTAGTAAATAAATACGCAAATAAATAAAACCCGTCCGTTTCAGCGCGGTTCCCACCCTCACAAGGTTCCCTTTGCTTCCGTTTCGAATCCAGGAAACAAAACGCGCGCACGCGCACTCAGAAAGAAAAAAGAAAAAGGTAATTGGATGTGCGGGTTGCCATGCGCCTTTGCCGCCCTCAGCAACACCTCTTTGCCTGGGACGGACAGAGCCGCAGTAGCCGGACTGCGGTCGAAAGAGCGGCTGCGTTCCTCAAAGCACGAAGATAACGACGGGGTGGGCAACTCCGACCGAGGCGGCCCACGGAACTTTCGGAAGACCGTCGGAGATCGGCGCAAAGGATCTCAGAAACAAATACACACTCTTATTACATATGGTAATGTGTGAAGTTATATGAAGAATACCGTATAGATCAACATAAATTATAAAGATTATTGAAAACTAACACATATGTTTCTTACATACATTAATATGGATATGAAAATGCAAATTAATATACAGATAAATATGTGTTCTTATGATAATTATATATATATTATAGATATTAATATAAGTACTGATACGTTTATTGTATACATTTTCATACTGATCAATATATACAAAAATACATGTGACAAAGATTCTAAAAAAATACGCATGTTCATTATACATGCTGATATTTTAGTGATATATAAATTAATATATAGATTAATACATTTGCTAAAGTTAATTTTTTATAATGCTCACGATATATATTAATATGCATTATTAACTAAACGCATGTGTATCTGAAAATAAATGTGCATATTAATGTATATTTTAATCTAATGAGCACATGTATTTATTTTCTATAATCTTTGCCATACACATCAATCTATACATAAATTTATATGTTAATATATTTACTCAACTTATTTTTTAACAAACTTTGAAATATATACTACTCCATATTCAAATATACAATAAACATATGAATTATATTAAAAACATGCATACTAATAAATACGTATGTAAAAATAAATTTGTATATTCATCTACATGTAAATGTAGTAGATATTCATATACGTAATAAGCATATGTATTTATTTTTGACAATCTTTATAATGTATGTTACTCTATGCATTAATGTATACATAAATTTACATATATATAAACACATGTGTTTCTTTTTTATCATTTTTCGGAATTTCGAACCGGACTCCCTGGAGGTTTTCAGGGAATTCCCAGCGGGTCCAGCAAAACTGGGAAGCTCACCTTTCCGAATTTGATCTCCCTGTCTTTGGTGATGTGCAAGAGGTAGCCGAACCAGATGCCTACGACGTAGGGCCCCATGCGGTTGTGGGAGGCGTTGTAGAAGTACCTTTCGTACTTCATCCTAAAAGTGCACAACGCATGCAACAGCTCCGGTCGATTCCTTTCCTCCTCCTCTGCCCTTCCTTCCACCTCCTACCCCCTTCTCCCCTCCCTCCCTCTTTCTTCTCCTCCCTTTCTCCTCCTTTCCTCCTTCTCATTCCTTTCCCCCCTTTGTCCCCCTCCTCTTTCCTCCTTGTTCCCCCTCTTCCTTTCCTTCCACTCTGACCTCCACGGAAACCTCCGAGTGGACCCCTTCCGGTCACTTACGGGTCGGTGTTCACTGTCCCCAGAATGGGCATAGGAGGGAAGTCGTCCATCGCCGTGATGACTCCGGGGACGGCCATGGAGGCGACGGTCAGGAGTGACAGCAGGACCTTCCCTGGAGAGAGGACGGGGAGAGAGAAGGAAAGAACGGGGTGGAACTCAGGGTCTAGGGAAGAGGCATCGCCCCCTTCGCCTCACCTGCTCTCCTGAATTTGTGCAGGGGGATGAGGAAGAGCGGGGAGACCAGGAAGAACTGCATGTCGCATGCCAGGTACCAGGACTGCGGGATGCACTGCAATGGGAGAATGGTGAGAGCTCCCCTGGAGGAGGTGCCCCCTTGGACTTCCGATCTTGGACTTCAGGGGCGTAGAATGCAGGCCGGTCCTCTCGGGCCGGCAGGGAGCGAAGACCCCGGAAGAGACGGCTCGCGGGCATCGAGAACTCGGGAGTTCCTGCATCCCGCCAAGGGGAGGAGCTTCCGCAGCGGCGCCACGCCGTTCCCGCCTCCCCGCGCGTTACGGGAGAAGCAGGCGAGGAATCTCCGAACCCTTCTGCGGGAAGAGCGCGGAGCCAGCACGAAGTCACAGCCGAAAGTCCACCCCCCTCCCCCCCCTCCCAACGCAGCAGCGGGAAGTTTCGCTCGGAACCATACGTCGCCCGACGTAGCGGCGGCACTCGCCGGCGGCCGCCCCTGAGGCCGGGCGCAGGCGCCGCGTGGCGGAGCCGCCAGGAGACTGCAAGACTTCGCCCCTTACCAACGAGGGACACGGCGCTCGCGCGCGAGTCATGGCGGCGGAAATCCCTGGAGTCGGAGTGGAAGTTTGGAGCTGTGTCGAAGGGGCAAGGGTGCGGACCTCGGCGCTAGAGCTCGTGGAACCGTGGGCCTGCAGCCTCCAGGCGAGCAAGGGAGGAGGAGGAAGGAAGGGAGAGGAGGTGGGAGAAGAAGGGAGGAAAAGAAAAGGGGAAGGAAGAGGAGGAGAAGGAAGAGGGAGGCGCTGAGATCGCAAACCCCAGCCGATCGCAGACGTCGCTTCTTTTGCCGAAAACGCCGACCTGGGGCAGCCCGATCTCTGGCGGTTGCAGAGTAACAAGTCTCCCTCAGGGCTCGACAGAGGATCGGTTAGAGGTCAGAAGTTGACCTCTGGCAGGAAAGCAGGAGCTTCGCGGGTCCCGAAGATGGGAACACCTCACCTCACAGTCCCGGTCCACTCCCGGACGCCCGTCGCAGGCGAACCCTTCGCAGACGCCGGCGGAGAAGGAAGTCGTGGAGGGTCCCTCCCCCGCGCCCCGGAGTCCCGGACTGCTGTGCGAGCTGATACCTGGGAAGGATCTTCATCGATGTCCACGTAGTTCTGCACGTACAGCAGCAACGTCCACCAGTACTTCCGGCATTTGTCGTGGTGCTGGGAGTAGCTGACATCCTTCCACATGGGGCCGCTGCCTAGGTGGGCGTACAGGGTGGAGTTGAAGGCGAGGAGTGCTGCTAGCAGCGGAGTCAGCCTGCAAGGGGGCGGTTCGGGAGGAGCCGGGTGGGAGGGACACGCAGGGGAACGGGCGCGCCGGTGTGGCTTTCCCACTCACCGGAAGTACCGGTTCACGTAAGACGTGAGCACCATGTGGAGCACCCCCACAGGCCGGTTGCGCAGTTTGTCCAGCGAGCGCATCGTGATGAGGGTGACCAGCAGCCCGGAGACGAAGAAGAAGGTGTCCACGCTGAACCAGGAGTTGGAGATGATCTGAGAGCTCTCTCTCTGGAGGAACTGGAATAGGTGGATGCTCCCAGAGCGGTCGGTCTATGCGGGGCGAGGCGAGCGAACTCCCGGTCCGCCCCTTCTTCTCTTCCTTCCCGCGCGCGATCCCTCCTTGAAGGCTTCCCAAGCCGCGGAGGGCCCATAGCCCTGGAAGGACCTCTGGACCGCCTGTCCGAAGAAGGCGCCTCTTCGGGAGCGAAGTGCTTCTTGGGAAGGACAGGGAAGGACGATACCTGCCCCTACTGCTTGAATCCTAAGAGTCGCTTCAGCTGCCGTCAGGGACAACCAGAAGAAGAGGTTGAATGCAGGTGGAATGCAGACAATGGGTTCCTGTTTCTTTTCGTCCCGGGAGAGCAAACCCTGGGCTGGAGATTCCCCGGATCCCCACGCAGGAAGGCCCCGGAGAATTGCAGAGGGCATATCTGACAAACTATCCGCCCTACGCGCCCTCACGCTAGTCAGACCCTTATGTGACTGCTGACTCCATGTCCAGTACAGCGACAGTCTCTGTACGCGGCTGTTCCTTCGCCACTGTGGCTACTGCACACGGCCGTTTCTTAGCTACCGAAGGCTCTTCGTCACTGCGGCTGCATGTGACTGTTCCCTCGCCACCGGGGTTCTTCGCAACTATGGCTGCACCCAGCATCCACGAAGGGATCAGGGAGAGCACATAGGCAGCCCCGCCCGGGTTTCTCTGGAGGGGCTGGAAAACCTTCCTCCTGAGCAAAAACCGACAGAATAGCCGCTGCTACGGAAACACCTTTGCTTTCTACGGTAGGCGGGAGTGAGAAAGCAACTGGGGCGAATGGGATCCCCCCTGGATTTCAAAGACGAAAGCATGCTCCTGTAGGGTTGAAGGAGGGAGGAAAGAACATGGGATGAGAATTCTCTCTGGAATCATCAGTTCTCTGCGGAGAGGAATCCTCTTGACTAGAAGGTTTCAGCAGGCGCGCCAAGAGGTGCCGGCGTTGAGGAAACTCTCTCTCAGACGGGACAAGAACGGAGAAGGAAAGTTCCGGGCACGTCGACGGCGACCTGATTCGTCCCTGTGGGTGTGGCCGGACTTGGCATCTGTGTAGTCAAATCAGCACTTTACAAGGTTTCTTCGGCTCAGTGCTGCTCTCACGAAGATCAGGTGGCGGATCAAGTGGCGAGGAAAGCCGCCTGCGGGAAGAGGAGAACTTTCGATGGTGCTGAGCGAAATCCTGGACGGCAGGCGAAAGGGGAAGAAGACTCGCGTCAACGGGAAGGACAGGAAATGCACCTGAGGGTCTCTGTGATCCACGATACAGCTTATGTGACCAAGGCAATGCACCGCGAGATTGATTGCACTCTTAGCGGTCGGTGTCTCCCGCGTCGCGGTCATTTCGAGGGGTGCCCCGCGGGAAACGCCTAAGCTCCCGAATAGCCCGGTCTGTTCCCGACTCCCCGCTTTGCGTGGCATATCGGTTGATTTTCGAGGTTTCACGAGTGGATCTGCTCCGTGCGGCTTGCCCCCGTGGGCAGGCCGGGAGCGTTAGGGCAATCCTGCTAGACCCCCCGGAAATGGACTGTGACCCGTGCCTTCCCGGTTCCCAGAGCTGGACGCATCATCCAGGGCAGATACCGGGATGCAGGTTCCCGTGGGACATCAGGGAATTCAGATGGAAGGACCCACCCAGTTCGCTGGCGGTGACCTTCCGGTGAATCGAGTCACTCTGAACTCTAAAGCGCAGCTTTCCTCTTTGGTTGTCTCCGAAGGGAATCCCGAAGGGAGCAACGCGCTTCTTGCACTCTGGAGAGCCAATCCCCGAAGCGGGTACCAACCAGTTCCACGGCACGCGATGAAGGAAGCGCTCGGTCTAGAAGGCACGTGGTTTGCGAAAGAGATGGATGGTCGGAGACTCATGGGTAAGGAACAGTTCTCACTGGGTAGGCTGCCGCCCTTCCTTCCGTTGGCTGGTCCCCGCAGTAAGGGTCTTTGTGATGGAGGATTCTGGGGTTCGAGAAGCACCGAGATGCTAAAGAAATTTGCCAAGAGCTACCACGCGTAGCGAACAGGAAAAGGTGCGGAAAGCTCTGCCGCGATTTCGTGGACTGAGGCGACTCGGCGAAAAGCATGGCTTACAGAAAGCCACACTCGCACCGAAGAGTTCTTTTCCGGTCCTCGGGAAGTTCGACAAAGTGCTGAAGACTGGGGAGGATTCCAACTTACTGCTGCGACGTCCACAAGGTTCGTATAATATGGTCCCATCCCTGTGGTGAACGTGTGTCCCAAGATGATCCAGCTCATGGTGAAGCACCTGCAATCGGACAGGTTCTTCAAGATGGCTCATAGACGGTTCTGCTTCGAGTTGTTTTTCCAGTTCAGCGCCCGGATCTACTCGGTCCGGCCTGCGGGGTGCACGAACCACGCGCCGCCGCAAGAAGTTCCTTCCACTTCTGCGCCCATCGCGCCCGTAGCTTTGCGCCTGCGCTGCCTCGAACCGTTCGCGCTTCACGCTGCTGCTGCTGAGGCTTTCGTTGACCGGAGGTCGCTCGTTTGCGGAAGAGGGTTTCCGCTTCCGCCGAGCACGTCGGAAGCTCCCGTGCACCAGAGCGGCCTCCTTTGCGCAGCGAAACCTGCGGCAACTTTGATGGCTGGCAACCCTGATCGCTTCTCTTGCCGTCGGATGCGTAGGTTTTGCATCCGCAGATCGAAAAGCTCGGTTGCCAGCAGCCCCCATGGAGATGTCTATCTATCTGTATATAATATACACGTATTCATTTTTTTAATATGTATAATAGACATTAATCTATACATTAATGCAGATATAACTGTATATACTGTATATTTATTAACACGTATATTATTATTATAATTGATGTGCTAATTATATATTAACACATATTTGTATATAAGCTAGTATATATTATAAGGATTACAAAAACTTAATTCGTGTGTTTATTTTATATATAAAGTCCTATCTAGATCAATGTATAGGTTAATGTATATTATCAAGATTTAAAAAGCAAATATAGACATTAATTATATACAATATATACACGTATAATGCATACATAATATCGTATACGCTATATATACTATATGTATATTTATATATGAAATAATATGCAAACTTATTTAATATACATACTATTAATATTTATTGACATATCTATTGTTAATAGTAATATTTTAACATACATATTTATTAGTCTTTATTAACATGCTTATTATCGATCTAATTTATGTGTTTATTACACATTAATTTACATATTTGTATATAAATTCATATACACTTGAGGACGATGCTTTGGTTCTTTGAGAGTATTGACGTTTGCCGGGGTTGAATGCCCGGCTCTCAGCGGGGGTGCGCTCCCCACTAGGTTCCGGCAGAACGAACTCCCCATCTGCACGAGCATTCCGTGGTCCAGGAAGAGCGAAAAATTTCGGAGGCCCCGTCGGGCCGTTCCTCCGACCGCGAAGGGCAACGGACGCGGAAGCGGCACCCGTCCAGAGGCAGAACAACCGGAACCGACCAGCAAACGGGCACTGAGCGGGGTCGAGACCGAGGCCGAGTGCTTCCTGTGGCACTCGGAACGCACGCGCGCGTCCCCGCGTGGAGAAGGCCACCGGGCGGCCCTCCACCTTTGGGACTTTCCTGGCCCCAGACGCCGCTCCGATTCGCGCGCCGGTCAAGAGGCGGCGCTCGCCTCGAGCCGCGGCTGAGCGAGCGGTGGCGCGCCTGTGCACGGAGCATCCGGGCGTAGGCGAGCGGATTACCTGATGCCATGCAGACACGACAGCTCTCCCGGCGACTGAGATGTGTCCAGCAGCCTCTTCCCGTTGCTGTACAAAGAAAAGGAGGCGAGCACCCGGTCTCTTCCTGGAAATCGCGCGGTTCGGTCCGACCCTGGGGGCCGAAGAAGTCTGGACTCACTCTTGCGGCCGCGCGAAGCCTTCTCGTCTGTGGGGCCATCCTCCTGCTGCCCGATGAGGGAGATGGCAGGCAGCTTCGTGGATCTCGACCACCGGAGCCACAGATCGTAGGCGGTGCTCAAGAGGCAGAGCAGGACGACGAGGCAGAGGATGAATCTGGAAATAAGGGAACCTTAGCATTCAAGTAAACCGCCCACCATTCCAGGAAGAGAGCCCTCTTCAGGAGCGTTGGAGGCGTTCGGTCCGCAGCTCCGCGCAGTGCGCCTCAGAGCAGCGGACCCCAGAGCTCCTGAGCCGATCGTCGGGCAGCCATCTTGGCGGCAGAGAAGGAGCTTCGCGAAATCACTGGGACAATTTCGTCCCAGGCCGTCGTCGCAGCTGATGGCCTGAAGACCGCGGGAATTTAGCGTGAGCAGAAGACGGGAGTTTGGTCTTGATTTATCTGGTCATTGTCGCCGTAAGACTTGAGGGCATCTGGACTGTCTCTTCAGTGGACGCTACGAGCTCTCGTTGGCAGCCTCGGTCTCCGCGCGCGGTACCAGGAGGCACGCGTTCGAATACCACCGGGGAAGGGTGGACGCCGTGAACGGGGAGCGTGTCGTGAGTTTGGAGCGCCCCTGCGAGATGGCGCTGGTTGGCCTATTCGGGAGAGGCACTGGTGGAAGTCGGATGGGGTTGATGACTGGCCGGGATCGGAAGTAAACCATCCGGGGTCCTTCCAGGAACCAGGCAGACGCAGTTCCCTTCAAGGTTGCCCTCCGGTTGTGGAAAGGGAGCCGGACCATGGAGCTGGTTGATGCCCCCTCGTGGTTCGCCCCTCCAGAGTGTAAGAAGCGCTCTACTGCCTTTGAGGAGCGCCCTTCTTGCACTCTAAAGAGACCTACTGGGCCCCTATAATTTGAAGAGTAAATACGCATCCTCGTGTGGGGTGGAGTGGACAGCATTGAAGAGCTTCTTCTCCCCCCTCCCATCCCCAAGGAGGCGAACGGCTCTTGAGTATTCAGCAGGGAATAAGAGGACAAGAACTGGCAAACTCTTTTCCAAAAACGTAGCCCCCTGTACTTGGTAGCGATTTCTGGTTGTCTGTCCGCAGTCGCGGCATGCTGTGCATTCGATGCTGCACCTTCATCTGTTTCTATCCGCGCCTCCACATGTTCTGAGAAGACAAGACGCTCGGAAAAGTTCTCCTTATCGCTAGAGGCCGTCGTAGTGAGCTTACCTGCAGGGTTACCAAAGCACTTGACCGACCTTGATGTTACCTTTATCTTTCTTCCAAAAGGCTGAAGAGGAGAATGCAGCAGGATGGATCGATCGTTCGACAACGAGATTCAGCAGGTCTTTAATCGAAGGGCATCTGTCGCGCAAGAATCGTTTTGTTTTCAGCTCGTTAGGATGCTGCATCTGTTTTCCGGAGAAAACGAAGAAAAGAAAGAAAAACCTGAGACTTTCAAGCATCTCGTTTCTTCAATGTATCCAGATCAGCGGCGAGAAGAAAGACTGGACATCCAAGTGCTTAGACGAGGCTTTCTGAGACACCGGAAGCAAGCAGCGAAAACAGATGAACCCAAAAAGGATTTCAATCATCCTAGGCCAATGGTAACGATCTCCTCGTGAGGTCGCTACTGGCCTTTAAAAAAAAAAAATAATCTAGGAGGCCTTGCCCTCATTTCATCTGGACCCATCCAAGGATGAGTCGACAAGGCGCCGATGGTTGTCTTTGCGCAACATTCACTCCTGCCATCTGTAGTAGCAGTTGAAGCTCCTCGAATGTGAATTTCGTGGTTCCTGCAGAGCAGGGCAACGGGCTGAAGAGCCAAGGAACACGCGTCTTAGAAGATGGGTTGGTCGAGTGCACAAACAGCATCGACTCCACCGACTCGCCTCCTCAGTGCCGCGCCATTCCTTGCGCATCTCCTTTGATGTATTACTGAGAAACGCGGAAGACAGCGTTTGTGTCAGAGATCAAAGAGGCAGCTCTTTGAGCAGAGAAACAAATGAGAACTCCTGAAGAGAGACTCTGCTCAAAAGTCAAAGAACATGACCCTAAGCTCGTAGGCCTCGTGCTTGATCCGGAGCATCCCCTGTTAGCAGCCCTGTTCCAGAAACTGCAGCAAAAATCTCAAATGCGAGTGGGAAGCGTGAAGGCGAAATTGACAGTTTCTAAACAAAATGGCGGTAGTTGTTGGGAAGAGGGAAGAAGAGAATTGTGAAAATGCTCCCAAGGAGAGGTTGGGAAGTGCTGAAATCCTTGCCCTCGACGGACAAACCGTGGAAGAAGTGAAGAATGTCCAACGTATCGCTTACATCACTGCGATGTCAGCATTATCGAATCCGTCCCGTTCTCCAGCCAGGCTGCATTGCTTGTCGTTGAGGTCAACTTCCACGCCCGTGCCGTTCAAAGATGTGACCAAGGAATTCTGGAAAAAAGATGCGAAAGAAATCGGTATGACGTGTGTCGACCAGAAGGCCTGCCATGAACCCGGTGCAGATAGAAAATCCTGAACGATCACAAAAAAGAAATCCACATGCTCACCATATGTGCATATTGATATATAGCTTAATATCACTGTAGCAAATATTGTAAAGGTCGTAAAAAAATAAACCCATATTCTATTATGTATATTGATATGTAATATAAATTTATTTCAACACAGACAGTCATTGTAGAGACTCAACATACATTAGAGACTAAATATACAATATAAAAATACTCATAAATAATTATATATTGGAGATCGAAGATTATAAATAATAATATGTATGCTGATACATATTAATAAAACCAATAATGTGAGTTAATGTATTATCAATATAAATATAAATGTATTTCAGCATTTTCATTATTATTAATAATAATATTAATATGTGTGCTGACAGATATTAATACAATTAACAATATGCGTTGATACATTATTAATATATATTAGAGATTATAACAAATAAATATACATGTTCACTATATTTAAAGATTCATACATATAATCAATGTATATGAAATGAATGTATAAAATGGAATTATAAACATATCTATTTATCAAAAGATCAAAATCCCGAAAAGGCATTTCATCATTTCCTGTGAGTTTCAAGTATTGAGGATTGGAAATGACAGGAAAAGGAAATACCAAATTTCTTTTTTGTTTTTTCCACTATTTTCAGTTGGCATCATTATTTTCTTTATAATTCAATATATATATATATATATATATATATATATATATATATATATATAACATGAATAAACTTATATATATATGAATAAAATTGTATTAAATTATAATATATATATGTTTCAATGCATATTTTAATTTATATTAAAATTATATATATATATATAGAATCAATATCAATATATAATATATATAATTTTAATATTATTTATGTATTCCTTGAAGATTATATGTATTATGATATCTATATATATTGAATATTACATGAAAATACATATATCAACAATATATTAATACATATTTCTAACTGCATCAATAACATGTGCTTTTAAACAAAAATTTGCAGATTAATCTATATATAAATACATATATTAGTATACATAGTAAGCACAATTTTTTTTATAATCTTTATGATAGACCTGTAAATTAATATGCATACAAATATATATATTTCTATGCATAACGAGCGTATTACTAATTATATCAAAATATGTAATGATCATATGTGTTTATTCTTTGTAATCTCTACTAAATATATTGATATATACGTTAATTTATGTATTAATGTATATAATAGACATATGCACTTATTTTAAAGATCTTTCGGGATTTTGAGTCAGACACGCCATGAGGCACACAGGAGATGTTTTGGGTGGGAGTTGCGCTGAGCCTGACAGGGACTCGGGGCATTTCCGCATTCGGACTTCTCTGACGGCACTGCACAGAGGACGCGGTGCTCTCGGAATCTGCTGACCGGAAGATGTGTCCACTTACACCTCGTCGGGAGAGATTATTTTCCTTTTCGAAACGAAATAGGCAGAGGGTCAAATGGAGGTCAGTTCGATTCGCGGTGGCGCCTTTGGGGGGTCATATCACAGGCACGAGAGAAGAGAGCGCTGTCCGCATCAAAGTTTCCCGCAAAGATGATTCCCCCTTGTGTGCCTCCTCTGGGTGTTTGCGGTAGTCCGAAAAAAAAAGTATGAAGAGATCTTCCGCATCCCGGGCTGCTCTTGTTCTGAGGGCTGCTGTTGATTGTCAAAAACCCGTGTCCACACCGACTACGATCTTCAGGTATCCGTCCACGCATGCAGCTTCCTGCTCAATGCATCTTTGGAATTTAAAAAACACCCCTCTATAATTCAGGAAGCTCTTCTAACTGGCATTGCTGTTCTTCGAAACCAGCATTTTGCCAAGTCTCTCGTCCGCCTTTCCACGCCCTCGCAGGCGCCCTCCTGACTTCTTTCCGTCAACCTTTCGGAGCTGCAAAAGACTTTCTGTTCCACCAACATGCGTCCATTCCAAGCGGCGACGCAAAATGACCCGGCATGGAAGATTACCCTCGCAGTCTTTTCGCTTCTTTCTCACGTTAACGCCTCTTTTGTTCCGGAAGCTGGGCCGCGAATCACCCATCACTCGTGATGGTGTCTCTTCTTCCTTTGGCAAGTTTCTGTCTCTTTGGCCTTCCAACGATCAGCTTCGTATCCCAGAATGCCCTTTCCTTCACTGTTATCGCAAGAGATCTGTCAATGCCCTGACAAGAGCACTCGAACCGCTTCCGGATGGAATCTTTCATTTTGCATTCCTCGCTTCAAGAATCGAAACTCTGAAGAAGAATTCCACTGGGAGTGGAACCGTCGGCTCTGAAAGCAAATTTGCAAAATTCACATAAGAGAATCTTCCGGTGTGCCGACGACGACCACCAAAAGCTTCGAACAGCCGCACAAGAACTTAACAACTCCATGGTTCTAGTGAATGTTCCAATGGCTCTTCAAGCTCTTTCACATCCCATATAAAGGAGTTACTGGAACCTCGCATTCTCATATGCCAGCAAACTTTTCGAACGCTCGTGGAACTTTCAAAGAGGAACACGTGAACGTGCTTTTCTAGATACCATCAAACCTTTCGAGTGTTGATGTAACTTTCGAAGAAGCGTGCGGGATGCCATGCAGCTGTCACTATGCCTCCAAATAGGTGAGTAAAATTCCTCTTAAAGCATCGAAACATCTTTCCAATTTTCCTTTTCTTCTTTTTGCTTCTTTGCTTGTTACTTTGGATATTCCTGAGCTTCTAAGAAATGTTTTCAGTTCCATATTTGAACCGTGATTATGGAAAAGCCATGGTTACCGGGCACTCCAGCCCAGGTGTTTGCTCGCCCGGGACTGAAATTAACGGAAACTTATCGTCTGCTCTGCACGGGAAAGCTCACCTCCTCTTCCACTGGTTGTCCACTGTCCCTGACGAGAGCTGAAACGACTCTCGGGATTCAAGAGGCAAGCATCGTCCTTCTCTGTCCTTCCCGAGCAGCGCTTTGCTCCCGGAGAAGCGCCTTCTTGGGACAGTTGCTACAGAGGACTTTCCAGGGCTCTGAGCTCTCCGTGGCTTTGAAGGCCTTCAAGAAGGATTACGCACGGGAGGGAAGAAGGAAATTGCCACCTCCCTCCGGGGGGCAAGTGGCACTTCAGTTAGCATCAGTTAAGGAGTTTCGTTGGTTTCATCTGTTCATCTGTCTTCCCCAAACCCTTCCCACCGAAGCTGCTGATCCCGGAATGTCGATTCTTCGCCCACATTTCTGAATCTTTACTACAAAAATAACGGTCTTTGAGGAGAGTATTCAGAAACCGCTGTTCATTCGGAGAAAGGGAGGCGCACCAGCTATCTCCGAAGGGAATTAGAAAAGGGGGGGCGTCACACTGCCATCAGGAAACAAGATATTTTGCTACCAAGCATGCGGAGAACATTGTAGGTTTCCCAGGCAATGCGAGTGTTGTCACCCTCTCTTGAAACCTCGTACGCAAAACGGTTTCTTCCTGGTATGTTTTTACCATGCTTCCTTCTCCTAGGTTCTCCATAATATGCGTTCTTCCCGGTATCATCGATATTTGCGAAGCGTCCGAAGATGGTGAAATCGAAAGGGATAGTTTCGAAAGGACACGAAATTCTTCTCGGGAAGGTGGTCTTCGGTGAACTTCAGGACGGCTCGTGGAGGGAAAGCCCAGCAGGCAGCAATTCGTGTAGTTCGCATTTGCAGGGCACGTGACCTTTGTGTGATCCTCCCCTCTGATTCGTCAGCCTCTGCCCCCACCGATGGAGACTGAACCGAATGGAGACGTCATCGATAAATGCGGCTTATCCGGCGTTATCAGTTACGAACTTCTCGCGCGGCAGGAGTGGCTCATAGCGAAGGTTGCAGAGGGGTCACGCACTCGTCGACCATTGTCGCGCGAACAGGACTGTCCTCTTTGTTCCTTCGGAAGGCGGAAGACGCGAGGGTGCCTTCCGCCGATCTCGCTGGGTATGCGGAACGCGCTCTTCACCGATGGGAGATGCCTCGTAGCAGGATAAATAGCTAAATTCGTTTGGAAGGGGGCGGACTAAGACGAGGCGAAAACCAGGCCACCCATATCTGAGGGCATTTTGAGAACCTCTGTGCTGAGTGGTCCCCCGTGTCTGTGGGACTACCCGAGTCCAGCTTTCCAGGAAACGCCAGGAAAAGCGAAACGAATTTCGTGTCGCTTTGAGGACGCCCAGCGGGGGAGGACACGTGCCATCCTTCTCCTGGTGCCTCGTGCCATGGGAGAAACGAAAACGATCCACTCGGCTCGTTCGAATCGACCATATCTGCATGAGGACTGGTGGCACTGGTTGGCACCCGGTTACGCCGGGGCGAGGACTGGTGGCACTGGTGGAAGCCGGATGCCCCCGTCGAGGACGAGTTTAGCGGTTGACGTGTCGAGCAGCCAGAGACCCACTCAAGAAAACGTGCCACACTCCCAGACGCCTTCCCTCGGGAAGGCCCCTTTCGTTCGAGAACATCGGAGGGACAGCCGGTGCACACGAACTGACGATCCCGGACACGTCATCCTTTCGTTCGTCTTACCTTAATGTCAAGGACGCTGCAAGTGGAAGGATGGCATATCCCGCGAAAGAACGGCAGAAAGGAGATTATCTTCTGTAGCCTGGCGTCTCGTACCAGTAGATTCAGCGAACTTGACCTTGCAAAAGAGATTTCTTTTGGGTTTATCTGCTTCCGCCAGTGTCACTCTGACGTCATTTGCAGTACCAAAAAATCATTACAAGACATCAACAGTGACTTTGCAGATTCTATTTTCTTTCATTCAGTTCCATGGAAACGTTGGAACTGAATGAGCAATGGACAGAGGGATCTTCCAGCACGAAGTACCATAATCATCTGGTCCGGTGAGATGAGAGACACCATCTTTTTCCGTCATCCAAGTAGACAACTACTCGGATCCAGAAGGAAAAAAAAGGTACAACGCGTGGTCACGTGCTGGAATGACGACACCACCCGGGAGGGAACGAGGGATGCTCGGTCCGTCTCCGGCAGCAAGTTCCTTAATCAGTAAGTGGCCTTGTCAAAAGAGTGCACAAATGAACGTGGTAAAACCCGTACAAAAAAATAAAGACAAAGGCTTCAAGGTCGCGTTCTGAACCGGAACTTGAGTTCGAGCCCCAGGCACTCATAGTTCTGTATGAGTCGGTTTTGCTCAAGACTTCACGTAGGTCCGTGAACATGAGCAATCGGGCGGCATCAAGTCAACTTTCAGCTAGGATGGTTGGGGCAAACTCGAAAGAGACATTAACGGAACATTGGGAAATTAACCCTTTGAGTGCTATGGATGCGTATACGAGTCCGGCGAAAGTTATCGGCGTGGGCTCATATATCCGTTTGGCAAATGCTTTTACCTTATACACGCGAAACAAGTTAACACTATCAGTGTTTGAGATGGGCACGTACACTCACATTCATAATTCCCTTAGCAACGGCAGTAAACCAAATTCTGTTTACATCAGCTAACTGCTGTCCGTCTCCCTCCGGGGGCAAGAGGCACTTCACTCAGCATCAGTTAAGGAGTTTCGTTGGTTTCATCTGTTCATCTGTCTTCCCCGAACCCTTCCCACCAAGGCTACTGAACCCGGAAGAAAGCCGAGAATAATAGTATTGATGTGTCGCATATAAATTATTATACCGTACCACACCCCCATGAGTATTGATTTCATTGGAACTACAATTCTAATTTTTAAATAAATAATATATGTTTGGGAAAAATGAAAATGTTTTATGTAATGCAGTGTAAATAAACAATGCTGATAGTTACTTTAACGAACACTTTATAAAGTCAATCGGTATGTGGATAGAGCACGCCGTACGCGAAAAAGCATTCCGTCCAACTGCGACTCGCGTGCCATCGACACACAGCGTTCACATCCGATGAGCTCCGCACCCAAAGGGTTAACAGCGAGAGCTCCTCAAATCCCGGAGACCGTGCGAAGCATCCCCGGAAAAATGCGAGGGATGGGGGGGTTTCGAGTTACCGACAGCACTCGCGGAAGGAGGTTCTTGGCGACTCACTTTTGGATTTTGAACTTGGTGAAGCAGTATCTCCCTTGAATGGAGTCCCGGTGCAGGCTCGTCTCAATCGACAGACACTGCTCGTAGTTGCCCCAAGAGGCGAGGTTCCCTGCCAGAAGTCCATCCTCCAGTTTTCCCGTGGAGTCCAACACTGGAGAAGGAACAAATGACAGATGAGGCGGGAAGAGTCCTGGCGGCCATCCCAACGTCTGTTTGGGTGGCGGCAAAAAGGACAGATTCGTCTCATACACACATCTGTATGTGTGTATCAATGCACGTGTTTCTACACAGACTGATGTGCGTGCTTGTGTAAACACATACACACACATTTGCATACAGACTGAGATTTACATATAGATTAGGTGCATATTTATATATAGATTGATCTACATATTTACATGTAGATTGGTACACGTCCGTGTTTATATATAGATTGATGTACAGGTTTGCATAAAAATTGATGCACGTGTTTATGTATAGATTGAAGTACGTGCTTATGTATGCATTAACATGCATACTTATATACAGATAAATATACATGTTTATAAAGAGATTGATGTACATATTTACATATAGATTAATATACATATTTATAACATACATATTTGTTAATATTTATTAAATTCTGTAACATATAGATTATAGATATAATTAATAATAATACCTTACAATAAGAGATCATAAAAAGATCATAAAAAATTATATATGTTCATAATTTGATATTTACACATTCATTTAATATACATTAACTTTACATAAATGCATATATAATAAACAAATGTTTATTTTCAATAATGTTTACTATATATATTATAACATACACATTATTATTTATTATATCAATAATATGTACGTACGAAAACAATAGTCGCAAGTTAATAAACATACACATGAATGCGTTTACGAAGCTGCATTTCTTTTTCATGATGGTCTTTTGGTCATTTCGCTGGGCCCCTCCAGCACGCATGTAAGTCGCAACTCGCCGTCCACTGCCAGAGCTCCTGCAGCATCTGCGCCTCGCCCATCGCAATGAGCTAAGATTAGCTGAAAGATTCATCCGAAATCTCCCTCTTTCAGGGAGACAGCGTGTGCCGCTGATGCGCTTGGTGGTCCGCGGGTCAGTCAGGCATTTCCGGAAGGTGATCGAGGTGGATGCGGAGAGGGATGCGCAACGGGCGTTCTCTGAGGACGCCCGTTGCGCAGCTACCGGGATGGAAGAAACCCCCTGTGGTTCCCCGTCGCATGGACACCACTGTCGCCACCACCGGAATCATCCATAGCGGTGGCTCGCGAGTGCCGATGGCTAGTTTTGGTTTTCCTTCGAGCGAATAGGAAGGAAGTGAAATTCAGGTCGATTGATATCTTCAAGGGTGAGCGTTGTTTCCCCCATGAGGGAGCAAATCCTCATTGGGCAATGCTAGGCCCTTCTCTTTCCATTTCTTAAAGCATTCTTTCCTGCGCCTGAATTTGCAATCGCGTCTCGGATACTTGGGATGGAAGATTACCGTTCCTCGATGGGCCTCAGCTTGGAAGCTGGAGACCTTGGAAGGTTCCCCCGACAACCGTTTCCAGCCAAGGGAATTGAGATGAGCGCCTACGAGGCGCTCATCTCAATTTGGCACGAAGATTCCAGGCAGCTTGCTGATGCCGCGGAGTGAACCGGTAACTTCACTGACCACACGCACAAACCGACTGCAGCCGCAACAAACGACTTTGCTGCTGAGGAGCAATCTATTAGGGGTCAATCAAGGTCAAGAAATCCTGTGCGCGCAACGTTTTGAAACGAATGACCACTGGAAAGACGAAGTGAGGCAGCAGCGTGGAGAGGTATACTGCCGCGGCGGCGGAAAACGAGGGTCGTTCTCGTCCTTCTCACCAGAGAAACCGTTCTTCTTGGACAGGGGAAGCTTCGTCTAAGCTCCCTTGAGCTTGGCAACACGTGAGGGATGCAAGAGGAACCCTCCTTCGAAAGCACAGAACACCGACTTACTTTTAAGGGCCCAGAGTTTTCCTTCCTTCAGTTCCACGAGGTACTCGATGGTGTCGTTGTAGCAACGAGCACTTTTCCCTTTCAGAGCGATTCCGGGAACCAGCAGCTTGAGCGCCAGGCACAGGTTCGCGTTGAAGTCACACAGCTGCTTGATCAGACCCTCTATTTCGGCAGGAGTGGCGTGGAGGGGGTCGCTCTTTTTCGGAGAGAGCTCCTGGCTTTCTTGCAGCCGGGCCAAGAGGTGCAGCTCCCAAGCAGGCAAAGTGCCGGGGTCATCGCGCGCGGCACGAGCCACATCCACAACCAGCAAGGAGACGACAAGCTTCAGCAGTGACTTCAAGGGTGATGCCGGCAACCGGAATTGGCTGGACGGCAGCATTGGTGTGAGCGAATGCAAGCGACGGGGGTCGACTTGGAAACCCGGCCTTTTTATCTTACACGGTGCGGTTCGAAACCCGGCTCTGAGACTGATGACGCCATCAAGAGTCGGAAGGCAGACTATCCTTTAGGAAATGCAAAAGAGATATTAAAGGAATGGGGGGGGAGGAGGAGCCAAGAAGACAGGAATTCGAAAATCCAGACGAGTCTTCTCCTCGCATGAGTAATGTTCCGCGTGTCACGTGTTTTTTCCCCCTCTTGCTCCTCCTCCTGCAATGAGATAAACGTTTCAAGATAAACGGGAGGAAGCACCAGCAAGCCGCCCTGAGGCCTCATGACTTCACCGGTGGATGCTATGGAAGCGTAAGCGAACGATGGGTGGCGCAAAGAAGCAGAACGGCCCCGCGTCCCCAAGGAGAATAACCGAAACTTTCCGTAGGAGGATGACGGAGACTTTCCACGTGCTCAGGAGACTCCATCACCCGGAGCACATGGAAAGGCCTCCCGCGGGGATCAAGCCCTTCCAACGGGATATGCTGCGGTGTTCCTGCTGGCGCTCTCACGCCGAAGGGCACAGCAGGCGTCCGCCTTCCACGTCCGACTGTTCAGCGCGCGTCCCGTGAGCGCCAACAATGCAGCGAGGCGCGCCCGCCTTCCGTCCCTGACGTCATCGCTCGTGAACCAACCACAGTGGCTCGGTACGGTTATTTTTAGAGCTGCTCCTCTTCCAGAAGGTTCTCCGCAGTGGTACCAAGCGTTTTTCCCTCCCGAATAGCTGAAATTTGGCAAATTTCGAAGGCTGTGGAATTGCGAAGATGTAGAATGCGGATGTGGAGTTGCAACGCATCCTTTGGGATGGGGTGCTTCCGTATGTCCGCACGTGGCGCGAACCCTTCCTGGCCAATGAATAACAGAACGTTGCAAAGCACATTTCCTGGCGCCAGCAGCCTGCCATGCAAAATCCAGAAGCGTTACCCAAGGAAGGCTTCGGATCCCTTCAAGCCTATGTAGGGCCAGCAGGCATGGCGTTTACTTGCGGTCGATCCGTAAACGTCGAAGCATACGTCAAAGATATTCGTTATCAAGATATTCTTTAGTCACCCAGTAAAAATTGAAATCAGAGGAACAAATGGTTACCGTAAGCATAAATGAAACCATCTGTGCAAATAGATCTGCGTTTATGTTCTAAAAATGCATTTGCAAGCAAATGTTTACCTTTGAAGTAATATCTTTGGGCTCCTTCGAGTGCATTTATGGTTTTTTTTTTGGTTCGGTGGCACTGTTCGGTGTTAAGCAATATGCGCACTCTAAGAGGAATCACAGACAGTTACCAGGCTGGGAACTCAGCTCAATGGTGCTTGAAGACAGAGTTGGGAATCTCAGGATCCTTTTCACGAAATGATGACTTTCACGAAAGTCTCTCGGAATTGTTCTTCTTCCATCATTTTTTTTCCATTAGTTAAGATCCCTTCCAAAATCCAAACGGCTACGCAACATTCCAGAACCGGGTGTCCGTTGTCTCGGGGTGCCGCATATGGCCCTCTGAGGCTCCCTGGGCAAGAGAGTACGATTTCACGTTTTGCTTCCTGGAATCTTTCTTCCTGGGCATTCTAAGCAACGCTTAGAATTCCCGGGAAAGCATTCCCAGGAAAGGGAACGAAGCAGGAATCCTCTCCGAGGAAGATTAGAAACCTCCAAAACTTCCCCTTTTGACTGCAGGCGGAAAACTGCAACGTTGGAACGTGAGCTTCGATCGGCGATGGCTCCTCACTGAGCATCGCCTTCTGCGGGCAGCTTCCGGTTCGATCCATGGCGAGGACACCTCAATTCCTGATAATCTTATTCCTTCTATTTCTTCGTGATCTTCTATTTCCGAGTCTTTTCCGCCGCCCGCCGCTCCCCAGGATCCGAGGCGATACACCTGTTGGAGTGAACCGCCGCTGAGGTTGCCACGGCAACGCTCTGTTGGCAGTTTCGTTAGGGTTAGCACGCCAGTCGGACCGTGGAGAAGCATCAGGGATGCCAGGCAAGGCGTTCGCCATCGGTATGTCAGTCCAGAAACGATCCGAGGAAGAGGAGGCACTTGGGGTTTATTGGGCACAGCTGCCGGAGGTGAGATTTGGAATTCAGTTTCGTAACGTCCTCTGATAATACGAAAGGGCATGAAGGTAACTGAGAATTTTCCCATTTATCTTGTTCTCAGAGGAGCCTCTATTTTTTGCGCGTTTTCCCCTTCGGTCTTTATCATTCTTAAGTGTGGCGATAAAATAGTTTTCTGGAGATAACGTTTCGAGACCAAAGTTTCGTCCCGAGAGGAGCTCGGGACTGCGGTCCTTGAAGAAAAGTTATTCACTCTCTCTCGAGGCAACATGTCGCTGAAATCCGTTTCTCTCCTTATTGTTTTGTGGATCCGTTTCCATCCCGCATTTCTCTCCCCTGATCAGCCGGACTGGACCAAGCTTTTGCAAGGAGAGATCGCATTGAAGTCGTCGCTGCTCGGCGAACTGCGTGGCAACGGTCTCTACCACGTCGGTTTTCCGGAAACTCTAGAGAGCGACATCACCCCCGAGTCCGTCGAGAGGATGATAGCGTTTATATGCTCGACGAAGCAAACTTACTACCTGTGCTTAGCCGCGAAGCTGCTGTTCCCTGGACTCGTGCTCAAGAAGCAGAACACCCTGTGCTACAATCAAACGCTCGACGTCATCGTGCAGGCAGCAAACTCATCCCTATGGGCATTGAAAAGTAAGTGCACCCATCGCATCCAGGGTTACCATCACGCACGCTGGCGTGAACGTCTGAGCCTTTCTCGGGTGCTTGGAGAAACAACCCGTGCTGTGCTGGAGGAGGAGAAGGAGCGGGCGCTCTGCGGGAACGGCTTCGCGACCTCACCACGGAGTCCCTTCTGCTGCCGCCTCTGGAGAGCCGTCCCCGTTCGTTCGACGAGGAAGGCACGCCTGCGGGGATTCCGCGCTTCCCGCGAGGGAGGAGGGGACCTTCCTAGAAGACGGCCGATTCCGTTCCCGCGCTGGTTTCTGTGGGAAGATGGGGTGGCTGCCTGAAGCCTGGTGACAGCGGAATTCCCAGTCCCTCCCTCCCGGAGAATGGGCGCCGCCGTCCCCACACGGAGATCCAGAGGAGAAGGTTCCTAGGCAATGGGACGATCGCGCGACGAGTCGGTTGAGAGTCGGTAGCGGGTGATCATTGCGTCAAGGAGAGCTTCCGGCTCTCCGCCGTCAAATCTCGACGGCACCAATGCGTGCCTGCACCTCGGCCTGCCGACTTTGGCTCCCGAACTCTTGCTCCATTGCTTTGGAGGAAGATGGGAAGCTGCGACCGAAATCTGACGCATCTCACGGGTCTCCGACAGCGGCATCTCCGATTAAGCAGGGGCAGGGGAGAGAAGTCCCTGGGGACTTCTGCCTTACATGACTTCAGACTTCTTCATTTGGTGGCTTCCTGCGGAGCATCTGTGCCACCGAGATTCCGCCGCACTCATCCGGGGAAAGATCAGCACCTCGAAAAGGCCGTCGCGCTGATCTCGCTAGGGATCAGCACCGTCTGCCTAAACCGTCAGACGGGAGTAAGTCCAGCGCTCCACTCAAGAATGTTACGGCTCGCGCCGTCGGCGCAGCTACTAAGGACAGTGGCGGGAACCCTGCGTCGGAGGAAAGTACGCAGGCTGGAGCTGTTACGGTGACCGCGCGCCAAACAAAGCGTCCTGGCCACATCACGGAACAGCTCCCGCATCACCTCTGCAGCATCCACGGCTCTCCGGCACCTCCGCCAGTAGCGAGGAAGCTGGAAGCCGTGTAAAAAAACTCACCTTCCTCGCATCTCTTCGCTAGGAAGAGTGCGAACGAATAGGAGAACGGCTCTCTGGACTGTGGCACCGACCTCAGATCTCGCACCCGGAGATGATTACTGGCATCCTAGGAACCGTTGTCGCTGAAGATGGACGCTGCAAGCTCCCTCCCTTGCAGCCTTTGGCTAAGATCTAAGTGAATGGAGTGCGTTCTGCAGGCCCCCACGGAAGGCTGGAGAGCTTTACCTTCTGGAACCTGCTGGCGACCTCGCTGCTGGTCCCTTTGCATCCCGCCGCGTTCGGACCACGAAGTTCCTCCCAGAGGAGGTGGAGACGAAGAATTCCCGTGTTCACAGCATCGGCAGTGGTTCGACTTCCCCACTAGCTCGAGTGACTCTACCATTGGCCTGCAAACCTACCCGCGTGCCGCGAGCTCCGTGCCATCTCTACTGAACGCGATGCATCCCTCGGGCTTCACTCATCTGACTCTCTCCTCAGTGATCGACTCTATGGGCAAAGTACAAGATGGATTGCTGCGTGCGAACCTCGCTTCTTGGGGAAACTTCGAGGAATGCCTGGAGGTGCGCTCAAATTCTACCGGAGTTCCACCTTACGCGGGCCGCTACTGCTTTGCCAACATGATCAGGTGAGTTCACTGCACCGGATCGACAGTGGGGTTTGGGGGTGGTCAGCTTGGTGTCGAAGGGCAGACTTGGGTGTCCGGGCGAAGCACAGTCGTGGGGTGAATCCATTATCGGCTGATAGGGAGGGAAGGGGTCGGTCATTTTCCGCCGGACAGAGAGGCTCTCGTCTGAACGAAGCGGCGACGGACGGGCAGTTTCGATGCCTCCACTTTCGGGCGCCTTCTTGATTCGGAGGGGAGAACGAAAAGTCCCACGACTTTCCCCGGGATGAACGCGTAGGCGACATGTGGGAGGGAAGGAACCAGTCGGAAGTTCCTCCTGGCTGCGCGTTGGCGCACGCGCGGCAGAGTTGCGCCTTCGGGGACCTGGCGGCCATCGAAATCCCGAAAGATCGTGAAAAACATTATGCAGGCTTAATCTGCACAAATTTATTTTAACACATGTAGTTCTTCCTATTTATTAACATTTTATGCACATTAATATGATTAGAACAGATATATTTATTGAGATTCAGATTTTAGACATGAAATTCATTGATAAAATTCATAAGCTGTAGACAGCTGATGTAGACATTGAAGGTCATAAAAAATGAATATAAATTCTTAATATACATATCAGTACACTTAGATTATAAATATATATATGAGCATAAATTCTATATTTTCTATATATTTCTGAAACTGTATTTCTATAATCTATTAATATACATGCACACACATATATACGTATGTTTATAGTGAAAAATAATTGTGATCAGAAAAGTGGAAAAAAATGAAAACACAAGCAAATTAAAAAAAACAAAAAAGTATGAAAACGGAGAGTGGAAGATGAAGCAGAGCTCTATAGTTGTTCGCTTTGGAAATAAAACAGGGAGATCATATAAATATATGTACATAAACATAGATATATGTGTGTATATGACTTCCTTCCTGGTCACTTAAGTCGTGTTAGGAGGGATGCCCAGCAGGTTTCATGTATCAGGATGTCCTGTAGGCTGCATTCCGGTGACATCTTCCTCTCCGTTTAAAGGCTGCTTCCCTTCGTGGGACTGTCGTAGGAGTTGGGGTTCCTCTGGCACTCGTCCAAGCTGATGTGTCCAGTAAATGTCGCGAAGGCAGAGAGTGTCGCAAGGGGCAACCACGAGGTGCCTCATTTTATCCGCACTCATCCGCGGGACACCCAGTTCACGGAGGACTGGTCGCTTTGTTGCTAGGGTCCCAAGTACCCAAAGAATGATGGCCAGCACCTTTGCATGGACTCCTGCGTTGGATTGCTGGTTGGCTAGCGTCCTGATCCTTGGATACATTCTCATTCCTGTCGATGCTGAGGACTTCTTCCCCGTTTTTGACGGGGCAAATTTTGCCCTGTTGCCCTCCTGCAATAACAGATCTGGCCTCGGAGCTGAACCGGGACCAGAGAGCGCGGTGATTCTCGGACACCATTTTCCACTTTGGAGTTTCCGCCACCGCCGTTTTGATGTCTGCAATCGCATCGTGCCGGGCCGTGTGCGGACGAGCGCGCCTCAAGCAGCGATTCGTTGCGTGAGGCCATGCAGGTCGTCCCACAGGTCACAACGACGACAGGAGCGACCAGCTTCCCCCCGTCTGGAAGCTCAGGAAGTGCAAGTGTCGTCTTGTAGGCTGGAAGAATTCCACGTTTTCATATGCCGAACCTGCATTTTTGTTTTTTAAATTTGCTTCCTTATTTTTATCCATTAGTTTGGTCACAATTATGTTATTATAATCTTATACATATTATCATAATCTTATATATATTATTATTATCTCATGTATTATCATAATCTTATATTTATTATTATCTTTATCACAGCTTCATCACATATATCAGTAATATAAAAAACTTATTAATTATGTTAATAGTATATATCTTGATAAGTGTTAATATATATGTTGAAATAATATTACCATCATTAGTAATATTGTAAATAATATGTGTATGCTAAAATAAATTTGCATGCTAATCTTTATACTAATGTTTATATGTTATTATATATAAAGCATTTATTTTTGTAGTTTCTCATACATATGCATTAATACTATAATCAAGGACTTATTAATTATAGTGATAAAATAAAATTATAGTTAATAAATAGGACCAATAATAATAAAATAAATTTGTATCTATGTAGAATAAGCTAGTGTGTGTTCATTTTTCGTGATCCTTCGGGATTTCGGCTTCCCGGATTTCCGAAGGGACCTCAGGGTACTGTTACTGGACACGCAGCCCACGACGGACGGCACGTGGATCGGAGGACGCCCACTGCTCAGCCCCTTTGCGAGCCGATCCGTGCCCCCGCCATGAGGGCAACCGGAGCTGAAAAGCAGGGCTCGGATGAGAGACGTTGGCTGGTTTCCTAGAAAGGCGGACCGGTGTCCCTCGTTTCTGGCTGGAGAGGGACGGAATCCAACGAATTCCCGGTCGCAGCTCTTGGCCAGACGTCTCGGCAGCAGGTGGTCCATCTTTCCCGGAGTCTCCGCCATCTCTGTAGGACAGAGACGGGCTGCAGAAGCTGCTGCATCTTCGAGCCGACTGAGAGGCTACTCGCAGATCTCTTGCGGGAAAGAGAGCGCAGGGATGTCGCCTTGAAAGAGTGGACAACGTATTTCAACTCGCCTCGGGCGTGCTTTGGAAGGCGCTCTCGGAGGAGCCGCGAAGACAGAAAGAAACCACAGGATGAGGACTGAAACCAACACTGCTGCTGAAAGTCTTCGGCTCCACACCAGAAGGCGCATCAGAGAGCGACAGAGATGATGGAGGGAGCTGTCCTGTAAGCAAGGAACGTTCAGAGCGGAATCGCCCCTACCTGCGACCTGACCATTGGGCAACGGTCCTCTCCACTATGCGCGATTCAGTCAACAGGGCCGGTCCGAAGCGGCAACCAACGCAGCCAGGATGAACCGAGAGCGGGGCGTCCGAGAATCGGGCAAGCAAGCCTGGAGAGGTGGCGAAAACCGGAGACGAGCGGAAGGTGGCGGGTTCGTATCCCGGAGGCTGAGTATTCCGGTCGCGACGACGAAGCGCTTCGCGAGCAACAATGCGTTTAGGCTCCCGCGAAAATGCGCGCGCGTACGCGTGGCCCATTGGCGAAAACCTCCTCCCTACGAGCGGAAGGTCACGGGTTCGAATCCCGGCGGCGAATTCGTCCGGTTAGAGCCTTCACCTCGGCAAGCAAAGGAGCGACGCAGTTAGCGGATTGCCAAGCCCCTTGTCGCCGTTCCCATTCGTTCCTTTCCCGAGAGGGGCGGTGATGGATGAAGTTTTGTGGCTGCCTCGCAGCTCGACTCGCGACTTGATCGGCGTTCCTCAAGTTGGGGTGGAGGTTCAGGGCGGAGGGAGAATCCGTCGTCTTGCTCAGCTGCATCCTACGCGCCCTGGAGCTTCCGCAGCTGGAAACTCCGAGCTGCTGAACCCGGAAGCCATCGGCTTTCCGAAGGCAGGTCTTTCCAAGAAGGGGCCGTAGACGCCCGGAGAGATCCTCAGGGACAGCTGGAGGACAAGCCACGCAGACGAGGATGGAGCGATGAGTCCACCCTATCCTCTTTTGGACAGCGAGAGGAAAGCATGGGACTTCGTAGGGAAGACTCCAGAGAAGACAATGGGGGGAAAGTTCTCTGATACTTGCAATGGCTGGGGAGCTGGTACGGAGAGGAAGAGCAACTGACAGTCGGACAGACAGGAGCGAACCGCCTTCCTCCAGCAACCCATCCTCGCTTCCGAGAAACCTTCCGACCCTGCGATACCCTCCGGGGCTTAAACGAGCGGAGAAACCTGGGAGGTCCCCAAAAGGGGCAACGTGAATCCGAGGGTGCAGAAAGGGGTCGAACCGGTCCTGCAGAAGGAGCTCTTGACGGCCAGGAGACGCGCGTCTGCGAGAAGGATTGCCGGAGCCAATCATCCTCTTCGTGACGTCAACGCTGGGACACGAAGGTTCATCGTTTGGGGAAAGCAGTTCAGCACCTCCAGGATGTGAGGGACGAAGGGGGAACCACCCAATCATATTATTACAGAACCGCAATGAGAATCGAATAACAATGGATCTCAATAACAAATCAATAACAGCAAATCAGTTATTATTATTAGTTGGATTCAACATGACTGAGTTGAATTTAAGAACCATATCGACTTTCCTGCTGCTACGAATTCAGTGGCTTAAATTCAGTTGAATGCAAAGAGAAAAACAATGGAACAACAATTACAATCATGAGCAACAATAACATTCTAATCAAGTATCAACTGAATCCAATTGATAATAATTGATTTGACTGCTGTTGATTTACTATTGAGATTCATTGTTATTCGATTCATATTGTTATACATTGTTATGGAATTTAATCAACTACTTATCATTGAATTCACTTATCGTGACCATTCAGCAGATCCATACAAGATTATTTTTAACATCCAATTACTTCTATCATTAAACGACTCGTATAATTCAGTGTCCAAGCATTCAAGTGCTACTATATTATTTCGGTTGCTCTTTCTTTCAGTTACCAATGTTTCCTTAATTATTGTTATAATTGGATTCAATCATTTGTGTAACTTTATTAATCGTCATTTAGATTTAAATTACATTGTATATGGGTCCCCTTCCATGGACACTTTGGTATAAATGCTTGTATAGTCCGCACTTGTGTACAGTTCCTGTTTCAAAATTGAGGGGTTCACATAATTAGAGGTCACAAGGGAGGGCGTAGATCTCAGAGCGATGTGAGAATTCCTATTCCTTGTTCCGTAGTGGTCTTGAAGTGTTGCATGCCGTTGGCAGTCTCAGCGCCTCCCTTTAGATTTCCTGGTTAGTGTCTCGCATCTGTTTGCTCGCTGCGATGGTCGGTGGGTGGGTGGAGGTTCTGGCGCTGTAGGCCTGAATGTGGTCCTGTGCACGCTGAAAACACTGGTTGGATGTATCTCGCGATCAAGGGGGGACAGGAACATCATCATGTCCCGGAGGATCTCCTCCAATACGTCTGAGAACTCATCATCGACGGGCTCCCACAATCCCAGGGCGCCATCCACCATGGCTTTGTTTATTCAACAACAACTATGTCAAGGGCCCTGCGCATGTAAGGATGCAGCAACGCGGGAGCTCTTGCTTGCCTTTGCTTCTCGTGCTTCGGTCAGGGATTGGGACAGCTACGTCAAGGATCGCCGCTGTACTCTTGTCTGATGGACTGAAGATATCTGGTCGTAATGCCTAGTTGTCCACATTTGCCTTGCTGTCCTAAGGAGCAACGGACCACCGTCTCGACAGAGCTGGAAAAATGAAATCTGCAATGAAGTTGTGCCGTTGTGTTAAGAGGCGACCAAGGTCCCTCGTGCAGTGGCAGAGGACGCGGACAAGGGTTTCTTAACCCTTTTTTTTTTTTTGCGATTGAGAGGGAACTCCGAAGGGAACTCTCGCTCTGGTTTTCTCCAAGGGGAACCTCTTCCTTATTTTCTCCGGAGGGAACCCCCACAAAAGATCGGCTCCTTGTTTCCTCCTCTGAAGAGAACCCGAAGGGAGCAGCACGCTTCTAACACTCCAGAGAGGCAATCTCCAAGGAAGGCATGAACCAGTTTCATGGTACGGCTCTATTTGCACAACCAGAGGGGAACCCTGAAGAGCTCCTTGATTCCTACAAGGAGCCCGGAGAGTCAACTTCCAATCCCGGCCAGTCAACGGGGACATCCGGTTTCCCGCTTCCACCAGTGCCGCACCTGGAGCCTGTAGGTCAACCAGCGTCATCCTGGGGTGGGGGACTCGAGCCCACGGTGCACCCCCCATTCTCGGTGTCGATGCTTTCCAGGGAACGCGTGGTATCTCTCATGGAGGTCGCAGCCGCACGGCCGTCGACGCGGGCAAGGGTTTCTTTTCGGCATCCACAACAACAGCACTGTTAAAGCTGCTTGGGAGCGTTTGCGATTCCCGTTGTAGTTGCAGTCGGATCAGCCTTGGGCGACGTATGAATCGCCAATCGGCGGATAGGTGCCCATCACATTCGGGAAATCGAAGCAGGACGCGGTCCACCACACTTGATCACTCTTCCGTGATCACGAACTGCTGCCTCCTGTGGTGATTGTCTCGCGGCGTGCCTCGTAGGTCGGTTGAATGCGGCACCGCAGGAGGTATCGGGTTGCCTCCTGCGTTCGCCGCCCGCTTGACCTCGCAAAAGAGACGTCGCCGTTTAGCGGGCGCGAGCGCGGGACGTCGGCCTCGCGGCAGCCGCTCGAAGAAGGGTCGTCCCCACGAACCGCCTGGCTCGCCGGCGATCGCAGGCACCTTCCTCACGCGCGTGCGCGTACTTGGTTTGCGGTGTCTCTCACCGGCGCGCGCGTGCTCCACTCCCGTCAACTCAGGGAGGAACAGACCAAGCTGCAGATTCTGTTCGAGAAACGAAACAGATGAAAAGATGGCGTTGCAGAAAAGAGGGTATGGGATGCTCGGGATTTCGGGAGTCTGCTGGTGAAAGCCTCTAAGTATCCCTCGCTTGCTTGCCTTTCAGCCTGCAGAACTCCGATCCCCTGGCTAATGAAAATGCCGACCTCCCGACCAATGTGCTACCTCTGTCCAGAGGTGTCTGCTTACCCTCTTCATGCCATCATCAGGACGTCCAAGTAAGTGGGTGCGACCCTAGGAGGCGACCCCGCTACTCCCGAAGGTTTCGTTCAACACGACGCTGGAGGAGCTGAACATGACTTGCGTCGTCAACGAAGATCAGTGCACCATGGAGGAGGATGAAGAAGTCCATTTGGAGACAGCAGACATTGTAGTACTGTAAGACAGTTTGGTTTCCACTCATCTTGCAGCCTCTCTCGCCTCGGGCACAAACCACGAGTCACACAGCTCCCTCTCTCTGCCTCCCTTAAGACTTTGCGCCGCCAACACACTTAGGGTCGCTTAGCTTTCCATCGCACGAGACGGTGCTGATGGAGGCAGTCGGCGTGGTCATGCGGATGGCATTTCATCCGTTGCTTGCGTTCTGGAAGTGACGTGCCGGGGGTCGGAGTGTTGCAGCAAGTGACCAGGGGAGTTCCAATAGGCTGTTGGGCTCTTTCTCTTCATCTCATCCCCCTCTCAGTTCCTGCACGAGGGACGAAAAGGCATGGGGTCGGATGGCACCAGGGTCTTTCTTCGGGATGGCCTTCGTTGCGGGATCTTCGGTTCGGACAGGTAGGGACCTCTGCGGTCTGTGCGCAGAAGCGGTCGGTGGCTGCTGGCTGCCTTCAGGATGCGCCCTCTCGAAGACTTCTTTCCCATCTGGCCCCCCGCCCTCAAGATCGAAATTCCTCCGGAATCGTTTAGAGGCTAAGGACTCGGTGACCCTCCAGCCATCGCTGTCGAATTGCGGGTAGAACTCGACCACGCAAGGACCGAGACTCCCGCCGTTTTTTGCAAAAGACACGACAGGCGCCTTGACGCTCACGTCATTATGAGGGAGGGTGGTGATCGTGCCCTCCAAAGAGAGGCCTGAGAGTTCGATCTAACCGTCATGACCTTCTCCCTGACCTCTCTCTTCCGAGAATTGTGGAAAATAGGATAATTGGTGATGGTGAGAGGGAGATGATGAATATAGGGGCTAGTTTTTGTCAGGATAGTAGAATTTTGGTTGATAGTCATGAGGGGTTGTTGATGATGGGCCATAGTCAATAATGAAATGGTAGCACTTTCGGGGTGGAGAAGCCAGGAGACTTGCAATTCGACGTCTTTGCATGAAGACCGGAGGCGAAAAAGAAGCTTCTCGAAAATGCAACGAAACGAAACGTCCCTGGCCAGATGCCCACCCTTCCTGGAATGCGGGATTCCTTCTCCGGGGGAACAAACAGTCTCTGGTTCGGGAAAGGCTGCCCCGGATGATCTGAAGATCGAAGGCTGCAGTCTGATCCCACATTTCCTGCAGCAAGTTGCAGCGGCACCACGCTTGACCAGTTCCTTGCTCCCAGCAGCTGCGTGAGGCGCCGCCGTCGGAAGGAATTGCTCGATTCCATGGTTCGCCGCAGGTTCCGGAGATGTCGCAACATTGCTGGTTGCCTTTCCGCTCCCGTAGAAGCGTTCTCGTCTTCCGCTTCTCATCGACGAGAAGCGCTCCAGACGAAGAGCAGGCGGGCGCGACGGATGCTGCATGCCTTTGCGTCGCTGCGGCTCGGTCTCCTGAAAGGTCACCGCAGAGGTTCTTTCGGAAGCTTCATTGGTTGTCGAGGGCGTCGACGCTCAAACGCTTCGGTCTACAGAGAAAGGGAGAGCTCGTGCTCATTGGGGAAAGCGGAACATTAGGAGGTTTCCGTTCTTGCATTTGCATGGAGTTTGCCTTCCTATGCACCAAAGCCGAGTGGAGCCTCCCAATTTCTTGCTTGCTTATTCCTGAGACCCTTCTGCTGCAGCGGCAAGAGGAGCAACGAGGGGAACCAGCTTTTGGGAACGCTGACCGGATCGCACTTCTCTTTTCCACGATGCTTTGTTTGTTGGTTTGTTCGAAAACTGACGGTGAGACGGTGCAGGAGAAGTGTCCTCCGAGGTGCGGGGAGTGCCCGCCGAAGACACTTCCGTCCGCACCTCGAGAGAGAGCAGCGAGTTCCGGGGCACGCACTTCCGTGATCTCCAAGAGCCGCAGCCCCAGGAGCTAAAGGCAGGGGTCATCCCGCCTGTCCCTGCTGAAACGTGCCGGCCGCGTGTTGTAGGCGTGAGTGGCAGCTGACTCCTACCTTGCGGATGCAGGGAATGCAGGCATGCGCACCCGACCGAAATCCCGAAGCATCACAAAAAATAAATGTACACGGATTAACATGCAAATTTTATTTTGATTCCTATTTATTAACATATTATACACATTAATATTATTAGAACATATATACATATATATGTGTGCGTATACAGATATATATGGAAATATAAATGCATACGTATATAGATATGGACTAATATATGGATTAATATACATACACGTATATGTATATATTTATGTTCATATAGATATGTTTATATATATGTAACAAATGCCTGATTATCAGATTTTCTTTTTTGTTTGTTCTCTGCATTTTTATTTTTTCCCACTATTTTTGCCACAATTATTTTTTACTTTGAAATATTCGATGTTTATGCATTCATTTAATACATATAAATACATAAAGCAATGCATATAATGAGCGTATAGATTTACTTTTTCTAATCTTGAATGTAAATATCAATGATATGATCATATTAATTTTATTTATAAGATGTATGTTAACGAGTATATGTTCCAATAATATTACTGTTAGTAATATGTACATGAATAAATGGGAATAACTGTGCATATTAAAATCAATTTGTTTGCTGATCCGTGTAGAACGGGCACGCATGCTCCTGCATTTTTCGTGATCTTTCTGGATTTCGATCCTTCGGGATGGATTTCGGATGAGACCCGTTAGAATGCTCCCAACTACCCAGGCAGACGACCCCCCGTTGCATAAGGAACCCTGTTCGAATCTCCGCCGCTCACGCACCAATGTCAGGGAGGGCATGAGAGCAGCTGGAGGGGAAATTTTCCGCCCTCCCTTCGCACGTCTTCGCGCGCCTGCAAGTAGAAGGGCAGCTCTTGGGCACTCGAGACAAGAACTCGGGCTGTTCGATTGGGTGGATGGACACTCGGCCGCCAGGAAAACAGCCGCTTCTGGAGCGGGCACCCCGCGGTTTGATAGCGCTTTCACCGGAAGCTCTGCAGCCTTTCGAGAGTCTCTCGGGAGAATCTCCGAGCGGTTTTCCGCCGGAGAGCTTCCCCTCGCCGGTGCGTCGGAGGAGGAAGAGGAATGGACGCAGAGGAGCTTGCGGCAGCGGAGTGCCAAATGCGAGTGACCCGAAGCGGCCGCAGAGACGCACGAGGAAGGTAAATTCGATGGATGTCGAACAAGTAACATTTAGAGGGTCATTCTGGAACCCTTTCCAGCGTCCCGACGCTGGAAATGACACACACAAAAATTGGATTTTCAGAGTTCCCTCCGTTACGCGATGGGACGAATTTCATGGTTTTAGTATATGCAGAGCCGAATCGTGTACATGATCACGGGACGCAGCCCGGGTTCGAGCGCTCGCCGCTTCTTATCTTGATGCGCACCCCGCCTGCTTCTTGCGAATTTTTTTCGGCGCCTGGTCGTTCCTCGGACGTATTCCGACATCGGAGGGATCCGGAAAGTGGAAAGCGAGCACGGACGAGCCAGCCGTCGATACTTCAGTCTCCTCCTGCTTTGCCTCTTTCGAGGCGAGGCAAAAGACGCTGGCGAGCGACCTCGAGGGCGAAAGTCAGGGCCCGGTGCTCCAGGCAGTCGGATGTCGTCTCGTCCGGCTGCCTGGAGCACTGGACCCTGACTTTCGCTTCGGATCCTTTCCCGGACCACCAACTCCCGGTGTCCCAGGTCGGACCTCCCGACCTGCCTCTTGGTCGTCATGCTTGCTCTCGTGTCCCCTTAGGATGTGAACAACTAGCAATCCTCTTCGTCTTCCTCAACCACTACACCAAAGATCGCGCAGTCCCTCTTGAAGGAGACCACACGAGATGAGGCTTCGAGGTTGTCCACATCCGTCTGCTCCGTCAGTCACCCACCGAGAGAGTCTTAGGGGGAGTTGCAGACTAGTCACCATCGCAGGGAAAACAACAGAGGCCATTTTGAGTCCACGCCTTAGTTTCTTTGGAAGTCACGGGTCCATTCCTCTGCATTTTCGCAACGGTCTTCTGGACGTACCGGAAGGAGGAAGATTGGTGCAGATGATGGAAAGAAAGGGGACATCTTCGGAAGGAAGGCGAAGGATGTCTTCGCGCTCGACGCTTTCAGCAAGAGGATCCGAAGCGATCTGCAGCCGAGGTCGTGTCCGGGCATCAAAACATCCTGGATGTAGGGCGAGGAACATCCGGAGAGGTCACCAATAGCCTTCGGCATGCATCTGTAGGTGCATGCCGAAGACTTCCCTCCCGGATGGATGCAGTGAGCTGCCGTTGCGCTACCCACGCAATGTGCTGCACTGTGCCAGGAGGAACAGAGCAACAGAGTGGTGGACCAAAGCAGCAGCTCTTTGGAACAACGCAAGGGTGCCTGGCGTTCCCAGAATTCCGATAGAGATGGAAATAGGGGTTCCGATGTTGCATCGTCTCGGATGAGCCACTCTTGGGCTTAGCCGGACGGGAAGAATCCGTCGGCCGATGTCGCGACAAAAAAATAACCAAAGGGCGGCTGCAGCTTCGTGACCCGGCGGCTCAGGCCACGAGACCGCTCTCGTCCGTCGGTCTGCTTCCTTCGAGTGATGAGCTCAGCGTGAGAGTAGTCGCCCACCGAGATCCGACGAGAAACGTTCCTCCTCCTCCATGCTCTCTTTCAGAGTTCTGTGCGCTCTAATCTTGGCAGTCATCGTTTCTTCCACGCTTTACGATCTGAGACTGCAGTCACAGAAGAAGCGATTGTTTACCTGCATCAGTGTCACCGACTGCAGCGTCCCGAATTCCACGGTCGATCTGCTTCAGGTGCCTCTGGATATGAAATGTAAAGGAAAACTCCCTTCTTTGTTCTCGCTAACCCTTGCGACGTGCCGCCTTCACAGTGAATGCAACCGAGAGACTCCTGACGTCATTCTCCCTGTATTCCAATGCCAAGAGACTATTCAACACGAAGATGTCGAAAGGAGAAATACGATGTCTATACGGGATAAGGTGACTACTGACCTTGGCAACGGACTTTGAATCTCTTCAGATTCCTGACCATGAGTTGGGTCATTCTGGGACACACCTTTACGAGTCTCATGTTGGTTCCGTACTTGTACAACCTCATCGATGCATACAACGTGAGTCCATTTTCCTCATTGCCTGCGCTTTGAGCTCCGATCGGGAGCCCGCGCTGCGGACGCTCGCAGTCTTCAGAGAGAGCGCAACGAGGACACCCTGGGATGTCGCTCACCGGTGACTCAGTGGCGGCTCTTGACTCTTTCGAACTCAAGCCAAATCCTTGGACGTCTTCGGAATGGCGGTCTTCAGGAAGCGAATGCGCAGCGCTTGCTTCCTGAGGATGCAGTTTTTGTTTCCATGTTGCGGTCTGCCGGTGTTCTCGTTGTGTTCCGTAGGAGCGTCGCGAATTCATTGTAGTCCATAGCGGAAGGTCTCTGGTTCAGAGACTCCAATGACATGCGTGTTACCTCCCTGCTTTCTCGGCAACCAGCTATTCGGATCACTAAGAGGAAAGTGCCTCCTCCGTCTCCCTTCTTTCTGACTTCCTTCCTTCATCTTTGCTTCGGCGTTCTCCTCTCTCCTCGAACTCTGTTCCCTTCTAAGTTGCAAATGACTAACATGATATCAATCCTGACGGCGTCAATGATTGGTCGAATTCAATTTCCTCTTGGGATGAACTCAGCCGCGGGCGCAAAAATGAAGGACTCGCTGCTGGCTGGCTCAGTGGATATCCTCCAAGCTGCAGTGACAGATGTCTTTTGATCGGATTCCACAAGCGCCTTCCGATGGGCTTTTCTTATCGACGTCCTCTGCGAGTGTGCCCAAGTGCGTCCAGTTTGACGTCGAGGTGTCTGTGGGCCGCCTATGTCAGAGTTCGCTTGCAGGTGGACCGCGCTGGGCCTCTAGAGAAGCACTTTCCTCTAAAGTGTCTTCCATTCTCTTTCTGTGGACATCTGTGCGGTGAAAGAGCAAAACCCCCAAAAGCAATTGCTTTTCGTGTTCTTTCGATGGACCCTCCACGACCCCAACATCGCTTTCCAAAGATTTTCTGACATATGGAACTCGAGTCGCATTAGTACTCCAGCGAAAAAACAAAATCTCTTCCTGACGACAGCACCCCACGGTGCATGTCTGGTAGGAAGAGACGAGCCACATCGTGTCTCACAAGGCATATATCCGTCGTCGTCCATTCATCACTGCAAATGCGATGCGATTTCCCATGAGGACCAGCGAAATCTCGACAGGAAGGCGACGCTCATCTTCAATTAATGAGTATCGTGGATTTTCTCAAGCTGTTATCCCATCTTTGCAAATCAGAAAGGATTCCAGGAGGCTGCAGAAAATCCGAGAGCTGAGTTTGTAGTCTCTGGACCCTCCCTCGCTCTGCTGCTTTCCCATCTTCTCTATGCCCAAGGGTGACAGCTAACAGAACTAACAGGGACTTGCCCTCTCGGCTAGCTCTTGACGCGCTCGTGGTCCCCGCCTTCTGCCTTCAATAATTCTTGGCTGCGAGTCCATCTCGTCTCCATTTCGGTTCTCGCTGTGGCTGGAGGAACCTCTGAGCTGTCCACATCCAAAGTACCGAGAGCACCATTTTCTGTCTTCAGGTTGTTTTCGTGTTTCCATCGAAACTCGCTGCTCCGCCCTTGAATTCTATTAAATTCTTGCAACACTGTTTTCCGGGAATTCATAGGAATCTAAAACCACCCAAAAATTTCATCCCTTTTCACGTAACCACACGACCGCCAACGCAGGCCATGCGGCTGCGGTCTCCGCTAGTGGTACCAAGCGTTGCGGTTTCGAATCCCACCCGGGGAAGAGCATCGACGCCGAGAAGGGGGGATGAGCTGTAAGTTCGAGTCCCCCATTCCAGGATGACGCTGGTTGACCTATAGGCTTCGGGTGCGGCACTGGTGGAAGCGAGAAACCGGATGTCACCGTTGACTGGCCGGGGTTGGAAGTTGACCCTGCGGGCTCCTTGTAGGAATCAAGGAGCTCTCCAGGGTTCCCCTCCGGTTGTGCAAATGAAGTTGTTGATGCCTTCCTCGAGGGTTGCCTTTCCAGAGTGTAAGGAGCACGCTGCTCCCTTCGGGATTCTCTTCAGAGAAGGAAACCTTGCGGGTTCCCTTCGGGGAAGAAGTGAGGAGTGGTTTTCTCCAGGAGGTCCCTTCGGAGAGAATAAGGAAGAGGTTCCTTTCGGAGACAACCAAGGTGAAGGATTAACGTAAGACGGACGGAATTCTCGCTCCGCAGCCTTCCTGGACTCAGGGTGGTCCCTCTGGGGTTACCTTCTATAACTTGAAGAGTCATACGCACCCTCGGGTGGGGTGGACAGTTTGTTAAAGAGCTTTGTTCGCCCCTTTAAGGAGGCAAACGGTTCTTCAGCACTTATCGAACCAAAGAAAAGAAAGCCCGAAAAAAAAAAACAAGTTGGAAGGAAAGCAGCGAAAACAGAACTCAGGATAATTTCCATTATTGGATATTTCTCCACAGTAGGAACAGAGTAAGGGGTCTTTTTTAAACGAGGTGTTCCCCTTTGTACCGATTTTTTCAATTTTACCCGTCTTTTCAGCTGGTATTCGCCAGCCACAACCCGTTTTTAATTCGCTACCACCACCAGAGAGAACAAACGACACTCTATGGTGATCGAACGCGTTTCTGCTTCCGGGATTCCTCACCTATAATTGCCTATAATTAAATTCATTGTGAATGATCGTAATTTGGTTGGTTCTCATTTCTCTGGAATTTTCTTCAGTGCCTACGAATCCAACCTACGAACCAACCTACTAACTACATTTTGAACCAAATCCACATTGCATTTTTTCTCTTTTCAAGTTCGTCAGGAAGTTCCACGTACTCGTTATCAGCAACGCTTATGTTAGCGTGGACACATTCTTCTTCTTAAGCGGCATGTTGGTTGTCATCGTGATGTTTCAGCAACTCACCAGGATTGACACCAAATACAAAAGCACAAGGAACCGGAAGACGGCGTTGGCCGTGGTCGCTGCTTACGTGACAAGATACTTGAGGTAGTAAGTCAGGAGCATGGGTCATCAACGTCGAAATTCCGTATTAGGCTCACGCCGGTGTTTGCTGCAAACATCGCCTGGCTGGCCACACTATTTATTTACTTCGGCAGCGGCCCTGTTTGGAAACAGCAAACGATCCTTAATTTCAAGAAGCCCTGTACTGAGTACTGGTGGTCGAATATCTTGTATATCCAAAATTACTTGCAAGACAAAGATGGCAACCTCAACATGGTATGTCAAAATCATTTGTTTCGGAATGGAATGATACTGACAATCTCGATATTTGCGGCTGCGAATCTTCTACGGCTCTTGCATTGATGTGACGTGGAAAAGCAAACGTTATGGCCTTCTATTTGAGAGGCTTCCGGTGTTCTCTCTGGTGTCGTACAGCGTGGACACAGTCGTCTAGCCACTGTGACCATCACGGGGCAACGTTGCGTCACGGTCACGCGCCATGATTTTGCTCGCAGCTGTTTGTCATATTTTAGTAAGTGCAGAGAGGGCAATCTGAATCACCAAAGAAATCTGCAATTACAAAATGTTATTTTGTAATTGCAGAGAAAAGAGGCTCCCGGCAAGCCAATGCGCCGGGTGACTCCACACGTGTGATTTATCTTCGCGGGCTTGTGACCTCGAATTCTGGTTGCGCGGAGAGGTACTCGAAAACGGACAGGAGAGATGGAGGAATGATACTGTTTGAAGGAGGGGTCCGTGCATCAAAACCTTCGTGGGATTTCTTTGACGAAACCCAAGCAGCCCACTCTGCTTGCTGCCGCTTCGCTCGCAGCTGATCCAAGGAATCATCACCGAGACTCACGGGATTCTTATCGTTCCGACGAAATGGCACGTGGTGCGGGAAATCCAAGAGCGGCGGTCCCGGCATAGAAGACTCAGCCCTTAGGCTTGGTGGCTGCAGGAGACCTCAAGAGCGAACAGCTCACTGCACGGTTCCCACGTGGCTCCCGTCTTGATAAACTCGCGTCAACGTCAGCCTCGCTCCCTCCCTCCTCGAAGCGGCTGCGACAAGAGAGTGTGCGCGAAACGGGATGGCGCCTGGAAGACGCAGCTTCCTGGCAGATCAATTCGGCTCCACGCAGTCAGCAGCTGCCCTGATGGTTCCGAGAGCGACGGGTCTGGAATGAGAGCACGAGATCATTTCGAGATCACGCCGGATGCTGATCGCTTGCGTGCTCGGTCGGTGGCCGCAGCTTTCACCGTGCGTTTCCCCTCGAGCAAAGCGACGTAAAGCGCAAAGGGTTCTTGACGATCTTTTGTGCACCTCGCAAATTTAGGCGAAGGAGCTTTTCTTTAAATCATGGTAGCCTTCAAGGTGGAGGCAGTGATTCGAGCTGAACCTCAGGTAGATTTTAGAAGGTCCACTACTGCAAGAGTAGATTTCAAGCCCATGCTGGAGCCGCAAGAGTTCTCTCGCTGAACGGAACGGTGCCCCACGAATCCAACCCCACCCTCATCGCAGCTACGCATCCCATTGGGAAAAGCGAAAGCCTGCACCGCTCCATTGGATCGATCTCAACGGTTGCCAAGAAAACCTGCTGCACATCTCCAGACGCTTCACATTTCGGATTATGGACCACCATACTTGCCGTTTTCTCTCCTGCACACGTGCGCAGGTCAACGGAACGGACCTTCCAGAGACTGAAACTGCTACCGCGCTTGCATTCGAAAATCTGTGTGTCCTTTGCTTGTCTCTCGACACGGGAACGCAAGGAATACAATCGACATTTGCCTTAGATTTACTTTCCTCCTTTGGGAGACGCAGAGGGAATTCTTTCCGAGGTCCTCTTGAATGTCCTCACGCGGGGATGGGAAGGGACCGGCACAGACGTCAGTTCCTTTCCGCGCTCCTTAATCTGAGATGTTCCTCGGAAGACTTGAAAAGTTCATCCAGCGATGGGGTGTGGTTCGAGATCCCGAAAGATCTTAAAAACAAATACAATTAATACATATTGGCATACATAAATTATTTAGGTAAATAGAAAGGTTCACTTAGCAACTGTAGCACATGGTCTATCTTATTCGAACCATAGACATTGGTCTCATCAGCAGGGAATTCGTTTGCATTAACTTCACAGAAACATGAGATACGAAAGCTGCTTTCAAGAAAGTATTTATCATTGAACTAAGTTGGCAGCTCTTTGTGAGATGTATTTTTGTGGGCAATTATGGTCTTAATTTTCTAGTATCTGAGATGGAAAAAAGGTGTCTTTCTGTTGATTTGCTTGTTAACTGTTTGTTAAATGTATTATAAAGATCAAAAAAATAAATATGCATGCTTATCGTGAATACGAATGCATATATTTGAATATAGAGTGATATACAAATTTACGTTAACATACATATTTACTAATATTTATTAACATATACATTATATGTATATATTGAAGATTATGAATACAAATATGTTCATTATATATGTCAATATATTTTTATATATAAATATACATATTATATTATTCAGATCATCAAAATAAATATACATGTTATTACATATATTAAGATATATATATTTATACATTTAATAAATGTGTACGAAATGGATATGTAAATAGCGAATTATAAACATACATGTATTTATTTATTTACCGATCAAAATGCCGAAAATAGGATTCACCAAGTGTTTGGGAATTCGCACGAGCTGACTGCTGTGAATGACAGGAAAAGGAAATACCAAATTTCTTTTGTTTTCTTTTTGCTTTTCAATTTGTTTGCTTTTTCATCTTTTCCAAGTGTTTTAAGTGTCAAACGTATTTTTTATTTTTTAGCATTCGATATGAAGAGGAGGTTTTACAGTATTTTGAGAGATTTGATCTCTGAATAATTACATAGAATCAATTTTCCAAATAATGATAATCTCTAAATTTATGATTTTCGAGAACCAGAACTTTTGTCTAAATTGCACCAAAATTTCCTTTCATTCAGAATGATATATTACATAACATTAAAATTTTCTCATGATTGATACACAACACATGTTGCAAAACTTTGTTCAAGCGCTTGAACCATCCGAAATCAAATTATGCTCTACAAACATTTTCATACATATAACTAGGTGTAAGCAATATTGTATATCGTAACCAGTCTAAAGAATGAATCATAAAAAAATCATTAATCCTACACATGATGATGGTGCGCATGATTTAATAATTGTTTCTACTTCTAGTTTTAAAGCACCTCTTGTATTAACTGCTAATAAATGCCCCAACCCTACTCCATTTCATACAAAGCCAGACAGGGACTTAAGTGATATTTATATATTCATTTAATAGGCATTTATAATATGTATAAATATACATTTATTTTTTGTAATCTTTGATATATATTAATAATATATTGAGATGTATATTTAATTATATCAATAAGATTACGTTAAGATAAATTTGTATATCAATCTATATATAAAAATATATGTATTAATATACATAATAAACACACATTTTCTTTTTATAATCTTTATAATATATATTCTCTATATAAAAATATATTAATAAGCATTATATCTTCCGTGATCTTTCGGGATTTTGATCGTCACGGTCAACGATGCCATTTCCGTATTTCGAATATCAGAAAAAAGGCAACGGTGACCTCCGTTATCTTTCGTTGCTCTCAAACAAGTAAGAGAAAGGATGCCACACAAAGAGAGAGTCGAGGATTCACCGGACGTTCCCATCTTCTTCGAAGAACGTGGGATCGGTGTGACTTTATCAAAAAAATTGATTTCTCTATTTGGAAATGCTGTTCCCATGTTCCCATGTATCTAAGGTATCTACTCCAATTCTAGTGTGTCGCTCAAGCCTGGTACTTAGCATGTGACATGCAATTTTTCGTGTTCTCTCCTCTATTCGTCATACCTCTGTATAGGTGGAATATTCTCGGTGAGTTCAGGAACTGTGGCATGGGAGTATTAAAAAGTGCTCGAACAGAATAAAACCGAGAGTGATATTTCAGGAAAGACTTGGTTGGGTTTAGCTACCATCGCCTCTATTGCAATCCCAGGAGCCATCACGTACATCCGCAAATTCCCTCCTACAATCGTCATGTATGGTGACTTAGAAACACTGTGAGTACCATCGAAACCAATTCGCTTAAAACTGTCACTTGGCTTCACGTTTTTCAACTCTTTGAACTTGGTGTTATCTCGTGGCTATATAGGAAAAAAATTCCCCGCTTCCTTTTTTTTTTTTTTGAAAAAAAAAAGAAAGAAAATCAAAAGTGGGATGAAAGATTTTAGGCAGGCAGAACAATTCAAGAGGGAAGAACGTGTGCTTCTGGACCTCAGTGCAACGTCAGAAGCAGAAAGGCATTGGGCATCCATACAGAAAGTGCTGTTCAGAAACGGCACAAGTTTTTATTTAATTGATCAGCATTCTCTACAGCAAGCAAGAAACAAAACAAGTAATAATAAAATGAACAAAATTTGGACAACTGACGTACGTTGTGGAATACTCGAACTTGGAGCAACGTTCGTCTTCAGTGCACAGCGATCGGGGACACGAGCCGTCAAAATCGCGCAAGCAATGGTACCAGGTCACTTCCGTGTTGCTCTTCGATGGTAATGCCGAAAATGGCTGTCGTTTCGTCTTCCCTCCTATTATGACATGCGTGAATTAATCTCCCAGGGTCATTCGGCATGTTTTCAAACGGAACCCACGTCTTTTTCACGTGGGAAAAGCTTCGTGGTGATTCTCTACCCCGCGCGAGTTCCCGGGAATGCATCGCGGCAGCCGACTACTCCCCGTCCCGATCCTTATTCTTCCACTGAAAACCGATCCTCTTGTGGTTGCTAGTTGAGGAGTGGCAGAATATGGATTTGCAAAAGAAGATTAGAATGGGTGTTCGGTATGATTCGAAAGCTCAGAGTGTTTGAAAGACCCTATTCGTGCAGGAACAGCATAGTTTTGTGTGCCTTGATGTGCGCAGCAAATCCATGTTCCCAAATTCCAATGGTGTATGCAGCAGGCAGCCACTTTTGTCAGTTAGTGTTTATTATGCTTCTTCAATCTCTCTTCACTCTTCCGGCACTTGCTACCGCGTTGTCGCTTCAATCATCTTATTCCACGAGACAGATGCAAAAATACATTCGTTGGTAGAATGGCCAAGTTAGAAGTGCTCCTGCTCACTGGGAGGAGGACGCGTGTAGAGGAGACATTAATCTTCCTGCGGTGGTTAAAATGCATTCGAAGTATTAAAGCATAATTGCAGAAGTACCTGCTTCGGTGGTACGTACACTGAAGTTTGAAGTGCAGAATTAAGTCAGTAGAGTAATGTGGTATAGGAAATGGACAACAGGAATCCAGGGAGGATGGTAAGAACAGTGGTAAAGGGATATTGCTGCAAGCGAAACGAATGGATAGAAAACAAGAAAAGATGAATTTCTCATCGATGAATTCTCTCAATCATCCATAACGGCACATCAGTGCCCTGGACGAGAAGCTGGAGGAAGAGAATCGAAAATGTGGAATTGCAACCACATCTGAGGCTATGACTGTAGTCACCAGCATG
Organism: Raillietiella orientalis; assembly: GCA_036172245.1. Classification (NCBI taxonomy): domain Eukaryota; kingdom Metazoa; phylum Arthropoda; class Ichthyostraca; order Raillietiellida; family Raillietiellidae; genus Raillietiella; species Raillietiella orientalis. Next base: position 516,261 of record JAYWIR010000053.1, on the reverse strand, counting down.
CTCATTCACACCATTCAGACCATTCAGACCGTGCTCACTGCGTTCCGGGAGGGGATGCTGAATGAATGCTGGAGAAAAGTGCTCCGTTATCTGAAACATTGGTTAAATACTCTCTTGGAAAGCTGTGTGGTGATTTGAGACGAGTTATCTATGAACTTTGTGCAACAAGACTAGTCAAACAAGAGAACGTTCATTTGTTTCCAGCCCCTGAATGAGTTCCATGAGCTCAATGAGTAAAATAAACAGAAAACGCATGAATGAATGGTGTTCAGGTGTGCACGGGACTTTTTTTTTGGTTCTTTGTTTTATTTCATCATTCCAGGAGTAATGTTAGATGGGAATATCATCTGGGAATGCGATGTTGCCTGCTTGTTGTTTGCGATCGTTGATTTCAGGTAAAGAGTGATCACAACTTGACGCTCCTGCTGATTCGGACTTAGATTCTTCTTCTGTATTCCATAAATGGAGCGGAAGATTTCGAATCTTTGCAATATGTTCAATCGTAGTATTAAAAGCTATAATGTAAATCCTCTCGCTCTTAACCTTTAACGTTGCTAGCGAATGTATCATTTTTCACGTTTCGCCTTTTCTTATCGTATTAAAGAATATTTTATACCCATCAATATTCTAAACATTTGTGGCACTTACAAATCGAAGCATATCAGCAATTCTATCTGAAGATATAGGTGTTATATTTCACATCAAGTGTAACATAAATATGCTCAAATAAATACGCGTTAAATACGAATTAAATGTATGTATGTCATGGGATATATGAATAGCCAATTTTAATGGAATTCAATCGACTGTTTGCGTACTTTCATGCACGTTGATTAAACACCATAAAAGAACTCTCGGTAGTATTCGCGGATTTCTCAAGTGATTGGCAATGCTGAGCGCTTGGCGACAACGATCCTCAGAATTACAGCTCGTTCGCAGCGACCTCTTCGCTCCTGGAAAACATTTTTTCCCTTGGATTTCTTCGTTATGTCCGTGTTCGGGGAGCCTTCTGCCACCTCTCCGGATCAGCTTGGGGTGTGGTTACCATCGCATCGTGCGCATTTGGACTGCGAGACACCGGCGATGGCGCAAGACTTTTCTGGTACCATTGAGCGCGTCTCAGGCATTCGCGAGGAAGACACAAACAGCTTCTCTGGTTTGGTGAACTCCTTGGTTTCCCCAAAGAAAGAAGGGGGGGTGTTGATCTGCTTCGTCCTTTCCGTGTCTTCTCACGCTTTGCAACGTCTTTCAAGTGTAGCGCAAGGTGCGAGCGACCGGGTGGGTAACCGGAGGAAGATTTCTCAAGAGCGACAAGGAGATGGGAAAACGGGAAGTCGTCTACTTTGTGGTGAATTCCCGTTTCGTTTTTCAGAATGGACTACTTCAAGGATTTTTATGTGACTGCCCACACGCGCTTCGGGCCTTACGTGCTGGGGATGTGGTTTGGATATTTAATGCACCACGCCAAAGGGAGGAAATTCGTTCTTCCGAAGGTAAGCGCTCGTGACGTCGCTGACCAGGAACCCTCCGGCACCGGGTACACGCGACCGCTGTTCGCGTGGAGGAAGCGGCCAACTGCTGCGCCTGTGGACGTCGGGAAACGTGCACGTGAAGCGCCCCACATCCAAGCCGCGCGCGAACGGCCACTTCCGGTTTCCGTCCTGTCGTCACCTTCGAAATTCGACAGGCTCCCGAGCCTGCTGGCGCGGACTGTCCGGGAACCGCCGAGGTTTCCGATCGTCCACACCTCCAGTCAGCTTTCACACTCGGCCGTGTGGTCATGGGTTCACGACGGCGGAAGGTGTAAGGACAGCTGCGTTGTGTCTTCACGCTGATCCTCGGCTTTTGTTTCAAGTGAGCGGGGTACACCGCTAGCGTGTGATCCGCAGGCAGCTGAGTTCCTGAACATGGGATCTCGTATATCTCCGTGACGAAATGTCTGACGTGGAACTCAATGGAGCAGTCCTCCAGAGCGGTTCTGCCAAGGAGAAGGATCACTTTCCGAACAAGAAAGTGATCTTCTTCTCCTTTTTCCTTGTCGTCTCTTTTGATCGGCAATGCTTCCCTCGCTGACACGTCGATATGCCCGCATCGGTTCCTCATCGTCTCCCATGTTTTGGGAAAGGAGTTGTACCCGCTCACGGCTAACGTATAACTGCAGTCTGCCTTGCAAGCCTTCGAGCCAGCCTGCCTTTCCATGCAACCGTCCCTACCCGAAGCTGTTCGGGGAGCGCGATTTCCGATTCGCCCTCAGGACGAGGGTTGCCATGGTCGCATGGAGCAGGTCCGTCCGACCATGAAGAGCCGCCCGAGAAGCCGACAGTGGCGCGGGTCCCAATCCTTTCGGCAACATCCCTTCCAGCCTGAGCGACCGGGTAAACAGGCTTCCCTGTCGTGTTTCCTTGCTGCGGACATCACGACACGTTGCGTTCGCTTCCTACCTGGAGGACAGGGAGATGGAAGGACCAGAAGAAGCGCTAGCTGCAGCCTCCTGCTTAGAGTTCAGGAGGACGCACGGCGCACGAAGCACTCCTCGCGGTGTGTGGTGTGCGTCTCTGAACGCAGGGATGGCAGCAAGGGGAAATCTTCCCCTCCTCCCTCGACAGTCCGTCCCGGATAGTGGTGGCGGGGACGTCCTGCGAATGACCTTCGCCCGCGGGAGCGGAAGGAGGCAGAGAGGGAGCACAGGCTACGCCGACGGGAACCGCGGAGTAGCGTTCTAACGAGCCGGAGGCAGCCGCTACAGACGCTCGCCTCTTCTCTCTTCGCGACGCCATCATCGAAAAAGGACGGCCGTCCATCCGTTGCGGAACTCGCGCCTCTTCCCCCCCCCCCCAAGGGATACCGTTGCCTCGGTGCCGTCTTCCGGTCCCTCACCCTCGTCTCTCGGGCACAGCGCCTCCCTTCGGCATCCTCGCTCCCTGTCTCACACTTCCTGGAATCAACAGCCGACCTCCACCCCTACCCACTCCCCATCGCTCTACCTGCCCGGAACGCGGCTGTAAGGTGGGGTCCGTCCCGCCCGTTCCTTCTCTTTCCTGTCTTTGGACTCGGACACTCCGGCTTCGAATACTTCTCCTACGTGTTAGCCGGACCCAAAAGACCTCCGACCATCGGACAAGCCGTCCTTGTTGGCGAGAAAAATTCCAGGTCTTCGGTGCCTGCAAGGGTGCTGCCCCAGGGCTCAGGCCACGCACTTCCTGGAGAGGGAAGAAAGGCTGCAGAGGAGGTTTCTGGGACCCCGAATCCTGGAGGGGTAAGTAAGGGATCCTGGTAGCTTCTGTTCTGTCTGCGACGGTCCTCGATGGACCGCCGGAGCGCCAGAGGTGTCCGAGACCAGGGTAGGCGAATGCGCAGATGGTCTGCGCGCGATCGCCACCTCGATAGAGGAAGATGACGAAGGCTTGGTAATGGCCAGGAGAATCAATGGAGGAGGAGGGAGGCGCCGGGAGTCTGTCAGCTTCCATCAGCACCGGAAGCTGATATCTCCAGTTTCCTTCGTGTCTCGCGTACGCCCAGCAGCTTCTTGCTCTGCCATCCATAGCCGCGCTGGGTCTCTGCACAAGAGCGGCTTTCAGGGCACGGCGCGGCTTATACGCTAAAGATGGGGATACCCCGACTGCTGCCCTAGGGAGGAAAGGGGGGGTACCTGACGTGCCAGCAAGTGGCCCTCCCGAAAGCAGCGGGCGGAAAAAACAAAAGGATCCCAGAGGGCGCAGCAAGAGGCGTCCAGACTGGATTCCTGTGAATCGCCTATACATTATTAATGTATTTATTTCCCCCTTTTCTTCCAAGTAACAAGTCTATCCCCGACCTGCCCTTTGCCCTTCTGAGGACGAGAAGATGTGCGAAGACCGCAAAGGTTTAAACGAGGCTGACGCAAACACGGAGCGTAGGGTGGAATTCGCATTTCCGACAAGTCAGCAAATCCGAAGGGAGGAACGGGAAAGGTGAGGGTTTGGGGGAACGGCGCGAGAATCGAACGAGCGTTCCTCGGTGGCTTGCCGTGCTCCCGAGTCCAGGTTTCCGTGAACGAAAAGGGAGGAAGGCGCGGCTCTTCCACAAAATTGCGAGAGGTCCTCGGGTCCGGCAAATGAGCTGGAGACCAACGGCCACCGTGGAAGGCTCTCCGTCGTGAGCACAGTAAAGCGGAACGCGGAGGAGGCGTTCGCATCTGAATATCAGAACCCACGCTGCCCGCGCCAGCCGAGGGAACAGTCCCGTATTGTTATTGTGGGTAACCCCATAGGGGCCACCCTATGAGTCCAGGAATGCTCCGGAGAAAGAATTCCGTTCCTCTCTTACTCTTGGGAGGGAACCTCGGAGGTTGCTTCTGGAAAGAGTCCCCGAGGGAACCCTTGCTCTGATTGTCTCCAGAGGGAGTTCCCAGAGGGGAACTCTTCCTCATATCTTCTCAGGAGGGAATCCCGAAAAGGAATCGCTCCTGGTTTCCTCCTCCTCCAGAAAGAACCCCAAGGGGTCACTTCCTACTTTTCCTGGACTTTGTCCCTATCTTTCTGTCTGGATGGATTCTTCTTCGGATGAAGATGGGACTCCTCACGTCCAGGCGACCGAATTCCTAAGCGTGCACTCACAAATGGCCATCAGGTTGACCGGTCTACGCCTAGAAAGCACACCCTCCGACCCGGCACGGACGGAGCAGCGGGCGCCGCCCCTGTTGCAGTCGGAGGGGATGGAGGGCACACACGCTGGAACCTGGGAATGGGAGAGCAGGGGGCCGCTGGAGGTGTCTCCTCGGGGCATAGAGCCGGGCAAGCTGTTCATGGGCGCGTGGAAGCACGGGAAGCAGGCAGCGTGAATGGTTGACGCAGGTAAGTTGGCGCGGGAAACATGAAAACTGGTACGCTGTGGAGCCCAGACGTGTCCACGGGCCCCCGGGGGCTCGTCAAACGATGAGTCTCGAAAGAGCTAACGTTCATCTGAGAGAGGAGGTTCCCTGTTGCTCTGCGACTCACCCGTTGCTCCCGAAAAAGACGAAAATTCCCTGCAAGCATTTGCTCTTCAGTCCGACCGACCATTTTTTTTTTTTCCCCTGTTTTCAGACTCTGGTGGTCTTTGGGTGGATCCTCGCTTTCGCGACCACTTTTGCCGTCATATATGGGATCTACCCTTATTTTCACGAAAGGCGCACTTACGGATTCGACACTGTTCTCTACGCGGCAGTGCACCGACATGCCTGGTCAGTCGCCCTGGCGTGGGTCATTTTCGCGTGTAATTACGGATACGGAGGTACTTTTTCTTATCTTCCCCTCTGGCGCCAAAGCAAAGGTACCGTTTTTTTTCCCCCTCCATACAGGACCAATCAACAAATTTCTTTCTTGGTCCGTGTTCGTGCCGTTGGGGCGGCTGACCTACAGCTGCTACATCGTCTGCATGAGCATACAGTACCTTTTCGTGTTCTCCAGGAAGTCTTCCTTGTACTTCGATGGCACGCAACTCGTAAGGTGGGAGCTGGCGAGTCGAGGTGCCACCTTTGCGTTGCAGGTGTACCTCTTCATGGCCCACCTGGTCCTCAGCATGCTGGTCGCCTTGCCGATGAGTCTGATTTTCGAATCTCCTTTCCTCGTCATCAACAAGCTTATAGCGCAACGTTTTTTCGGGAAAGGTGAGCGCTGGGGTCTCTCTCTGCTGTCACCTTCTCCCCTCCTCCTCCTCTCCAGAGTGACAACGGGGCGACGAGCTGTGGATTGGCGTCCTCGAGGTGTTTCCTGCCGGTTCTCCAGGGCATTGGGAACTTTCAGGTTTCCGACCAGGATCCTGAGACCCTCAGGAGACTTCCTCCTAACTACCTCAGGGTTTCATGGGGACAGAAAGAATATAAGGAAATTCCTCCCTGCGATTTTCGAATTTTCTTCCCTCTCCTTTGGAGGCGGCAGGGGGTGTCAGTAACGAAATGGGAAGCTGCATCGCAAGGCACCAGGTCCTCTTGCTGGAGTCTTTCGGAAAGATCGGCTGGGTTTCAAGGGGAGACAGTGACGATGGGTGCGATGACCCGACCTTCTCCTCGGAGTGCTGCGACGAGTCGGACGTACTGGGAGTGAGCCCCATGGATGTGCTGGTTCCAGACGAGCCGATCCCATCGGTCCGAAATCATCTTACTAACCTGATCGACCGAATCGGGGTGATACGCCGAGGCTGCCACGGGACCAAAACGCGCAGTGGCCGAGGACGGCTTCCGAGTCTCGCGTCCCCTGCACGGGAGGGCGGCACCATCTCCGATGGACGTGTCTTGTGCAAGAAGTTTGAGCGCAAAGTGCTGAAGAACCGTCCGCCTCCTTAGGAAGAGGGGGGTCATGCAGCTCTTTGACCGCCCACGCCACCTCATAGTGGGTACCACTCTTCAAGCTGTAGGGGATGACCCCGGAGGGGCTATCCTCTAAAGGTTACACCAGGAAGGCTCCGGAGGAAGCAGTCTGTTCCTCTCATGCTTGGGAACCACCTCTTCCTCCCTCCCTCCGGGAAACCCCCTCGGTTTGTGGGGCCACTCCTCATCCCTTCTTCAGAAAAAACCTGGAAAGGATTCGCTCTTGGAATTTCTTATCCTGAGGGAACCCGAAGGGGTTCTTCCCAGTCTCTCTGAAGGGAGCTCCTCGAAGGGAGCACGGTGCCGTCAGGGAAGGAGAGCCGTGCATGCCCCTGGGAGTGTTTGATGTTCGACCCTGCTCCATGTCCCCTCTCTTGTGTTTCATCTGGCGTCTGGAGGCCTCCTGTTCCTCTACCACCCCGTCGTTAAATGGGTTCTGCTTTGGAGGCAACCCTCCATCTTTGCTTTCCTTCCGCCATCTTTGCAGTCCACTCTCCAGTCGCTCTTCCAGTCAGCACTGTGTCCCCGGAGAGGCGGGAGATGTCTGGCATATCTCCTTGTCCTTTGACCTCGAACACCAAATCTAATCGAAGCTTTGGGCCCATCTTAGAGATAGGCTGCTACGAAATTACCCGCCTCCAGTGTGCCAATGTTTCCTATCAACCCAAGCCACGGGTCCATCATGCATTTCCACAATCACGCCCGAGCTGCTGATGCAGCGACTGGAGATGCCCTGGGGACTCTGGGGGCCTCTTGAGGCACCAGCGCCGGTGGAGAGTGCCAGCTCAGGCAGTGCACTGAGTCCTGCTGCGGATATGAATTTTTTAACCCCAACCCTCAGTCACTACGATGTTGCGAGACACAACACAAGGTTTTCTCCTGGTCTGGGTGTTTTTGCTCCAAGGGATTCGAAAAGAGATCAGCATCAGAATGATGATGCGTGGTTCCATAGACTGCGGCCACTTCGAGAAGATTCTGAAGGAGTCATAGGCCGATTGCTATACAAGAAACTTTCGTCATAAGGCGGAGGATACAAATCCGCGTTATACGAGTGATATGGATTATATGGTGGTATTTAAAAACTATGCGTGTCTCGAAACGTAAGAAGAGCAGCATGTTGTTATATCGCTTGGAAGGAAAAAGAAGAAAAGTATGTATTTATTACTATTATTCAACCCGAAGTCAAAAAAAAAGAAAACTTTGAGAGTTTTGTTGATAATGAGTTCGTTTGAAGAATTCTGTAGTTTGAGCTATTTTATCCAGACAAATTCGAATGTAATAGAATACAAGAAGCTTGAATAACGCTTTTTTGAATCGCCATTTCACGTCTATCCACAGCGCTGTACGGGGCTGATTTACTGCGCTATACGAGAACAGTCGCGTTATACGATAGTCTGCTGTATTCTTCCCCAAATGCCGCCTTTGCAAGTGCCACCTCCTTTCTGTGGTCTCCTTTTCTGTGAGAGAAGTGCTGTGTTTTTGCTTGGTCTTTGCTTCGTTCCACGGATCGTGCTCGTGGATCATTCACTTGCTGCCTCCATGGAGATTTTTGTTAATCCGGAAATCGGACCATGGAAGCTGCTGCAATGGCATTATGTTCTTTAATATGCTGACACCGTCATTCCACTTGATGGTGCAGTTTTTCCCATACGGAATGTTGGAATTAATGTCAAAGAATCGCTCCGCACTTTGCATACGGAAGTCTGTTCGGAAAGTTTCCTCGCGTCGAACTCTGATGACGCTCCCTCCGAACATCAGATGAGCCTTTCCTCCTCCGCTGGTGGCACTTCATTTTCTGGACGCATGCAAACATCTCCTGAGATCACGCCTCCTCGTTCTGGAATCATCCTCGTCTTTCTGGGATGGTCGCATGAATTTCCATCAGCAGCTCAGGAAGGGTTTGATATCCGGGGCGAAATCGATGCTTCGACACTCCTAAGCAACGATCCACACTTGGAAACCTCTGCGGCATGCCTAAACAAGCCTAAGCAACTGCTTGTATGTATCCTACAGATACTTCGTAAGGTTCTTCTTGAATAAAATGCTTAACTGGATACTGTCTCGAGCACTAGAGAGTTATCAGTATTCTCCAGGTGTTATTTGAATCACTACTGTCTCCAGATTTCATCCTTACTGCTATTCCTGGGCAGGCACGTTTCTAAATATTCCACCTGATCGATGGAGATTTTCCTGGATTCTTCCTACGTCCGTTCTTTCCTTCCAGCTTTCTCTTTCTGGTTGGCTAAGTACTCAAGAACCAGTCGCCTAGGGGCTCACGAAGCTCTTCAAACATCACGTCACCCGACGTGAGAGATGTCACCCGTCACCCTTGAGTGTTGACTCTTCAAGTTATAGGGGTTAACCCCAGAGGGACAACCCTATGAATCCAGGAAGGCTCCGGAGGAAACAGTCCGTTCCTCTCACGCTTGGTAAAGGGAACCCCAAAGGGGACCATCTCCCTTGTTGCCGCCTTATTCTCTCCGGAGAGACCTCCCGGAAAGGAACCAATCCCTGACACTCCTCTGAAGAGAATTCCGAAGGTACCTGTGCTTTGCCGTCCTTTGAGCAAGCTTGAAAATAGCATCTTTTTTTTTAAAAGAAAGAAATGGCTCTATAAGCAATGACTAAATACCAGTTTCCCAACATATATGCATTCTATACACGCATGCTTTCCACTTTCGATCTTCGCCTCCTTCCATCTTCCCAGCAGTGTGAGTGTCCCGAGCCACTGTCAAAGAGAAAAATCGATTTTACAGATTTTTATGCTCGTTCGTGTCTGCTCGTGTAATTGATAACGGATTCATGACTCACGCTCACTGTTCGAGCACTCGGCCAGCAGACATCTGCTAAGAGGAAGGGGGAGGGGAGCACCAGGAACCGAGCAGAGACTCCAGCCGTTGCATAACTTTCAGAATAGGCTGGGATCGAGCAGCCCTGAGCTGACTCATGAGCTGCGCATCTCCGGTGGGATCGCGACCAGATGAGAACCCGGTTCTCGTTCATCCGCGTTGAGGCGCATATCACGAGGTGGCGCGCAAATGCATCGAAGCCTCGGGGGCTGTCACGCTTCCCAGTCCTTCCTCGAACTGGGATAGATTCAGAACACAGTTGCTCAAGGGGGCTCATGAGTCCATCGGACGGAAAATTCTTCACCGCGCATGTTCTCAGCACAAGAGCGCTTTGAAGCGCGACCTTCGATTGCAGTGCTCGAGGCTCTCTCATTACGAATCCTTCCCATATGTCCTCCTGCTTTTATTTTTTTTGGAGAGCCACTTCTCTATTCAGAAACGGGGAAAAGGCTTGAGCGTGTGCCTGCTGGCTTGCACATGGCTTTGCACTGCATATAAGATTCCACGCCTTGACAGAGTAGTAATTCCTTATGGAACTGCTTGTGCAATCACTCGTACTTTAGCGACTTTATGACAACTTGAATGCTTCAAAGATTTGCTAATGTAACACTTAATGCACTCTGGCTCGTGAGTTTACTCTGTGAAACGATGTGTGTGTGTGTATTTGTGTGTGTGGGTGTGTGTGTTTTTTTAGGGGGGGGGGGATTCCTTATTTATATTTCATGACTGAATGTCAAGCATGGTTTCGTTTTTGTTTTTTCAAGCATCATCCACTTCCACATGAGATTCCTTTTGTTCTTTTGCCTTGTTTGCATGTCGTGACACCTTTTGCTGGCTTTCATCCGGGAATTGCCTCCGGACTGTTGGACCTTTCCAGCTTGCACGCTTAGCTTTATTTTTTGCATCACAGTAGGCCGATTGCTAATTGGAACGATACCCATGTGTTTACTTGGCTTTGGTTTGACCTTTTTGTCTTAAATGAACTAGAACGTCTTTTTCACATTTTCAATGAGTTATTTAATTCTAATAGCCAAAATATACACGAATATTTCTTTTGTGTTTTGCGGAATACTTCAAATGGTTCGGGGAAAATAATTTGAAAATAAATCCTAAATTTGACTGAGCCAAACCGAGTCGCACTATGGTAGCTCCCATCTCGGGTTTTCAATCATTTTCTCTTCACAGATTTTTCAGATGCTCCATTCGGCGTTTTTATCGCATTTCATTTCATTTTTCGGTGGCTGCACTTCCTTCCGAGTCCTCATGTGCTTTCGAGCACCATCCTTCGGGGGTGCACGGCTCGAAGAATTTTTTTGTGGACCGATTTTCGCGCCATTTTGATGTCAAAGCGACCTCGATGTGGAAAGGAATAATTATCTTCACATATAGGTGGCCACGTTAAAGCATTAAGACTCCTTTATTAGAATCTGAAAATTAATGGGAGCTTGCATGAGCCACGTTGTTAGAGTGTGGAAAGGTATCTACCACACACGAGGTGCAGGAAGAACAAAAGACAACCAATCGAGCCGGTTTGTAAACAGAACTTTGAAATTCCTAGTTGGCAACAAACAAATCAGCAAAAAAAAAAAAGAAAACGGGAATGAAAATTCGTACCGAAAGCACCTTTTTGCTTTGGTGAAAGCCCAGCTCGCATCGGTTCATTTCGTGGTTGTGGCTCGAGGCGAAAAATCACACCGAGTGCATGAAGTTTGGGTTATTTGAATTTTTAGTGCACTCAGTTCCAAAGAATCGAAATCCGAGATGGAACCCGTCGTGTAGATCAAGTCCAATTACCTTGGGAGCACTGGCAGTGGGTCACACTCCGTCCGACCAGCAAGTTTCCATCCTCGGGGCCAAATGACCAGTTCCAGGGGTGGTCAGCCACCTTGGAACCGGTAGTTCTGGCTCCGGGCCGCCCTTCCTCCCGTTCCTCGCCCTTTGCTGGGGAGTGCATGCTCGGATCGTTCTTCCGGGGTGGTCCGACATCCCCAAGGGCGGGCACGGCAGTCAGCAGCTGAGGGCGTCCTCGCAGGAAGAAGAGTGTTGCAATAAGTCGTTTGCCCCCGCCTGGGTGTTCGTTTCTCACGTTGCATGCCCTCCGGGGGACTCCTTGAGCACTTTCGCCCTCGGTTTTCCCATCCCAGGACAGCCAGGCTGAATCAGGTGGACCGGCCCAACTTCGCGCCTCGTAGGTTCACGGACCTACGATCTTTCGGGCTGCGAACATCCAGGAACCCGAGAAATTGCACGGAGGCGGCAGAAAAGTCGGCTTTGGCCGGGCGTGCAAACGTTTGGGCTTTGTGAACGATTCCTCGGCGTGCTGCAGCATTTTCAGCTCGTTTTTCGATGCCCCCTGCCGTCGGACGTCACCACGCGACGTTCGGGCCTCAGAGAAACGTCGTGTGCCATTGCGTACACCGAGCGGCCCCCTTCCCACGAAGTGCAGTCTGTAGGCATCAGCACTAATGTGTCGTTTGCCTGTCACTTGCAGTGCTTCAACTGAATATGTGATGCAGCTTAAAGAAAAAATGTGAGGTGTAACTGGGAGGAGACATGGAAAATTTAAACGTGATTCTGCTGTCACAAGTAGCTGTGTCAGTTATTTTGTGCATTCTGTCCCTGTGTCTGTTCATACCACTTATCCAGCACTTACTCGATTTCAAGTAAGTATAGCAATGCAGATTGTAGATCTCAGCCTCGTGTTGTCAGAGGAAATTGCTTATTGTTTTCGACTGGTCGATGGAGAGAAGAAGATGGCCAGCTGGAAGTACACTGGGCTTCTCAATTTTATTGTGATTATGGTATTTTTATTGGATTCATTTTGTTCATCACATCAGTCATGCAGATGTACCAGTTTTCTCAGTATTTGTATAAGCGGAGAGACAGGTATGTACGCAGTAATCGTATTAGAAAATGCACAGAAATCCTTTGTGAGAACAAGTAGCTTAATTTTGAAAAGATATGTTGGGGCATATTAATATAGCTTAACTTCAGTTCCTTTCTTGGAGCCTTTTTGGAAGCTGTGTGGTCGCTGGTGATGACGGTGCTTACCTTCATTGCCAGTGTCGTGATAACAACTGGCTTCAAAATTTGGTGCAGTGTAATAATGAAGCGGTTTGAAAGGTATGCTTGTAAATGGAAATAGTGACATACTTGGTAAACCAGTTGTGAATTGGCCACATTGAATCCAATTGATGAAGCTGATAACATTGATCCCAGTGGTTTTTTCCTGCAAATTGGCACTGTTCAGGTGTGTCACTGTGGTAATGTTCATGTTCATGTTTAGTTATTTAGTTTGCAACCTGGACTTCCTGGGCTTGCTGTGTGGGCTTGTCTGTGTTGGCCCTCCTAAAGCTGTGCGCATACTACCAGAAAGAGCAACTTCAGTTTAACATGGCAGAAGAGAGAAGAAAGTTGATTCATGATTCCCGCAATGAGTCCCAGCCTTCTACTATTTCCACACCTCTCTTAAACAGTTAGAATCTGGTGGTGAAACCAAATAATGGCAGCTGCATGTTAATAGTTTGCTGAGTTTTGATACATGCATGTGTAAATTTTTGGACAAGGAAGCATCTGTTAAATATTTTGCTCTTCATTTTGCAGAATATAGTGTGTACATTCATGGAGTTGAAGGGCAGTGTTTTGAGTCTGGTTTAAGAATTCAGCACAGTTTGATGTAGTGTGTTTTGCACTCCGATGTACAGAACACAGCAGCAAGCATAGATGCTTATCAGCTTCCTGTTTATCAGAGCTCAGCTCTTCTGAATGGCTGAAATGTGATTGTGCAGATCATGGATTTGATGATATCTGGGAACTGTTTGTGGCATGAAGACTGCTCTCTTGAGAGTAAGCCCACAAGTTTTCCAAACATTCTCAGAGTTGGTTTTGGTTCAGTCGAGCCTGCAAGTTATCATAATGGCTGCATCAAGTAAGATTAGGGAATGGTAAGATTTGTGCTGCCAAGAATTCTTGTTCCAAATGAGAATGGCTACATTGATCTTGCAATACTCTGTTTAACTTACCAGTTTGGGAACAACTCAGGATAATGTAGATTAGGGTTTGCTGTTAAAGCCATAAAATAAATGCTGAATGGAATTATTCTGACATTGGCAGCTGCAAGTCATGATCTGTGATTAGGGAAGGGAAGTATTCACAACCTTGCTCTATTCCCTGCTGCTTCCATTGCCTGCATGTGTCCAGAAATGGAAGAGGTAAACCTTATAGGTTGTCCTAAGTTTCTTGATAAAGGATAGATCTTTCATCATGCTTGAAATGCAGTGGCACAGCTGGTGGCTGAAACAACAGTGTTCTCCAGTATAAGGCAAACTGCATGAATGTGAGGCGATAGCAATGGGTTATCCGTGGCGTTTGTTTTTTTCTCTCCCTCACTACTTGTCTGAATCTGGGCTGCTGGGCCAGTTGTGTGCAACCCACTCATTTCTTTTGGACCTGGTGCTTTGTCCTCTGTTTGTGTGGTTCCTTTTTTTGGAGAATGCAGCATCCCGTTACTACAGAACAACAGGGGGTCTGTTCGGAAACCCCGAACGATGCAAATCCCGAAAGATCCTTAAAAAACACACACTTATGTTCATTATACATATTAATATATAAATGTAAATATATTTTAATATATATTTTAAAGGTTATAAAAATACATAAGCATGTTTATTATGTATATATTAACATATATATTCATATATCGGATATACAGATTTATTTTTGACTCATCTATTATCATTTATAAATATACATATGGATATAAGTAATGTTATCATATGTATTAATATATATATATAGAGAGAGAGAGAGATTAATGAAAGATGAATTGTTGAGATCATGAAAAATAATTATGCTCATTGTGCACAGTAGTGTATATTTATATATATCACTATACATAGATTAATATAAAAATTTATGTATATTATATGTATATTTATACACACTAATACATAATTATATATTAAATAAATGTATGAGTATCGAATTTTAAGAATAAAAAAACAATGGTGGCACTTAAAAATAGCAGAAAGAAAGAAAAAAGCAGACGAATTCCAAAAACAAAAAAAAGAAATGTGGTATTTCGTTTTCTTAGCATTTACAACACTAGACAGCATCTGCAGGAAATGATGACTTCTGTTTTCGGGATTTTTGATCATTGAATAAAAAAAAATATGCAAATTTATAATTCGATACTTTTGTATATTCGTTTCATATATTTATTATATATGTAAATATGTACAATAAACATACAATATGTATTTATAAACAATATGTATTTATAATCTTATATAATGAATAAGACTTTTATTAATTATATTAATAAATATGTGTCAAAATAAATTTGCATATTAATCTATATATAAATATACATAAAAGGCATATATATTTATATTTTGTAATCTTTAGAACACATATTAATCTATATGGTAATTTATACATCAGTATGCATATTATTATACATAATAAGCATATGTATTTATTTTTTGAGATCTTTCGGAATGTTGATCGGGACGGAACCTCGGGATGTTCGGGGAGATATTCGCACTTCTCAACACTTCCCGAGTGGCTTCTTGCCGCTTGCCTCTTCCCGAGCGACTTCTTGCCGCTCGCCTCTTCCCGAGTGGCTTCTTGCCGCTCGCCTCTTCCCGAGGGGCTTCTTGCCGCTCGCCTCTTCCCGAGCGACTTCTTGCCGCTCGCCTCTTCCCGAGTGGCTTCTTGCCGCTCGCCTCTTCCCGAGGGGCTTCTTGCCGCTCGCCTCTTCCCGAGGGGCTTCTTGCCGCTCGCCTCTTCCCGAGTGTTGCTCGCAGCCACTCGCGCGCTTCGAACCGAAATCGGTGATGGTTTCAGGTTGGATGCATCGTTGAAATTCTCAGCATTTTGAGCTGCGTGCGAGGATGACAGTGCTGTCAAAAGAATCTACTTTGTACATACAGGACAATCTCTCGGATGTCCGTGTGCTCCTGAAGGGCTCGCGATTTGGCCAGTGGATGGATGCTCACACCCATGTGAAATGCACAGACTGCTTATCTCCGGAGAGATCCGGTTTCCTGCTGCCGTGTTCTTCGCTGTCTTGACACGACGCATCGCGAGCTCATGCCGCACCTGCTGCAACCGCTCCGTGAGCCTTCACTGAACTTCTCAACTTCCCTGCTGAGAAGTGGAAGTGGAGAAGTTCTTCGCGCACTGCAGCGGGCGGTGAACTTTCTTAAAAGTAACGAACGTGCATGAAATGCTCACTTCATCGGGATCCGATGTGCTTTTGAGGCTTCCCTAAGAGTCCGTCCGAAGAAGAGAGCTGCGAGCCCCTGCGCGTCGCTTCTGGTAGCCCTGGGATCATCTCTTGGTTTCGTCCGGTGCAAACGTGTTCAGCGTCTCCTTTCGCATTCTCTCTTGCTTGAGGATGCTCGTCTCGCTTGGGACACTTCCAGGATGGAACAAAGCAGTACTGCCAGAGACATCTTCTAACTCTTCTTACTGGAAAAAGCAGTTCCACGCTGAAGCAATAAGCATCCTGCAGCTCATCCAGCAGCCGTGCATTCGATGTGTGGATGTGTTTTCATTCCGAAGAGCGCCTAGAGCTTTTGTACAGCTGCCTTGTCACGAAGTCTTCGAAACCAAAGTCCGTGGTCGTTTCCTGTGGTCGGTTACTACATTCTCCTCAGCAACAACTGGAATGATCCGCTGGAAAGGCCTCGTGCTGACCAGAGCGCCGTTCTCGTTTTAACTGGCGATGCTGCTCGAAATCCGAAGTGCGAGTGCCACCGATTCACCACTCACGCTCCTCGTCCTTCATATATCATCAACACTTTCACTGAAGCAACTTTACCATTTTTTGTGCGGTTCGCCGATCTTAGACGCACTTGCACATTAGCGCTACTGCTGACACCTGGCTTCGGCTCTTGAAGGACTTTGTGCGCTGCACGCCGAACGTGGTGGTCGTGGATGTGCAGCTTCCTCCGACTGGCCTCAGAGTGTTATGTGCCGTCGTCGAAATATCGAGCTATGTATTCCTACCTCCCGGCAACCAAACAGTCAACGAGGCAGAGACAGGAAGGGGTTTCTTGTCGACGTGGTCGCCTACACACCGCCCACGGAACCCACACGCAACGTTATGCATGAATGGGAACCTGGAGATTCTCAGACTTGTGATAACGTCTCGCTCGTCGATGTTTTTCTTACAGATTCTAGGAGTGAACCCGTGTCGGTATATTCAGGAGCTTCCGGGATAATTCCCTCGTTGGAGGTCGTGCCTTGCTTCCTCCTTGGGGGTTTTCGTCTTCAGTTCCACATGCGAGTCGAAACGTTGGCAGTCGAAAGAAACTTGGGCCGCCCCTTCAGACTGTGAAAACACCACACGCTTGTAAGATGTGTGAGGCTTGAGCGATGGGTTCAGAAACAGCAGTGGACATCTCAACAAGCGTCGAGAATCGCTCGTCTGAATCCAAAAGGAAATTCAATGGACAGCGTAAAGAACTTCGTCGAACGTCTTCCTTAGCAACAGCCAACGGTGGGACATTGGGAACGTCGTGGAGATTTCCAATTCTGGAAAAGCGGCGTGAGAGTGACTCGGCGAAGAGTCTTCGTGCCATCGCAGTCCCGAGGAGTTTGCCTTCGAGGTCCAGGCGTTTCAGGGACGCGGGAAAGGAAGACTTGGTGATGCGCCGAGAGAACAGCGAATTCAGGATCCGATCCTGCGGCTGCGTTCATCACAGTCTGTATCTGCTGGCTGCGGCTTGCCGCAGCGAGTAGCGACGTCGGGAAGGCGGCGGGAGGAAAATCTGCCCTGGCCGCGCGACTCGCTCTCCAGGAGAACCGATGTGAGCATCTCGGAAGAGGATGCGTTCCGACCGCTCTCTGCAAATTCCCACTGATAGACCGATTCCTTAGGAACTATTAAACCGTTTCCTGAGAGCGGCGCGCAAATCG
Source organism: Raillietiella orientalis (assembly GCA_036172245.1). Classification (NCBI taxonomy): domain Eukaryota; kingdom Metazoa; phylum Arthropoda; class Ichthyostraca; order Raillietiellida; family Raillietiellidae; genus Raillietiella; species Raillietiella orientalis. The sequence continues at coordinate 499,161 of JAYWIR010000053.1, read as the reverse complement.
GTCTGGCGGGCGCTTCGCAGTGCCGGATCGAATCGATTCCTTCTCTGGTAGCTAGCCATCTGGAAGGCGGTTGCCAAGGGGAACTGTCACCTCCTGCGGATGGACGAAAGTGTGATGGTCGCAGGAGAGCTGCAGTGCTTTGCATTCTGGTCAGAGGGCGGAAGACGTTGCTCCTGCATTACGAGACGGTTTCACCCAACGTCGTCTTTCCTACACAAGCAGCAGAGTTGTCACTCGGGTGCGCCGGGGCGTTCATTTAATGTGGAAATAAAGATTTACAAATGTTGTGGTTGGATCCGTGGTCCAACCACGTGCATTTCAACGGGAGTCTGCCGAGTTACCGGTACGCGGACCAATAGGCTTCGCCACTGCAGCAGAAGGGAAGAGACGAACAAGAAGAGAAAAAATAAAAATAATTGAATAAACTTTGGGATGGAGAGGGTGTTGCGGGGGAAGGGATCACGTCCTGCTGGGAACGGTCTTCTGCATCCTTTCGAGGATGCCGGCAAGCTCCTGCTGCATACTGTCCTTTAGGTGGGGCCATCTTGTTGACATCCTCATGAAGCGGACGACGTAGTGGATGACATCCCTCTCGCTCCGCCCTCGCCTTGCGTGCTACAGGTCATTACAATTCCGCGTAGGCAGCTAGCGAGGCTGCCGGCCGAAGGGTGTCTTATACGAGGAGGGGTCTCAAGGCATCCCTGGGATTGCCGCCGTGGGTACCTGGGATCGCAGCAGAGCATTCTCAGATGGGCCGGAGGACAACACGATCCACAAGCAGGTGAGAGAGGGATTCGCGCTCCCCGAACCCGGTACAGTTCAGTTCCACACGCCACTGTGTCCAGTAATGCCTGCGGGCGTTGCACGGGAAGCCTCAGTGCAACAGCATCAGCGCCGATTCCTGCCATTTTAAGGGGGGACACCGCAGATCTTCCTCCGGAACACCCTGCAGCTCGCCTCAGGGCAAAAGTCCTCGAGGTTGGACACTCGGGGTAGCCGCGTCTGTTAGCTGTCTCGAGCAGCAGAGGATGCTCCAGAGGTAGGCACGCAAGCCTGATGCACGGATGCTTCCGTTTGTGAAGAGGCATGTGAAGAGGTCCTGGTTGAGGATTCCACTCAAAATTGAGCTGCGGACCGGAAGCGTCGCCGGCGTCCCGCAGGGGAGAGCGTCGCGCTGGAGCGTGGCCTGTATCAGATGGAAGGCACTTCGATCTGGGAGGCTACCGCTGCGGGAGTCGCCCACCAGCGACGGGAGGATGCCTGTGGTGCGGAAAGGAGCCCCCCTGACCAAAAATCTTCAAAGACTGCGATCACAGCTCGGGGGTGACTGCCGAACTGCGAGTGGAACGGACCAGTGGCCCGTGGTCTTGCGAAAGCAGGCAATCGCTCTGGAGCGTGGCCTGCTCCCACGGACAGTGGGTCTGAAAGAGGCAAGGCCACACTCAGTGTGCCGAGGATGGGTTCTCCGTCTCTAGAGGTGCGCCTGCACCAGCGCGGGCGGGGCAAGCGCCAAGTAGGCAGAACTCGATGCCAGCGGGAGGCGGGAGGGTGGCATTGGGGAGAGAGCTCCAGGCTGTGCTCTCGGAGCAGTGCATTCTAGACCCATACGACCTGAGGACACGGGATTGACCTTACAGTCCGCGGCGTTCCGAAGCAAATGTCGGGACCTCACGCTGGACGCTCGCCCTTCTGCAAGTCGGCCGAGGTCTCCGGACGATGCTCTGGGAGGAGGACAACCACCGGTGCCTCTGACGAGCTGAAGATCTCGCAGAGGGGAGAGGATCCCTTCCAGAGAAGGGTAGGGTTCGGTTCCCGGCAGCATCAGCGCTCCTTCCCGATCTGCCGGGGGCGCCGGAGGGGCCGTCCAGGCGTCACATGCAGTCAAGACCGACCATACCCAAGGAGTCTTCCGTCAAGATGGCGGAGCGTTTTCATCTCTCAGGCGGTGCGCGAAACTCCCTCGGGAAGTCACTGTGGGTTCCTCATCTGCTCAGTGAAGAACCGTGAGAGACGGTTGAAAGCTGAAGTTGGGATGATGCCTTCGGACACTGAGAAGCCTGGACACAACGAAGGGATGAAAGCGTACAGTCGAAGGCGCAGGATCCTCGCCATCAAACGCTACACTCCCCGCTTGGCGCCCTCTGCAGGCAGCGAACGCAAGCCGGGCGCGGTCCGCATCCGATCTTTGCAAAGAACCGAAGCTGCACTTCACTTCCCTCTGTCGGTGACAGCTGCTAAGCAACGACCGTGGTGCGGACGGGTGAAGGGCAGCCCCTCACGGCAGATTTCAGGTGAGGGACGCTGCGGGACTTCGCGCATCGAGATAGCCGGATCGCGAGGGTATCCCAGCGTCCGCCCGGTACTCGGCAACTAGTCGACTGCGCTCGCCACGCTACACGGGAAGCCGTCCTCTTCCCGGGACGGAGCGTCGTGCGAGAAAGCGCGCGGAACTTCTCGACCAGGCCGCCAGCGTGGACCTCACTTCGGAAGCTGTGCTCGCGCGCGCTGCTGAAAAAGATGGCAACGGAGAGGACGCGCACCGGCGGCATCCAGTCGAGCGTGGGCACGCCGAGCAGCGGAGGCGGCTCTGCCAGGGGACGCACGCGGCAAGATCCCCATTTCTGGCGTCGTCTTCCAAGGACGCACCGCATCCCTTCCTCTCGAGACGGGAAAAAAAACATGGCGTGGAGGATTCCAGATGCCTTCGAGAAAGTTCTCGAGCAGTTCTCTCTTTTTTCTTTCTCCAGGGAGATTTGCCATAGCAGTGGCACTCGCGACTGTCGGAGACCTTTGGAATTTGCCCGGTCCTGTTCCTCAGCGGGGACTTCCAGCGGCTGGTGCGGAGCCTCTGGTGGGACGCCCGAGCGAACCTCCGAAGGTGACCCTCGTGGGTGAGATCTCGCACCCACGAGGTACGAAAAAATCTTCAATGAAAATCCACCCGAAAGAGCTCGCGGCGGCCTCGACAGGTCCCGTAGGGACCATATCCGTCCTCCCTACGCAGACCTTGGACCGGCAGCATGAAGGGCCGGTAGAGCTCCGGGCAGCGACGGCTGCTCAGTCGGAAGACGCATCGGACGACCGAATGGTTGGTTCTCTCCGAAGTTTCCCTTTGGAAGCAGGTGGCGCTCACCGGAGAGAAAAGGCAGAGAGGGGGAGGAGGAAGGGAAGAGGATGAGGAATGGGGGTGTCGCTTGCCCTCACGCGCCACCGTGGAAGGGCGAGAGATGCCGACCGAAGCCTCTTCCGTCATTTCTGGTGCAGTGACCCATCCCTCCTGCTGCCTGCGCGGGTCCCAGCAAATGCTTTCGAGACGCCCTTCGAGTTTCCTTGCCTTCCTGGTGGGTGGTCAGTTCGGGCCCTGGCCCAGCCGGATCTAGGGTGCAACTGAGAGACTCATTTTCCCCTCGCCAGGGAGGGGGTACGGACTTTCCCTCTTCCGAACGGGAACGTCATCGTTCCAGTGGTGGACCCTCATGAGGAGGTCGTGGAGCACATGCTGGTGCGTCTTTTCGCGCATCTCCTTGATGAATGCAGGGAACTGGGAAGGCAGCCTGCGGAGGGCGCCCAGCGGGGAGTGCAGCTCGCGATGGCGAGGCCTCGGTCGCCAGCTTCTCACCACCGCTCTGTGGACTGCTGAGGGACAGGAGCGGATACCCTGCTGACCGCCGAACAGGAACGCTTCTTGCTTGGTGGCAGGAATCCCTGGGAATATGCGTGTGGGTGGAGACTCCCGGATCTTTCGAACAGCAGCGCTATCTGAGGAGACTCCTCCTTGCCTACCCCCGGATCTCAGCTCGTGGCCACCGAGGATGCCATGAGCCCGTCCCTTCACCTTATTGGGAGGAAGAAGATGCGCCTGCGGCGTTGTAGATGGCTCACCTAATCGCCGGGGCCACCAAGCCCATTGGTCATTGGAAAGTTTCACCTAGTGAACGAGGCCAATACGAAATTTGCAGTCCAGCGTCCCAAAAGATGGACGGAATCTCTAGGCATCCCCCGGGAGGAGTTCGAGACCTTGTGCTTCCTGGTCTTTGCCTTCGTCCTCCCTCTTCGGTGCCAGCAGACAGTCGGCTTCTTGCTGGTGTGCTGGGCGCCATCCCCGAACGAGGAGCGCCACAACACCTCAGCGGGGTTAGTGCTCAAGGAATGCTTCCGTCCACCCTGCGGGACGGTGAATACACCACCGCGCGTAACTCTCGGATGCGGTGCTAGAGATGAGAGAAGAAGAAAAAACGGATGAGAGCGCGTCGCTGAGGCACTTCGGTTCCACGGTGGAGCCTCTGAAGACCTCTTCAAAGATAGCCACACCTCCAGGCTTGTCGGTCGCTGACGATTCTCAGCTACTCACAAGCAGCGGTGATCACCAAGATGGAGACCGAGATCTCTCAGAGCTGTTTGCAATCGCCATCGCCTACATGGGAAGGGAAGAGGAGGAAAATGAAGAGAAGAAGAGAGGAAGGAGAAGGAAGAAAGGAGAAGGAGGAAGGGAAGAGAAGGAAGGATGGAGGAGGAAGAGGAAGTCCACCAGCAAAGACGAATGGCCCAATCTGGGAAGTAGGGCACAAGGGAACTTTGGATCGATTGAGGGCAGACTAATCTAAAACCGGTGAGAGCACATACTGCTTCCCCGATTCAGACATCCAGGAATCCAGGAGAGTACCATGAAGCAGGTCCATCTCATTCCTTATTTGTTTGCTTATTTACTTTCCCTGCATTCCTTCGCAGTTATGTCGCCTAAGGGGCCAGTCCCTTTGGACGCATGGGTGTCGGTCTCCAGCTGTTCGGTTTTTATTTGTTCAGGTCCGGCTATCGGGGATGAGTTCACGCGTCTGTTTAATGAAAGAAACAGACCAGTGGAGGACGAAACCGTTCCCAGAACAAAAAAGAGTTCGTGGAGGCGCTTCACCGACACATAGGTCGGATGCTGAGGAAGTCGGCTGCGGGAGAGAGGTGGAAATAAAAAAACAGTGAGGGCGGAAACTTTGGCATGGTACGCTCCTTCTGGCTCAGTACCGGATCAGAATACCGGTGACCTCCTCAGACCATCAGAGTTGTTAGAGCGTAACTCCCAGGTGAGGCCACCTCGCAGCCATTCTCGCGCCCAGAGATGAAGACTTCACTTTCTGCAGATGCTGCTTTGAGGCTGCAGCCAAAGATGAAGAGGGTGGTCGTGGCTTGCCTCCTCATCATTCCTGTCTTTTTGCTTATGGCGAGGGCTACAAGAGTTCTTTTTGTCTCCCACGCGGTTTGTAAAACCTGCCGGAGGCACTTGGAGGAAGAAGCAAACGAAGACCGGCAGTGTGTAGAGATGACCACCCTCAAAGAGGAGAACCAGCCGCGACCTTACAGTTCCGTCCATTGGTTCCTGAGGATCTGAGAGATCCTGAGGAACCAATCCCCGGAGGATCGCCGCATGACATCTCACGATCTCGCGGCACAAGATCGCGGGGACCCTGGGTCCAGATCCTGGCCACCGTCGCCCCCGACGTCTGACGATCGGAAGAGATGTCACCTCCTTTTCGTAACCCGCACGAACCACCGATCCATACAGCATCCGCTTCCCCGTCGCTTCAGGCAGAGAGGACGGCCAGTCCGGACGCGGAGACTCTTGAGCCTGCAAAGGCCACTGTTTGGCCGGAGGTGGCCTTTCAAGGAGGAGTGCACCTGCTCTCTGCGGAGACGCGATTCGGACCGTGAGAAAGCAGCCCGGACCGTGCCTAGCGGCCGAAGCGCGGGGAAAATAAGGAAGATGCGCGACCCCTGCAGCATCCGGGCTCTGAGGGCGCCGCGTGAAGCCACCAGAAACCGCTAGCAAAGTCGCAAAGCCGCGGGACTCAGACCGCAGGCGGGTCTTTGCAAGAAAGCGGCAACATGCTCGAGCGGCATCATCGCATGCATGGCCTCTACACTCAGCCGTTGGAGAACGCAGCCGCGCTATGGCGACGTTCGGGCCATGGACGCGTGGCCTCATGGGTCCGCAGCGAAGGGCAGACTCCGGAGCTGCCTTTTTCAGAACGCAGCAAGGCGTCGATCGGAGCTCAGCTGCAATCGTGGGTGCAGGTGGCACCTCCAAGAAAAGCCTTCCAGGAGTCCACCTGTACTCCTTTTCTTCCTCACATTCTCCCTTCCTCCCTCTTTCTTCTTTCCTAACGCATTCTATTCTCGAGAGTCCATCTACCTCCGCAACCCTTCAACGTAATCTATTCTTTAGCCTGAGTCAAATTTTTCCATGCTCTTAAGAGTCAAATTTTTGTACCCTGAGACTGCATCAAAGTAAGAAGACTTTCTGCCAAAGCCTTTCATGCTGAGACTCTTCGGTTCCGGGAGGACTTCCTGAGGCTGCTTAGCGGAGACCCACTGGCGACGTCCTTCCTAATGTGCTTTGCCCGATTCCCAGCTTTCCTCCATGGCATAGAGCTGCACGTCTCCCATTCGCGACCTGTGCAGTAGGCTCACGAACGTGCAGCATCGCCCTCCCCCGAACTGCGTCGGCCGTCAGGCAAACTCAGGCGGTGTGGTCGCCTCTCCGCCCACTCGCTGGGTTATCGCCCCATCAACCCAACCCTCGGGAGAAACTCCTTCCCTTCTTCCATCCAGGCGTCGTCGTGTTCGGCGGTTCCTTGAGGCAGCTGCTTCTCCTCTCGGACGTATGCTGGCAACCTTGAGCAGAACTTCGTCAGAGGTACGGGGGCTGGTCGGCCCGGGTATCCACCAAGATGCAGAGTGCGCAGGGGAGGGTGGCGAAGAAGGGTGTTCCCCACTGTGTGAACCCCAGGCAGAAGTCCGGTGACCGCCGCGCTCTCGGCCTGATCCATTTGTTCATTTATTGTCCTCTCCCCCTGTGCGCCATCTCCTGGTTCGAAGAGCACAAAAGGAACCTCCTCGTCAGCGTCCAAGAGGAAACATCGCTGACTCCTCTCGTGAATGAACGTTTATCTGGCCGCAAACCTCTGTGGAGGGTCTCGTCACGACGGCGAGGGCGAACAAACAGCTGTTCAGGGGCTCCCAGGCCGACTACACTCTTGCATCGATTCTGGAATTAAAAGAACGACAATAAGAAGCACTTAGATCCGCGCCTGTGTGAATTGTGCACCCCCCTCCCGCCTGCCCCTTGCTTCCATTGCCGCCTGCTCCTCACCCTCGCTTCCACCGATTCCTGCACCCCCGTCTTCCCATGCGCAGTCGGTACCAGCAACCGGTCGGCCTCATCTTCCGAAGAGAGAGATCTGTGTGCTGCTGGAAGAGAACCCGGTCGGCAAGTCAAGCGCGTTGCAGCGCACATCCACCGCGAACTTCCGTTCAGCCTCCCGAGGACTCGCGCTTGTGGTGTGCAAGCACCGCAGTGGCGGGGTCCGTCCGTACGGATATCATCAGCATGGAGCGACGTGCGCCCGTGATGCACGTGCGCCACCCGGCGATTCCAGGCGATGAGCCCCCTCAGAGCATAGACCGGGCTGGCACCTGTGGCGAGGACGTCCAGCGGGGAGCGCATCCGATGGTACGAACCGAAAGTCGGCGTTGAGGACGTTTCGTCCTGCAGCCTTCGTTTCCTGTGTACGCGAGAGCGCGGTATACATGCTCACGCGAGAATGCCAGTCGCACAGCGAAAAGGAGCTCGGAGCGATGAGAATCGATCCGGCCTCCACCGATGACGCAGTAGCACCTATCACGTGAGATGGGTGCTTTTTGCTTTCCCTGGTGCATGTGTTTCAGGGGTGTTCATTCTCGCCTTTCACGTTTTGCCGCACACTGCGTGCACTAGATGGGTGTACACTGAACTCTAGGCAAGCAAAGTCTGTGTGTTTGCGTGTCCTTTTTTCTTCAAAAGATTTTTTTTCTTCAAAATCCGCGCTGTGAAGCGATGCTTCTTCCGATCGATTGGAACACACCCCACCGAAACGCTACCACATCCGCTGCTCCTTCGACGGATCTTCAGTCTTGCTGTTGCCCGTTTTCGCTTTTTGACGCTTCCATCCAACGGTTAAGATTGCTGCGATGAAGAATGCTAGGTGCGCTTTCACCTCGGAGCGATGCCTCGTCCCTCCAGCATCCCTCCAAACACACCTGTTCCTTCACCTCTCAGGTGCGTGACACTTGTCACGTGTTTCCGGTCACTGTCCAGAATCTCGCATGTAACAACTCTGTCTAGAAATTCCGGCCTCTGGGCGAGCGCAGCACCGGTCTGCTCTGTTCTGAGACCAGTGGTTCCTCTTTTCTCCATTTGTTAAGCCTGGATGGTGACGGAGAAGTGAATCCTTTGACACTTCTGCAACTTTCTTCCGCTGAGTGGGTTTCCATGGGTTCGGCGGATACTACAGTCTAAATGTGAAGTCGATCTTTCCGTTCCTTTGAAGGCTTCATCGTCTGTTGATGGTTTGCCAATCGAATGATTCCTCGATCTCCCCATTCTCCACCCCACTTTTCTCCTTCGGCTTCCTTACAGTTTTCCTTCTCTGTGAGTGGATGAGTCACCTATTTGGAGGTTCGCAGTTAGTGTTCGCAGAGCAGCTCATCCTTCCATGGCCAGGTGCGGCTCCGTCGCAGGAGGAGAACTTCGTTGCCATAGAAGCTCATGCGGATGCGTCGAGCATTCTTGGCCGATCCATCGCCTAGCCGGCTGCCTCCCTTGTGATTTCGAGTCGGGGCCTGCGATTCATTTCATCAGGATTCTTCGCCTGCCATCTGTGGTGCTCCATACCCAAACGGGCCATGAGGTTTTCTTTACCGATGCTTTTCCTTGACTCAAAACCACATACACACAAGCAGCAACACTTTCTTGCATACCGGAAAAGCATGCTACTCATGAGTTTGACGAGGCGCTGCACGCGTGATTTCATTCCATGCGTGCTTGTGGCCAGGCAGTGCGTAGAACCCAGCACGCACTGCCTTGGCTTCTGGCGATCTCAGCAGCGCACTATTCCTGGAATGCGAAAGAGATTTCATCTTTCGGAAGTCATTACTCTGGGCATTCCGTGTGTCGAGAGACTGCGATCAATGGTGGCAAAACACTGCTTCCAGTGACACGGCTCTTTCGGGAAAAGCATTTGAGATGGTCAGAAACCCGACCCTTGGCAACGAACAACACGTTGAACTGCAGTTCTCGTGCCTATGAAAAGCTTCCTGGTTCTCATTCGGACTGAAAGTGGAGAGCCGAAGGAGGACGCTCAGGGTCCATCATTTCGATTTCACAATTCCAGGAATCCAGGAACCTTGGAACATTCCTGAAAAGTTCTCCACCTCAAGTCACGAACCAAGAAAATCTCTACCAGCGGACCGAGATGCTGAAAGCATTCGGAAACCTTTTCAGATTCGAAACCCGCGAAGGTGGGAGGGGAAAACTCCATCCACCTCTCAGAAGCGGCCATCGCATCTTTCATCCCTGCAGCGACTTCTTCTCCGACCTCAGACTCGTTGAAAACCCGCGAATGGCACAGGCCACCATTCATCGCAGTGGCGGCTGGTGCTCGTGTGAATCGGAAGTTGCTCGCACCCACTTCATCCAGCTAGGAAAAAAAAAAAAAAAAAGGAAAAAAAGTCCTCCCTGCTCGTTTTGTGAGATTATTCCTCATGGCCTTTTGAATCCAGCATCGTTCGGGTGCTACATGTGCCTCGGAAATGGCTTGTTACCCCCCGTGACACAAAAGCGAAGGAAGCTGTCTCTGATCAGGTTGCCAAACAGCACCACAGGAAGAAAAAACTGTAGCTCCATTTCAGCGAATTCTCTCCATCCGTCTGATGCGCAGCAGGGGATGAACTTAATGAGCATCCGCATTCGGACGAGCGACAATGCACTTTCTTCTTCCTCTTGCCTTGCGGCAAGCGATCTGCGAAAGGAGAGTCTCGGCTCTTCCTTTCACAGGGATGCGTGGAACCGCGCGCTTAAGAAGTGCGCATCTCGTCGTCCGGATGCAGAGCTTTCCGGGGAACCTCTGCGGCGCGCTCGTGGAGTGCGTTGCGCATGCCAGCCTACGTGGTGCAGGCTGGGAGCACCACGCGAGGTGGTGCTGTGTGCTTCCGCGTTTCCGCACACGCGGACCGCCAGCCGCTCCGATGGGCCCACCGGCGTGAACGATACGAGCTCGGGGTTCGCTCTTTGGTAGCGAGTGAAAGTTCGGAATGGTTTCACCCTTCACAGAAGAATTTCTGACGTCCTTTTTATCTCTTCCACCCTTTCATGAGTCACTGTGTTCCACATGAACGTCGTTTCGAGAATTAGGATAACGACCGGAAAGTCACGTGCTACCCGTCGTTCCTCGTCATGTTGAAATTTGCATAAGTTTGAAACATCATCTTTTTCTTTTCGTCTTTTTTTTTCCTTTTTCGTTTCCTTTCCACTTCTTTCCTTTCTTTTCTTTTTTGTTGCTTTTTTTTCTTTCTTCTTTTTCTTTTTCTTGTTTTTTTTTTTTGCGTGCTCTCGATATGTTTCATCTCATCTTTGATTCGTTCCGCACTCGCTCGCCGAAAAATGCAACAGTTAAACCGCGAGGCACAGAATCATCGACACTGCGTCCGTATTCGAGAGGGAATGGGCGCCGGAGGGCAGGAGGATTTTCCGCATGAGTACGATCCTTCGCTTTCCCTCAGATTCGGGAAAGGCTCGTCGGAGAGTTCGGGAAAGAATCTGGAACGCTGCCGAGATCAGCTCGCAAGCTGGAACTTGCTTCTGCACATTCAGCAGAGATGTGTTCACCGACTGAAAAAGGAAAGGGGATGAAATTCTCTTGACGTGGCAGCCATCTCCCGAGGGAAAAGCGATATGAAGGGGAATAGACCAGCAGCATGGTGAGCTTGCCAGGAGTTTTCGCCGTTTCGCAACTCCGCTCGGATTGAAAAATCAGTACCCTGAAGGGAAAGCACGAACGGAGGAACGGAAAAAGCACTGGATTAGAGCACTTGCAGCACCTCCTACAGACGTGCAGGACCTGGACAACCGCTCCCCGCTTCCCAAGCGGTTTGCGACGGTGAGGTCACGTGGTCCGACGATTCCCGCCAAAATCGCCGATCAGTCTATTTATAGGGATACTCGTTGATTGCCGAGCAGGGAGGCCAATTTCATTTTTTGTTGGACGTTTGAAAAGCAAACCCTAAAGCGCTGTGGTTCGATAAAAATCCTGTCAAAGCCACGCTCTTCAGCCGATTTTCAGTGATCCACATGAATAATGTCTTCATTTATTTCTGATCCTTATTGTGCCGAAGAAATGTCTTGTCCTATTCGTGACTACTCTACACTTTTTGCGACATTCACAAACGAAAGTGCACCTGAAATTCCCTCTCTAAGATGAGACTGCGAATGTTGTCTAAAACATCATGTCCACTCGTCCGGACACGTTTGACCGAATGACACTCCATTAAACTGCTATTCAGTCATGAAAATTCAATATATTCGCGCGCAGCGTCTAACCTTTGGTGCACCCGAAACCTTTTGGCGTTCCTGCCACTTTCGCGTCTCCAAATTCAGAATCGGGTGTCGGCGCCGTTCCTGGATACTCCTCCCACCAGCGGTTATCGATGGACCCTGGAGATCAGAGCAGGAGCTGTGCTGCTGTTTTCGGAGTCCCCGATATCAGGGAGCAGCCTCGCGTCAGGAAGGAACGGCCAGAAACTGAGAGCATCGCCCGGAGTCTCCAGGCACCGGAGTGAACGACTTTCCAGGAAGAAAACCGAAACTTTGGACGCAGATCATCCGCACCAGAACAAAGGCAACAGTCTCCTCCAAGTGCGTCTTCGTCCTCGTGTGAATGCGCTCGAGGATGCGCTCATGCAGAATGTGTACAGTACACAGATACGCGCCGACTCGAAAGCATTGCCCGAGGCTGCTCAGCCTCTTGATCGCCGACTTTCAAAATGGCCTTCCTCCTTTCACCTTCAAGCTCTCGGAAGCGTCGCGCCTCGGAAAAAGAGAGGAAAGGAATCGTTCTTGGATCATATTGGCAACCATCACTTTCCTGACAAGTCGAAGGCCCACGACTCAGCAGCTGCCGACTGCTGCAGACTTCGCGACTGAATAGACCTACAGCTGTACGGCGCGTCATCTTTCCTTCTCTTTTCTTTCTCCTCGCACGTGCGTGCGTGTATGCTGATCAAAGAGTCCTTGAGAGCTCTTGCAAGCACATAAATAAAAAAAAAAAAAATCAGCTCAGGTGACCATGAACTCTTTGTGCCATCCCGGCGGCCACCTTGCAGAAAATCCCGTCTGCCAGAAGATGCGACCGATGACCCAGATAAGTTTTCCTTCTCCTCCGGCTATCCTGCCCACCATCCTTGACCTCTCTCAATAGGAATCTCAGACAACCGGGAGGGAAAAAGGATAACTCAGAAGTCCAGGAACAGTTCATCTTCGCGCTCTCCTTCCTTTCCATTCGCATTCCCTCCATCTGTGGGTGCCTTCGGGGAGGTCTGCGGAGAGACCCCATTCTTTGGCTCCCCTTAGGCACGCGTCCGCATACCCCTGTCGCCGGCTTTGCATTCCTTCGCTACCCGCGGAGACGACCCTCGGACCCTTCCGGAAAGAAGCATGCGCGCCTACCGCTACGGACCTTTCCGATATTACCAAACGCTATCTGCGCTACGCCCTCCTTGGGCAGTGGCATCTCGAGAAGGTCAAAGGAGCGACTAGGCTCACCTCCACGGAATGGCTCCTCCCTTCCTCTTCCTCTCTTCTTTCTCTGGAGTTACCAAACGGATGGGTCAAGCAAGCCCATCTCTGTCTAGGAAGCATCGCTCAAGGCATTTCCCAGGTAACGAGGCGATCAGTCGCCCCGAAGGGCACTGAGTGCTTCTGGGGCATTCCGGGAGCGCTGCTTCTTTCTTTTCGCCAGAACAACTCTGGAGTCTTCCACAGACAGCGCCACCTCTTTTGCCTTTGATGAACACCGCAATAGCGGTTCCTCTCTTCCCTGAAGCAAAGTCCTCTGCAGGCTTTCTTGACACCGTCTGAGGTCACCGGAACATCAGCGTCTCCTTTCCTGAACACCTCCGTTTCCTCTTCCTTAAACAGCGCCCTTGTGTTTCCACTGCATCGCCTGCTCTGCCGTCCGAGAGTAGCGCTGCCTTTGGGCCGCGCTTCCTGCGGGAAAGGGCTGGTGGTTGGCCTTGAACAGTGCGCGAGCACCCAAGGAGTGACTGCCCTCGAAAAAGACGAGGACGCCCTCAGGCGTATCCTTTTCCCCTCTGGAGTCGCCCTACCACGGGGAGTCGAGGACAGCCTCGGTCCCAGACCCACGACTCCATCCTCCTCCGATCCCTCTGCGCGAATCAGCTCCTCCGACAACGCAGTCCCTGCCTTTCGCAGCTCCGAGCGTACTGGCTGTTTGGGCGCCATGGGCTGGCAGCGCCACGGGTTGCTTCCAGAAAAGGTTCCATCCGACGCACAGCCGTGGGTGCATAGCGAGTGGGATGGTGGAGCAACGGCGCGACCTCGCAGAATCGGGCTAAACGAATCATTGGCGACGGAGATACTCGGGAGCGCCACATCCTGGATGAGTTGAAAGTCGCATGATCCACCATTTCCATGCACTTCACTGTCGATGGACTGCAGTGCACGAGGGCCGCAGTGTGGATGGGCTCCATCCGTCCACTGTCGAATACCGCTGCACTGCACTTTCCGAGACGATCGAGTCTTCTGTGGTACCTCGATGGACTGGAGTATCAGTGGATTGCACTGCCGATGCGCTTCACTTGGCAGGCAGGTGCTTCGCACCGGTGGGTCCGCACAGGACTTCCGGCTAGTGGTAGCTTCTGCGGGTGGACTTTGCGATGAAAGAATTCTGCATCGGAGGGACTTCATGCGGAATGAGTTGTAATTGGGATGGAGTCCACGCGGGTGGAGGACTTCTCACCCTTTCTCACCCTCGAGGATCTGCTGCGAATCGTCCTCTGCCATTCTACGCGCGTCATGCGTTCCTACCTTCCTTGACCTGTGATCTCGCCTGCTCCTTCCACTCTCTGGCATACCCTGCTGTGATTGTTCCTGCGCTCTCCAGGATGAACGAGGATTGCATTTCTCGGCCGGACGCTGTAGGCTGTGCGCCTCTCGCTCATCCGGGCGTTTGTCTAGTAACAGTGCGCACTCCCTTTGGTCGGCCGAACGGATGGCTCCGATCTGCCTCAGCACAAAGTGGAGGATGTGGAAGAAGGGCTTCTGGAGTGAGACTGCGCTTTCTTGGACCAGTGAAGAATCCGTAACTTCTCCCCGAGTCCACCGTGGGCGAGTGCGATCGGCCCTCGGGGAAGTCAAAGTTCGAGCTGATAGCATACCGCGGCTGGCAGCTTCCGGCGACCAATGGCGAGCGCTCGTGCGGCCCTCATCCCGGCTGGTCTACAGCACGCATTTTCCGGTCATCTCTAGACAAGTGGAGGCCACTTCCGCGCCCCCCCAGGTTAGGAATTTAGGAGGCGGTGGAAATGTCTGAGAGCTGGCAGACCCTGAGAGCGCACACGCACCTTTAGCAGATTCTGCACATCCTCCCGCGGGTGGTTGCAGAAGCAGGGCGACCTCCTTTAGCTGCGCAGTTACCAGGAGACCGGTGAATGTCAGGAGCCTTCTGTTCCTTGTTCCTCCGCATCCACGGCAGCGCTTCAGGTCTGCTCGACCTTGGCAAGGACGACCAAACCCTCTTCCGGTTGAGCCCAAGGGTGGAGGACGGCCCCAAAGTTGCCGAATCTCTCGGAAGATGAGGGAGGTGCCACTGGGGACCTTTATGGGAAGGTGAGGTGGAAGAGGGAGAGGGCGCGGAGGAAACGTTCTAGAAGGCGGTCCAGGTTTCACTGGAAACCGGAGCCTGCAGAATGTGCGACCGGACGCTCCTGCTCCTCGTCCCTTTGCCCACCTGTGGAGCATACGCAATCCTATCCCCCCTTCGGCTGGGCCAGTGCTCGAAGAAAACTTCCAAGGCCGCTGGGTGCACTAATCTTTCCAGGAGGAGATGAGTCTGCTCGTAGCTCCCACCTCCTGCCTGAGCTCCGAAACCTCTCTTCCCTCTTCGAGAGAGCGGGGAAGCCACCCAGTGTGCCCCGCCGCCCTTCCCCTTCCTCCTCCGGGAGTGTTCCGCACCCTCGAGCGCCCGCGCGTTAGCGGCCTTGCCCAACGGAAGAACCGCCCCGAAGTCCCGTCCCGACGATCACCCGCCTCCCTCGCGAGGTATCCCTTTGGCCCGCCGAAGTCGTCGCGGTCCCTTCGGTCGAGGTCGATCATGCATCCTGACGGCAGCGATAGGAAGAGGATCTCGGGAAAAAGGGAGGAAGACGAGCGAGGACTGTCCTCTGCAGGGGGCCGGGAAGGGCAGCGTTCCTCCCTGAAGAGAGCACGCGGTGGGAGGTGGACCGCTCGTAGGTACTCGCGCACCGGTTCGGGGGGCGAACGCAACGCCTCTTCCGGGAGCCGGGAGAAGGCATCGCCGGTTCACAGATCTGACGAGAGGTCCGACACACTCAGTTCCGTGCCCCAGAAACCAAAGAGCCCGGAGTCGCCCTCAGTCCTTTCCTTTTGGCAGTCCCATAGCGAGGTTTGCCCGATCCTGGATTCGACCACGAGGTAGCACACTCCGGTATAGGAAGGAAGCAGGGGGAGGGATCGCCCTCTTCAGAGCCCGGCCGCGGGTTGGTGCCCTCGCGCTGGCTGCCCACCCACCCACCCAACCTGGCCCTCGCTCCGCCCAAGGATCTCCGTGCATGAAGAATGAGCTGCGCGTTCCTGCAGAGTCTCCATGGCAACTACGGAAGCATCCCATCCATTGCCAAGCGGGCGTCCCAGAGCCCAAAAAGAGGGACTGCGCGGAAGAGAACCGCGCTGCTCGTTCCCTAATGAGCGCACTTCCCCGCTCTGAGCCCTGCATCTCGAACGTTGCGGAAGCCAGAGGGGGCCATCCTGATCTCCGGTTTTGCCAGAGAGACGGGAGCACCCTGGGACGGGATGGTGCAGAGCTGTTAGAAACCATCGGACCTCCGTGCACTACCAGCAGCTGCGCTAAATCTCTCAGCTGCGCTGCAGTCCACGAACCGGTGGCGAGTGACCTAGGCAGGCGATGGCAAAGCTCCCTGGCAAAAAAGACAACAAGCGTAAGAAACGTGAAGAAAACAAAAAAACAAACCGGTCGCCCGAACAGCTAGCCGCGGGGCACGTATTTTCTTCCCACTTTTCCCCCTCCCTTCTCTCTCCTTTTTGCAGTGGGGCCCTCGGGAAGGATCAGATTTCGCGTTCCCTTCCCCCCCTCCTCCCTGAAACTGTTTCGGGACTTCTAATCTGGGATCTTCTGCGAGTTGCCGGGGAGGATGGGAGCTCTGCTGATTGGGAGGCTCGCGCGTGTACGTGCAGGCTCCTGAGCTACGCACTCTCGTGCGAGGGTGTCGAGGCAACGCCCGTCATGCAATGCGGGGAAAGGGTTGCGAGAGACAGGACCTCTTTCACCTTTCCCGAACCTGGAAGCTGCAAGCGGGAGCGCCGTTTGCGTCCTCGCCTGCGACTTCTGTGCAGAACCAGGGATGCGCGAGTCTCCAGGAGGGGCGACCGCACTGCGCTCCGGAGAGGCGCAATTCGGAGAGCATGAAAGGACGCGCGAGACGCTGGGAGAGGGGGGAGGAGACCCGAAAAAAAAGGCACAGAAGCGAGCTTAACACACTTCCAAATGTCCGAAGCATCCGTGCCCACTGAGCTGCAATGGTTGCTTCGGACACACCTCCAGGCGTGCACGCCTTCCTCACGTGCCAGAAAGAGGGCCTCAGGTGCCCCTCTGGTGCGCCGAGTCGTCGCGGCCTCCTCGGTTCGGATCAACCGCTCATTCTGGTGGTAGCGAAGGGAGATCACGGGAAGAGGAGAGTAAGACGGGCGAGGACCTACCTCTGCAGATGGTCGTGGAAGGAGCTCTTTCCTGGAAAGATCACGAGGCGTCAGGCATTCCACCTCTGTATGCCTCCCGGCAGACCTCACTTTCTTCCTCCTCGTTCCTTTGCCCAGCACTCCTGAAGATTTCACCGCAATTTGGGAAAGACCTACCCTTCCGGATGCGAGAGAGTGTCCGCTTCTCTCACTGCGTCCTATAGCCACGCGCAGGGAAAGCCCGAACTTTCCCTTAGTAAGAGGAAGAGGAGGAAGGGAAAGAAGAGTTTTTCCTGGGACTCCGGAGTTACAGGTAGCATGCCGTACTCGGGTCGAGAGTTCGTGGGAGGTGCACCCTCCAGAGCAGATGGAGGGATTTTCTTCCTAGCCCAATGCTCTTATCCAGCTCATCTCGTTGCCCTGAGTACAGAAGGAAAGCTCAGAAGCTAAATAGCAAAATGCTGCAGTAGTGTGGTTCACACGGGCAAGGAGTTTCAGCAGCAGACTGATCGGAGTTGATTGATCTCTTCCCTCGTCGTCTTTAAAGTGTTGGGCATCTTTTCTTGGAACTCGGTCTTCATCTGCCTTCATCATCGCCTTCCTTGAGATGCAAGCCTCTCAGGAATCAGTTACCTCGGTACTGACCGAAGCCTCTTTGGAAGAATGGATTCTGTTCCATCTCGATGAGAGCAGCATCTCAAGCTTAAAAGTATCCCTCGTCTTCAGCTTTGGCCGACGCTTCTCAGCTCCGTCTTTCGCTCCTGAGTTCTCAGACGAGAGGGAGAAAGATCGGAAACCAAAAGGGCGGAAGAGTTCCTTGCTGTTGCAACCTGAAGGCGGAGGAAGGTGCCTGATCGGTCATCGGTCATCTCCAAATGATAACCGATCGGTTATCTTTCAGGAGGAGGAAGCGTCTCTTCCTGCCTCTCTTTGTTGCTTCCACTAAGAGTTCTAGAGCGCGCCTGCCCCAGCAGCATTCTTTCCAAGGATCTTCAGACCTGAGCCTAGTTGTAAACATTAGCGTTAAGGGAGCTGCCCAATGAAGAGCCATCTCATGATGAACCATTTATGAATGCGAGTTCTTGATGTCTTCAAGTGTGGACAACTCGCATCTGCGGATTAACAGCTCATACTTCTCTGTCACCAGAGATGCAAAATGCAGAGTACTCCAACTTTTTGGATTCCACGAGTCTTGCAGATTCTTCTAATTCCACGAATTCTTTGAAGCTGTTTTGACTCATATCCGAACAAAAAGCCTGCCGGCTCTCCAATTCCGTCAATGCAATGTGATGAGTTCTCTGACTTCTGGTGCTTGAAGATCAGGACTTGCTTTGCACTGCGCCGCATTTTCTGCAGTGGAGATACAGGAATTCGAAGAGCAAGCAACTCAGATCCTCCTGTGCGGGACAGCTGGGTCTCGGGAAGCTTCAAGAAAGCATTTTCTCGCGAGTCCATCTCACCCTGAGTCCGAGAAGTGGGTGTAGCCTTTGACTCACACAAAGATGTCCATCGTCCCTGCCATTGCCGTTGGGAATCGGCATTTCGTTCAGCCGACTGGGCAGATCAAAAATGTTCCTGCCATGCAGAAACAAACATATCCATTCCCTATCGATTCGTTTTGTTTATCGATTCCAAAGGAAACAGGTTTTGATTTTCACCTTTTTATTATCGCCACGGGCACCGCAATGGTGGCTCTTTGGTTGCGAACAGATTTGCTGATCGACCCCCATTGCGTAGGGAAAACTGAACTATTAATCGTTCGTCAAAGTCCACTCTCAAGGCAAACAGAGATGTTCTCCCTTAGGAGGAGGAAAAAAAAAAAATAAAAGGAAAGAAAAGAAAAGAGAAAGGAAAAAAAAAAAACAGAAAGAAAGGTTTGCTTTCACTTTCGACAAGTTTCTTACAAAATTTCACTTTCATACCACTTTCTGCTTTGCCGTGGCTTGAAATGGTCCGCGCTGGTTGCCGACAACACAAATCCAGCAGTCTGCCGATGTGTTTTTCACAGAAAGCAAAACAAATTTCCTTCGTAGGGACGAACCACTTTTGGAAAAGTGCGAGGGAGGCTTTCTAGTGCCATTCCTAATGCATTTTTGTCTCATGGTGGAGCGGTGAGCTCGGGGACCCCTAGTTCCATGCACTTCTTCTGCCCCTGCTGTTGCCTCGGCACCCTTTCCACGCATTCTCGATGCTCCCTGAGGATGAGAGAATCCGGCTCGGAAACCAAGGAAACACAATGGCGCGGAATCACGATCGATCGATAACGGCCACATTGTTGTCATCCTTCGGCAAAATGGCCGACTGTCTTTTAGGCCGCCATGTCTCAAGACTAACTTTCAAACCGGGGATTGACTTTGTGCATCTCCAACGTGTGATCGCAGGGCTTTGTCGGAGAACTTGAGTTATACCCTCCTCGGCCTGCCTCCCATAGACTCCACCCGGATGCAGGAAAAATGGTGAGTCTTCTTTTTTTGCATGTGCGTTTTTGCTCGAGATGCGGTGTCGAGAGGGAAATGGTGGTGGGCTGTGGGCTCGGGTGCTTCGTCGAAGGAAAGTGCACCTTCAAAAGACACGGAAAGCGGCATGTGTGAAAAAGCGGGGAACTTCAGGAATCCTCCAGAGCGGAAGTTCTTGTTTTGCTGCTCTCGGACAGGCTTCGGCGATTCTTGCAGCGCCTTCGCCGCCACATGCCCTTGACCTGGAGCCTGCGTCGCAATCTCTTCCTACCATGCTACGTATGCTCTCGCAGCTCTCCCCGAGAAAACTGGTGAAGTTGAGACGCGGACGAGTTGGGAGACTTTGTAAGCAGCTGTGCCACATCTTTGGAAAATCACGCTACCAAAGTCCAACCTTCCTTGCAATCCTGCTTGTTGTTGCCGATGTTCTTGTCTTTTCTGTTTTTTTCTTTCTTTCTTTTTCTCTGATCCCCCCTCCCACGTCATTCCCCTCCACTTTCACTTCCACACTTTCACTTTCCCCTTCTCTTTTCACATATAAAAGGAACCGGTCTCTGCTACACGGAAGGTGATTGTTCTGATAATGCTGAAGAAAAGGTGGTCCCGTGCAGCCCTTCCTGCTCGGGAAGGGCAAGCAGGAGAGCCAGAATTGATCCTAAGACTGTTGGAAGCGCGCCCAGTTCCTTTTTTTTTTTTTTTTTTTTACCGCACCCCGCGTTGCCACGATCCCCTTCCTTCCCTCCACCCGGCCCCATTCACTCCCCCTAGTTGCTGCCTGTTCCTATACACGACGACAAACTCCACGTCCCAACTCCTAAACGTGAGCGAAAGAAGTCCCATCTCCCGCCATCCGAACCATCCCACCTTCCTCGCAGGAATCGTCGATGAGGGCACGTGGCTCAGAACGGTCCGTACTGCTGACGTAAGGGGGAGAAAATCTCACGAAGGGAAAGTGGAGAAAGCAAAGGGAAGACGGGGGCGAGGAAAGGGGTGGAAGGAAATCCCCTGAGGAGTGCGTCCCCATCCTAGCGGCACGATCCTGGCAGCGGGTGTCCCAGATGCTTGCACGAGGAGGGTCCATCCCTGGACCGCGTGCAGCCGGGAGGCACCGCCCGGCGGGGTTGCCAGATAGCGCTGTCCGCGGAGCACGGAGCTTCACCGTCATCTTCAATCCTTTAAAGCCGGGGAGAGGAATAGGCGGCCTGCTTGAAAAGTCTCCAAGGCGAGAGCAGCACGTGGCTCCTCCCCCTCCGAGGGGGAGGCCCCGGCCGGTCCAAGCCTTGCCGTGACAGGGCGGCAGACGTCTTGCGTCAAGACACGCCTGGAGTGCTCGTGAGCAATCGGTGGAGAGGACGGGCTTTCTCTCAGGGGAAGAGCGGTGAAGAAGGGAGGAGGGAGCGGATTGAATGCTTCCTGAACCCACTCGCTCGCTCGCGGTCGTCGTACGGAATCCAGGTTCCTTCTGGGGATGTAGGAGAAGGGCCCGCTTCCAGGGTGACCGATTTTAGTCCGCGTCCGGTGTTGAGGAAGGATGAGCGTGAGACGGTGAATTCCCCGCCACGAGGCGAGGCGTCTCTCGGAGGGAGTTGCTCTTCCCTGCGGTCGCTCGTCTTCGCTAAAACCTCCCTCTCCGAGGGGGAGGAGCCACATGCTGCTCTCGCCTTGGAGACTTTTCAAGCAGGCCGCTTATTCCTCTCTCCGGCTCCAAAGGATTGAAGATGACGGTGAAGCGCCGTGCTCCGCTGACAGCGCTATCTGGCAACCCCGCCGGGCAGTGCCTCCCGGCTGCACGCGGTCCAGGGATGGACCCTTTTCGTGCACGAGAGCGGGACATCTGTTGCGGGAACACCTTCTACCCGCCGGGAGGGTGCGCCATGAGCTGCGGGCTTCCCGAAGGGGACCCGGACGGCTCTCTGCCTTGCCCGGACCCACACGGCTGTTGCTTTCCGGATGGATGGGAGCTCAAGGACCGAGTAAAACTTTCTGGTAGATTCGCTCGGGAAGGGTCTTCAAAAGGGACAGAATCATCTTGAAGTCTCCTCTGGCAGCAATCGAAGAAGGAAAGAAGTGTTTGCTTTTCACCCGCTTTTTCCGTGGAAGAGGTGTTTGTAGTGCACTTCCGATGCGGCAACGAAAACTCTGCGACGAGGAGTAGGTCCACCTGCCTGTTGGACTGCTGCTTCTCGCCCTCTGACGAAGCGGCAGCAGCGCCTCTTTGCCTGATCCCGGAAATCGCTTGTCCCTGAGGATAGAAGGCGAACACCAACTGATCTTCGTGGTGGCCTCGGAAACGCTCAGACTGGGTCGCGGGATTTCCGACAGAAGTCCCGTGAAACCTCAAACCGCTTTGCTGCAGTGCCCAAGACCGCGCATGAGACAGCACCCTTGGATTTACTTCATCTTAGAAGCTTTCTGTGAGTCCCTCTTTGCTTGTCTGGAACTCAGAAACGCACGCTTTTCGTGACTCACCTGGATTTCTTATCACATTCCTTCCTTTGCCATTGGTCGGCATGTTCCGACCTACGTATCTGCATTTTTTCGAACGTTCGGGAAAGTTTTTTTTCTCCGAGGTTCACTGTAAGCGGAGGTTTCCTCGAAGGTGTGTTTGCTTCTAGGGAAACGTTCCTAGTTGGATCTGCTCTTTTGAGAATAGCAGACAGGAGCATCCCAAGTACCGAATGCAAGGGAGAGCGTCGCCGGCCAAAAGATAGCCTCATTCCATGCTCGAAAGAAGATACCGGCAGAAGCTACGAGCAGAAAGACTCGAGGGACCCGCTGTTTCGTGGAGGCGTCATCCCAAGCCGTTTTTTCCACCAGGAACACCGCAGTTTTCCTCCCTTTGAACTCACAATTTCAAAGAAAGGATGTTCAAGTCTGAATCTAACCAAGAAGGAAGCGTTACCTCAAGCCGTTTCTTCTATTGGGAGCATCGCTGCTTTCCTCCCTTTGGACCTACGATACTAAAGAAAGGGTTATTGGAGTGTTGCCTGCATAGGAAGGAGGTGTACTTGTGCTGCTCGTTCCTGCGAATCGGTGGAGATTTGGGAAAGCAGCAGCCGGTCTGCACCGTGGGGAAACTGAAGTGGATTAGCGGATAAGGAAGCCGTTACTTCAGTAGTCCGCATCTTCCATGGAAGGTAAAGTGAGTCAGATGGGAGAAGTCTTGCTGATTGTGCCAATGACTTTATTTTGTTCAAGCATTTGATTTTCGTTTTCTTTGTTTTTTTTTAAAAAAAATAAAATAAAAAAGTGAAAAATCCGAGTTTCTTGCGCGCTGCCTCGAACGTTGCGGAAGCCGTGGCTGCAGCCGCTAACCGGAAATGAGGAATAATCCGCACCACGCCAGTGCAAAGCGAATAGACCGACGAGGGCGGTCGCGAGAAGTCGACCAGTTGCCGAGATGTGGGCCCTCATTCACGATTATGCAAAAGCGGAAGAGAGGAAGCTGCAAGTCAGAAGTCTCGAAGACGGCGCGCCAGGGCACGAATCTCTTCCGCTGTCCCTTGAACTTGAGACTTCCATAGTCGAACCCTTCGAGGTATGTTGATGAAGCCTAGAGAAGAAACATGCGAACGCGTCTGCCGTTCTTGAGGACGTTCGCGCGCGCGCTTCCTCGACATGTGACCATCAACCCAGCCGGAGGAAACAGTCGGAGCCGTTCTGGCGGAGATCGGAAGACTTCGTCAGCTCTAAACCCTTTGGACGTTACGTGTTCCTTCCGCGGAGTTGAGGGACAGCGCCGGAGTACCCGACCGCTGCGGAGGCGTTCATACGAGTCGCGGAATCGACCGCCGGGAGCTCACGATCCTGACTTGGAACTTGAACTGGGAAGGCTTTTCCGGTGAAGATTCTTGCTTCGTCCTGAGGATTCGTCTGCCACCGTGACCATGCAGCGCTTTTGCAGCCCGGGACATCTCGTGAGCATTGGGATGCTTACGAGTCGCGTACTCGCTACAAGGATAACTCGAAAGAAGCTGTGTCTGTGAGGGCATCCGAGAACGACTCTGGAGGAGCGAGGATGGTGTCTCGCCGGAGCAACCATGGCAGAGATCGGCTGTCGATGGCACCACACTGCCACCGAGAACCGCGAGACGTCGGAAATGCTTGCCACGGCCGTTGCCGTGGCAGCCTTGCGAGCTGGGAGACTCCGAGGCCGGGACTGCGCGCAAGGGAGGCTGGGGCTCTCTCGGTGCCCAGGAGAAACGAGGAAGCCGGTGGTCTCACAAGTTGCGAGGGAGACCGCGCGTCCGAGCAGCCAGTTGAGCAGGTCGGAGATCCCGGCATAGTGGGCGTCGCTCAAGCGTAGCTTCAGGGGAGGATTCTCCAGGCATTGCGTAGGAACGGCGAAGAACTTTCGGGAGTTTCCAGCATGGGAGCGCCCGAGGAACGAACCCATCCAAATACTCTCCAGGTTCGGGGATCTCCGTGAAAAAGAGGGAGGGGCAGCTCCAGGTACGGACCGCCTCGTGACGTCACTGCCGCCTCTGTGGGAAGGCGCGACCAGGCCGTCAAAAAAGCTGGTGTTTCCTTGACGACGCACCGTTTTTCTGCTTTGACCCGACCTTGCGATCCTTAAGACAACCGCGATCCTGCTGCCGGTGTGCAGCCGTGATGACTACGTGCATAGGGCCCCCCCCGATAGACGAAGATAACTTGGGTGCAGCCACTGGACTTTCAGGGGTCGAGGCGTCGGACCGCGGCAGGGGCCATGGAGTGAGAGATGCCCGAGTGATGAGTGCAAAAGGGATGAGGGCGACTCGCGGGTGCTTCCGACACTCACCGTGGGACCAGGATCGGACCCACCGACTTCCGGGATCCCAGGAGGAACCGCTCCAAGGTGAGGCCGAAGAAGTGAAGAGGGAAGAGAATCCGCCTGAAAGTAGGGCCGCAACGAGGACTCCGCGCAGATGCTTGGGGCAGCGGAGGAGCAGCATTCCCGGAACACGGGGAAGACGATCGGGAAAAAGTCGAAGACTCCTGGCCCGGTTGCCATGATAGCAACAGCGAGGCGTGCTGGAACGAGTCCGACGGCTTCGGAACCAGAAGGTCACCTTCGAATGGATCATCCCGAGCTACGCAGACGGGCGAAGTCCTTAGCCACGCGGTCCAGGGTCGGAGACAGGGGGGAGGGGGAGGAGGAGGAAGGGGGGTGGAGGAGGAAGAAGGGAAGAAAAGAAGAGGAGGAGGAGCGCGCCGCACTTGAATTTCGGCACCGTCCCGTGATTCCCCGTCAAGCGGAGGATCGTTTCTCCTGGAGGAACGTTTCTGTTGACCAGAGGTTCCGCGCTGTGATTGGACGTCGGCCTCCATTCCGTTCCATGGGCTCAAAATGGATTCCTCGCCGAGAGAGCCCATGCGCGCGATGATCGCCGTCTCCCATTGTCGGCGGAGGGGAAGGATGCAGGAGGTGAGGAGTGGGGGGAAAGATCAATCCTGCCACCTCCGCGCCGTCGCCCCCACCTGGATGGTCCGCTGCCCTGGGGTGGGAGCGGGGTTGAGCTCCGTGGGCGGGTGTCCTGCTCCCCCACCTGGAGGGGGCTTCCCCGGGAAGGGCTCGCTTCCTTCCGAGGGAAGTTCAAGGCCCCTGGGAGGGCGCGCCCCGGCCTCGGTGCTGTTCAGCCTGACGTTAAAACGGACCAATAGGAGCGCGTCGCCAGAGCTCGAGAGAGAGGCGAGGGAGCCAATCAGCTGCGGTCCCGCGCTCGCGGCTGGCAGGCGAAACGAAAGCGAAAAGCTGGTTGCTGGAGAGGGAAAGTGCGAGGGAGGAGGGGACGCTGCCGGGGGCTCGCGAGCGCGGAGGAGAGGCGGAAGACCCGGAGAGAAGGGCTCTGAATGAGCGCCGCCCGTCGGCAAGCGCGCGCACCGGGCGCGCCTCGCTACGTCGCTCTGGTGGTCGGGTAGGGAAGGGCGCCGCCCGATAAGAACGAGAAGGGGGGGGGGGGGATGAAGGGGACGGGGCGGACGCTGAGGAGATCTTCTCCTTGGCTCCCTGCTCCCGGGGGCCAACGCACGCGGGGCGGAGGGACACCTGCGGGACATAGGGGCGCACACGCATGGGTGTCAAGGACGGCGGCCGCGGCACGCATCGAAGGCAGCGCCCTCCCGCCACGCCGGGCCTCCGTGTGCGCGCGGCGATTGGGCGGTGCGTCGACCAATGGGTGCACGCTAGAGTTGTTCGATAAAAAGGCCGCTCCCGGGGTTCATCCTAACAGAGATCCTCCATGGACCGCTCTGTAGCCGCTCTTGTCCAGTGGAGGTGCTGGTGGTGGTGGTGTCTCTTGTGCTCCTGGGGAGCCTCCACCTCGGCCGACTCGGAGATTCCGCTCAGAGGGGTCAGGCGGGAGACTGCCTACGGCCCGGTCACGCAATACCTCGGGGTGCGCTACGCGGAGTTCACGGGGCGCTTCCTACCAGCGGCTGAGGGCGGGGCTCCCTTGGCCGTGACACCGCAGGCGCCCCGCTGCCTACAGCGGCCCCACAAGTTCAGCCTCATGCACTCAGCTTTCGCCGTCCGGCGTCCCCTGGACGACCCCCAGGCAGAGGACTGCTTCTTCCTGGACGTGTACGCCCCCGAGACGGAGGAGGGGCCCTTCGCCGTCATGGTGTGGGTGCCCGGAGAGGGCTTCGACTTTGCTGATCCCCGGCAGTTCGACGGCAGCCAACTGGCGGCAGCAGGACGCGTCATCGTCGTCTGCGTGGCGTACCGGGTCGGTGAGTGCTGAGCGCAGAGCTTGCGGCTGCTGGCAGGCGAAGCTGCTCGTTCGCTCGCCTGCCGGCTGCGGCGTTTCCTTCCTTCTCCTCTTCTGTGAATGTGCTCACCTCTGGCCTTGCAGGCGTCTTCGGCTTCCTGAGCACGGGCGACGGCTTCGCGCCCACCAACGTCGGGCTGCGCGACCTGGCGGTGGCCTTCCGGTGGATCCGCAAGCACGCAGGAGCGTTCGGCGGTGACCCCAACCGCGTGACGGCCTTCGGGCGCTTCACCGGCGCGATGGCCCTGCACGCGCTGCTGACCAGTAGCGAATTCGAGGATGGGGCCGGCGGGAGGCTCTTCGACCGGCTGATCCTGCACAGCGGAGTGGCCACGGGCCCGTACGTGTTCGAAGAGGATCCCCTGGGGCGCGCCCTCGACCTGGCGAGGCGCGTGGGCTGCGAGCTGACGGAGGAAGGATCGGCGGGCCTGACAGCAGCCTCCACCGCGTGCCTGCGGGCGGCGCCCGCTGACCGGCTGCTGAGGGAGTCGCTGTCGGTGCCGCGGCAGTGGCGCCCTGTTGTGGACGGCTGGCTGTTGCCCGGGGATCCCCTGCGGACGGTACACGAAAGCAACTCGTTAGTCACTAATGTCAGCGTGCTACTGGGCCACACGGATGACGAAGGTAGCATCTGCTGGCTGACACTGCAGCACCTGCGCTCCCCGCTGCACCTCAGAGTGCAGCCCGGCGGTGCCTTCCGTGAGGAGGATGCCGCGCAGCTCGTGCGCTCCCACCTGCGCGACTACTTCAAGAGGGAGGCGCCCGAGGCTCTGGTGCGCACGGCACTGCATGAGTATGGCGCCCGCGCCGACTCGGACGCGAATGACCTCCGACGAACCTACCTGGACTTCTGCGGCGCCCTATACGTAGGCGTGCCCACCAGCGAGCTTGCCTCGCAGCTGCGTCGCAGGGGCCACCGCGTCTTCCGCTACGTCTTCGCCCACCGACCGTCCACGTCCTTCCACCCGCCCTTCGTGCGCGCCGCCCACGGCGACGATCTCCT
The DNA here is from genome assembly GCA_036172245.1 of Raillietiella orientalis. Lineage (NCBI taxonomy): Eukaryota > Metazoa > Arthropoda > Ichthyostraca > Raillietiellida > Raillietiellidae > Raillietiella > Raillietiella orientalis. Next base: position 472,137 of record JAYWIR010000053.1, on the reverse strand, counting down.
CTACGTCTTCGGGTTGGCGACCAGGGAGAACCTCAAAGAGAAGAGCCTCCAGGACTCCATCATGTCGCTGTGGTGTACTTTTGCCATGAACGGGTGAGTTGGTGGCACCACTGTCCCGTCCCACATTCACCATGCTTCCAGGAGGCCCAGGGACCGCCTGTCGGGCTTTTCCTGGCCGCCCGTATCCCGGGAGAGCCCAGTTTACCTGCGTCTGAGAGCCGATGTCCCGCTGGAGGAGTCGCTCGAGCTCTGCGGGAACTTCAGCAGGGATGCCGACTTCTGGACCCGCCTGGTGCCGCACTTCTTCCGATCCGACTCGGACCTGGCGAGGGTCAGGCCGCTGCATTCTCCAGAGCCTCCCACGCTTCCACCGTCCGCCGGAGGCTGGACATTGGAGTCGGACCAGGGACACTCCAGACCTCTCGGAAACCCCCTCACTGCGGTCCTAGCGGCGTCCTGCCTGCTCGTGGGCGCATCCCTCTTCGTCTCCCTGGTCGCCATGCTACGCATCTCCTCCCGCATCCGCGATTACAGGAAGATCAACTGCGGCTAGCCAATAAACGGGCCTCTTCGGCATGACAGCTGCGGGCAATGACGGGGACGAGCATTCCACCCAGTGAGGCGGCCCGGAAGCCTCAGGAGTACAGCGCCAGACGGGATGAGGGGACAGAAAGGGGCAGAGCCGGGCGTCCGTTTCCTTCTCCATCCACGACCCTTTTGCGAGGCTGCGTGACATTCCAGGGTTGCCAAGTTCTTTCGACCCTCACCTTTCGACTGCCACCTCCATGTCCTCCCTTTTCTCCCTCCTCCTTCTCCTTCCCCTTCCCCGCTGCCTGCAGCACACCGGCTCGTAGGGAGAGGGCGCGGACACATACCACCGCCTCTCTTCTTGCTTTTTGTATCCATGGAGACAATGGACGAGAGAAAAGAGCCTACTCCACGTGGTAGAATCAGCATCATTGATTTCCGTTCCCTCCCGCGACCTCATCTAGCTCGATTCTTCCTCAACTCGAATCGTTAGAGCCCGGAAGGGATGGTCAGCTCGTTCTCCGTGGGCATGGAGGCAGGATAAAACGTTTGGGAGGTGCGCGTCCATCTCCCGAAGGCGGAGGAGAGTGGGCGCAGGCTCTGCGGGAGCAGAAGACTAGGAGGAGAGGGAGGGACTGCTGCAGTTCGGACGTTTTCGGTTCCGCCGACAGATGGGAGGCGGCACATGCGCCTTGGACCACAGCGAGGGCGTTTTCCCGCCCCGCAGGGAGCGGTGCTACCCTTTCCTTCCCCTTTTGAGATGTTCTCGTCTCGCAAAATCGGGTCCTCAGCTAGGGGCGAGAGAGGGGGGGAAGATCCTCCTGCCAGACACCATTCCGCCTTCCTCTCGCGGTCATGGTCGTCGTCGCCGCATATCTCTGGGGAGAAGCCGCCGAGTGGTCGCTGGATCCGTCCCACCACACCAACTGCCCACCGCAATGGCGCGTGCCGAGAATGCTGCCGCCCGCTCTGGCCTCAAGGAGAGGAGGCCTTCTTCTCTTTCTTCCCCGTTCGAACTCTGTCTCTTCAGGGCTGCTCTTGGTCGCTCCCGGAGAGTGGAGCCCACGTCCTTCGGTCCTCTGCGTCCGAAACTGTGGGAGTGCCACCTGGCTCTCCTTCCAGTACACCCAAGTACTTGAGGGTCGAAGGAAGGAGTCACAGGTACTCTTCCGCACAGGAAGCGCATGAGTGATGACGAAGTGGGGGAGGGGGGGAAGGCTACGTTTTCCGGCAGGCAGCTTGCAGAAAGACCACGACTGCTCCTTGGTATGAAGTTGTCATATAACACAGACATTTGTGAGACGTGTGTGTGACTGCACCACATATGCAATTGCAAGCCAAAATGATGTGATTGTAAATTCTATTCATTTCTACTATTGATGCATCTCTGTGGATAGCCACAACTACATTCGTCAGTGTATCGGCACCACTTTGGTGTCTTTTAACCTAACAAGAAATTCCACATTAACAAATGAAGGAGCAGAAACTATTTGTAAAGTGTCAGTGTGCCCACCTACCCACTTTATCAGGTCGCATGATTCGAAACCTCACAGGAAACACTGTATCCCGGATTCATTAAGCATGCAATTAGTAGGATCAGCATCTTCACCCCAGAGATGAGTTCCCAATTCACACACTTCGAAGAGGAGTAAATGCTTTGTTTCGAAATGCTTTATTCATCAGATAGTTGCATTAATTTGCTTCCTGGTGGATTCCGTTTCCGAAAGAAATTCCACGCTTCCCCCACTCGAGTTTTCCAAGAATTGCTTTCGCTGGCTACATTCAACTTTCATCGTATGGATGGATCGATTCTTCCCAGCTCACCCGTGATTCGAACCACGTCTAATAAACTGGAACTCCCACTAATAAACGCTGTTGGCAGGGGAGGAGGTGCCCGCCAAAATAATGCCACTACATAAACTACGATGAGATTCGGCCTCACGGAGATACATGCGCAGTCGTTCGGGAAAGGCATGTTTGCCTTGCTTTCCTACTTCTACTTGTTTCGAAGGTGCAAACATGAAATGAAGACATTGAAAAGAAGAGGTGCTTTCAGCACTCGGAAGTCAAGAAACACCCATCTTATTTATTTCACTCGGAACTGGCCCAATGCTCGCATTCCTATGATATTGTATGAAACTGAGTCACTCCACATGCAACTCATCTGTGGATCAAAAGACACTCTCCTTGGGATGGAAGTTCCCCGGTGCAGTCTTGGTGATCTTTCGCTTGTGTGGCAGCTCGCAAACTGCAGGCGTGCCTTAAAGTGCCTGGCTCAGTCTATGCCGCCCAGCAGCATTCGTCGTCGTACCTTCGCGATTCCTTCTCGACCTCCCTTCGGCTGTGGACTGTTAGGCATGCTGAGATGCAAACCAGCTTTTGCGGATGATAGCTATAGGGAGCACTGGCGGTGCACGCGTTGACTTATGCGATCTTAGGAAAGGCGAGGTGGGGAGCGGTCTTAGGATCAAGTGGACGAAATTGCGGTTAGTTGCTGAGAGTGAGAACGACAGGAGCGCTGTAGAGAGAAAACCGGCAAACATTTAGAAAGGAGAACGGAAGACTGGATGATGTTACAGCTTCTGGAGGCTGGACAGGTGAAAGGATAAGTGGTGCAGATGCCGCATGAGCCAGTTGCACCAATCATGGAGAGGGCGTGCAGCAAGCAGAACCAGGGTTCGGTCCAGATTATGACCAAGAACTGGCAACAGGTAAGGGTGAGTGCAAGGTTCAGTTCCGAAGGTATAAGACAGACGACAGGATCCGCAGTCGGAGTGGATGGAGGAAACAGAACTGCATAGCAGGAGTCATGACATCATGTTAAGGAACCTGAAGATCGGATCGCGTGCATCCCCGCTTTCCAGCTACCTGCGGTTTCCTTCTAACTGATGTGACCGTGGGCGTTCCCATTTTCTTGGAGTTCTAACGTGTCTCATCTTCTCTGAAGTCATGGGGAAGTCCTCGCAACGTGAGCCTCTTCAGGATGGAGAGCCTCTTCGGGGTGGTTGAACGACGGGGGGACAACTTCCAGTCCCCCCGTCGTTCAACCATCCCTCGAAAAAGTCAGATGTTCCCGGGTTGGACGAAACCCTCTTTCCTGTTCCTTTCTGGTTCTCTTATCGTGCCCGGCAAACAAAAAGCGTGCACTCTCGCCTTGAGCGCCGCTCGCTTCCATTCTCTCGGACGGATGACCTACGAGGTGAAGGGGGGGGAGAGAACGTTGGTCCAGACGACTCGGTCGCTCTGCTTCGCTCACGGAAAGAGCCACGGAGAACTTGGCAAGCGGATGACCATAGCCTCCAGTCCAATGCGGGAGGAGGTTCCGCGTTCGGCTCCAGAACAGCGAGGGATCGCCCCAGGACCTAGAACGCCACCCAACACGTCGGAACGGAGGAATCGATGTAGCCTGCGGCCTCCGATGAGGGGGCGCACCGGAAGGCAGGACCGGCTACGCCACGGCGGTTGGGCTCTCGCACTTGAAAGCGGTACGTCGCCAGCAGCGGGATGTGGTTTCGGAAACGGCGAAGCCAGCCCGCGGTCCGGCACTTTGAGGTCCACGTCGGGTGCCCGAAGGCAATGCCCGATTCACCCTCCAGGGCCAGTGTTGTTTGCCAAAACTGAGGGCGCTCGCGGAGCAGGCTGCTGTCATCCACCAAAGGTTCAGGAAGAGGTCAAGGTCACCTCGATTCCTCTTCCCTCCTGCTCCGACGGGCCCCAGCAATCTGGAGGGAAGCTGTAGAAGAAGTCGACCACCAGGTAGATCGAACTTCCGCCCGACTTGCGCGTCGGGGTCGCTGAGGCATGGCATCTCCCTCTGGCTCCGTCGTGGACAACTCGGCACCTGCTTTCCCGCAGGACGCGCCAAGGGGAGTGGCACTGGTGTACTCTGGACCACCGCTCACCTGCCCCGCCGCAGGAGCCACTGGAGGGCGGCATAGAAGAGGAGCGGAGGAAGAGAGATAGAAAGCACATAGAAGAGGGTGGAGGAAGAAGCATAGAAAGGGCTCTCCTGCGCGTGGCCCGCCAGAGAAAGGCATGCGGAAGGCCGCTCTCCTTGGTCGAAGAGGTCCAGGAGGAGTCAGAGTCCTTGTGGAACAGCGGCGGGTGCGTCCTCCGTCCCCTCCTCTGGGAGGGCTGCCAATGGCCCCGGAGGTGAGGTGCATCTCCCGTCCGCAGGGATGCGCTAGGATGCCCTACCCCCGGACCTGGGCGCGCGGACCCATTCCCTCCTGCGAACCCGGAAAGCGCCTCCACCAGCCGCTGTCCCGTTTCCAGGGCGAGCGGGAAGGCCGGGAGGAGAGGGGGAGCGACAGGAAGGCCCCATGTGAATGGCACGTGCGGTGTATTTCGCGCGCGCGCCGAGTCAGCGGAGGGCGAACTTGCCCTCCGCCACAGCCATGTCTCGCAGCAGAGCCGCCAGGTGGAACCGCAGCTCCTGCAACATCTGGTGGGAGAACTTCAGCGTCCTTTGCTTCCCGGTGCTGTCCATGATGGCGAGGATGACGGAGGGCCCCGCGGTCTCTTCGGGCGAACTGCTCCCGGGGGCGGAGGTGAAAAAAAAAAAAAAAACATTCGAATGAGAAGCTTCCGAGTTCACGAGCGACGATCATCGCGGCTTCCGGCCCTCCTCCGGGAGGAAGAGGGAGAGTGACTGGTAGACCCGGGGGCGACCCCGACGACTCCCAGATACCGTCTGCGCAGGGCGCGGAAGAAGCGCAGGGTGAGGCGAAAAAGAGGCCCCGCGGGCGAGGAACTTGGGATCGAGAGCGCCTGCGCCTCGGCCCTGCCCTCCACCTTGGGTAAGGGAACGGATGTCGCGCGCCTTGCAGTAAGTGTAGCCACGCGTAAGATGCCGTGATCGTCCACCGGGATGTCGCCTTGAGTCAAGATGCCAGGAGCACAGGCACCACCGCTCGTCTGGTGCGCGGCTCGCATCAAGGGAGGAGCAGGCGGGGCTGACCCGCTGCAGAAGCTGCTATAAGCTGGTACGACAGCGTTCTCCCGCTCGGACGGAAGAGGGTGAGTGGCGCACCAACTCCGAGCGCAGAGGACGTGCTTCCAAAGCAACGCCTCCGCCGTGGGGACCGTGATGGGCCGCCCTTCCCGCTACTCGTGCACAGGAGAGTCGGTCCTTCCCCACTTCCCCCGTACGCGTCGTACGCAGCCACGAAGGACTTCGCGAGAGATGCGGCCCGTTTTCCGCAAGGCCCACTAGCAGCGGCGCGCACCTGTGGCCTTTTTCAAGACGAAAAAAAAAAACAAATCACGAAGCACGAAGACCTGGGTACGCGGCGTGTGCAGCAGCGGGTCCACCTCTGGCGAAGCCCAGGTGATGTCAAACGGCTTCTCGCCTGGAAGGCAGCGCGGAGGCGCCTTGGCGATTCGGTTCGGCGCAGCCGACCGATCTGTGTGCGTTCTTTCCCTACGCCCGAGGTCGAGGGTTCTGGTCACCTCGGAACGCGCTTCTTTGGAGGCGTGAGGACAGGACGAATGCGCGTCTCGACACGCTCGGTCGTCCGCGGCACGCGCATGTTCCTCTGCCCCCGACCGGCGGAGGGGAAAGGCTGCTCGCGCGTTTCCGTCGAATGCGCCCTCGGCAGCTCTCCTCCCGCCAGAGATCGGTCAGGCATGGCGTCGTTGGAAAATACGGGCGGCAGGACCAGATGTGGACATCTGAGCCCACCGGCGTGCCACCTGCGCGTCCCATCAACAACGAATCTCGAGACAGACGCCAGACCCGCCAACCTCCGGAATGCCTCCGGAGCGGTCCAAAGTGCGCGAACGCGCAATCCGAACGGAGGAGGGGAAAGGTCCCTCGCGCGCGTTTCCGGTGCGTCCATCCGCCGAGCAACTCAATTCAACCGGATTCGCTGCTTCATTTCATCCGTGGTCGCAGCATCAAAAGTGTTGTGAGGTCATTTGTGAGGATCCATTCTGAAGGGGAGTGGGTTAGGTTGGGATCGTTCTTCATTCTAAGCTTGTGATTAATCTGAAGGATCCGGGTAACTGCGGTTGCTTGATCAAGAAGCTGCATGTGGATAAAAATGGGGTAAGTGCGATTGTTTGAACCAAGGAATACTTCATTGTAAGGAAAGGGTGACATGACCGGGTAGATGGAGAGGTAGGAAAAGGCAAAGGGCGATCAGAGATCAGACTGGCTTCCGTGCTGTCCTAGTGCTTCGGCCACTCATTCGTAAAGGCCCAGATACGTGAAGATCATTACACGGGGAAAGGCGAAGATAGGAAAAGTAAGACCGGAGGTGGCGAGGGCTTCAGAATCGGGAAACAGATGAGCGGGTCAGCTAGCTCGAGTTGGTCCACCTTCGAGAGTAGAGTAGTGAGCGCGGTGTTCTTCACTCTTTGATTGAAGGTACGCCACTGAGAGGAATGAGGTGATTGGAGGCTGGCAAGGTTGGATGAATTTCCTATTCTCGAAATTTCATCGTCAAACCATTGGGAGACCTGCGGAAGCTGTTATTCGGGGGCTGCGCAGGGTGAAGACAGGAGAATTAACCTCTCGATAGGGATTGGACCGTCGTTTTTCGTTCCTTTGATGCTCGCGCACACGTGACCATTCCATTCAATTTAATCGAAAACATATGTACCACTGCGTGTCGCATGCAATGAATATATTCAAGATGTTAATTATTATTGGTTGAATACTTTTACGTCGCCTCTTTCATCATATAAATCACTTGGCAATCCTGTATCGGGAGGAGTCCCCATAGCTAGCAACTTACGGACTCACGCGCATCGTGAATATGAAGAGGGTCAGCACATATGTGATGTTCTGCAATGCCGTAAGGGTTAGCGAAAACGAAGAGAAAAATCCACGTTGTAGGAACAGAGGATTGAAGAGGGAAACGAGAAAGGTCCCTCAGCTTACGTACGCATTGCTCGACGCTGCAACACACAGGCCAGTCATTGAGGGTCTGCGGTGCTCAACAAGAAAACGATAGGTAGGCAGCAGCAGGTTTCGATGGGAGTTACTGTAGGGAGAGGGGAAAGCCGCCGAACGTCGGAGGAGAGGATTCAAAAGAGCCCAAAGCCAGACTACCTGGACATCAAGGTAATGTCGAGCTTCCACTTCAAGCAGCGGATGACCGGAAGCGTCGGGCAGGCCATGACAAGGGTTCCCTGCAAGTGGGAACGCTCTGGACCCACCACCGTCATGCAGAAGTCCTCGACAACGGACTCTGGAAGACTTTTTGAGATCCACGGTAGTACCGATGTGGTCGGGACGGGCGGTCGCACCCACCCCAGCACGGACAGCTCGCTCCCGAGGGCGTCCTTAGACACGGACATCGGAGGTAGGCGCAGAGCAGCGTGGAACAAGGAGAAGACGCCAGCGTACAGGAGCGCAAGCGAGTCGTCCGCGTCTTCCTCCTGGACCAGCCGCTCGTAACGGCGCTTCAGCTTGCCGTAGGCCTCGCCTTTCAGGTGACCCAACGCAACTGGAAGCAGCAGAGAGCGCGGGTTCGACCGGGGAGTAGGGCACCGCCACCTCCCCTCTTACTGGACTTCATGCACTCGTAGGTTGAGGGTCGCAAGGAAGGGAAGCGAGGGACGCACAGCTTTATTTCTATCGGGACTCTGTCGCTCGGGAAGAGGATCGGTTCCGGGAACGCCTGGAGAGAAACGCAACCGTCCACCGCCGCTGTGAAACGAAAGGTGAACTCGGGTCAGTGAGGATGTCACACCCCAGTTGGGCAGCCAGCGCTGCAAGCCCAACACCCTGCTGACAACGGAGAGGGGAGCGCCGCCCCCGCCGCAATCGCCCTGGCGACGGGTGAAGGAACCGGAAGAGGAGTTATTTTTTTCTTCCCTGACCCCCTCTGCGGTCACCAAGCCTCGCTGTCGTGAGAGGAGAGCGAGCAGCCGTGGTCCTCCGTAGCCGCCTGGGACCTCACGATGGCACCGATGACCTCCGCCTGAGAAATCCTTCTGCGGTTGGAACCGCTGCTGGCTGCAGGAGGGGGCATGGCCCTGGAGCTGTCCATCACCTCCGACTCGAGGTTGAGGTCCCTGTCCCCGCCGGAAACCACCCTATGCTCCGGAGTAGGATGCGAAGCTGGGTCTCCTCCGCGGTCGGCACCCTCGCTCGATGTCGCGTCGAGGTCCGCGAGGTGAGGCTGCGGCCACGCCGCTGGCCGCGGCACCCTCCTCGGAGGGGAAGGCTTCTCGGAGGCGCTCCAAGTGGCCAGTGTCCTCGCCGCTGCATTGGAGCACAGGCCAGCGGCGGAGGCGGGTGGCCGCAGCAGCAGGCGCTGACGCGAGCTCTGGTAGCTCAGTTGCAACTTTCGCGCCTGCTCTTCCAGCGTGCGGATTCGCTGCTGGGATTCCCAGAGGAAGCGCTCGGGTTGAGTGACCTGGTCCCCGGCGTCAGGCGTCTCGGCTTCCTCCGCCTGGACGCCCGTGGACCTGGTGGCGACGGCGAGAGGACGGACAGACCCCGTGTCTTGAGTCCTGGAAGGCGGACGGTCCCGCAACGCGGCCGGGGAGCGGGCGAGCAGACTCACCCTTCGGGCTGAGCCCGCAGGAGGAAAGGCGTTGCCGGCGCGCTGCTGAGCACGTGGCTCCGCGCCCGCCTGACCAGGGCCTCCTTGCTCTGCAACGCCTGGAGCTCCTGGGTCTCGCAGAGGGTCAGCCGGGCCTCCAGCTGGCCTTTCCAGTGCCTCAGCTGCTCCACAGCCTTCAGCACTTCCTGACGCTGCCGGTATAGCTCGTCCTCCTTCATCCGGTACTCTTCATTCAGCTTTTTTTCGCTCTGCTCCGCGTCCCGCTGAAGACCCTCCAATCTGCCCTTGTAGCTCTTCTCCAGCATCTCCTTTTCCCGCTCGATCGCTTCCACGTGCTTCCGCTGCTCCTCCCTCAACCGCTCCGTCTCCTCCTCCAGCTTCCGCCTGCCGGGAAGATTCGTGGCGTGCGGTTCGACGCGGACGCTCAGCCTCCAACCTACTCAGTTCCTCGCCCGCTTTCCTGTTATTCCTGACGTCCAAGCTCCTCTGCAACTCCTGGAAGCGTCTTTCCGATTCCGACACTATCTTGACCTTCTCCTCGAGCAGCTTGGCCTTCCTCTCCGCCTCGCAGATCCGAGAGTTCAGCTTCTCGGTGGTGGGGTCGGGGAGCAAGTGGTGCAGGGACCTCAGCATGCAGAGCAGGAGGGAGTCCTCGCCTTCCTCGTAGCTGCTTAGGATGAAGTGGCTGGCGTCGCTATCCCGACCGAGCCCGAACGACTCCAGGATCTCCTGCGCGTTTCGCTGGCACTCCGCCTTGCCCGTCGTCCACCTGAGAACGCCGACCCGCTTCCTCTTGGGATCGGGTGCATCCGGAAACTCCTGCAGGGCCGGAGCCTCGCTCTTCAGCACGGACAGGGAATAAAAGTAACCGCTGGCGAGCAGGTGTTCGGCAACGAGCCAGTTGAGGGCGCACTTTATCGGGGAGACCAGCTGCGCCGTCTTCTTGTGAGAGCACTTGCTCTGCAGGGTCTGGATCAGGCAGTACCTCAGGTAAGACTGGACCTCGCCCAGCAGGCCTTTTTGCTTGAACCTGGAACGCAGTTCGTGAGTCCGGGGCCGTAGGAGCAGCTGCGACTCCGCAGCCGTCGGAGACCGTGCGGAGCCCATCATGCGCGCGTCCTTCCCCGCGAGGAACCGCTGCCTCCCCTCTTATCCTGTTGTCACAAGACGCGGGAAAAAATCACCAAAACCCCGCCCGCAAAGGAACCGCGCCCACGGAAAGTACCGACTGCGTCAGATGCGGGAGGGTGCGTCTGCAGAGCTGTCCTTCGGAGATCCACTCTGTGACGCGTTAGTCAAGTGCCTTTGAACCCTGAACGCTCATCTCACGCGCGCCTCGCGAAAGCGGGGAAAGGGGGAAATCCGCCGAAAACAGCGAAAGACAGTCCCAACAGCGCTGGCAAGGCGCATCAGGAACCACGGAAACTCCGCCCCACGAGGCAGAGCAACGGAAAGGAGTCGTTCCGACCTGCGTTCAAACTGACATCGCCGCCGGTCCCTCGGAACAGGCGTCCCGCGAATTCCAACGCACCCGGCGATCCCGAGAACGCGTCACCCACGCGTATCGGGAGTTTGGTCGTAAACGTGCGAAGAGGAAAGTCCAGGCCGCGCTGCGACGAACCTGGTCCTCCAAGCAACTCGCAAGCAACCCGGAAAAAAAGAAAAGAGGACTGAAAAATTTGTGATCATTCGAGATCATTATTTTCATTCTGATCCAGTTCCGGGCCTCATACCTAGGAGTGTCACAAGGCAAACCTCTGCTCATGAAAAAACTTGCGAACCTGTGCTAGCGAAGGTTCAACGTTACCGAAAAACCGGCACCCGTGCTTTGCGAACACGTGACCTCTGTGCACACACACCCTAGTGTATCAAAGGGCGATGCGAGGGAACAGCAAGAGAACACGCATTTCAAAACTCGACCTCTGAAGCCTGCATGGCCCCTCACAGAAAGGTTAAGTGCGAAACGACAGTCGATCGTCAGAAGCGGTGACGAAATGCCACAGACACCCTTTCGGTCTGGTCGGAACGAACACAAGCATCTGGGAGAACAAGGTGGACGACCCAGAAACTCGAAATCGCAAACCGAGTTTCCCTTGACCTTCCGTGTAGACGAGCTGAACACGGAATGGTCACAGTAGGCAAGTTGCTGCGCTGGGAAGACCATCAAAATCAGAATTGCCTGCCTGTCTTGTACGACGGGAGAACACGGCTGAAAACGAGCAACTGTACAGCGTACACACATGGGCGCTGCTTGTCCTCGTGAAGTCCTCGGACAAGACCTCGCCCGATTGGGGTAACTGACCTCCAAACAACAGTATGATACAACAGGAAGTACAATTACTTAACGATAGAGGAATGCCTCACGCAGCAGGGAGACGCCAAACCAAGTGGTTGGCATCATCATCGCAAAGCGACCGAAAAACGGGAGCCAGAAACGATGAAGCCCTACCAGTTTACCAGCTCGTTGCGGCGAGCGACAGCAGCTTTTGCAAATCTGGTGCCGGATAGCCGAGGGCAATCCGCCGAGGTCTTTTGCTCCTACTTCCAGCCCACGAGTTCCCTCGGACGTGCCTGGACGAGGCAATGAGGCGGGCTTCCGACCTTCTTCTAGCAGGTGTTGACAACCACAAAGGAGCATCAGTCCAACGTGTCATTTCCCAAACTACCATACGAAAACACACATATCCGAATCCCCCCCTAATAAATCTCCTGCCCTCCCTTTAAAAAAAAATTTCCCTTGAGAAGTGAAGAGCGAAGAGGGGTCTCTTGCGCATGCAGAGGAAAGACCATCCGATGTGACTCTGACGATGGAGTGCTCGATGGTTCGAGGATCGAAAAAAAAAAAAAGGCTGCTGCTGATGTTTATTCAGCCCACTGATGGGGCTTGCAGCGTGCGGAACGCTGCCCCGACGCAAAAGCTCATGCAGAACCGATGCCGGAAACGGAACTCTTGCGTTCCCTTGTTCCGCATAGGAAACGGCGCTACACCGAAGACCACTAAAAAGCAGCCTCCATAGCGCCATCCCGCCAATAAAATTGAAGGAGGCGTCGCGAACCACGAAACGTCCGGGTAAACGAGAATGCAGCTGGGGCACTCGAAACTACCTAGTGGGATTCCTCATGAAAAACGCGGAGTGACTTCGACAGGATCCCGGTGACAAAACTGGCCGTCGGTGGAACTCCAAGAAAACGGAAAGCTCAGCAGTCGATGGCAGCTGCGCGCCGAGCCAATGCTGCTGGTACACCAACAGCCGGTCGAAAGAAGATACCGTTAGGAACTCGATACTAGAAATGAAGACACAGTACAAGAGAATCCGTGTTTTCAGATGCTGAGATCCAAGCAATGGTCCTCGCGGCAACGTCTGTTGTCTCTGCCGATAACAGGCGCACGGATAAACGGAAAAACATCGGTTATGCATTTCCTTTCAACACTGATTCAGATCATGGCTCACAGCATGCTCAACTGCTCGAAAAGAATGCATCACCCCCGCTTCTTTCGCTTCCACTAAACATCAGTGACGTAACAGATGTCACGGTCTCGACCTATGTGTAGGATAGCACAGCACGAACCTTCAATCTCCTATGGCATCGAGCCTTGAGGAGTGCTTGAAGGCGAAGGAGGAAGAGCACGGCTTTCGATGACAAATGCTGAAGTTACCAGGGCTGCGGAGAAGGTTTCAGGTGCCTGACTAGGAACAAGACCCCCCAGAGAGTGCAACAGAAAGGGGTAGGAAAACGCATCGCACGCATAGCCACGAGAGAAGCTGTGAAAACAGGAGGGTTATTTCTAGGAAAGGACCGCGAAAAACCGCCGTCCATAAAAGAGTTAAAATTCCTGCCAGTGAAATTTGTTTTTTTAAATCCACAGATGCACGGGAGATGAATCGCAGGAGACGCTTCCTTGCCATGCGAGCCGTGCCAGCATTCTACAAAGCAATCGAGGAATCCGCCACTGCATGGCTGCAGGACAGTGCTGCCCACTGGACAGCCAATCAACACTTTAATCTAAATCTTTGCTCTGGTACGACTATGTCCTTTCTTCTGTGACAGGCAGAGTCAACTGAAAGCTCATTACCATCAGCTTTATGATTACTCCTGCTAATCCAAAACGAAATCAGCAGGTGAACAGCTCGTTCTTCGAACTCATCCAATCACTGTACTACGATGCAACATCCATGAACTTTCTTTTCGATTCCTCTTCCCCACGCGACAAAAGTCACACAACTTTGTCTTTTTTTTTTTTTTTTTTTTTTATCAGAATTCTTTCAATCCACGAGCACGGACTTCGGCGCTTGTGGCGTACTCGGTCGTTTTCTCCCCGTTGGCGCTGGCACTGCGTCCTCCAGTGGCGAATCCACTCTTGTGGAGCCCAGTGCTTCATGTCTGCCTTGCATGGCGACGTGGCACACGGACGCTGGGGGAGATTTCCGTTGGACGTTCTCCTCGGTATACCCATCTGCGTCACGACAGGTGTGTTCCGAAACTTATTCGCTGGTAATCGTCAAGCCGGAAATGGACCATGGCTCACGGCAGTTGGAGGCCATGCGAACCTTTCCAGTAACAACGAGACCACTCTGTAGCAAATGGCCTGGTTAGGAACGACTGGCTCCTCCACATGTGGACATTGACACAACAAAAGACAAAACTATAATGTCTTCGTGTAAAGAGACGAAGTCTGTTTTGTTAAATTGTTTGGAATTCTGTCGAGCAGTTCACGAAAGTTGAATTCGAAAAAATGAATTGCAAACGCAAGATCCTTCCACGCAGCAGCAGCCGCCTTGGTTTATGAGGGAGAGTCTCCTCCGCGCATCCAAACCGTCCAGTTAATAAACTTGGGCTCCTGCAGATCGTGGATCTCGCTTTGGTTTTGCAAACAGAATTCATATGAAACGAGAATCCTATTACGAGCATCTGAGAAATACCAAGGCATTTTGCTCCCCCATGTGACTGCACAATTTGTCAATCATGCGATGGAATACAGAGGACTGACCACACCTTATCGATCCATTTTGAAGAACATGAACGCTTTTAATATGGAAGCTTCAGAGATGATTGATGCATTTGCAAACCATGAATCCACATGGCATGCAACTCCACGAAAACAACACGCAGCATTCTATTCGAGACTTAGCAGAACTCCTAGAGGCTCCGGAAATATTCCTGATTTCTAGTCCACACGAAAAAATTCCTCTGGATTCAGTAGGTGATTCACTTTTGTCCGAGAAGACGGTGAATGTAATCACTTTCTTAACGACAGTTACATGGAGCACAAACACATACAAACACATAGAAGTAGATTTCCAAATAGATTTCAATAAAGATCAATCAACTTAGAAACCGCACAGATCAAAGTAGAGTTGAAATATCACTTCTGACGCACTGAAAACTCGGAAGGCTTAGCACAGTCTAATATTGACTAAGAACTGGTCATGCTGGGAAAATGGTTAAGAGTTCTTGTATCATCAAGTTCCAATAATTTAATTTAATTATCATGGAATAACATTTTAGCATGACGTTGTTTCAGAAAACACACATAATGAAGTGAACAACAAATACAGGAAGTCGCCTTTTGAAGGAAAAGCAGCATTTACATGATGTTCCCGTAAAATTTTTTCACAAAATTCGAGTAAACCGTTTCTGAAGATCTGGAAACCAGGTAAACATTTACATATGCCACCAAAGAAATTCAAAAAACTGGTCACTAACATTTCTTTATACACATTCTTCCTTGTAAAAAGCACTCACATGGCATAAATTCTTCCAACTAAATTACCCTATCAAGTAGGGTGATTCGTTCAAGAAGAATCGTTCGGTAACTATACCAGTACTGAAGCTGATTGAGAACAAATCTTAAGGAAGTCAGATTATTCCAATCATCCTAGAGCATGATGTGGTTACACATCAAACTTGGGAAATGTCAAAATTTTGACCAATGTTCCAGATTCCTGAACTTTGTGGTTGACATTTGAATTTCAGCTGACTCCGATTTTCTTCCGAGTTTTTGCCAAGTAGCAAATCTAGTGCAGTATCTTCCATCCCAAATTAATCCCTGGTCTTTAAAAACTGCTACTTATTGTTTATTGTTTGTTTTTTGAATATATATCTGACTGATACGATCAGCATGGATTCTAATGTGCTGGCATTTCAAAGCTTCTACACTTCATAACTACACACAATTTGAGTGATTATGATTGAAAAGCAATCATCAAAAAAAAATTTAATTCTAGCTCCTAACCATATGTGTAGACTGCAAACGAGTTTAAACATCTTAAGGGATTGATACTCTTAAATGCATGGGGAGTAACCATAATCACAATTTGATGTCAATGAAAAATTATTTTAGTTTTCATGGTGAAAAACTAAACAAATATCCAAAGTGTCAGATTCATGAGGCTACATGATCTGAAATATTTGCTTATGACTCTACTACAATAATAATAAGTAAATATAAAATTATATATCATATATTTTATATATCCTATCTTTCAGTTAACATGGCATCCTTAATGTTCCAGCTAAAGATTCCCAATATATAACTGAGAGATTTAGGCATTTTCTAAACCTCCAATGAAACCATGAATATAATATAATGAGAAAATTAAGGAAGCATTTCTTTCCCAGAATGAACAGAAGATTAATTAATCTTGTAAAGATGTTACCTTAACAATACAACCTTCTGTAGTATAAAATTTATGTATAATAAATAATAACAGTAATAATAAATTATTTCTATTGTTACTTTTTATTAATTATAACTAACATTATTCTTTTTCTATGTGACAAGAGATCTCAAAGAGGTTTAAAATTATTGATGTTTACATTATGACTGGCTAGTAAAAAAATTCATCATTGATAATTCTGATTACAGATTTTAAGTAATACAAAAGAATACAAAAGAGATTTCCTTGAATATACATGACACAGTATTCATAAAAACCAAAAATGTCAAGTATTGTGAAAAAAAAGTTACTTGATGTCGACTACACAAGCTAAACTGAAGTACTATACAAGCTATCCAGTTTAAAATGCATCTACAACACTGCATTTCGGTTTGATTGGTGGATTCAAAAAACACTTCAGTACATCAAAAAAATTAACAGGTTAAGTCTAATCTGGAATGTGCTTGATTCAAGCAGCATTATTACACCTCATTAACTTAATTAAGACAAAGATCCTCACGAGAGATCTTTGTAATCATCTCTTTTAATTTCAAATTCAAAACTTCTTATACTAACATAACCAAATTCAACCATATCTCCTTACACATAGCAATCATTTTATTTAACCCATCAACATCCAGCATTAATATCAATTTACTAATTGTGCCAGAAAGGCCACCCTCATTGCCAAATGGTGAAAAAACTTGTGAAACTGTTCGTGTCATTACTGTAGTTTTTACAAATGGGTAAAAATCAAGGAAACCATAAAAATCCCGGGTTAGCATTTATATAAGAATAGTACACAGTAATATTTCATAACGTTAATGATCGATAAAAATTCAAATTTCAAGTTTGACTGAACTTCAAACTTATTTTGTCACTTTATTTGTTTACGTACATAAATATACCTCATTCTACGGGTACATACGTGCACACATTTATCTGTACACATCATATGATACCTTATGTTTACAAATGCAATGACACTTCTGGATTACGAATCGAAGTCTTCAAATTACTACTTCATACATCTATTATAATGCACTGCAAACCTTACCAAAGCTGTAATTTTTTACTGAAATCTTCTACAGTCAGGGGCTTGGAATTTTCATGATCGGATGTCATCTTCACACCGACATTCAAACACTCACTGTCCGCCTTTTGCAAAACGCCGGCCCTAAAGAACGAAACGTCAATGACATTCAGCAGCACTCCTTCTGAGCTTACCAATTCGAACGCCCGCAGTGAAGGGAAGCAAAGCTGCGGTGAACAAAAGTCCGTCTTACTGACCCGGAGGCTCCGCTGGACCGACGTTGACCTCGCCTGAGGACGCTGTCTCGGGGAACCACGTTCACTTTCGTCCGAAGAAGCGCCTGGGGCGTTCACGCAGAATCGCCCTGCAGCTTGATGGAGAGGGAGAGGGAAGGTTGGCACTTCCACTGAGAAGATCCCGCAAGCCTAAGCGACCACCGGTTGCGGCAGCAATGGCGGGGGCCCTGCGGCTGCAGAGCTGTCTTTGACAAGTGGATGGTGCAAGACGAAGAGCAGACTCCGTTTGCCCCGTTCCTCCTCGTGCCCAAGCAGCAGCGTACACCAAGTCGGCAGAACGGAAAAGTGGAATGGCAGGGAAAGTCACCTTTACGATCCCACAGCACTGCGTGGTTGCGGGCGTGCATCCTTCCGGATGGTCCATTCCCTGACATACGATGTCAGTAGGGACCTATGGGGATGATGACTGCTTAACTTATTCAAGTCGGCCCAGCTTCCGAAAAGCCGCCATTTAAAGGGAATTGCAATGCTGTAATTCGTGATCATTGTGCACGTTGGAGAAAACTTTCTTGGGGTGTTGTGCGGAGGTGAGGACGATCCAAGCAAAGTGTTCTTTTTTTTTCTATTGGAAAAAAAAATTCGTGCGAGATAGTATGGGATTCTTGAAATGGTATTCCCTGTTTGGTCCATTGGGTTTTCTGAACTAAAAATCACAAAATATATTTGTCATAAGTTGTTTTAGCTTTTCGAATGTAACTTTTGGTATTAACGCTGCTGTGCAACCCTTGTTTTGGGATCTATATGCCTGCATCTTAAAAGTTGCTACGTTTGTTTGTTTGTTTTTTTCCGATGATTCCTGGGCATTTTTATTTTGTGAATAAATC
This sequence comes from Raillietiella orientalis, assembly GCA_036172245.1. Lineage (NCBI taxonomy): Eukaryota > Metazoa > Arthropoda > Ichthyostraca > Raillietiellida > Raillietiellidae > Raillietiella > Raillietiella orientalis. The sequence continues at coordinate 454,278 of JAYWIR010000053.1, read as the reverse complement.
AATCCCAGCCGAATCTTTTTGATTTCTCATGACAAGTATTGAAATGAAACCTTTCAGGAGATATCTTTTTATGCTTTCTGAGAAAAACGAACATGGAAAATAGATACGAGGATATTAGGGGGGAAAGAAAAAGAAATCCATTATTAATTGGAAAAATTCCTTTGAGAACCCTCTGAGAAAAAAACCAGATTTATGAAAAAGGAATACATGGAAATTAATCATCTAATAATACTGAAAGCAAAAGAAAAGGAGGCCTTGCAAGGTTGAGTACCCAAAGAACTGTTCATAATTCAAAAATGAGGCAAAGTTTCAATGCCATGGCGTCTTCAAACCAACGGAGAACTGTTTTGTTTACAATTGTGAAAGTCAGGCTTTCCATAAGACTGTAAACAGATAGCACATCTCTGGTGATGACGCCAACATGCACTCTGGAAGCTGCTAGAGATGTTCACCTCTTCGTAGGCTTGTCATTTTGGATTTACGCCATCTCCAGGATTATCAGAACGTTGTATTGAATCCCATCTCACTTTTTGGTACAGAAGATTATTTCCATGAACCTTGGCGAACGGGACGTGATAACGTGTTTCCGTGACGAGGTCACTTTCCTTTTCGTTCCGCGGAGAACTCAAGTCTTCTATTTCTTGTTCCATCTGTGTTTGGGTGGATGATAGAGCGAAGATCCACAAATGCAAAAATATCAAGTGCAATTCTGATGCTCTTGGTTTTAGAAAGTGCGGCATTCTTTAAACATGACACGAATCAATAATAGCTGAAAGGGATCTCTTCTCTGCTAATGTTTCTGAAGGCGATTTTTGGATTCTTTCCTTGATATGAATATCGATAAAGTTCAACACATTTTTAAACATGCGCTATTCGTGTTGTAGAATCAATGTGCCCATTGCGTCGAAACTCCTCTCCAATTTTCACACCTTTAGAGACTACTCCGAGGAATGTTTTTGCTCATTCTTGCAACATAATTAATGATGACAAGTACACTGACTGAAAACTTTCAGCATGAATCCCGATTGATGAGAAAACAGAAGCATTTGATATGGGAGAACACCAGTCACGGCAAACGAGCGTGTGAGGAAGGAAGGATGAAGACTTCAAGCACGCAAGCTGGCTTCTGGAATTGGGGACACTCAGGCACAACTCATCAACAGTTCAAAGCTCTTCGAGCTCCTGTAGGGAACTCTAAAAGCCATCAGTGCTACACGTGGATTGCTCTGCTTGTTATTTCAGACGGCCTGGTGCAGGGTTGCATCCGCTTCGAAATCGGGAAAACAGAAAGGAAAGGCCAAGAAATTCAAAGGCTGAACTTCGATGACAGAAAGCAAGCCTAAAACAGAGTATGTCTGTGAAAAAAAAAAAAAAATGAGAACCATTGATGCTCGGTGACAGGAAATACCATCAGCATGAACTGTTACACAATGAGGTCATACATCTGAAAAACAATGGATAGGCTAATCAAACAGTCCATAATTTTAATAGGATATTTGTGGGTACGATTTTTGGATGGACACTATTACCAGGAACGCTTTATCTAGAAGCACCCCGACATCAAGCAGTTCCATTGCTTCTGTCATTTCGTACGGAAACAACGGTTCCGGTATTTCGTCAAAACCGAAGGGGAGAAGAACTCCAGCCTGAGACCAAGAACGGATTCTCTTCCATTTGGAAATTGATGGCCCCGGAGGGACCATGGTTACAAATGCATTTCCATCTTCTTGAAGGAAGCGCCCACAATTGACTGGAGTCTTGTCTGCTCCATTTCACATGGTGGACCAAGAAATTCATCACACTTATCACATCACGCTTATTCGAGCGATCTTTTTATAAGTTCTGTGGAGTTGAGCTGTAAAGGTTGTAAAGATGTAGAGAGGCTCCGTAGAACTTTTGTCTCGATTCTGGTCCTCGACGACGGAGGCACGTCTTGTTTGTCAATGATCGAGAAGACCCTTGGCTTATCGGCGGTCACTCACACTCGATCGCGGTTCATGTGGGACCTCACGCCTTTCGGCATCTGCCGCTGGGGTGCGCTGCGGTCCTGTGGACGAACGCCATGCACGAACGGCAGAATTTTTTCACCCAGTCACACCGCGTTCTTTATTCAGTAAAAATGCTTCAGTTGGGAACTCAATTCCCAGCCGAAGACAGAAGTTCAAGGGGAGGGTCCATCGACACGCAGGTCGGGACATCTATAGGTTGGGAACGGAAGAGAGGGACAATAAATAAATCAGGGTAGCATAGGGACAAGAGCAGGTTCCTGGATACCGGTGATCTCCGCTTTTACCTCCGCTTTCAGGTGAGGTCACCTAGCAGCCGTCCTGATGTAGGCGGCTGTCTTACAGGTGATCCCTTTTCTCTGGACCTGCGTATGCAAGACGTGGAGAGCCGTGACGCTGGCGCGGACGCAATATAGCGTCGCGATCACTGCGCCGTGAATCTGCCGCGCGCAAAGAGCAGCCGTAGCAGGTCACGGGAGGTGTCCTCCTATAGGTGGAGCGCCGAAATCAGCCTTCGCCACAGTTCGTGGAGCGCGCCGCAGTCGAAGAGCAGCTGAGAGGTCGACTCCGCGGCCTCGCAACTGCCGCAGTTCGGGGACGCAACTTCCCCGGAGACGAGGGGCCAGCGCAGGAACCAGGTGTTCATGCTTCCATTTAATCGGAAACACTGAGATGCTCCAACACAAGGAGCATGGGTTCATCGAGGGGAACACTTGAAAGTTCACTCCGCAGAAAAGATACGTTCGTCATGGCGTGCAGAGCGGCGACATCGCCAGCTCGCGCGTCCCCCAGCTGCCAAGGAGTTTCGTGTTTCCTGCAGTAGTACAGGGAACTCCTTCCACCCCGCCGATAGGCAACTGCCATCGTTTGCCCTGAGAGCAGAAAGTTCTGTGCCAAGAGGTGTGGCAGCCAGGGTCCTCAACTTTTTCGGGTCCCGCAGCAGCTCTCTCGAAGGATGACTGGTATTTACTCGAAGTATGACATCCTCCGGATGCATTCCCTGGTACGCAGCCCAGGACGCGACCGCCTTCTGCCAGCAGTCGTCCGAGTCCTTCGGGCGGCACAACATCCAAGCGGATGTACTTCCAGAAGGGAAGCAAGTTGCCTCAAAATCTCCACATCCCGCACCGGAAGCTGGGCAGAAGTCGAGCTGCTTTATGCTTGTTTCGGAATGTTCGTGGATACAATATGGCTGCTTTGACCAGGTGGCCTGTCTTGCAGACGCAGGCACAGCGAGGGGAGGTCACCCGTATGGTGGTAGCCGCTTACATGAGGATGTCTGCTAGGTGGTCTCACCCAGAACAGGAAGTCAAGGCAAATATCGCCGGTATCCAGCGCCGGCACTAAAAGGAAGGGGTGGACGAGACCGGTAACCCCTTGTCCCCATCCTCCCTTTATTTATTTATCTATTTATTGCCCCTCTCCCCTCGGTTCCCAACTTGTAGATGTCCAAACCTGCTTAACTATAGTTATCGAGTTGCTGTGCGCCAGATCCGAGTCTTCGTACAAATCAGGAAGCATCGACTTTGATCAACTTTGTCTACGGTTCTTTTCGAAAATGGCTGGCTAACACAAGGACCGCTGCACAACCTCAGTGTAAACAAGGCACTCGCTTATCCACTGGGAAGTGGCCGCCGGAAAGAGCAAGAACCTCTGACCTGAGGAGGTTCCTGTATTGATAGAACGAAACCGCCAGAACGTAAGGCAAGAATCCCGCTGCTGGTGCGCCATCTGGAGCTGGCACGCAGACAGAACCCGTTCGTACGGAACCGCTGCTGAGCTTTTGGCGCGAAACGCCAAGAGCGACTTGCTTTGGCGAAATCCGCTACAGACACTGCTCACTCACTACCGACGAGGGACTTCCGCTGTCGCCTCGGCTACCCGAGGCGGACCTCTTTACCCCAAAGCACCACCCTCAGGAAATGCGCGGTGGTTCGGAAGAGGGAATTCCCGTCATGCTTGAAATCGACAACTCGTGACGAAAAGAGACCATGGAGCTGGTTCAACCTTCCTCTGATATCGCCAGCGATTCGAAATCTGGAGGGGAGGGAGCATATCGGGTTTCCCCGACAACGAGAGCCAAGGAAGAAACCCGATGAGATCAAAACACCGAAAAAGCTGCACAACAAGCTTCCTGCAGGCGAGGAATGGACCGGCAGCTTCCAATCTTGAAGCACATCTGTGCAATCGGTCCATACTTGGGAATGCCGGAATCCACGGGATGTGGCAGGGGAACCGATCTCCGTAGGAGGTCCGCAGCAAATACCAGTGATGGAGCAGCAGGAGGACCACAAAATGAGCCAGAGCGTGGGTACTGTGGGTTCTGTGAGCGTAGCAATTGTGGGAACACGGTCGCTTTGGCGTCCTGCCGACTACGCCCAAATTCGTCAATGAAGTTGAGGGGCTGCTGGCTCTGAACGGAAACCCGCATGGCCAAAACGAGTAAGAAAAATCTGGCTGCTCTGTTTTACCCTTCTCTGTAGATGTTATCTCTATTAAGGAGAGAAGGATTCTTTAGCATGCCGACGTGTTAGTCGACTTCATTAGGCTTTTTTGTTTCTAATCTTGGAAGCGGCGAAAAGGTTTCAAGGCTAGGGATGCCACCTAAATCAATAAAGAACTCAGGCAGAAAACTTGAATCGCTTTTTCGGATCTCATGAACCTCTTATTCCAATTATCATGGCACGTTGCTTTTTATTGTATGCAAGTGCTGACCTTGCGCTCCGAAGAGAAACGTCCGGAGCACTCCTTTCAGTGATTCAAGTAAAACTGCTCTTCGTCAGTAATCCGTGCAGGTTTACACTTATTCCGTCCGAAAGGTTTCGCGTTTCTGCAAAGCCCGAGCTCAGACGACCGAAGCGACTTGCTTTCATCTGACCCGAAGCCCGTCGAGGAACAAAAAACTGAGCGGATTCGCGTCCTTCGTCCATCGAGGCAATGGGCGAACAATCGGTAACGCATTCCAGATTTTCGATACGCCAAGCTTGCCAAGTACCTGAAAATTAAGAAGAAGAAGAAGAAAAAAGGAGGACGAAATTCTGCATTTTGGTTGGCATAGTAACAGCAGCTTTATTCAATGCAAAATGGAAAATTTAAAAGGAGAAACATTGAGTGATAACTCAATTTCCGGTAATGAATTCATTTTGTTTCTATCCATTATTTATATTTATTCTGTTATAAGGATGGTGAAATAAACCGTTTCTTGGCGAGAGTTTTTCAAAGCAATACATACTGTATTTCAACCGTGTTTCAACCGTGAAGTGTGAAACTATGTACTGTGTACTATGCATTCAATGATTTAATTTATAGAATGGTCGAAATTATTGGACGCAATTAATGCGTGGACAGCACGATCCAGCATCCAGAGGGGGCAACAAGAATTCTGGTTGCTCTTGGTGGGTATATGTTGGTGCCGGCTAGCGGTTATGTTAACACTACTATTGATTGCCTTCATTAGTTACTGTCTAGTCTGTCGACATATAAACGATTTAGTTGGAAATGAGATGATGAACCGTATCGAATTTATTCTTACATGATACTAGGAAATGTTTGAATAGAGTTGTTTGTCCAAATCCGAGGATAATTGCTTTTGTCTCTGATCGTAAGGGAAAGATGAAGATGCTAGGAGTCAAGTGAGGAAAAACTGCGAAATGGTTCTGGATCCGCCTCTGTGATTAATTAATGAGGTTTTAGCAAGTGCATTTTAGTAGAAGTCAGGATGAATAAGGAAGATAACATCCGCTACGCTTCTGAAGACATTATGACTTTAACAGAATGAGCACTGCAAGAAAATGAGGTTACGAGTTGAATCTGTAGAGTAAGTACTAGATCGTTGAGTGTGGGTCAGGCAGCATACTCTGTACTCTTTCTTAATTACATCTTATGTTCCTTACTCCAATTATTATCAAGGACAAATGCTAGCAATAGTGAAACATTTGCCAGTCTCTCTTGTTCACCTCAGAATGGCTGGCCAAGAAAAGACGGACTGTAGCAAGGGTTGAAAGACTTTTGCTATTGAAAATAATGATTTGATCCATATAGGGGATTTTCTGAGTATGAGCAACATTCCCAGGTAGAGTCTTCATGGACTTATGAACAAAGACTGAAATGTATTGAATTCTTATTTCTAATCTCTGTAGTATCTTCAAGTGATTTTCCTTGATCATTCTTACTCCTAGAATTGAAAAAAAAAAAAAAAAAAACAGCATAGGATTAACATAATCAGAAGAAAAAATAAATATGAAAGCCTTTAAATAATTCAATAATTGCAATAAATCTTGAATTACAACCCATGCGTGGTAACAGGCAACGCAAGAAAACTACTTACGTTGAAATAGCATTCATATTGAGCTGAAAGGAAGCCAAATGAAAGGATTAGTAGTGTATTAATGTTCTACAAAGAGGAAACAGGCCATCATTTCAAATTTCAATGTTAGCACATCGGAACAGTAAGCGTAGTTCTCATTCCTTTCATAGCAATACATGCTAAACATTTCGGTAAGGGTATAAATTGCATAAATATCCATATAATATCAGGAACCAGCCTTAAGATGATGCAATAATGGGCACTGTCTTAAGTTGTGTTAGATGGCTAGAATGAAGACGTTTCTTATTTTGATCACGAGTATCAGTTCATGGAATGCTGCTGAAACGAACATTCAAAAGATCTGAGAAACATATTTTTCCTATATGTTTTTTTTTATTTTTTTAGTAGCATTCAGTCTTATGCTGAATTATCCATTATTATTATTATAATATTCTATTTCACAAATAGATTCCTGTAATGATCTTGTCGTCATTTCTCCGAAAAGATGAGATTGAAAACAAATTCATTTATACTAGTTGAAGGAAATAGGATATCTCAAAGGAAACAGTACAGCAATGGAAAACCAAAGTATAACATTGAAAACTGATGTGATGATCATTTCATAAGTATAAGAATAAATTTTCATTGTCAGAAGACAGTCAAGATTGTGATGTTATTCAAGATGGAGAACCAGTGAAAGCAGGATTGGAACATATCTGCAATCTGGGAAGAATATTAAACAAAAAACAGACAAAAAATACAGCCGATTGCACAGAAACAGATGCGAATGCCGTAATTGAATCCATTGGTCGTTTTCTACATTCAAGAACTTAATAGACAAAAAGGTTCGAAGAGCAACAACAGCCAACAAATAAATTCACTTCAATAAACAAATTCATTTGCTTTTTAAAGCTTCAAACAAAATACAGAATACGGATGTATAAATTCATAGGTAGCCTATTTCCAAAATTTGTATTACTGTCATTTGAAATCTCAATCAAGAATAAAAATATGGATTAGCATCTATAAATATCATTATTCGTGGAATGCAAATATGTTCAGGTGTATTATTTGATTTCAATTTGCATGCATTCCTGTCCTCAGTAAATGAATTGAAAATTAAAAATAAAGGATAGGTAAAGACAAACACATACTGGCTTTTAAAATCGTTGCATTTCTGCAAAAATAAAACCTGAAATTTAGTAATGCTGGCAATTTGTTCTAGTCCTAAGACGCTCACTATTTATTGTACCTATGCAACATTTTGATAAGAAGCAGCATATGTTTAATATGAAACAAAAAATCCTTGCATTCTGGAAACGAAATACGCATTTACGTAACTTACATAATGCAAATGCGTTTGAACGCGGATAAAAAATAATTCTAAATTTCCCTTAGAATGGGAAAGAAAATTTCATTAAGAATTCCCGAAATTGCATATCCCTGAAAATAAAGAAACTACTAGGATGAAATGCCTCACTCATTATGTTTTCTCATTGCTAAGGTCATGCGCCAATTTTATGTAAGCCATTTGCACTTGACATCCCTGTTGTACTTAAACAAATGAATATTTATTAATAAGGTTCCCCAGACGTTTCGTATTGTAGGTAACGTGAGAGTGATGCTTAAGGCTTACTGTTAGCATATTGTGATTCCATGTTCTTGTGCTTGTTTGAGAAACCACACATTATTGGAAATGTAATAACGCCAAGCGGACATTAATGCTTCTTTGTTATCCATCGATGATGGTGTTGTGCATAAACTAAGCTTTTGCAAACTATTTTGTCACACAGCTGAGGTCATCCTTAGTACATCGCCGCTTTCAGTGCTTATGAGTGGAAAACCTTGACTGGTGTAATCATTGTCTGTAACTTTTTGTTCAAAGCAAACATTTCAATCCGAAAGTGAGCTCGTTTTTATCGCAACTTTGTACAAAATTATCGGTTCTTTCCCATTTTATAAATCGAGATTATGGAAGATCCGCGTGTTTGATCACTGATTGGAAATGAAAAAATTGCGATGTGATCGTTCTTAGAGTTACATGGCAGATTTTGATGCAATATATGCATTACAAGATGAAGAAACTGATGCATCCACCATAGGTATACCACCAGTTGGTTTAAGCGAACCTGTGGTGATTAAAGGATCCGGAAACATAACGGTGTAAGCAGTTTCATTCTTTGATAATGTGTAATGTGTGAAATTCTGGCCTTGGTTTCATGGATCACTGTTGTACAGCAACGAAGACAGCTGAACTTCAATGTTGGTTTTGAAATGTCATCGCGGTACATTTATGTTTTTTATTTGTAGATTCGGATTAAGCAACAAATTTGATGAGGAATTCCCTCAGTTACTTTCTGCCAAGGTGAGATGTTTCAGATACGAGATGTTTCAAGTACTACATTAATTTATGGTGTGTAGGTGGCTCCAGAGGAGTTCCAGGCAACTATGTTTCGTATCAATAATGTCTTGCAAAAAACTCTTCCTATCAATATGAAATGGCTCTTCTGCGGCTTTCTGTGCTGTTGCTGTACCTTGGGGTGCTCATTCTGGCCTGTGGTGTGCTTAAGTAAAAGGGTAACTGAATTTCCTTGCGAAACCATTGAAATCTACGCAAGCAGACTCAGGCTACCATTGAGAAGATGTTGCAGTGGGAGAATAGCCAATTGTACCATAAACTAGGATTGCACTGGCGACTTGGACGTCAACGCTGTCAGGCCTCCAATCTGGTTGAATATGTCCTCCTGCTGGACCTGCTACCCCAAGATGTGATGTTGCAACCAGATTAACCTGTGTACTTGTGTGACATATACAACCTTTGTAAATTTTAATTTGCAGGCTGGAGCACAGGGATCACAGCACCCTGTACTTACCAAATCCCTGCACTTTATTGCTGTATTTGCCACCAGGGGGTTGATACAATTCCCGGGCTCCTCGAGGCTGTTTCATAGAGCTGGGGTCCTCACTAAATGTTATAGGCTTACGCTTAACGGATGCTGAAACATGATTTTGTGGTGCTAGGGGTTTCCAAGATGGACTGGGGTTGGCTCTGTAGATGGGGGGAGTGTGGAATAGATCTTTGATAAGGGCACTGATGTTGGATGTTGTCTTAAGGGCGACTACTTTAAGCCTATTTTCTTCAGCTTTTAACTGAGCCCCTGTTTGTACAGACAACGTTTGGCGTAAGCCTTGAATGTACCCTTGCACACTTCGAGCTAAAAACTGCAATCGCTGGCGCAATTCTTTAAGGCGTTCTCCATCCTGCGTGAGAAAGGTGGGTACATGGGCAGCCAATCGGTGAAAGGCTAATAATAGAGCTTCCACATGAGACAACTGCAGAGGTGTACCATCAGCACCATCGGGCAGGGCATCTAAGCTCTCATCGTGGACACTTAGTGAAGGGATAGGCAGGTAGTGCATGAGCACTTGATGCAAGGCAGTCAGTATGGTCTCCCCATCTGCTATGTTGTTGCCCACGTAACCAGCCAGTTCAGCTTGTAGTTTAAGGAGCTCTAGGGATTCCTCACTGCTACTGATGTGCTGCCATTGAGGTGCTACTTGCAGACATAAATAACGTATAAAAGGATATGATGATACTTGAGACTGTGATACATAAGGCACAAGTAGAAAATGGTTATACATACAGAAAAAAAAGGTAGAGCATGGCGAATACACTGTAGCAAACGATCCAGCTGCTCAAGCTCCTCTGGATTAAAAGGTTTGTCGAGTTCAGCTTGTTCAGCTACCAAGTCAACTAAAAGCTGTTGTCCTGATACAGTTCCTGCCAATGATGTGCATTGCAGAATACTCATGAACATGACAAATTCCTCAGCAGTTACGTCCTAACACAAGAAAAATACACTATTTGCATGATAAAACAACAGGAGATACTTGTAAGGCCTTTTTGGTTTCATGCAACAACACTTTCTCAACCTCTGGGGTCATAAAGTCAGGTCCTAAGATTTTAACTTTATTGAGTAGAAATTTGATAGCTCTTTCTCGAACAATATCTTCTCCTCCTATGATTTGGCTAAACAATCCACCCAAAGTACCTGTGCACATACTTTACTGAAAACAGTAGAACAAACATTGCTTACCTTTAGCATCTATCTGGAAGAGAGTCATCAAAGAGTTTTGCACTACTACTAACTCTGAAGCATCATTAGTCTGAAGTAACTGTGCCAAAACGTCAGCCAATTTTGGCAAATATTCTAAGCAGTCCTTACACAAACTTGGGAGATCCCTGATAGCTTGCTTACGAATCTAGCAAAACAAATACCACAAAATAACAAAATACTTGCCCACTTTGCTAAACTGAAACTAATAAGGAAAAGGTAACGGATCTTTGGAAAACAGGCTTATTGAAAAGCCAGTTTAACATTAAAGTAAAGCTTCAAGACTTGAATCTATGCATGCAAAATGTTGCAAATAGATCATGATCAATCTGACTTTTAATAAGCAAGCAATTTCACTAGAGAAACAAAGCTTTGGAGCGTCACTGCATCCGTGCTCCAAAATGCTTAGGAAAAGTTTATGCTTCCTAAGGAATCAAAAAGGATAACACACACACACACACACACACATGCAAAAACAATTAAAACAGTGGCTTACAGCTACATTTTCATCTTCACACAAGTCCAACTGTGCATCTATCGTTCTCGTGGTCAGATTTGGGAAATGTTTGAACAATCTTACAATAAACTGAGAAGCCAGTCTTTTGTCATTGTCAGTTCCTTTCACTGCTCTCAGAATCTCCATGAATTCCTTTTCATGCTTAATGAAAAAAAAAAGCAGAGGAGAAATGAACTCACAACGCTTGGCAAAGGGGTTAATAGGTAATACATATCAAACTCGTAGTAGTCGCATCTTACATACATGCTTGACAAACATTAACTTCCTTTAACGTGCAAACAAGAAAATGTCCAATAACCGACATAGCACAAACCTTATGCACTTCTTTCTTGTTGATTGCATTCGAAATGATTTCGTAATTCTCGTACAGCTTCTGGATGTTGTCCGCTCCACCCATTACTAGTTTCGAATTTTCAGGTGTTAACTGGACCACTTTTTTCAAAATAAATGCTGCAGTTTACGGGCAGCAATGCAGCCGCTATTCAATATCGCTGCGAAAATCAATGCGCTCAGCTTTCTTGTAAGCCCTGCATCATCATATTATGGTTAGAAAATCACAAGAATTCCAAAACAGCAAGGAATAGACGATCAAGAGATTTCTAGAATTTTCTTTGGTGGCACATGCACGGAAAATTAGAAGTCGTGAGAAGCATTCGTTGGACCATCTCCCCTGCCAGACTCCTTTCGAAATCACTGGAATCCTTAAAACAGCATTATAATTAAAAGCTGCAGGAAGAGTTAGCAAGGAAAACTCGAACTTTATGCAGCAGCATCAAGATTCATCACACTGCAACCTTCAGTGAAAGCGATTCAAAGAAAAAGGAAACAAAGCCTGTGTGACTTTCAGGAAGTAAGGTCTGAGATGACTTGCAATGAAGGCACCATGCACTAAGGCTGCATGTTCCATTGCCTGCAAGATTGTTGCTGCAAACATCTGCGGCTAGACACTCCGGATGACCACGACACTCTTTCTGACCCACAGGAATCAGGTTTCCGAAAAAATTCAGTCTTTCCTGATGCACAAGTACACAAAACAGTGGGAGCACTAGAGTCAGAAGAGTCATCGGGCGACAAAATAATGTTGCGAGAAAACGTGAACGAATGAATAAATAAAAGAAAAACTCATCCAATCAAGCTAGGGAGGCATTTTTTTTTTCAAGTAAGAGAAGATAAAAATATTATCATTGTTAAAGGAGCTTTCGTGTCTTCTAGAAAACTTCACAACATCTGAAGATCATTAATGAGGACATCAGACAACAAACATCCTCAGAGTGGAGCAACAGTTTACACGTAATGTAAACCCAAAGATTTCGATTCTTATCAACAGCATGGATGTCTGCAGTGATAAAAAATTCACTAAATAAGAAGCCAAGGTATCTAAAATATTGTGCTGTTTTATCGAAATCCTCAGAATCCATGAAGAAACAAAACCAAAAATATTATTTGCATTCGGTAATTTTGATTCTAGAAATGCGACTGTTAAACACTGTTACCTAATTTGATTCACAGAGAAATTTGTTTGAAGGTGCTGAGAACTCAGATACAAAGTCACAAATATTCCAGAGTTTAGTAAGTATCCATTTTGGTAACGACGTGACTTCTTGAAAGGGGGCATGCAATAACGTAGCATTTAAAATCCAATTCTGCTAATTCCCCATATCATTTTAGAATACAACAGCAATAAGTTACTCTCGATAGTATTGAGTAATATTGAGCTTTGGAACATAAAGCTCAATACTACTATTCAGAGGTTCAACTTTTAACTGATGGAATAAGCTTTAGAAAAAACTGTCGTCGTCTTGCTATTAGTTCTGTCGATAATTTCTACATGTTAGAATGCTAAATCTAAAGAATAACGTACTTTTAGCCATGCTGCAAAAAAGAAATCGCTAAAGATGAGTTCTCACATCTCAAAAGGCGTTTTATGGATGAATAATTCTTCAAATCTTATCCTTTGTTATGAAAAATCTTAGCTAAAATTAAAAAATAATTCTCTTTATCCACACAAATCTTGGTTTGAGCGTGAAAAAGGACGATAATAATTATTTATTGGCAATATATGAGCTGCATTTTTTTCAAAATAAATCCTCCCATTAAATGCTAGGGTACGTCATAATGTATAGAGGTAATCAATTTAACAAGGATCTTATGTAGCGGAATTTAGGATCAACTCAGTTCAAATATGGACAAAAAAAGAGCTAACAAGAGCAACGTTGCTATATACCAAGCTGAAAGCTGTTTTCGACGTCGCTGTCCTAGGTATAGCGCCAACCTCCGAATCCTGATGGGACAAATGAGAGGTTTCTGCTAAAAAGGTTACAGGCTAGAATGAGGAATCTTGCAGCAAATGGAAACAGGAACACAAGTGAGCGCGTGGATTCTCTAAAGCACTGCATTTTCCAAATGAATTAAACAACTGGTTTGCATGAGCGGTTTCTCCAGTTCTGAAAAACACTTCCATAGTCTTCTATGAATCTGGGATGTTATTTGAAGACAGTACTCATGCAAGAATGGAGCTCGTTCCTTGTCCCTCTTCGCGATAGCATTGGTTTTTTTCATCAGGTTATGCAGGGATATTCATCATCAGATAACAACAAAAATACATTTTGTGGTAGAACACTTCGTTCTACCGCGTGCAATAATCCTGACAAGTGCCGGTGCAAAGACCAGCAAGACCCGTTCTGTTAGCGAAGGTGAAGGTAAAATCAGATACAAACAAACAGACAAAGAAGCCAAAGAGTAAAAAAAACTTTTTCTGAGAAGGGATGGGGGGATCGGGGAAGGGATCATTGCTGTCTGCAAGATGTCCTCTGTATCCTGTCCAGGATGCTGGCAAGTTCGGTCCGTATGTTGCCCAGATGGGATAATTTCAAGGAGTTCTTCAGGAGGATAAGCGTCCAATGAATGGTGTCCCTTCCATTTCAGCCTCTTCTTCCCGCGTTCCAGGCTGCCATAATTTTGCAAAGACAGCAGAGAACTGCGAGGGACGCGGCTGGCGGCAGTGCAGCACCAGGCACGAAGAAGAGTTTTAAAATGTCCCTGAGGCAGTCCACCTGGATCCTAAGGATCGCCGCTTGGGGGTCTCAAAGGGGTCAAAGGACAGCACAGTCCAATAGCAGATATAGGAGGTCTCTTTCTTCCCGCACCTGCCCCAATGAACGTCCATGCTATCCTGTGTCCACTGGTGTTTTCACCCAGGTGAGCCGGGGCTTTTATTTTGTAAAAACGTATTGCAGTCGATTGATTTTTAATTGTATTTGTGTTCCTCTCGGAACACATTGTTCGTATTGTTATGCACTTGTTTTCCGACTTGAGTACCGGTAAAGCCTTCTCCACTCGCGAAGGGGACGGGAAAAAGGAAAAAAAAATACAAAAAACGAAAAACAACGCTTGGAGGACGTTGTTTATGGGGAGGGGGCTACAATAGCCTTTTCGGAGGTCAAGCTGCGGCGCGTATCACAGTAAAAGAGGGTATTGCGCTGCCCCACAAACTGGAGATCTGCCAAGAGCCGGTGGACCTCTGGTACGTGGGGAAGCCCCGATATTGTGGACACTGCAATGCAGTAGGGCACCTTCGAAAGAGGTGCCCGAATATTGTGTGCCACCTATGCGGGGAAAAGGGTCACGTTCGGCGCGTGTGTCCGAAGAGCCCCACCCCGGTGCCACCTGCTGCCAAAAATGCGCAGGTGAAAAGAGCGAAGAAAATCGCAAGACCGATTGAAGGAAGTTGCCAGCGGAAGCTGCCAGCACCTCAACCTCCGGCGAAGAAGTCGGAGGAACAACCCTCCCAAGTGGTGGAGGGGGAGGAGGGCTGGCAGCTAGTAAAGGCCCGGAAAGAAAGGGAGGTTCCCATCGAGGAAACGGAAAAAACGGGGAACAAGTTAGATTCAATCGACCTCGTCGTGACGAACGTCTACGTGCCGAGCGGCTTTCATCGGCGTGCCGAAAGAATCGAGTTCTTCGACGTACTGGAGAGCCAATGGCTCAGGAACTCCGGAGCCAGAGTGGCACATCTCGTCGCAGGGGAGTTCAACATCCACCTGCTTTCCAGCGAGACGAGGTCCCTGGCGGAACGTTCGCGCGTGGAAGAGGCATGGATAGTCCATGGATGCGAACCTCTTTTCGCGCGCACCTGGTGGCAGCATCAAGAGCGCGTTGCGGCGGACAGCCGAACAGCGGCAAGACCTTCTGCCGACTGCGAGCGCCAGTGCCGACGGACGGGAGAAAGGCCGGGAGCCTTGGCAGTCGCAGTAGATTTGCATAAAGCATTCGAGTGCGTCAACCAGGAACTCCTTTTGGAGCTCCTGGAGCGTCTTGGGCTTCCGAACCAACACCTCCTGTACTTGCGCTCCTGCTTATCAACTTGAATTTCAGTGGCTCCCGCGTGTACGGCGTGGCCATGCGCAGAGACATAAGACAGAGAGATAGCTTAAGCCCGTTGCTCTTCAGCATCTACTTTGAGTTGGTGCTGATAGCGTACAGGCTGACGCTGGCTGCCCTGCCGAGCTCGTGCCCCGGTACGCCGGCCATGTCGGGGTATGCTGACGATCTTCTGCTCCTGCAGCCCATGGCTTCGGCAGTCGAGGATTTCTTCGACTTGCTGAGCCGCGGGACAGGACTACGGGTGAACAGGATTACGGGGACAGCGACTACGGATCGCTGGTTGCGGTTGATGCAGCGTGGGCAAGATGACCTGATTGGATCCGCCTAGGTATCCCCACGGAGAGGTACCTGAAGTACCTCGGCGTTCCGTTGGGGGACTTCTTCCAGTCAGAAGCCTGTTCAGATCGTCTCCAGAAAGTGGAGTCGGCGATCGGCCCGTTCCTGGAAGGAAAGTTTCACTTCTCCGGACGATAGAAATCCTTGGGTTCTTTGTTTCCACGCCTCTCCACCCACGGCAACTCGCAGTGGGGCGTGTAATTCTTAAGGATAGGGGCACCCCTGGATGGTAAGTCCTCCCTATAAATCCAGGAAGGACTCGGAGTCCGTTCCTCTGACGCTTGGGGAGGGATCCCCCCGGACGGGGGGATCGCACCTCCCACCCTGTTTGTCTCCGAAGGGGAACCCCGAAGGGAATGTCCTTCCTCATTCTCTCCGGAGGGGCACGGTGTGGAACGCGTTCGCGGCCCCCCTCCTTCGCCCCCTGCTTTTTGTTTGCCCGTACCCCGTGAGATGAAACAGAGAACGAAGGGCCACCAGCGCATCGCCCTGTGGGGCGGCGGGAGGCCTCGTGTGCCTCTGGAGGATTTGTGCGATCCACGTCGGGACGGAGGTCTTAGAGTCCTGACGCTGGAGAGCATAAAAACACAGCTGCGGTGGTGTACTCTAGCCATCGCGGCGAAGATGTGGAGCACCCTTTGATGCGTTCCGGCCCGCCTCCTTGCCAGACGTGTGTCCGGGACTGGAGGACTCACGTCTTTTCTTCTGTGCCCCGGCCAGAAAATAAGAAGATGCGGCCTTCTCCTGGGACGCATGGCCACTTTGGCAAAGGAGAACGGTTGGATGGCCTGCAGCCCCGCCAACTCCAGCGTATGGCTGGAAGAAACAGTTGGAACGTGGACGAAGTTAAACCAGCCTAGTGGAGAATCCTGCAGCCGCCTGCGTCCCGGCTTCTACACCCGCTGCACTCTGCGGAACATGATCGAGTGTCTCGCCAGAAGCACGTGGGCGGAGACGACTCCACTAACCACGGCACTGCCATACCTGAGAAAGGCGCTTCATAACAGCCGGAAACCGACGTGGCAACTCACCTGCCGGATAGCGGGCAAGGAGAAGTAGTTAATTGGGTGGACCATGAGGGTACTGGCTGACGCCGCGACCCCAAGCGTTCTCCCGCGAAAAATCCAGAGATGGGGCGAGCTGCTTGGCATCCCGTTGGATTACCTAATGTGGTTCCCGTTATTCAGAGACGCATCCACCCTCCCCCTCAAGTGGCAGGAAACGGCGCTGCTGTTGTTGCACTGGGGTCTTCCCTGCAACGCGAGACGCCACCACTGGACGTTGGGGAACATGGGACAGAACTGTGCAGTGTGCGGGGAGAAGGAATCCCTCCCCCACTTGTTAGTGGACTGCGCTGCCCTCCGGCCCTTGTGGGAACGTTTTGCTACGACCCTCCGTATGCCGGTCGGCAGTATTTCCAGAGACGTTGTGCGACTCCTCTTCGTGCGAGACGCCCTGCCACCAGCCTCAACCGTGGCAGCGCTCTGCTGCCTCCGAGGGATTGTGGCCGCCTGGAGCGCAGCCAACAGAGGAAGCAGCGATAGGGACCCCATCGTACACGCGGGTCGCTACCTGCGAATCGCGATCGGCGGGTCCCATCTGGGAGCTATGACGAGGGACCTCGAGGGCATCCGGGAAAGAATGGTCTCTTCCTCCAGCGGGTTGTGATACCTTCCCGGCCCTCCAAATAGTTTCTTTTTGTTTGTTTCATTTATTTTTCTTTTTGTTTTACCCCCTCTCCCCTCCGCTGCCGAGGATAGTCAAGCCGGTCTGCGAACCGGCTTCCTGGCACGTCTCATCAACTATTGGTCGTAGCGGGGCCTAGTACCGCTAATGTAAAGTGTTTATTAATAAACGCCTCGGCGTGACCGGGTGAGAACTCCCACCTTCCGGCGGGTGAGCCGGCGATCTCGCCTGCGGTGCGGACGCGCCTTGCTGCGCGCGCGCCCATCCGTCTTCCCCCCCTAAAGCCAGGATCCTTGTTCCCTTTCTTCCTTTTTTTTGTTGATTTTCTCTTTGCTGCCCCTTACCCATTCGTTGCGTCACTTTGCCGACGCTTTCCCCTCTGATCGCGATATACGCAGAGCGATACCAAAGATACCCCTTCCCACCCAGCTTGTTTCTTTTTTTTTGTGCCCTTGTCCCTGCCCGTTCTGGACATTCCGTCTTCCCACCCTTCGTGGCCGCGCACCTACCCTTCGTTTCTTGTTGTCGTCGGCTGGCAACTTTTTTTCCCAACCCACTGATTTCCTTTTATAAACGAAACCTCTCAACGTGAGCGTGTGAAAAACTTCAACGTGCGCCTTCTGTCAGGAGAAGGCGCCTCGGTCCACGAGGTGTGCACAGCGGTGCACACGCGCACCATCGACCACGTTTTCCTTGATCGGCATCTGTGCATCGGCTCGCGCAGGCGCGGCAAGGTGCGGTCGGAGCTATCCGATCACTTCCGGATGGTATTCAAAGTTCGGCCACTTAGCAGCGGTTCCCCCTCGATTGCGGACTAGGAAAATCTTCCTGGTGCCGCGAAACCCCTTCCCTCGTTCTTTCGGAGTTTTCAGGCTGCAGACGCCCACGGAGTGGGGCCGCGGCAAACGCTCGGTCCGTCTCGGACGAGCTTTTCCATCAGCTTCCCTTTTTCGCTGTTCTGTCTCGAACGCTATGTCTTTTCAGAGCTGCAGGGTTTCTTGGGAGACGAAATGTTGAGTGAAACTTTAATTTTTCTTCAGACACTCCCCTTGAAGCTAAAATGGTGGCACACGATCGACACGGAAGTACCGCGACACAGGTGGTTCTGTGACGCTTTCGTAGCCCACGTGGCAAAAGTTCTGTCTCACTTTGGTGTGAATGAGGGCACGGGTGCGCGTTGCTTTCCTGCTGAGTGATCCAGCCTCTCAGTATGGCATAGTTTGAGCGCCACGAAGACCTGAGAGTTTGATTGCCTTAGCCATCTTCCCGTTGCTAGTGGCTCCTCTGTCTACCTCCTGAACTGTGCTGGCACCGCACGGAGACTTGTTTCCGGGATCGGCCCATTATGTGCAATGGAATTGCCCGTGGAGCAAACGAATCTTCCTCCGCCTATTTGCGGAATGTTTCTCTTCGTTCGCGAGCCTCTTCTGCTGCCGAGGAAGTTTCGCAACGTAGGGTGCTGCCCAGTTTCACGCTCAGCATGGCTCTTCCTTGATCGGGATGCTTTCCTGCCAGGGATTGCCGAGCGTGCTCTCTTTGCAATGCCCTCACGAAGGACGCAAATGTTCTCCTATTTCTTCTGAAAGTGACGCCTTCAATCGTTCTGGAAGGCGGATTTATAGCACGTTTCCCCTCGAAGCCTTTCTTCTTTTAATCTACAACTTCTGTATCTCTTTGGTGTGCCTAGGAATTTTTTCAAAGCAATGGACTGCCATGTGTTCTCAGGGATCCCTATCTGAAAGCGATTCCAAGATTTTCTTCTGGACCATGTCCTCAAGAGTTTCTTGTGCCCGTTTGTTCACCTCACTGCCTGGAGGGGTGAGTAACGGAAGACACCTGTTCATAATCAGCGTGACCGATTCATCCGCCAGCTTTAACCCTCCCAGGCAATTCTTCGTTCTCTCTCTATGTAGGTATTCGTCTCCATGCAAATCTTGTCTTCCGAAAAAGAAAAGAAGCTACACTGCCAGGACCACTAGCGGAAAGTGAGGGTGACTGTCCTCTGTTATCTTTTACACTAGGATGGGCTTCATCGCTTAAGAGTGAAGCTGCAACTACATCAGGCTTTGCCCCTTTCCCAGCTATACTCGATACAGCACGTAATGCCATTCTCCTCCTGTGAGGTTCAGAACAATTTCCAAATCTTGGTGATCCTCACTGTCTTCTCGAAACTCTTACATAGAAGCCTTGCGTTCTTAACCAGAGAAAGATAGGTAGAGATTAGGGATACTTCATGATTGTATATTTAGCTTCTGTTCTTTTTACGTTGAACGTGTGCGAAAAAACCACATGCTCGTTAAATCGTCAAATCAAGAGTCATCAGGGGATTCTTAGCCCACTACAGCAGGGAACTGTGAAAGAAGAGAAATTCAGTATGTCTGCTGCGGCTCATGAATCACGTGCTTGATGGGGACCAGCTGATTCTCTTTCTTCATGCTACCTCTCTGCATTGCCTGCCAGCCAGTATCTTCTGAAGTCACAAGCGAATTGAATGTCCAGTCGATAGACGCTTCCTTGGTGTCGGCGTTTTTCGAGATCTCTTTATAGAGATCCAAATTCCACTCGCTCTGTGGCAGTGTTTTCGTTCAGAATTTCTCTTTCTTCCGATGAACAGGTAACCCTCAGAATCGGGCAGAATGAAATGCTCTTTGTATGCTGTTTTTCAGTGACCAAACATTACAGTCACTGAAAATTGCAGGTAGATATATTCGAAACAGGTGTCGTGTTCTGTTTCAGGTTCTTGAAACTCCACCGTTTTACTTTGCTAAACTTCTCATCGGTCATGTCACACGTTCGCTGACTTTAATTGAAGACGGGTTTCACATGCCAAGTGCTATCGCCGCTTTTGCGATAGCCTTAATGTCATTGAAGGTATCTCCATTCGTGCTTCCATTCCATCGGTCTTCCTTCTCCTTTATTCCCAGATGTCTTCAATGAATTGGTCAAAAGGTACTTATGGCGATGCACGAACCGCTGTTCTGAATGCATTTGTGAATTCGGTATTCTTATTGCCACTTTGTTTCTCCCTTTCTGGGAAGCTCTGCAAAGTACGCAATGTAATCGATCATGTATGTTCAAGCCGCAAATCCATCCCTCTTTGTGCATCCATGAAATGTCCAACTAATAAAAAACCTCCTAGAGATGATTAAGCTTCCTGAGGAGATTCCGATTCGGAACATGCAAACAAGCTTTCGAAGCTATATCCCAAGTCCAAACCGTTTGCTTCCCCGCGTGTACGGCGCGAACTTTCCCGCCACGTGGGAAACGGAAACCACAGGTGGCGACGTTTCAGAAAGCACGCCGAGAGGGGCCGACGCTCTCCGGAGGCGGCCTGGAAGAGAGCTACCAGAGGGAACACCGGCACGCCGAAGGTTCTCGAAAAGCTTCGTCTCGAAAGCCAGGGAAATGTCCCCACGTTCTGAGATTCCATGATTGCAAGTAGGTTGGGCAAAGCAGCTGTTCGAGTGACGTCACTGTAAGTGTGAACGGAAGCGATGTGGAGTTGGAGCGGGTGGTTTGTAACTCACGCCTCAACCCCGCGACATCGTGACCACGGGAGGAATTCCGCGGTACTCGCCTGAAGCTCGCTCGCCTCGCCATCATGACGAACGGCTCCCGTGCGTTCCAGGTGACGTTGAGACAGCTCCCTCTTCGTTCTGGTCCACGCCTAGCAGCGGATGCACCGCGTCTCCCTCCTTCTTGCTGATGGCGCCGGACTTTCGCGAAAGCATTACGATCGCCGATGCCTTCTCCCGCTACCCACCCCAATCTGCTGGGAACTAGTAATTAGTTGAAACAGGAAAAGCAAAGAAACGCGGATTCGCCCGTTTCCATGGATGCCCAATTTTTGGCCCGCTCCACCCGCGCAAGATGCAGGCTTCCATTCTTGTTTTCCTGGTCAGAGATACCGGAAGAAGCGATGCTCGAGGCAACTGAGTTCCTCAAATTCGGAACAGCAATGGCCTTGGATGATGGTTCGTTCGTCGCTCCCGTGCAACGTTAGCCCGGGTTTCTCACCTGCGTGAAAGAGTGAGCGCGCTTCTGACTATCCCGATGTGGCCACTCCCTCTCGTATCCAGACTTTTTGTCTGCCAGATGGAGACGACGGGAGGCGCTTGAGGGATCGTGAAAACGTTCCCAAAAGAGCAAACGTGCTGAACGCGAGACAAGAGAGAACACAGTCCGTCGTCGACTGAAAGTGTTTCTCGAATGCTGGAAAATTCGAACCCGAGATCGGGCGATAGAATGTCGGACGACGAAACAATGATGTGTGTCGTCACGGCAGCGAGACCAACGTTCAGCAGCGGATGGGGGCAGATGGCGCTGTCGCGACCGGCGGTGCGCGGGCGGCGATCCGCGCCTGCGCGCTCGCGAGCCGCCGTCGATCCGCGGACGCTGCATGTCAGTCAGCCGTGGGCGGCCGAGCGCGAAGCACGGCGCCCGCCACCGCGTGCCGACCGCGAACGCGTACGTGGGATCGCCTGGTCGCAGGCGCGCCATGAGGGGCGCTTGCGGCTGCTGGAACGCCGCGACGAAGTGTTTAGCTGCGTAGTTGCCACGAGAAGGTTTCGTTGCGTGGCAGCATGGGAACGCATGTTGACTGCAAAACGCTTGCAGTGTTCTTCCAGAATTTCGAAATATGTCCATTTGTGCTGTTCCCTAATGCACTTCAATTCAACCTGGAATGGAGGAATTGTGTAATGATTGAAAGTGAATCCTCCACAAAGTTCCCTCCTTTGCAGCGGCACGTCCGAACCAATGCAAATTCATAACTGTTTTACCGTTCGATTCCGAAAGATAGTGGGATGCACGCTGCAGTTAAAAATTAGACTAACTCCAGGATTGGTGCGGCTTCCCAAGAACAAAGATAGAAAGAAAGAGCGAAAAATGCAACCACTTTGCAAAGAAAACGGGAAAACTCGTGGTAAAGGCGCACAGCGGAGAGATCCGTCATCTTGCTGATCGCGAAATCAGCTGATTCGCGAATGTCAGTCACCCGCAACCCGCCTACAAGCCTGGAAAGGGGATCCAGGAAACTGAGCAGGTGACTTCTCGGATCGTCTAGGCTTTAACGAAGAAATGTTATTCCATAGTAACGGTTCAGACACTTCATGCTGTTTGTGATCAGGCAGCTTCCACATAGCGTGACACCCGTCGGATGACGCGAACATTCCATCAGCTGGAGAATGCTTAGCGAAGATCGCCCAACTGGATTCCATGTGTTGCTGTTGTGAGTCTGCATTTTTCGTCAGAATGCATCCCGACAGGTTAATCGTATCCAAATTGGAAAAACCGCCAGCGTGTGCACACGTCAATATGCACAGCTGAACGCAGGTGTGCAAATGAATCAACGCATCCCCTGTATAGCAGAACGAGCCTCTTGATTTGCAAAAGTGCATGTGAGCATTAGACTCGTGTCTTGAGTTACATGGACTTCGATAATCAAAAGATCAAGTCCTTGATCCAACTTGGTACACGGTATTCGGCGTTCATTCGCAATCAAAGGCATGTATGTCGATTTCCACCAAGGGATAAAGGTTGAAGTACTGGGAGAAAGAAAGAGACATTACAGTATTGACACATTTGTTTGTCCATATGTATTCAAGTTGATGATAATAGGCTGATGCTCACATCTTCCATGAGCGGAAATCATATCGGCATCTGTAGCCTGCTATCACCCACGATCAGGCTGAATTTGTGTCATTTGAAGGGGAGGATGCTGCATATCAAGCACTCCGGGAGACCCTTCACGTCCACAGGCGAGTTTGCGAACATCTTGTTCCAACGTGCAAGAACCTTGGATGAACCATTCGGGATGGTAGGTTCCTTAATTGCCGAGTTGTCTCCATGCACCCAAAAGATTGCGTTTTCTTTCTGTGCAGCACCTCAAATCCACACTTCTTCATCTTGGTACTTCCTTGCTGGCTTTCTGGAGAGCAACACAAGTGCGAGGAGAGAGCGGAGTTGGTTCGCATCATGTCCTTGCGTGTGAAAACTTCCAAGTGATTTCCTGTCGGCCTGCCGCTTGCTTGGTTAAGTGGAGCGATCCGTCGTGAAAGGAAGGGCACGTGTGTGAGGTGGCGGATCGCCGCGTTATAGGGAGGCGCGACAGCCTGATCCCACACTCCCACAGCATCTACTTCGAATTGATGCTGGGAGCGCACCACTTTACTCAGACATCGCTTCCGAGCTCGTGACCGAACAAACTGTTGAGTGCTTCTGGAAGCCAACTCCGTCGGGAGGTTGCACTTTTGCAAGAGAACACCTGCATCTTCGGCGTCCAAGCAAAGTGAGGTTTGACACCTCCGTCACACGGAAAAATGCAAACGATAGCTGCCGACGGAAACGGTCTTGAGCATCGCGAAACAAGTGAACCCTGCAGAGCAGCAACTGACCATCCTGTTTCTCCAGACAGTCCAAAGCGCCTGCATTTACTCCGAAGAGGCAAGACAGAGCAGAGCAGATTCTGCATCCGCTGCTTCCTCTCCGCGGAGCGTCCCATCCCAGAAGAGCGCCTGATCTCGAGGAGGTATGCATCCGAGTGTGTTTCTCGCGCACACGAGGTCATGCAGGCGACAATGGAGTGCACAGGAAAGTTCACGTCTGAAAAGCGAGGAACGTGGAGCGAAGGATGTGTGCAGGAAGTATGCAATTCTTGTTGACATTTTCGGGTTCCTCACGTAACCTTTGGCTATTGCAGAAAGCACGCACAAAGGCAAATCAGCAACCGCTGTTCTCTAGGACAGCATGAAACGCGTTTCCTGCGGACGTGCGTCAATTGCAGCGATTCACACGGCAATGCTCACTGCTTGTGACCGTGAGCAAGAGCAGCAAGTTTTGTACAGGGAAAATACATCGCCAAGTCACAGTGCCAACGTACATTGACGTTAGGCTACATCGTGGTGGCTATTCGATCCCCACGGAGACGAGTGTTTACATGGGTCACGAGTCATACACACACAACTTCAAGGGGCGGAGCAACTGGTAGGAAAATTGGCAGGGGAAGCATGCAACGGCATCGCTGCCCTGCAGATGTGGATGCACTTCTGCCGCACGTTGAATATCGTGGGATACAAGTGGAAATAAATTCCTCTTAAGTTGATGCCACCGTTCTCCTGGCTAGAAGACGAAACGAAGATTTCGCAGCGTTGTGCTAGGAAATGTGAATCAATCTTGTTCTCCTCAATCTGGAATAGTACTCGAATCGTGGTGAGTATCGTGGTTCCAAATACCTCAACCTCGCGGAGTTTGGAGGTGAAATGAAGGGTTCCTTTATCTGTGGTTATTGTGATTGTGGGAGGATTCCTCGCCTCGTCGCATAACGCCTTCTAGGCCGTAAAAATTTGAATCTGCTGATTGCTCACCTACCCCCGGTTAGAATTGGAATTCTCCGGTTTCCTTCGAGTCCACAATTTCCTAAAAAACCTTGAAATACTTCCGTAAAAGGCCGAAATTGAATTGCTGGAAGTCAAAAGTCGCAAGACACCTTGTTTGCAGAGCGTGCGAGAGTTGATCTTCAGTATGGAAAACGAGATGTTGAGATCTGTGAATTGACCGTGGGTGCCCGAGGGTACACCTTTCCTGGGAACGACCACGTGCATTTGCTGGAAGGAAGTAGGAACACCATGGAAGTCAGAAACTCGGGCAGAGGCATCCCGCTGGAGAAATGTCCAGCAGCTACATTATCTAAACGAATCACGGACAGCATGTTGCAAGGAATATCTGACCATGAAGAGTGACCTCAATCAGATGCTTTGTCCACACATTCTCCGACAGCGGAGGATCAAGGACAGTCTTGGTGGCACGAAAGAGGGAAGAAATTTGGAATCAATGATGAAGAGACTGTTTGAATGCGGCGTGTTGGTGTGCCGTGACAGCAAACGGTTGATCGACGAAAACCTTACTTTTACATCGACATATGCGGGTTGCGGTCTCGATGACCATATACGATTCGGCTGTGGCGTTGTGCCCAAAGTTAGAATGCAGTCTGCATAAGTGCTTTTACTCTCTCGGAAGAAAATCAGAGAGAGAGTGCTTCAGCAGTTGCGATTCGTCTCGAGTGAATCCACCTTGAGGGAAGACGATGGACGTGCAATGTTGATCCACGGAGAGGGTGAGAGCAAGTGAACACCTGAAAGCACGCAGGAACCGGACGATCATAGCGTAGCTGCAAGAGACCACCAGATCAACTCTTTTTCACAAGGCCTACTTCCTTCCAAAACGGTGGAGATGATGATAAGGGATCTGTGAAACCGAAGCACCTCGATGCTCCTTCTCGAAGGACGCGATTTGCCTTGAGGAAATCGAGCACGGCAGTGTGCTCCTCAATCTCGTCCTTTATTCGATGAGAATCTGCTGGCAACCTGTTGCTTGTTTGTTCCATCACGAAGGAAAGCGCTGTCGCCGATGGTGACGATCGTTGCTGAAGTGCACGAAAAAGAAGAACAAAGGCTTCGGAGAAAAAAGATCCGAAGTTCAGAAGTATCCATGAGGATGACGGATGGTGCGAAATGATTTGATTCGGTGAGAGTATGAAAGACATCACATAACCGTGCACAAGACGTCCTTTCTAGAAAGCACATTACCACTGAATATTCAAGGAGAACGTTGCAGGCATCTGCGGGTACGTGGAGATGACTTGGGAGAACCAGGTTTCCTCTCTATGAGAACCACTGTGTAACGAAGGTGACACTGCAAGGATTCCCTGGGAGGATGACCCTTAATAAACAACTCTCGTGTAGCGGAAGTAAAGCCAATTTCTGGTTGACCACAGTCAGCGCTCCGATCTGGAAATAAACAACGGCCAGTGCGATGTGCAGTCCACCCTCCTTCCGCTCCCGGAAGACTCGAAGGATTGGCACGGCCGCAAGGCGTATCGAAGGCGCGTGGCGAAATGCGAGGCTGCTGGGAACGGCGACCTTTGCGTACGGGGCGTGGCGCACGAGCGAACTCTGCGCGAGCGAGTGACCGCCTCGATCAGCGTTGCTCCGCAGAAGTTGGCGGATAGCTTAGTGCCGCCTGGCCACACTTCCCGACAGATCCGATATGGCCACCCGACCACAATTCCCGACGGATCGAACATTCCTTTCGCGGCGCGTGCAGAGGGCGCCGACAAATCGACTCCCTACGCGACTTCGTTTCCCGAGTCCATCAATCCTTATATCCCTGAGAGCGCCGTGTATCCCAAGGGTCAAACTCACACGAAAATGATCTCTTCCCTGTTTTAGAAGATGATCCTGTGCAGCCTTTCCAATGGTGCCGGACTTTTCCACGCGTGGAGAAGTGTGGACATATTGGTTTCAGTATCTTTCAAGGAACATAGAAAAAGCGACACATTGGGAATACATACACGTGTCGCGGGAATGGAGGTTTTCTTTCCTTTTTCGGAACTAATCCAAGGTGTAAAATTTTTGGGTACTCCGTCAAGTGTAATGAATGTCGCTATCTCTGGTATTCCCATTCGTATACGCACGGAATGAACATGTCAAGAAAATTAGCATAAAGATTTCCATTGAACATTTGTTTTTTTAGAAGTGCGTTCCTTCAGTTTCTGTTCAGGAAGAACAGCTCAAGGATTCCCACCGCCGCACAGGAGCAGCTTGTGTCTTGGATGCAAGCAGCACTGAGTCTGCTTGGCTAGTTTCCTATCGACGCCGTTATGAAACCTTCAACCTTCCATGCTGACAGTTAAGAGAGGAAAAAGATGATCCGTTTGTTCCCAGCAAACCGGGAAAACGGAGGTGTTCCGCTCGAAAGTATGCCACCACGAGTTCCTGGAGAGTTTGAGCTGTCGCCTTTCCTGATAAATCTGCATATGCCAAATCCGAAAACTCGACACCTGCTTAAAAGAAAATTCATTATCGTGCTAAGCCTCGTGGGAAGCTGTACATCTGCACCTTCATGTCCTAAAGGTTCTATCCGCTCATCTACTTTGGAAAATTCTCATCTACCTAAGAAGTTTCTTAACAGTCTCCACATGTTTGCTTGCTGTAAGTAGGAACATTTTTGGGCTCTTTCGAAACCCCCTACCGATATTGTAAATCTGAAAACACAGGCAGGCATCTTGTCATGTTTTCTCTCCATTTGATGCGAAACTTTATACAACACATCCCAGCCAAGAGCAGCTTTCAAAAGGCAAATGACAAAACACATGGTGTATGCATAATGTTCCTGGAAGGAATAAGCGGCTTCCTTTTTAAGCTATGCGATGAAAGGATGTTTTGAAAATAAGACTCATGATATTCGTTGCTCATTTTCCGTAACTAGAATGGATAAAGAAAGATTTGCTCACTCACTACCTTCCGCCAAAGGACTTTCCTCTGCGCCCTCCGAGATGCCATCACGGAAGCAGTCGCCGACCGCAGCCCATAGGTAGGAAGAAAGCGCGGAAAGTGCACTTTCCCGACTTGGAAGCCAACGATCCCCCAAGCGCACCCAGTCGTTGCCAAGAGGGAGAGAAAAAAGCTAGGGACGAGGAGAAGAAGAGGCCACATCGGGATAGAAAGAAGCGTCTGCTTCCTACCTCGTATGCGCGCCCAATTGAGTAACAGCCCAGTGGGCTAAGGACGAGCATGACCACTTTGACCAGCAGCTGCCTCCGTCTTGTGCGATGTGGCCACGCAGTCGGCAGAGTTCAGTAGCGTGGGACTGCACGGATCGCAATGCCTAAGGCAATCACATCGGAAAACTATATCTGCCGGCCGAAATCTCGATTCTGCAATTCTCTTTGCTGCGTGGCAAAACTGGAGGCTGGATACCTCTTTTCAATGGCTTTGCTGAATTGCGGACGATCCGCAGTCGGGATGTCCTCGAGGTGTGGTAGGATGTGCTCTGCTCTAGAAACGAGCTTGTGTTCCGAGGGATGATCTTCCTTGCAGCAATGTTGTTTGCGACGCTGAAGAAGTTTCCCATGACGACAAGTTATGGGCAGCGAAGAGGGAAGTCCTCTCGTGCTCATCAGCAATTCATCTACCCGTAATGAAGAATTTACATCCTATGAACACAAGTAGTTCCATGTGCATATGTTTAACACGTATAGGAAGCTCACAAACATTAAAGTTCCTTGTACATTGCTTGCAATAAAATGTACTTGTGTTTACAAAAAGATATATATTGGTACATGTAAGTAGAATGTATATGAAGCGAGCGAATGTGTACAGTGTTTCAGAATGCCAGTATGGTAAAGAATCTATGGGAAAAGGAGAGAAACGGAAAACTCATGGAACAAGCAGAGAAAAATCTTCCAATTTCGTTCCAAAAACTGCGGAAAAAATTTTTGAGCAAATGGGGGAATGACGTTGCTTTCGGGAATGCGAGCCCACGATGAATGTATGTGTTCACAATTGAGGTATCCCATGTGAATATCATCTTTAGTTTGCTATGTGTGCAGCCATGTTCTCAACGACCAAAAAAAGCATATAGGCCTTTATCTGTCAGCAATTTCAACGTATAAGTCAATGCCAATTCTTGAATATGTTGCTGCTATGTGTTAGTTGATAAATAATAATGTTTGTTTCCTGCTGAAGTTTATTTGCGTATTAATGAACATATGAATTTCTCTTAAGATTGGCCGGCAGCTTTGGTTTCGTCAAACTCACTCGACTCCAGAATCCGGGATTGAGAACTGAACTCAAATGGCGTCTCATGAAACAGAGGACGAACAAGATGAGCGGACGACACTCGTGCCAGCAGGACCAGTCCGTTGCTTTTTCCGATACCACCAAATCACAAACCTTAATAAGGGAACAAATGCCACGGGGTAACGAAGCTGGCGGCGAAGGAGTAGTAAACTGAGATGGCAGACCAGCAGTAAAGTGGGGATTAGAAAGAACCACATTTCCCTTCCCATGGATGGCGTAGCGTTTGAGGGTCTCCTCGGGAATCACTCTCACACGGTAGCATGCAGGCCGCAGCCAGGAGAGGAAGTGCGCGGCGCCAGCTGTGCGACAGTTGTCCAGGAATGCGGAAGGAGGCATCCATACTACGAGCGGATGCGTTCTTCGAGGGGCAGCGTCCCAATGGACGCCGGTGCGCTCCGTAGTGGTCGTGCTCCGGCCGGCAAGCGTGCGAGACCCTGGCGCCAGAGAGCAGCTGCTGCTGCTCCGACTGCCCTGCTGCTGTCTGCACATGCAGGTCCTTCTACACGGCATATCCCGCAAGCTTCTGCACTATCAGCTCCGCGCTTTGCTCTTCTTCGGGCACTTCGACTACGCTGTGCAACTTCGTGGGGTGTCGGAAATACCAGCGGAGGGAACGTCTGTTCTGGATTAGGAGGCGAAGGTGGAACCTGGTCCACTTCCTCCTCGTGGGATTACCAAATTTGTCAAGCATGCCTGGAAAAACAATCGGACAGGTAAACATGAAACCACTCCTCTTGTTCGCGCAGGGCGTTCAGATAACACGCATGTGGAGTAGGGTGTTCCCATTTTCCTCGCGCAGGCAGCGAGCGTTGCACGGAAAGTTTGGCTTCTTTCGAGGTCGCATGGCCGCGGAAGCGCGTGCGCCCGCACGCGGCCTGCCCGCAGGCGCAGTGCGCTGCCGCGAGCCGCCGCCGAACGCTCACGGCCGTGTTCGCCATGAGCGGGGGCGCGCGGGACGCATGCGCGAGCGAGTGCGGCCAGAGGACCACAGGCCGCGCGCTCGCAGCTGCTGTCTGACGTCGTGATGGACGGCGGTACTCACTGCGGGAGGCTGGAGTCGATCCCTGGGTCCGATGGTACGTCTGGCGTGCAGTGGAAACGTTCCCAAAAGAGCAAACGTGCTGAACGCGAGACAAGAGAGAACACAGTCCGTCGTCGACTGAAAGTGTTTCTCGAATGCTGGAAAATTCGAACCCGAGATCGGGCGATAGAATGTCGGACGACGAAACAATGATGTGTGTCGTCACGGCAGCGAGACCAACGTTCAGCAGCGGATGGGGGCAGATGGCGCTGTCGCGACCGGCGGTGCGCGGGCGGCGATCCGCGCCTGCGCGCTCGCGAGCCGCCGTCGATCCGCGGACGCTGCATGTCAGTCAGCCGTGGGCGGCCGAGCGCGAAGCACGGCGCCCGCCACCGCGTGCCGACCGCGAACGCGTACGTGGGATCGCCTGGTCGCAGGCGCGCCATGAGGGGCGCTTGCGGCTGCTGGAACGCCGCGACGAAGTGTTTAGCTGCGTAGTTGCCACGAGAAGGTTTCGTTGCGTGGCAGCATGGGAACGCATGTTGACTGCAAAACGCTTGCAGTGTTCTTCCAGAATTTCGAAATATGTCCATTTGTGCTGTTCCCTAATGCACTTCAATTCAACCTGGAATGGAGGAATTGTGTAATGATTGAAAGTGAATCCTCCACAAAGTTCCCTCCTTTGCAGCGGCACGTCCGAACGAATGCAAATTCATAACTGTTTTACCGTTCGATTCCGAAAGATAGTGGGATGCACGCTGCAGTTAAAAATTAGACTAACTCCAGGATTGGTGCGGCTTCCCAAGAACAAAGATAGAAAGAAAGAGCGAAAAATGCAACCACTTTGCAAAGAAAACGGAAAAACTCGTGGTAAAGGCGCACAGCGGAGAGATCCGTCATCTTGCTGATCGCGAAATCAGCTGATTCGCGAATGTCAGTCACCCGCAACCCGCCTACAAGCCTGGAAAGGGGATCCAGGAAACTGAGCAGGTGACTTCTCGGATCGTCTAGGCTTTAACGAAGAAATGTTATTCCATAGTAACGGTTCAGACACTCCATGCTGTTTGTGATCAGGCAGCTTCCACATAGCGTGACACCCGTCGGATGACGCGAACATTCCATCAGCTGGAGAATGCTTAGCGAAGATCGCCCAACTGGATTCCATGTGTTGCTGTTGTGAGTCTGCATTTTTCGTCAGAATGCATCCCGACAGGTTAATCGTATCCAAATTGGAAAAACCGCCAGCGTGTGCACACGTCAATATGCACAGCTGAACGCAGGTGTGCAAATGAATCAACGCATCCCCTGTATAGCAGAACGAGTCTCTTGATTTGCAAAAGTGCATGTGAGCATTAGACTCGTGTCTTGAGTTACATGGACTTCGATAATCAAAAGATCAAGTCCTTGATCCAACTTGGTACACGGTATTCGGCGTTCATTCGCAATCAAAGGCATGTATGTCGATTTCCACCAAGGGATAAAGGTTGAAGTTTGTCACCGGGATATTCCGTGGCATTTATTATTCTAATTGGTGACGAAAATCAGATAATAAAGCCTTAAAAAAGTTTTTTGTGAGGGAACACTCGGTTCTCTTACGCTGCAATATTCTCGCTACCCGGTCATTAGACCGGCGAGGTCCTCTCCCCAGGCGCGGGGGAGGGGGAAAATAAATAACAAGGTAACAAAAAGGGAAACAACGGGGAGGGGGAATAGTTATATGGGGAAGTATAGGGCAGGGAGGGGATCAATGAGCGCCTGGGTAGGTCCTCCGCATCCTCTGCAGGATGCAGACAAGTTCCGTTTTTGTCATTGCTAGTAGACGCCACCTTGTCGCCGTTTCCAAGGAGCTCGTCGTCCAGTGGATGGCGTCCCTGCATCTTGGGCCTCTTCTTAACGCGTTCCACCTTTGCACGATTCCGCGCACGCAGCAGAGGACTGCTAGAGACGCAGCGGGGCGCAGGCCGTCACGCAGAAAGAGGCGACGCTAAATTTACTTAGGGTCGCTTACTGGAAGATGGAAGAATGGGGCGATTCGACTCCAGAGTCCAACCAGGGCGACACACTCGAGGGTGAGATGCGGAAAGGTTTCTCTTTCACCGAAATCGACACAGCGGGTATCCACATTCCCCAGTGTCCAGTGAGACAGGCGTGCTCTGCTTAACAGTCTCCAGTGCAGAAAAAGAAACGCCGTCTCCTGCCACTTTAACGGAAGTGTGCCGCAATCCCAACACGCTTGGGGCCACTTCACCTCCTCCGGAGGTATTCCGAGCAGCTCTCCACAGCGCACACGTCCGTGAGGCGGGACGCTCGGGGTGGCAGCGTCCGTTAGCTCCCGAGTCGTCCACGCCTTAAAAGGTTTTCTCTTGCCTCGGATGAGGCAGGACACTTCTCACGATGTGCGCTCATTGCTGCTCCTCATGTTTTTCATGGAGGACAGAACAGGGGCAAGGAGGGTGAAAGAAGCCCACAGAAACTTCCGGGGAGTGTTGATAATCTCCTGCAGCGGCTGTCGAGCGTACGGTCCTCGGCGTAGGCAGTTGTATTCCGCCTCGCTCGTGCCGCTAATCTTAGCCCACGCGGAGACTGACACCTGAAGCAAGGCAGTGCAGATCGCGGAAAGGCAGGAAATCCAGGTATTCTCCATGAGCAGGGCGATTATCTGACGCAGATGAGAGCCACAGTTGTTACCGAGGCTGCGCTGGTAGGCCACGAAGATCGAGGACAATCCTTCGCAGCCGGTCACTCTTCTGGCAAGGAGTCGTGACGGTTCGCACCATGGCGTCATCCATAAGTTCGCCGCAAGGGCTAGCTTCCGAAGGTTGATTTTTTTTTGCATGCGCTCCCTCGTCAGGAGGCCCAAACCACCGTTTCTGCGTGGAGTGCACAAGTCTTTCAATCGGACTCGCGACCTCGCTGTGCCCCAAAGGGCGGTCTTCAAGAGGGCTTTGGTCCGTGTCTGTATGATGGGAGGGGCGGGGCAAACAAAAAGTAAGGAGAGAAGGAAGGGGGCCGCGAACGCGTTCCACACCGCGGCCCGCTTTTGAAAGTACAACTTGTCGTTCCGCAAGGGGCCGATCGCCAACTCCACCTTTTGGAAACAGTCGGACAAGGCTTCTGCCGCTCAGAAGTCCCCCAACGGAACGCCCAAGTACTTGAAGCACCTGCCCGTGGGGATCCCCAAGTGGATCCCGTCCGTACGTCCGGCCCACGCCGTATTGTGAAAAAGCAGTGGTGATTTTGGAACAATTGAAGATTTCTCTCTGTTCACGTCGAGGCCTGTTCCGCGGCGCAGCAACTCAAAGAAATCTTGGAGCGCGGACGCAGGGGTGGACCCGGGGAGCAGGAGCAGAAGGTCGTTGGCGTAGGCCGACAGGGCAGGCGTGCCGGGACACGAGCTCGGCAGGGTTGCAAGAGTCTCCCTGTATGTCCGCAGCAACAGCTCGAAGTAGATGCTGAAAAGCAGGGGGCTCAGACTGTCACCCTGCCTTATGCCACGCCGAACCCAGTCCTTCTGCCCTGCAAACGCCGCACCAACTGCTCACCCCAATGGATCAGGGTGAGCAGGAGGGCGAATTCCGCCTTGCAGTCGCCGACCCTGAACAGCCCGCTCCCATGGAGGAGAACAGAAAGGTAGGCGCGACCCCATCTGCGAGAGACCCGCCCAACGCGCCGATAACAATGGAGGAGGGGGACCAGGTGCCCTCAGCACCCCCTCCTCCACCTAGCGTTCCGTCGCAACAGGTGGCGGACGTCGCAGTGCAGCGTCGATCGACTTAATCGTCACAAACGTGTACGCCCCCAGCGGAAAAAAGGGGTACCGGGAACGCACAGTGTTCCTGGAAACATCGATGCGCAACAGGCTTGCGGAAACGAATGTGCGGAAGACTCAAATGATAGCGGGAGACTTCAACCAGTGCGGACGTGTTTTTCCTCGCTCTCGTCTCCGGGCTTTCACTCGCTTCATCCTGGTGTCGAGCATTCTGACGACGATGTCGACCAACCCCGGAGCTGCTGAAGTTGGAGGAACAGCATCCGGATGTGCAATCGCGGAACCGACGGCCGCCTCCTCTTCGTCTGCCTCGCCAATGGCGAGAAGTTTCGCTGACGTTGCTGCCGCAGCAGCCGTCAAAGGGGGACCCCCCGAAAAGACGGAGTGGCGGGCTGACGTAGCCCAGGGCTGTATCCCCGCTCTCCGTTATAAGGTGAGCGAGTGTCTTTCTTCTCGCGACGTGGGTCGATTCAACGATGAATTGACCCGAATAGGCGTGCGGGAGGAAGAACTTCTCGCCATTATGCCCATTAAGAGCAATGGTTATTACAAGTTGCGAATCAAGGACGCGGCACTTGTGCTGCGCTTGCTACGCACTCCGATATCTATCCGTGGGAAGAAGGTATTCCCAACCCCCATGGACCATTCCTTCGTGATTGAAATGTGCGACGTAGAGTCGAACATATCAGATCACGATCTCAGAGACGCGTTGGCGAAGTTCGGCATCGTCCATGCGCTGTGGAAGGTTCGGAGCCCTTCAGGGACTTTCCATCCCCGCACGGTGGAATCGCCGCAGTTCGAATCACCATGGCGGACCGCGGAACGTTACCCGCGAAGCTAAAGGTGAACGACACGATCGTTCACCTTTGGAATGCAGGAAGGCCTCGCACGTGTGAGAAATGCGATGAAGAGGGGCATCGGACCGCAAAATGCTCCTCTGGTAACTGCCGATACTGCAAGTTACCGGGGCACGCTTTGAACAAGTGTACGGAACATGATTGGAAGAAGGCGGCCGCTAAATTTCAGAGGCATAAAATGACCGCGGAAAGGAAAAAGACCGCGAAAGACGTCAGGAATGCGCAAAGCAATGATCGCAATCAAGCGCGTGAAAAATCGAGGAAGGAACCATGATCTTCAACTGCGAAACCATGCGCGGACGATCGCGAGACGCGCGGACCCCGCAAATAAATGCACGGAAGGGCAATGAACGCCCAGCAACTGTCGCGGGGTTACAAGGCGAAATCGCGGTGCAACGGTCGAGAAACACGAAGGCCGACGCGACTATGGTGCCAGGGGGGTTTAAAGGAAAGCACCGTAGTAACGGGATATCGGCTACTCCGATTGCGCTCCTTTCTCCGATGGCTATGCAGCCAGGGAAGAAGGAGGACGCCATCCGACCGGCAGTAAAAGCCGGAAATCATGAACTGTCGCGAACTTGCGCGCCGCAAGCAACCAGCAGCTCTCCGCCTTCCCCCTCGGAGAACGATGCCTTAACTGCGACTGCGATATCGCCGGAGTCAGCCCTTAAAGCCGGCGCGCAGACAGCGCCTGAGGAGCTCGCCGATGAAATCGAAATCTCCTGCAAAGGCGTGAACGAGCCGCGAGACTGCGAAGATGGATGGACGGTGGTGGACCGCAGCCAAAGGAAGAGAAGAACCCTTCAAAGAATGCTCCGCTGCCCTCGTCCGTCTCTCTGGGTAAAGAGAAGAACAAACGCCCCCCCAAAAATTCCTGCGTGAAGGTCACCCTTGCAAAACCAGCTACGGCTCAAATTGCGCAAAGCGCAGAAAAAGGCCAACGCAAGGTAAGGAAAAATCCTGCAGGTCCAGCAGCTTCCACTCGACCAACGAATCGTGAAAACAAACCTCGACAGCCCTACTCTCGAGCGAAGTCGGAACATACTGCCGAGAAACGCATCACTCGCGCGGAAGCAAATCTGCGGCACGAAACCGCAAACATGCATGAAAAGAATGCCCCTCTAACGTCCGAGAACTCCCTTGAGGGCGCAAAATTAGTCCCCGGGAAGGAACGCTCGTCTCTCGGTAGCACCTTGGAGACCGGTGGCGACCGTGCCCTCCAGCCATGCGTGCTGCTCGCCGTCCGCTTGTCGGATTCAGAGAGCAAAAAGCCGCCGCGTTCCCAGCCGTGATGCTGGGAATCGCGTCTTCTCGTCGTCTTTCCGTCGCGTGTTGGAACGTGAACGGTCTGCAGAACAGCGAGAAGAGGTGATTAGTAGCGAACGCCTTTCACCCCTTCAACCTCGTACTCCTGCAGGAAATCTACGTAATCTCCGACGAGCAGGCAGCCGAAATCGAAGAGGGCGCAGGCGGAACGTTACTTTGGCGGTGCTGCGACGCCCACACGTGCGGCGTCGCGTACCTTGTAAGAGGAAAAATGGCGGAAACGGTGCGTGGTTTCATTTCGACGACGAAGGACGGGTAGGTCAACTTGTCATCAAGTGATCCGAGTCCATCGATCTCATCGTTACGAACGTCCACGCGTTGAGTGGCTCTCGCTACCTCGAAGAAAGAGTAGCTTTCTATGGATCAACAACTCCGGCCTTCAAGTGGCGCAACTCGTCGCGGGGACTTCGACGTCCGCCTGCTGTCCGACGATTGGAGCTGCCCCAGGGAGCGCGCGCTGCCCATCGAGATGTGCGCGTCGGTGCACGCCGCCAACTTGATGGTCAGCGAACCTGGAATAAAAAGATCGCTCAAACACGTTTTCCTTGATGAAAACCTGCATTCGCGTGTGGGTAAGAGAGGAAGACTGTTGACTGGGATTTCTGACCACCACAGTTTGAAGTTTGAGCTCCTTTTGCCAGGCAAGGGACCTCCGTTGCAAAACTGGAGGATGCAGGCGAATTGGCTTAGCCATCTGGAAGCTGCGGAGCATCTCCTTGAACACCTCCGAGGCTTCGCCATTCAAGAACTCGCCGACTGGGACGATCTCAAAAGATCTTTTCGCGAGTTCTACTGGCAATTCCCCTTGCACCGGCTTCCATGCGGTTTCGGAGAAGGCATGGCCAGCAGCAGAGAATTTCTGCAGGCCTCCACGTTTTCCAAATGTGCAGATGTCGGGCGTCTCGCGGAGTACAAGGCGAGGGCCGAGCGCCAGGTCTGGCAGTCCGGAGCAGCATGCCTGTTGGATGAAAAGGGCCAGGAATGTTCGGCCCCAGCCGAAATACGCCGCATTGTGAGACGCTACTACTCCTCGCTGTACGCTGAATCCCCGACGGAGGATATTCTCTCTGAGATACTCCTGTCGCAGGATGCTCCTGTTGTCGGCGAGGAGGAACGCGAACGTCTCAACGAGCCCTTGACGGCGCATGAATTTTCGACCGCCATCGCTGGGCTGAAGAGACGAAAGGCGCCAGGCGAGGATGGGCTTCCTGCAGAGTTTCATCAGTGCTTTGCAGTGGAGCTCATCCCCTTGATGCTGAGACTCGCGACGCTGATGAGGGAACCCAGGAAGGTCTCGGATTCCTTCCGCTCAGCGAAGGTGCGTCTCCTGCCGAAAGGCGGAGACTCGCGATAACTTAACAGCTGGCGTCCGATCACCTTGGTGAACTCGGACTCAAGTTGTTTTTCAAGCTGTGAATTGCGCGGTTAGGGAGTATCGCGGAATCTGTGGTGAGCCCGGAACAAACCTACGCGGTTCCCGTACGATCCATGGAGGCGAACATCCTTTTCGCGCGTACCTGGATGCAGCTACAGGAAGTCGTGGCGCAGCAAAGCCTGGCTGCGGCGAAAGTCGTAGCCGCAGGCACGAAGAACAGGCGCCGACGGCAGAAGGGAACGTCAGGGGCCTTGGCGATCGCGGTCGATTTCCACCAGGCATACGACTTCGTAAACCAGAGGCTGCTCTTGGAGCTTATGGAACGCCTTGGATTCCCGACGCAACTCCTGCTTTACTTGCGCGCTTGCTGGCGCCACGCGCTGACCTGCATCACTTTCTGCGGCTGCCGAGTGTACGGTATTCTCGTGCGTAGGGGCATCCGGCAAGGTGATAGCTTAAGCCCGTTGCTCTTTGGCATCTTTGAGTTGGTGCTGAGAGAGTACAGTCTGACGCTTTCTCACTTGCCAAGCTCCTGCCCGGGAACGCCTGCCGTGGCCTCCTATGCAGATAACATGCTTCTTCTGCTCCCCATGTCCACCCAGGCGTCCAGTTTCGAAGATTTCTTCAACCTGGTTCGACGGAGAGGAGGCGTGAGAGTCAAGAGGACAAAATCAACCGTTGTACCGGTTGGCTCTACGTGGGAGGCAGTCCCACAAGATCCGCCTGGGGGCCCCCACGAGCAGGTGCTTGAAGTACCTTTGCGTTCCCTTGGGCGCCTTCTGTCCAGGAGAAGCGTGGTCGGACTGCCCTTACAAGGCCGAGACCGCTCTGGGTCCGTTCCAAGGCGGAAGGTTCTTCTTGTCGGAACGGGCCTTCGTGTGGAACATTTTGGTTGTCCCCCTGCTCTGTCCCCTCTTTTTTGTTTTTCGCACTTCCTACTTGGTTAAGCGTCTGACGAAACGCCTGTTGAGGAACGCCTTGTGGAGACCGGAGAGGTCCAGGATCCGCCTCAAGGACTTGGCAGCTCCTCGGCGGGTTGCCGTCTTGGGCATTCTGATGCTGGAGCAGATCGGACTGCTAGTGCAGTTCCGCATGCTGGCACTTTGTGCGCAGCTCTGGACTACTCCCTGGTGTGCTCAAGCGCGGCTGCTGCTGCGGCGCAGCACGGGTAGCGACGGACTGCGTTCGCTGCACCTGCTTACCGAGCGCGCTATGAGAGCCTTCGGCTTCCCTGTGAGGCAGTTTGCCTCGCTTCTGGGAACGCATCCATGGATCTCCTGCCGGCCGACGGAACTTGACGCCTGGAGGCAGGAAGTCTCATCGTCCCTGGCAGCGCAACAGGATGTTTCCTGATTGAAACTCCGTTGCGTGAACCTTTCCCGATACTGTCAGTTGGGGGAAATGTTGGAAGACCAGGACCAATGGACATGCCTAGCCGCTACGCCCCTCGCGGAAGCACTGTATTCACTCATGGTTCGAGACGACAGTGACCTACCGGCGAAGTGGGAGGTCGCTTGCGCTATCGCAGGCGAAACTTGACTTCTGGGCGGCTGGAGTACCTGAGAGCTGGCAGACGCTGCCACGCCTCGTATTCGTGCCAAGGGACTTCTTCAGAGGAGCGAGCTCTTCGAGGTGCCCTACGAAGAATTTGTGGTCCCTTCTTCGTGCTAGGACGCGACTGTGTTCCCCCTTTGGTGGAAACAGGACGGTTTTCTGCTGGTGCAAAGGGTTGTGTATTGCAACCAGCGAGCGCACCTGGTTTCCGGAGAAGTCGCGTCCCCAAACTGTGCAACATGCGGGGCGGTGGAGTCGCTTCCGCATCTGCTATTTGAATGAGGTGTCCTTCAGCAGCTGTGGCGGAGGCTGTCTTCAGCGCTCCTGCACCCCGGACACACGGCAATGGACTGGATGCGCCGCTTCTTCACGCTTGGCGGTCTATCTCTGGGAGCGGTCCTTGCAATTGTGGGCTGTGTCGGAGCCATTGTCAGTGCCCGCCACGTGTTGCAGCGGTTCCAACATCGGTCCCCTACAGTGCATCCTGCAATATGCAACTGACGGCCGGGTGGCATCACCTTGACGCAGAAGTGAGGACGGAGATTGCTATCATTCACCGCCGATCCTGAGACAAAGAACGGTTGGAACTGCAGACCCCTATCCCTACCCTACCACCATATTTATTTATTTATTTTCCCCTCCTTACCGTTTCGAACTCTCAGTGTGCTCGGCCTGCATGTCGGGAACCCTCCTCCCATATTCTGTTCTTTTAGCATGGGAACACGGTTACAAAATGCTTTCAACAATAAACGTCCCGGCGCAATCGCATGATAAAAGACTACGCTGCATCTTTTTCTTTCCTTGCTGCCCAGTTGCTTTTTGCTGCGGTACGCGAGCTTTTTCTCCAGTCTTTTCTGTTTATCTGTTCCGGTGATGACTTCCCATGCAGCCGCGGTGCTGCTGTCCAAGTGGTTAATGAAGAAGGGCATCATTGCAGCGAGAGGATTTCGTCCTGCTCACGCTCTTTCTTGGAGGTTCACCAGTAATTCCCGGAGCTTCAGGTGGTTTTTCACCCGGGTAAGCCGGGGCTTTTATTATTAAAATTGTTGAGAATACAAAAATTTCATAATAAGGACTAAATTTTTAAACAAAGTTAATTTTCCTATTTAGGACATTCAGAAGTTTATCGTCGTGTTGTTGCACT
This sequence comes from Raillietiella orientalis, assembly GCA_036172245.1. NCBI lineage: Eukaryota > Metazoa > Arthropoda > Ichthyostraca > Raillietiellida > Raillietiellidae > Raillietiella > Raillietiella orientalis. The sequence continues at coordinate 414,244 of JAYWIR010000053.1, read as the reverse complement.
TGTCCTTACCAACTCGGAGGCTGATATGGTCCTTCTCACTAGCGTCGGAGCGGGGAAAATAAAAAATAAAACAAAAAAACAAAGATTAACCTGTGGAGGGCAATGTTTTTTGGGGATGGGGAGGGAGGGAGGGGATCACAGTGCGCCGTGAGGAGGCCTTTGCATCCGGTTTCGGATGCCAACAAGTGCCGGTAAATGTTTATTAAGTCGGCGCCAACGGCACGCTTTCTCCAAGGAGATCGCTGCCCAGTGGATGGCATTCCGGCTGGTCCTTCCTCTCCTAGACGCGGTCCACTTCTCCAGGATACCGCGTATGCAGCAGAGCACTGCTACGCTCCCGGAGGCTGGCAAGCCGTCTCGCGTCAGGAGGCGTCTGAATAGATGTTTTGGGTCGCCCACCGGAATGTTCAGGATCGACGAGAGCTTCAGGTGGTCGTCGCGCGCAAACAGGTTTTTTCGCCTTTATTGGGCTCGCTGCACGTTGTTTCGGGTCTTCACCACCTGCCAGTCTTGGCTTCCGCCGGCGTTGTCGGCACTTTGTTCGCGATACTTCTGTTTGATAGTTTGAGAATAAAAAGCCTGGGCTTCTCTTTTTGGGAGAACGCCAGGCATGTGACCTGTGACCCTTCTCTTGACAAAGGTTTCCCTGCATTTTCGGGCACCAGTTTTTTAAGTAATCCGTAGCATCAGTGTGCCCGCGTTACTCAGACTTCTTCACGTACGATAAATGCACGGACTTGTTTCCCAACTAGATCTTTTGGAAAAGCCTTGAGTTTTTTTCGATGGTTGCGAGCCCGGCGAACGGTACTCTGAAAAGCTTTTCGTACTCCCCAAAGTGGTAGGACTTGCTCCAACGCGCGCGCAAGTTCCCGTGATGCTGGAGTTTCTTTCTTACTGCATTTTTAATCATCTGACCAGTGATGCCTGTCATTCGGATCACTACTTGCCGTTCTTCGGTGACAGGGAAGTAGTTGCGTCGGCATAGCAACATAGCGTTCTTAGCAAGCGCTATACCACACTTACGTCTTTGCAATTCTGCTTGATGCGCTGACACCCACTCTGCACGGTAAGACCTTAAAAGTCTTCTTCTTTAACTTCTAATCTTTGGAGTTCATTGGTGAACACGTGTAATGTGTCTCCAAGTACATGCCACCTACCTTGTGTATAATTGCCCACATGCAGCTTGTTGCCTTATAGGCGGTGGCTTCTGCTAGAGCTCCCTCAAATAGCACGAAGAGCATTCCGTAGGAACGGTCGCTTACACATCCTTCACTTGTAGAGAAGATTCGCCTTCCCTACTCTAATTTCGATCGCGTTTTCCACAGGCATCGCTCTCATGGGACATAGGCAACACTATGCACGTACACACACCTAAACAGAAGTTCACCGACACCATTTTTGCTCTGTAGCGCGGTGCAGACGCATCCGCTCAATATAGGTTTGGCGAAGCATTAAGGAATGTTTTCACCCGGGTAAGCCGGGGCTTTTATCAATTTAAAAAAACAAAATTACAATTATTAATTGCAGTCGATTGATTTTTCATTGTTTTTGTGTTCCTGTCGGAACACATTTCCGTATTGTTTTGCACTTGTTTACCGACTTGAGTGCCGGTAAGGCCTACTCCGCTCTACATTAAAGAATGAAGCGTACCTACACAATCGTTCCCAATCCAGGACACCTGACGCAGGACGCCTTGTTAAATATAAAGCCGTTGAAGACAGAACCCACAAATAAAACAAGAGGGAACAAAGAAAACTAAGAGAGCGGTGTTCTCCGATGGGTGGAGAGAAGTGATCACTGCTCGCCACGGATGGTCTTCTGCAAGACGGAGGCGGACAAGACGTGGACAAGTACAGGTGCTAGAGTTTGAAGGCAGTGTCATGGGCAATTTTTTTCCATGGATATGGCTGCCCACTGAATGGCATTCCGAATGTTGCGGACGATGCCTAACGCAGGCCACTTATCCAGGACTCCGCGCACGAAACAGAAACGTGCCATACACGAGACTGCTGGCAAGGCGTCTTGAAGCAGGGAGCCACGTGAAATGCTGTTTCTGTGGCCAGCTGGAATGGACACTTTCGACAACGCTCGATTGGACATTGGAAGGAGGGCCGCACACTCGATTAGAAGGTGCGGGAAGAAATTTCCCTTCCACAAGAGTCTGCACAACTGGAATCCACACATTCGCTAGTCCGAACAGAAAATGAAATATAGACTACAGGCGTTAGGTCACATGGAATTCAAAACCGAGACTAGAATTTTCGTAATGCTTTGAATGAATTTCTGAAAATATTTCAATTCCAAATTCCCGTGCCTTCTGTTCTGCTTACGTCGAATATTTGAGATCTTCAGTGTCCTTTATATTGGAAAGCAAGAAAAATGTACTTCAGGTAGTTTCAAATAAAGTGCAAATACTTTTTATTGTCATCAGTGAATGATGTGACCGAACCTTTCTAAATCTCTGAGAGAATGGTTTGCTCACGGACTCGAAAGTATAACTGCGAAGTCCTTATTTGAGGCAGAGTTCCAGCGACACTGCAGATTGCTGGGAACAGTTCCATGATTTTTTCCAGGGGTTAGCCTGAAGCATGAACAAAGTACAATACGTTATCAAAAGATGCAACACACACATGATGGATGCGTGGATTCAAACTTTCCTAATGATAATCGTGAGTTTTTGTATTCTTGTGTAACTGAAACATCATGAGATGAAATAAAGAGTAAAAGAATGTCAAATATATTCAGGAAACTTTTTCCACTGTGAACATAGTAACACATGGAAACAACTGTTCTCGAAACATGCACGTTTACACACCCCTTCTGATTCAAAGAAGACAAAGCAGACAGTTCCAAATAGTCGAAATCAAACCCCCCTTTTCCACGTTCCTAGAAATTTCTCATCAACAAAAATAAAAAGCGACAGTGCAGTTCAGAGTGCAGCGCATCTCAACACACACAAAGAATCGAATGGAAACAAACCTTCGAGATGCACCTCCTGTAGGCTGTAGGAAGCATTCCCCGTCGAATGCATTTAAAGAGAATTTCACATTCATAGTTCCTTGGAAGTCTGGCAGCTGAAATTCTGCTAAGTCCTATTACCTTGCAAACCTGCGCTTACAGTAAAAGACAGGGAACACGAGCCACGTGGCGCTGCAACCCGCGAATTAGTGAACAAAACTTGACAATTTCCATAATTGTTGTTGAAAACAGAAGAACATGGCCCAGTCTTGTCCACAAGGGCAATGACACGTGCGAGCGATCTCTCCAACGGAATCGTAATGTTTCCCTTGTTAGAAGATGCTGCGCGATGCGCACCATAGCTGAACAGCACAGTCTGGAAGAAAAAGGATTCGGTGACACTTTAGCGTCTGAAAGGACACATGGAGTACAAAGCTTCGCGGGGACGTAAAATAGCTGCGAAAAATTTCCTTACACTCGAAAGAAAGCATGCGGGAACAAATGTACACAAGAAAAGTAGGTTGAGCAGTAGACACAGCTATAAGAAAAAGGTTTCCGCACGCCACTCACGCAATGCCGATCAGTAAACTCTTCGATTCGGTTGAGCACCATCTGTCCTCATTGAGACGTGGCTGGAGTTCGACGCTGTCGTCAAACAGCCAGCTCTCTTCCTATCTTTCCCCTCAATAAAAGACTTGAAACATTACTGCGAACATTCACGAAAAATAGAAACGACAGCATCAGCAACAACGAAGTGCGCATAAGTGTTACGAGAACCAATGCAAAATCAGAAAGAGAGTATGCAAGAAAGGAAAAGAGCAAAGAAATCATCACAATACAACTGGCATGCTCCTTCACGCTAAGGCAAGTGCTCTTGAAAATAGCACAATCGAAAAAACGAGCGTATTTCTCCAAAGAGAACAACGAGCACCATCCGGCACATAGTCGTTCGTTCCAAATACATTGAACTGCTTGCATACTGCAATGAGATGGGAAAACACATCGAACATCGCGGAGAACACGAAATTCAACAAATGAAAGATTGCTCAGTGAGTGAAGTGAAAATATCTACTTTGGAGAAATCAATCGACTAGAAATATCAACAAAAAGCAAACCATTCTATAGGACATCCAACAAAATTCATAGAGCCACTTAAGCAGATCCGTACGTTGAGCACCAAAACAGTACACATGAAGTAAACTGCATGAAGGCACAATCGAAACACGCTGCAACAAATTTCAATCTTCAAGGAAACACAAGAAGACCGACAGTGCAGGCACAGTGGAATGACAAAGATCCCCTGGACGGTCCAAACAGGTTCAAAAAAGAAATTGCAAGCCAAAAAAAAAAAAAAAATGGTTCCCATAAGTTGAGCCATGAATATGAAAAGTACGCCAGATGAGATAGCCCCTAACAGAAAGAACCAGAATTTAAGAGGAGAAACGCTGATATGCAGATGGATTCCCTTACGTAGGAGAAGAAGAATCGCCACAGCATCCTGCCTTCCATAACTGCACACGGGATGAGACCTAATAACGAATTCCGCGTTCTACAAAACTCCACCAAAGCTTCTACAGAAATAAGAAATTCCGTAGACTGCAAACCAATAAGAACCGCGGTCAACACCTGTGGCGACAAGAGCAAAACTTGTCCAACACCCACAGCTTACGAAATCATCACACCCCAGTACACGTGATGCAAAGATGCAGGTTTCCCAGCTGTAGGGGAGTTTGCTTCCAGATGGAGAATCAGAGAGGGTGCAGAAGCAAGACCAAACAAGCTGCGTGCAGCGCGTCTAAAGAAAGCAGTAATTGCAATTAACCATTTCAAGCGACCACACGGCGTAGTACTTTACGCAATTACTGCAAACGGCTTAACCACCGACTTCCTTTAACGATTTCCACACACATTACGCGCAAGAAGAGATCACAGGATGGGAAGCATGCTGCTTACAAGAGCATCTCTAACCAAATTGCAATCTGCGTGCTAAAAGCCATTTAGCAATCCCTCGGGGGACTGAGCCACTGACTCATGACAGGTGCACTCCCCTCCAGCTGCTATTTACGAGTTGTGGTGGTAACGATGAGAAAAGCAGCCAATATGGAAATCACGAAAGCCTTGTTCCGTTGTCACTCCAGGTATAACGTCACCTGCCAAAAATTGACGTTTGTTTGGGATTTCGTGCGTCCCCTTCAAGTTCAAACGAACAGATGTGAATAGGCGTGTGGGCTGAAACTTACAGAAGTTTCCATATTTTGCACCACGTCACCAGTTGATTTTAATCTGAATAGTGGTTGAAGCTCGTGCTGTTTCGAACTTGTTTCGGAGTTGATTTTCTTTCATGCTTTCCTATGTGCCAGGAGCCAGCAGGGAATTCTACTTTTCATGAGGTCATGAAGATGCATTGCTACCCAACGGTTTGCTTTTCAAAGATCAAACGCCGCCACTGTACGATGTGCAGAATGTTTTTCCCACGGAATGTCCAAACGAAGCAGTGATTTTAGCAGGAGAAAACAATTGCTCGGCAAATTCCTGTTGTTCCAAACTCAGCATCGCTCACTAGATCTGCACAAGAGTTTCCCTGGAACCATTCGAATATAACACAAAACGTGCTATATTAACCTTCTTTTGCAATGTTTAGATTAAAACTGCTTTCTTGTCTCCATCTGATGCAAAAGGTTCAGATCTCTGCCAAACTTTGTTTTCACACAACGGTGTTCCCGCAAACGTTCGCAAACTTTGCTGCCTTTCTAAACTGAATGGTAAATGATCTTTGTTTCATCTTTCCGTTTCTTCTTTTGCGTGTGTGTATCTGGTGATGAAATGTCTTTTGCTTTTTTCATTACAGTTAGCACGAAGCACCCAAAATTTATTCTGAGATGAAAGTGTTGTATTTTGGCCTGTTTGAAAGAGGAAATGCAGAACAGAATCCATTCGGACAACTCGCCGTACTTAAGAAACGTCCGACGTTTGGCAGTCCACACCATCAGCTCACTTAAATCTTCAGCTACGCGGCAGGGGAGCTGCTTTCGGTTGGTCACATCATTTTACAGTTTCCATGTAGCGAATTCTGCAAGCACGGCGTCGAATGTTCCATGTATTCAGGGGTGCCATTCATCCAAGCAAAGCAACCCTCGCGGTACTCCGATTTTTTCGAGTTTTTCAGTCCTTGTGCTTACTTTTTCTTGTGTTGCTGCTCTTGTGGTATAAGAAAGAAATGTTCCTCATTTGCTAATCACGACACGCTGCAGGCTTGTTGATACTCAAGCTAAAGGTCTCCTGGAATTTCTTTCACGTTTCTTTGACGCCAAGGTTAGCATCGTTCGAGTGTCTGAGACGTCCACTTGTTTCCGTGGAAAGTGATTCGAACTCAGCTTCTTGCTACGGCGAGGAGCAGCAAGCAATTCTGTTTGCCTTCTTATTTTCGGTGCGTGTCGCCAACTATTTCGAGGGGTGCGTTCACACCCCTCGAAATCGAGAAATTATCATCTCTAGCATATGACCGTTATGAATTCATCTATTGCAATGACAATTTGGGAACTTGAAGAAAGAACTACTTGCACTCCCATATAACCAAATGGCTCTCGCAAAAAAGCAGATTCAAGATACCACCAATGTATCTCACCACTCACTCCGTGAAATCAATCGAACATCTATTCTCAATAACAAATATTCGCACTTGCATACTGAAACCTTTCTTCCATATACCGTCCCTTTCCACTTTCTACAAAAAATCCAACAGCCTTCCAACAGTCTGAGCTTCCACATCTTTCTACCTAAAAGAGAATCTCTGAAGAAATGCCAGCCCGCAATCAGCTGTCTGCTCTCTGTATTCCACGATCGCAACCCATCAGTTTTCAAGGGATCCACACTCCCTACTCTTTCTCTTTACAGTCGATTCTCCAGTTTTCTTCATCATTTCATTTCCTTACAGAACTCAAACAAACGTAATCCTTTTTTCTTCCCATCGATTCAAAATAAACTTGGTTTGTTTATTTGGAATTACAATTCAGTAAGAGATCAGAGGAAGGGTTTCCATTATTCTTCTGGGTCTACTCGTTCGAAAAAAGGCGGCAATCGTCGTCGCTGATTGTGGTGCGCTTGCAGCATTGGGCACTCTGATGCTTAATTCCCACCGGCGCAGTTCGCAGATTTTTTCCGACTGCGAATCTCCTTCATTTCCTTTCGGTGTACTCCCTGTAGCAACTGCTACATAAAATGTCTTCAGTGTTTTTGGATGCACGTGTTCACCATAAAGAGCGTCAGCACATCCAAAAATATCCTACGTCTCCCACGTCATACAGTACGCCCACATTTTTACGATCCCTGGCTTGTGATGGACCTACAATAAAGGCATGCAATTTGCAGTGCTTCTCCTTCCTGGTTATCTAGAGGACCACTTGTTGATTTTTTTTCATTTGATGTTTCTTGAATGAACTAAATGTTTGCATTCTAACTTCGAACCTGCAGCAGAATTCTGACACAGTCATACCTATTCCCTTTCTCAGTGACAGATCTCGTGGCAAACACGATTCTACCCACAGAGGCCTCTGCTTCATTCATATGGCTATATCCGCCGCAGCATTTTTATCCCTCTCAGGATCGCAAGGAAACGCCTGGCGAACAGGCAATTTGGCCTGGTGCAGTTAATTATGATGTGAAGCAACATTTCATCCCAATTTCTTGATTTGAGAAACGGCCGCGGTAGATCTTTAAAAAGGGAACAATAAGATAGGAATGCATCATTCTTCCATTCTGAAAAGTCGACTTTCTTGCACACTGCTGGTACACAAGAAAACATGAAGAAAATCAACTTCGAAATCCCAAAATCCACTTATCGAATGAAAATTACGTAATGTGGTGCAAAATGTGTAAACTTCCGGATGCTCCAGTCCACAAAAATTTTTGCATCTCTGTATTTGAACTTGAAGGAGGCACTCAATTAATTCCAGACAACCTTCAAGTTTTGGCAGGTGCCGTGAAACCGAAAGAGGCAACGAAAAAAAGCTTTCGTGACTTCAGCATTGGCTGCTCTGCTCATCGTTGCAGCCTCCCCTGGTGAACCTCAACTGGAGAAAAGTGCATCTGTGATGCGTCAGTGGCTCAGTCCACCGAAGGATTGCTTAATGGCTTTTAGCGCGCAGATTGCAATTTGGTTAGTGATGCTCTTGTAACCAGCATGCTTCCCATCGCGTAAGGTGAATTGATCTCGCAGAATATTCAATGGACTTTAAGCATAGGAATTCCCTACTAAAAGGTCAAATTGCCTTCGATTGTTTCGCACAGGGAATATCACGACGGAGAGGGTTGACATTCCACCAAAATGCGTTTTCTGCTTTCTGCACATTTTGTGCACCAGTGAGCAGAACCGCATGGATCAGCACGTCCGTACTGCATTGACTCGTTACGCTTGATGAAAATTGTCAATCTGATCCAAGTAAGATCCCCGGAAATTTCTACTTTATCCGACTAGACTCTAAGGCATCTATCGACAGAGAAATATTACTTTACAAAGAACGGCGATAATAAAATCTTCAAGCTTCTGCCCCTTCGAGCAACCAACCCATGGATTTTACTCCAAAAAACGTGTATTTATAGCATCTGGAGTTTTATTGCAGCGTATCACTAAGGAGCCATCACACCGCGTCCTTGCGAGATCAGCCTTTCATGAACACGCGTTGCCGAAATCCAAGGTCTTTGCTCTTGAATCCTCATGGTCGAAGCTGAAGAGTCTGTCTTCGTGCTGCATAAATGTCTTTTGCAATCAATTCCTTTTCATTTGAATGTTTATTACCCGTTTCCACGGAGGAACTGCCTTCCTATGCTATGAGCGGCTTCAGTCGACCCACAAGAGTTCAGCTGTAGAAGAGTTAATAGCGTATCCGGAAAAGGCACTTGGATTCGGATCCGTTCTCTTCGATGAGTGTTGCCATTTTTTGTTTTTCGCTGCAGCGATGGTTCGAAGTAGATGCGGTAGCATCATCAGGCACTTTCGGCTCTATGTTACAGTGGTCTGCATCGTAGCTGTGAGCTTCTTGCTTATTTCCGTGTTGAGGAACACTTTGCCTTCCTCTCTTCATTCTCGTACGATGAACCCATCCGTTATCGTGAATCTTCTTTTGCTTTACCCTTTCGTTTGCTTCTTGCACCTCGTTTTGCACCTGAACTCTTTGTGCTGACGCTCGCTCGTGTCGTGCTTTGGGATTTTTTCCAGTCTGCTTATTGGGATCGGGCTCTTCTGAATATTCGTTTGATCCAGAAAACTTTCAATTTACAAAGTCAAATGACGCAGTAAGAACCGAGACTGTCTCTGAACTGGATGCAACCGTGTCACACCTTGGACGATGCTCTTCAGTCTGCGCAGTACATCGCTCTTCCGTTTCGCAAACTATACAGGAAGTGGAGGCGAGTGAAACGCGCGCCGGGTTCATGGCTAATGTTCCTGCTGATGTTTCAATGAATATCTCTGCAGGAGAACCACTCTGCTCGAGACTGCCTCACCTGCAGAAAAAATTCCTCAAAGTATCCTTGGCTAGCCGGCAGGCTATCTAAACGGTATTTTGAATAATCTATCGTTCTTACACTATCGTCTAAACATATCGTTCTTCTCGCGGGAAATGTATATGGCGATGGCGTACACGCAGCCGATGCTGGCAGTGGGAACAACTTCTAAGATTCTATGAGCTAAGAGCGGTACGCTCGTTACCTTTCTTGCGAGAAAGTGAGCACTATCGTAGCCGATCTGCTGGATAGTGGGGTGAGTTGCGTTGGAAACACGGAACGATGCACGTAAAAGAGATCAGTGTCAGGAGTGTTGGATGGATCTGTCGTGATGTTTTAGCTGAAGGACATCTAGTTGCATTTGCGCCGTACTGTACAGTATATTGCAGGGAGTAGCAACTGATTCAAGCAGAGAGACTGATACGAATTCCGATTGCCTCCCATTGTCTTTTCAACATCGCCTCTTGCTGTGGACGATTTGTCAGGCTGCCATATCTTTCTGTCTCGACATGCATATCATTCAGCAAGTATCCGGATCTCTCTTTGCAGGTCTAGTGAGTGGGAACCGTTGCATGAACTCAGCGGCCAAGACGTTTGGAGTAGGAGCATAAAGTTCTTCGCCGTGTGGCCTGATGAATTGGTAAATTGCTATCACAGCTATCTCTCGACGAGCCGCACGCACCTTGTCGTCTTGATTCTGTACTCGCTTTGCATCTCCGTCTGGCAGCAAACGCCCCTTCAGCTGGGAATCCTGGATCTTTGCATCACGTGTACTGGAGTGGGATGTTTTCGAAAGCTGTGTGTTTTGCACAAGTTTGAGTCATATCGTTGCAAGTGTTGACCACGGCTTTTATAGGTCTGCAGTCTGCGTAATTGCTTATTCCTTCAGATGCGTTGGTGCATTGCGTGAGAGCGCGGCATTGGTTATTCGGACTCATTCTGTGTGGACCTATCGGAGGCAGGATGCATTGGGGAATCTGGTTCTTCGTTGTAAGGATGATTGCTGAAGCAGGAGATGGGCACTGTTGCTCTCTTTGGCATGGTTTTCATTTTTTGTTTTCAAGTTCTTCTGCCGTTGCTTAAGAAGTGGTGTCTTCAACTGTTTTTTTTTTGTCTTGAAGTAATTGCTCTTGGGTAGTATGGCGACTGAACTTGAGTCTCTGAGAAACTATTTCTTCTTCTTGTTTTCTTAAGGGTAAATTGTTCTCGCTTTTTGCATGCTTTTCTGGGTATTTGTTGCATTTGAAGTTAAATTTTTACTATGAAAAAAATTTAATGCTCTAATTGTGCATGTCGGTGTTCTCCTTTCTGCTCCAAAGTTTTTAAGTATTTTAAAATGTCACCAAATTTAATTTTGTGTAGATGACCACTGTTAGTATGTTCTGCAGTACCCCAACTGACTGCGCTTGTGTCAATAAAAACGTTACTTTGAATAACGATAGACTCATAGTGGATCTACTATTCTTTACGCGTTTGGAAGGGCCTTGCGTTCTACTTTTCGACAACACTGCTACAAAGTGTGAAATGATATATACTAATGAATTTGCTGTTGGTCCTGCGGATAGTTGTCTGCTGGACATCGAGGTAAGTGGAGTGCACTTAGCCACTGGTTATTATAATGCCTTTAGGTGGAAGGACCTTATGAAACGGAGTATATTAATTTTTTTTTTGATGGTCCAGAAGACTCTTGTACTGTAAACTACCCACACAGAATTGTAACGTACGTATTCTTCTACATTCTAGCTTGGTTCTCCAAATGCTTTGCTTGTGGCATTTTGGGCTATGAGTTTATATTTCATGTTTCCATTCATTATGACGCATGGTGTGTGACATTGCGTACCAAATATCGTACTTGCACATGTTGAAGTTGTGGTATGTGTGAGCAAAGAAAGCATTTCTCTCCATAAGAAAGCACTCGATTTCTGAGCTAGTTCCTTCTCAGTTCACCCATAATTTCTCTTGAATGGGGTTGTGGTTATTTGGGAGTGTCTCGGCTTCATTTCTTACACTGTTTCTAAATTCTATCGTAACAGATCCTCATAGAATTGCATGTGAGCTCTCTATTGGATGTATTTCGGGATTTCGCTGAAGATTATGGGATTCCCAAGATTAACCTGAGAAATTTTTCAGATTGAATAGAGGCCGTAACCTTCAGCCAGTACCTGGCAGACTGAGATGCAGTTGGCCTGCAGGAAAAGTTGTGACGGTGAAGTTGAAGGGAGAAACTAATTAAACGACGCAGCGATTGAGTTGCTGCGTAGAATAAAGTCCTTGTAGCTTCCGGTTTTGTCTTTTAAGAGTATACGAACTGCGGCTACATAAGAGTCGCAGAACTCATAATTACTAGTTTGGCGATGAGAACTTCAGATGATGTACTGACAAATCACCACAACATGCTCAATGTGTCAACTGAACCCTTGAAAATTCCAAATAGCATGAGAAACTAATAGTTTTCAGCGTTGTGTTCACAACATTTCATGACCATTCGGTATTCTGCGAAGTGATTTATAATGCTTTCCTGTTGATTTGTATTCATCGTATAACAATTGTAGTTATTATTTATTCAAAATCCGAATATTCGCAGCTCAAGGTTTTCGATCGCAAAATATGAAACGCGTTGGCGAGATTTGCCAAGGTCCAGGCACTATGGATGGTTCGGAGCGCCTTAAAGGACATCGTGACCATTCACAGCGGAACCAATGCGGTGCGGCCCATCACGCCCGAGTGTCGTCTTCTGCCTACGAAGCCATAGGTGAAAAACACTTTCGTTCATCTGTAATGAGCATTTAAGACTCCATCATACGAAAAATGTGGAGATCGAGGGCACCAATCCAAAAATTGCCCTTTATGTCAATTCCGATACAACAGGTTATCCGGAAACGACGTAAGAAATTGTATGGAAATCACAAGCAAGAAGGCAGATTCAACGCTTTGCCGTGCGAAAAAGGTCGCGGTAAAAAAAAACTCCGCAGAAGAAAAAAAAAGGTGCGGTAGAAGCCAGCCAAAATGGAATCAAATGCTGACAAACAGCAAAAGACTTCGCTCGTCAAGCGTCGAGAGCCCCTCTCGTGGCAGGAAAGCCCCAAGAAAATGAATCTCGGGAAATTCGCGGCTATGGCAAGCGCTCTTGCCAGAGGTCAAGTGACCACACTTGCGCCATCGCGCTTCATGAAGGCCGAGTGATTGGCGGTGACAAAATATGTAAAGAATAGCAATAACGATGACGCAAAGCGCGCCTGTTCCATTCTTACACGCTTGAGTGGCCGAAAAGGAAAGCTAAATAAGGAGAGATCCTATCCACCTTGGATTTTTACCCGAGTAAGCCGGAGCTTTTGTTATTAAAAATTTTTACAATTAAGTATTTTATAATCAAGTCCTGTCGTCTGCACTTGTTTTCCATTTAGAACACACTGTTCTTATTGTCTTAAGCACTTGTCATTTCCGAAATGTATGCCAATGACGTCCTCTCCACTGACGAAGAAAACGGGGAAAAGAGAAAACAAAACAAAACAAAGAAACCAAAAAAAGAAAAAATGCTTGGGAGACAATGTCTATAGGGTGGGTAGGGAAGGAAAGGGATCACGGTACGCCGTGGGGAGCCTCATCATCCGGGTTTAGATGAGAACAAGTGCCGGCAAATGTTAAGTCGGCGCCAACGAGAAGCCTTCTACAAAGAGATGGTTGCACAGTGGATGGCATTCCGACTTCTTCGTTCTCTCCTGGCTGTAGTCCACTTGTCCAAAATTCCAAGTATGCAACAGAGCACCGCTACACATGCGGGGGCTGTCATGGCTTCTTGCAACAGGAGGCGTATGAAAATGTTTTTCGGGTCTCCAATCGGAATGTTTAGGGTCGACAAGAGTCGATTTTACATCTGGCGCAGGGAAAAACACTTAATGACTAAGTAGGGAAAGGTCTCCCATTCCTGGTACAATGTACAATTATAATCCATACTCCCGGAGGACCATGAGAAAGGAGTTCTCTGCTCACAAAGTCCCCAATGGAGCAGAAGCTACACCGTCTCCTACCACTGCAGGGAGAGGGTGCCGTAGTCACGAGACGTTGGGGGACACTTCACCTTCTCCGTAGAAATACCGAGCAGCTCGTCCCAGCGCCAATTCCATTTGGTGGGACACTCGGTGTTGCAGCTTTCGCTGGTTCCCGGGCGTCCACGCCTTGATGATTTCTTTCCTGCATCCGATGAGGTAGGACACTTCTCAGGATGCCTCCTCTTTTATGTCCCTTGCTTCTTTGAGGTAGGATAGCACGGTGCAAGGAGGGTGAATGAAGTCCATAAAAGCTTTTGTGGGTTGAAAACGATCTACCGCAGGTACTGGTTAGCGTTTATGTCTCGACGGAGGCAGGAAAAATTTACCTTGGAAAGTCGGAACTCCAAAACAGTTACCGCGCGCAGGCACGCAGCTGAGAGCCGTTCCACACCTACACAGTGAGAGCACGAGCATTGGCAGTTGCCGACGAGACCATGAAGAAGCCGTTTGAAGCTGCTGCGAAGGCAGGGCCTTTGTCGGCCGTGGTGGAAACTTCGGAAGTTGTCGGGTAGTGATACGCGATCGCCTCCGACGATGGTAAAGTAAAACGCACGGTTGTAGAAAAGAGCAGAAATTAAAAGCTTACAAGACGCGCTCGAAAACTACATTCCGTGATTCCCGGAAAAGCGTTGCGCGGTGAGGACTCGTGGGAAGGTTCCTCACGCGATAAGGCGATTCGCTATAGAAATCGCGCGCATCCGGGAAACAACCGTCACCAAAAGAGACGCTGTGATCACGTACCCAAAGTCAGGACTGCCGTGGAGCTAGCAAACACTGCCAGTTTTTCTCTGAAGGCAAAGAGCCAGTCTTTCCTGACTTTCATCAAGTTGCTATTGAGGGACCATCGATTGCTTTTTGCCCTACCACAAGTCTGCGCCTTCGGCAGATTTGCTAGAGTCACTCAGGATAAAGAACCAGGACAAGACCTTGAAAACGAAAGCAGGTGAATAGGGTGCCCGTGCTCAGCTTCTGAGGAAGTGAAGAAGAAGATTCAGGGAAGCACTGCAGAGTTGCTACACGGCTGCATGCAGAGCGAGGGCGGCCGTGAACGAAATTGCCGTCCAACCAGTGGTGTTGCTCACTGTCCTTCTGACGGATAAAACTAGTAAAAAGCTGACATCTCCTCGGAACTTTTAAGAGGAAATGCGTCTTATCGGCATCAGTATGTTGCTTGCTTGAACGTGAACGAAATTTAGGACGCCGAAAAGAGGCGACTAGTAGGCAACGTCGTTCACTCCTTGAAGCTCGTGCTTCTTCTCTTCCATAATTATACTTCACCATTCCCTACCCTCCAAATTTTGATATAACTCCGGCAAGAATCATAGAATCATAAGAAATAGACTCCACATGAGCTTTCGGAAGTCATAAATGAACACCATAAACTGGCGACTTTACAAAAAAAAACCCTACTAATACTAAACCCTGCCGAAATCGAGGAACGCGATGAAAGAACGCCACCTTTGTGGTGCGAAGTCGCACGGTCAAATGCAGTGGCGTTCCTCGCAAGAGGCAAATTGGAGAAATCAATGCGTGGCGTTCGTTACGACAAGACCAGTCTATTGGACCAAGCTGTCGTCAAACGTTTCTTGTCAATCGATCTCCTCGCTACGAACGTCTAGGAGCCGAGTGGCGTAAGCTGTCTAGCCAAAAGGATAGCATTCTTTTGCAAAGTGCAGTGCCACTGGCTGGAGATCTTCAGCCCATAATTGGTGCGCATATTCGCGAGGGACTTCAAAGTCTGCCTGCTTTCGGACGACTGCATCTCCTCAAGGGTGTGCTCGCTAGCCATCGACATGTGCGCGTATGTGCACGCAACCAACTTCAAGGACAGGAACCTAGGAAGGAAAGATCGCTGGTTCATTTGGTCTTCGATTATAACCTGTATTCCCGCGTTAAGAGGACTGGAATAAT
This sequence comes from Raillietiella orientalis, assembly GCA_036172245.1. NCBI lineage: Eukaryota > Metazoa > Arthropoda > Ichthyostraca > Raillietiellida > Raillietiellidae > Raillietiella > Raillietiella orientalis. Next base: position 398,825 of record JAYWIR010000053.1, on the reverse strand, counting down.
ACCACCTGAGCTGTCGGACCAGCACAGATTCGAGCTTCTCATGATAGGCAAGAGGCCTCCGTAAAACAACAGGAGCTTATAAAGGGAATTGCATAGCTATTGGGAAGCTGCTGAACATCTTTGTCAGCGTCTTTGCGACTTCGAAATCTAAAAACATTCTCACAGTGACCATTTCAAAAGATTTGTCGGAGAGCTCTGCAGCCGGTTCTCTTTGCATCGCCTTCCACGCGGCTCCGGGGAAGTCGTAGCTAACAATTGAGAATTTCTGCAGACGCTGACCGTTTCCAGAATCCATGACGTCGAGCATCTTGCAGAGTGAAAGGCGAGCGCCGAGCGCGAAATCTGGTAGTGCAGGACAGAGTGCCCGCCCTACGAGAAGAGCTGGAAATGCTCAACCCCAAACGATGTCTAACAACCGGATATGTCGAAGTATTCATTAATAAAATTTTTCTTCACAACGCTGATCTTGAAGGACAAGAGAAAAGGAAAAAGAAATACACAAATAAAGGAAAAGAATTGAAAAAGAAGAAACATTTATTGTAGGAAGGGAAGGCAGGAAGTAAATCACTGTTCGTTTAGATTCGTCTTCGGCATCTGACATGCGCTCCTTTTAAATTATTTTCGCGAGATCATCTTGACACAGTCCTCAAAAAGATCATGGTCCGAGCAGTTCGCTTCGATGCAGAAGTGTTTTAGACTTGGGCTCGAAGACGAAACGTCGAATAACTCTTGTATCGTGCACGCTTCTAAGAGTTTCCTTGTGCCTTCAACGAAACAGGACACCTCCAACAGTTCCCGAATGTTTCAGTCCCTAGTGTTCGTGAGGAAGAGCAGCAAGGGAGGAGGAAAGGTAGAAGGGGCCAACAGCAAGTTGCGTGGGTTTTTCATAATCTAGTTCAAGCGTCGTCGAGTAAATCTTCGTGGATCTTCACTCGAGTAATCCGGGGCTTTTATTATTGAAATTTCCATGTATAAAAATTCCATACAACGTTCTGTCTTTTGAAAAAATCAATAAAGATTTTTTTTTTTTTGTTTCAGCAAACAGAGTTCTGAAGGTCTTTAAACACCTGTCCTTACCGAGCCTAAAGCAGGTAAGGATCTCTCCACTGGCTCGGAAGGCTAAAAAGATAGGGAGGAAAAAAAAAAGAAAATGACTGGGAAGACAATGCTTTCTGGAAGGGGAGGGAATAGAACTGATCGCGGTACTCCGTGGGGAAGCCTTTGCATCCGGGTATGGATGCCACCAAGTGCCAACAGAAGTTTTCTTAGTACGCACTGAAGGGGCGCCTCCTGCAAAGAGATGGTGGAGTGTGTTGCTCTCCGCCAGATAAGGGATAGAATCTCATCGGCCCTACACATTCCGGCATTGGCGACCGAAAAAACATTTTTAGACGCCTCCAGTTCCAAGACACATTTCAGCCCCGCAGGTGTAGCAGTGCTCTGCTGCTTACGCGGAATTCTAGAGAAGTGGACTGCAACCAGGAGAGGACGAAGATGTTGCAATGCTATCACTGAGCAACCGTCTCTTTGCAGAAGTCTTCCCGTCGGAGCCGACTTCACAAAAATTTGTCGGCACTTCGCATCCAAACCCGGATACAGAGCCCTTTCTACGGTGCACTGTGATCCCTTCCCTTTTCTCCCCACCCAAGAAATTTTGTGCCTCCCATCGTTTTTGTTTTTTTGTTTATTTTATTTTATTTTTTGTTTTTTTTGCATCCCGTGCGCCAATAGGGAACTTTATAGACTTACGGGTTGGTAAGGATAAGTGCCCGAAGACAGTTTGGTCATGTGTGTCGACCAGAAAAATGAAAGAAAAACCAAACATTGAAAACAAATGATTTTATCATGAAATTTTGCTTTGTAGGAATTTTTAAAATAAAAGTCCCGGTTCACCCGGGTGAACATCAACGTTTCGTTGCTCCTGTGGTTTAGCTTGGCTGCCCACAGCCTTCCTTTCGTATCAGTCTTGTCAACTGAAGCTCCGGGAGTGCCAGTTCTTCCGCTAAGCACTGGAAGAAATTTGCAGTCAAGCCGTCCTCCCTTGGAGCTTTACGCCTGTTGAGCCTTTGGTTACCGGCGAGAATTTCGCCGGTGGTAGAAGGCTCGTCGAATCTCAACTTCTCCTCGTCACCTATTACAAGGGCAGCATCTGGAAGCAAGTGCCGGAAATCGTCTCGTACCGGGGGGGTCTGGCGTAAAGGGAGGAATAATAGCACAACAGGAGATTCCGTACCGACTCCGGGGATCAGTGTTCCCGGCACTGGTCGTTCAGCAAGCTGGCCAACCCGGATTCCCAGGCTTCGCTCTCTGTCCCGATGCGGTATTCTGCCAGGCGACGGACGTTGATTTCATCGCGTAACCACGGGCATACAAATACGACCTTTCGTTGCGGACCTGGTCCCCAGATACCGCTCGTCGAGTACGGACGTGTTTTTTTCACGCTCCGTCAGCCAGGCGTGGAGAGAGTTTCTTTGCTAATGTTCGTGTTTTCACACATCGCCGGTGTCCGATGGCTACGATGCCAGAGAATACCGCGATGGAAGTAGGCGTGGGGAAGGCTAGTACGCCCCCACAGCCAAATGGAACAGGGCCATCATCCCCGGAATCGCCCTCGCCACCCAAGGCGAGGAGTTGGAGCGCCATGGGTGCCGCGCCTAGCGCAGAAGCCATGGCCGAGATGGAAGCCTACAAGGCAGCGGGTTATGAACCCTAGCTACTCTACCAGGTAGGCAACCTTTTCTATGGGCGAACTGCACGCGCCTTCACGAAAGCGCGGCAGAACGCCACTATTTTCGCAAAGGATCGTGACGGCCTCTCCGTGCTTATCGGGGGTCAGCGCGTCGAGGTTGTCTGTAAGGACATTACTTGGCCCAAAGTCTGATCACCAACCCGCTGAACAGGGATGGGCTCAAGATCCTGCCAGTCACGATGGACCGTAGTGGTACATCGGACCGGCATCACCAGCCGCATGACGCGGTCTGCGGTTGGTGAGGAATTGAAAAAATTCGGAGGTTCACGAGCTGAGGCCAAAGGCTACTATTTTTGAGGGCTACAATGTCGTTTTCGGGGGCCAGGCCGCAGCGTGTGTCACCGTGAAGGAGAGTAGAGCGCTACCTCACAAGCTCGAGGTCTGCCAGGAAGCCGTAGACCTCTGGTACGTAGGAAAACTCCGCTACTGTGGGCACTGTAACACAGTAGGACACCTACGCAAAAGGTGTCCGAACATACAGTGCCACCTGTGCGGAGAACGAGGTCACGTTCGGTGCGTGTGCCTCAAGCGCCCCACCTTGGTTCCTCCTGCCGCCAAAAAAGCGCAGTGGAAACGCGCTTCAAAGGACTCTAGACCTAAAGCGGAAGAGGGCCAGCACAAGCTGCCAACACCTCAACCTCCGGCGCGTAAGCCGGAGGATAAACCTTCTGAAACGGTGGGAGGCGAAGAGGGATGGCGGCTTGTAGAGGCCAGAAAGCCAAAGAAACTCCCACCCGCTGAGAACAAAGAGCGCAAGACGGCCGGTAAGCCGAAAAAACCCGGTTCGCGCTCGAAAACTCTGCGCAAGTGCACGGTGGCACTAGAACGCATCGTCGTTCCCGAGGTTGCCACCCGGAGCGACGAGCCTCCTCTCGCCGTTTCCGCCGCGCCCAAGGCTCACGACGGCGAACCCTCTGTTTACACAGAGGGTGAGCCGCGCGACGCGCCGGTCAAAGCCGCGGACGCCGCGTTCGTGCAGGTGGCGGGGGAGCTCGCGGTCACGCTGGCGGAGCGTGGGAACCCCTCGCGCAAGGCCGTGCGAAGGCCGGCTCCGGCGGAGAAGTCCCCACAGGTGAGTTAGACCTGGGGGCCGGAAGTACATCCTCCTCCTCGGAGGCACCCCCCAGGAAGTCGGGACGCAAGTCCCAGAAGCCCAGAGGGCGCCTCCCCTCCACCAGCGAGGAGGAGAAGACGGAAGCCGTCGCCAGCGTGGGAAGTTCGTAGGAGGAATTCCCACGCTCGGAAGCCGTCGAACCGGCCATCCCCATGGAGGAGGGTGAACAGGGGGGTGAACTCCCCCCTGCAGGCGCCGACCCTAAACAGCCCGCCCCCATGGAGGAGGGCGAACAGGTAGGCGCGACCCCACCTGTGGTGACCCGCTCTACGCGCCGTTACCTATGGAAAAGGGGGACCAGGTGTCTTCAGCACCTGACCCTCCTCCTCCACCTAGCGTCCCGCCCTAGCAGGTGGCGGACGCCGCACTGCCATCTTCCCAGGAGTAACACCTGGGCTCGCCAGTCGCCGTCGGATTCGCGCGGCCTGTTGGAATGTCAACGGGCTGCGCGACGACGGTAACAGGCGAGGTACGGCCGACACCCTGTGGGAGTTCGACCTGGCCCTGTTGGAAGAGATCCACGTGATCGCCGAGGCAGACGTCCAGGAGTTCGAGACGATCGCGGGGGGTCGGCTGTTTGTCACCCGGGTGCGCCGGGGCGTCTATTACAAACTACCCGAGAACAGAGTTCCCGGACAAACGGGAAAACAAGATACGAAGGGGGTGGGATCCCCGACACGCAGGTCGGTATGCTGGAAGTCCGGAACGGGAGGGAGAGGACCACAAATACACTACCATAAAAAATAAAAATAAAAATATGGAGGGCAGGGGACAGGGGTCTTTGGTAAGTCCGTTCCTTCCTTTCAAAACCGGCGATGGATGAAGGCGATCTCTCTCCTTACGTCCTGTGAAAGATGGGCCCACTCGGCAGCCGACGACATGCTTGCGCTGGCTAATCCGGTGGGCTGACGAACGATGGCCAGCTTCTCCAACTCTCGGTGAGCCTTGTCGATGGCGCGGGTGCAACACACGGTTGCAACGACAGCACCAGGCCGCCTGGCGTGAAGAAGCGGCGCATCAAGTCCCTTGTGGCGTCTTCCTGGTGCAGGAGAGCTGAGGCCAGCCTCTGCCACTGTCCTAGGAGAGCACCGCAGTCCAGTAGCAGGTGCAGGAGCGTTTCCACTTCTTCGTACCGCTTACAGTTTGGGGAGACAACTCCTCCGGAAACAAGGTTCGTCCGCTGGTTGGAGTGAAAACCACAATGCACCAGCATGATGACGTCCTGCTTCCACGAAAGGGGGAACACAGAAGTGTTCAAACAGGAGGGAGGGACCAGAAATTCTTCGGGAGGCACACTCAAGTGTTCACTCCACCGAAGGAGTCTTTTCGAGATGTGGCGAGGCGTGGCGGCGTCAGCGAGCTCGCAAGTCCTCCAGCCGCCAATAGGTCGTGTTGTTCCTGCAATGGTGCAGGCGACCTCCCATCTCGCCGGTTGGCAGCTGTCATCTCTTGCTCTGAGGGCTGACAGTGCGTCGGCGAGGGGGGTGAGGGCCAAACCGGTCCACTTCTCCTGGCTGCTGCACACCTCATCCACCTTGCAGTACGAAAAGAGATGAACGCAACGGAGTTCCAGGAGGGAAACATCCTGGTGCTTTGCCCAGCCATACAGCGGTTCCTGACAACAGGCTTGAAAGTTCGTTGGGTGGCAGGAAAGCCATTCCTGGGCTGCCAGGAGCCGCTAGAGGGGTTTCAAAGGGAAACCGAAACTTGTCGTGGGGCGCTCCGTATGCGGACGCAGCGACAGAAGTCCGTCGCTGCCGGTGCAGCGCCGCAGGAGCAAGCGCGCAGGAGCGCACCACGGAGTGGACCAAAGGTTGGCGCACAGGGCCAACATCCGAAGCTGCATCTGCAGCTCGAATCTCTCGAGCATCAGGATGCCTAAGCCAGCACCCCGACGCGGAGCCGCCAAGTTTCTGAGGCGGATCCTGGACCTCGCATGAGCCCACAGAGCGTTCCTCAACAGGCTGTGCGCCTGAAGCTTCGTCGAGAAGCGGGGCGAGCAAACAAAAAACAGAAGGCGCAAGAGGGGGGCAACGAAGGTGTTCCATATCACGGTCCGCTCCGACAGGAGGAACCTGCCATGCTGGAACGGGTTCAGCGCACTCGTAGCCTTCCGAAGGCAGTCCGACCACACTTGCACTGGGTTGATGTTCCCCAGCGGAACGCCCAGATATTAAGTGGACGAAGCGGTCGGGATTCCCAGGAGGATCCAGTCGGACTGCCCCTCCCACGCCGCACCAATGGGTACGACCACGCCCACGCTCTTGCTCCGGTTTACGCTCATGCCCGCTCCCCGGCGGAACAGCTCGAAGAAAACCTTGAGACTGGACGCCGGGGTGGTCATGGGTAAGAGGAGAAGCAGGTCGTCAGCATAGGCCGCCACGGACGGCGTTCCTATTCAAAAGCTCGGCAGGTTGGCCAGCGTCAGCCTGTACGCCCTCAGCACCAACACAAAGGAAATGCTGAAGAGCGACGGGCTTAACCTGTCGCCCTGCCTGATGCCCCGCCGCACCGGCACGCCGTACACGTGGCAGCCGCTGAAAGAGATAGAAATGAGCGCGTGGCGCCAGCAAGCGCGCAAATACGCCACGAGGTGCACCGGGAGACCAAGGAGTTCCAGCAGGAGATCCTGATTTACGCAATCGAAAGCCTTGCGTGCTCCAGGGTGGACGTGATTTCCCGGTGCTCCTCGTGCCAGGAAGTCTCCCCCAGTGCAAGCGTCGTGTGGTCCGGTGGTCGATCAGGCAGCGATGCCTGACGCGACCACCAGGGATGGGCAGGAGGCATCGGCAACGCCGCCCCCAGAGGCGATGGAGAGCCAGGGGGCGGCAACAACGTCGCCCCCGGAGGCGATGGAGGTGGAAGCATGCGCCCCCACAGAATCGGTCCCCGCTGCAGCGCGGGCGTGGAGCGCCGTTGTGTCGGCGCCATCGCCTGCAGCCGCGGCGGAATTGTCGGACTATGTAGAGGAGGGGTACAACCCCTCATTGTTCTACAAGGTAGGCAATTTATATTCTTTAGAGAGCGCGCGCGCCTTCTCGAAGGGCATGCGCGCTCTCGATGTGAAAGAGGAGGAGCTTAGCGCTATGACCATCCGCAGCGGGGGTCAGTACGTTGAGGTCATCTGCAAACATGCAGAGCTGGCCCAACGACTGCTTAAAACCCCTGTTGTGATGGGGACGCGCAGGCTCCTCCCCACTACGGCGGACCGCAGCATGGTGGTCCACCTGTTAGGCGTAACCGCGCGAATGCGCAAAGAACAGGTTCGCGCCGCTTTGGAACAGTTCGGAACGGTCCACGCGCAGTGGACGAAAGTAAGTCCTTTCGAGGACTACACGGGGCTGCAACACGGCCTCACTGCTGCGCGCGTGACCGTTCGGGAGGGCTGCACTCTTCCCCACAAACTGGTGGTCGAAGGCGAAACCGTCGACCTCTGGTATGTGGGGAAGCCGAAATACTGTGGCTTCTGCAATACGTCGGGCCACCTCGAAAAGAGGTGTCCCAATGTGCAGTGCCAAGTATGCGGAACCATGGGACACACGAGGGAGGTGTGCCCTAAAGCAGCAGTGCGGTTGGTTTCCAAGAGAAACCTTAAAAAACGCGCCCGGCTTCTGCAGAAAAGGCTGGTGGCGAAAGCTGCCGCGAAGGCTGTGCCACCCGCGCCCAAGACCCAGGCCGAACCCGAGACCCCGGCGACCAACGCCGAAAAAGTTGAGGGAGCCGGTCAGGAGACTGGGTGGCAAGTGGGAACGGCCAAAAAATCAAAGAAGGAGAGGAGGATGGAAAAGAAAATCGCCTACCAACAGAAGAAGAAAGAGCAAGGTAGCGCGATTATTAAAGAGTGCAGCGTCGTTGTCGAACGCGCTCTCGATGTTGCCGAACGCTGCCGGAAAGAACTCGCCGCTTCCGACGACCTCCCCTCTGTTGACACAGTCAACAGCGAGGGGAGCGAGACGGCGGCGGCGTCCGTCATCGACACCACCATCGATGACGTAGCCTTCGCGCGAGCAGCGGAGGAGCTGTCAGCTTCGTTGCAGCCAGAACCCTCCAAGGCCAGTTGGAGGACGTGTTTTTCCTTCACTCTTCAAGAGTAGTAGGAAAGCGCTTTTTCTTCTGTGTGGTGTTTTGTGTACATCGTCGGTGTCCAATGGCCACGACGCCAGAGGACACCGCGATGGAGGTGGGAGTGGGGGAGGCTAGTTCGCCCCCACAGCCTACTGGAGCAGGGGCAGCCGCCCCGGAATCATCCCCGGCCACGCCGAGGACATGGAGCGCCATGGTGGCCGCGTCCAGCGCAGAAGCCATGGCGGAGATGGCCGCATACAAGGCCTCCGGGTACAAGCCATCGCTTGTCTACCAGGTAGGCCACTTGTTCGACGGCCGGACAGCGCGCGAATTCAGCAAAGCGTTGAAGGACGCGAATGTTGCAGAGAAGGATCTGGACGGCCTCTCCGTCCTCAGCGGCGGGCAGCGGGTCGAGGTGGTCTGCAAAGATGTCACCTTGGCTCACCGCCTAATCCATGCGCCGCTGAACGTAGACGGCCGCAAGATCCTGCCAGTATCTATGGACCGCTCCGTGGTGGTCCACATGACTGGCATCACCAGCCGCATGACGCGGTCAGCGGTTGGTGAGGAATTAAGAAAGTACGGTGAGGTGCACGCACTGTGGCCGAAACCCTCCATTTTTGACGGCTTCGATAGCCTTTTTGGTGGGCAGGCTGCAGCGCGGGTGACCGTACGGGAGAATTGTGGGCTTCCCCACAAACTACAGGTGGCGCAAGAAAACGTCGACCTGTGGTATGTAGGGAAGCCCCGGTATTGCGGGCATTGTGATACCGTGGGACACCTACGTAAAAGGTGTCCCAATATACAATGCCATTTGTGCGGGGAGCGGGGCCACGTTCGGCGCGTGTGCCCAAAACGCCCCACCCCGGTTCCCCCTGCCGCGAAAAAAGCGCAGGGGAAACGCGCTTCAAAGGTCTCTAGACCTAGAGTGGAAAAGGGCCAACACAAGCTGCCAACACCTCAACCTCCGGCGCGTAAGCCGGAGGATAAACCTTCTGAAACGGTGGAAGGCGAAGAGGGATGGCAGCTTGTAGAGGCCAGAAAACCAAGGAAACTCCCACCCGCGGAGAGCAAAGAGCGCAAGACGGCCGGAAAGCCGAAAAAACCCGGTCCCCGCTCGAAAACTCTGCGCGAGTGCACGGTGGCACTCGAACGAATCGTCGTTCCCGAGATTGCCACCCGGAGCGTCGATCCTCCCCTTGCCGTTTCCGCTGCGCCCGAGGCTCGCGAAGGCGAACCCTCTGTTTACACAGAGGGTGAGCCGCGCGACATAGCGGCGGTCGAAGCCGCGGACGCCGCGTTCGCGCAGGCGGCGGAGGAGCTCGCGGTCACGCTGGCCGAGCGTGAGAACCCCTCGCGCAAGGCCGTGCGAAGGCCGGCTCCGGCGAAGAAGGCCCCCACAGGTGAGTTAGACCTGGGGGCCGGAAGCACATCCTCCTCCTCGGAGGCACCCCCCAGGAAGTCGGGACGCAAGTCCCAGAAGCCCAGGAGGCGCCTCCCCTCCACCAGCGAGGAGGAGAAGACGGAAGCCGTCGCCAGCGTGGGAAATTCGGAGGAGGAATTCCCACGCTCGGAAGCCGTCGATGCGGCCACCCCCATGGAGGAGGGTGAACAGGGGGGTGAAGTCCCCCCTGCAGGCGCCGACCCTGAACAGCCCGCCCCCATGGAGGAGGGCGAACAGGTAGGCGCGACTCCACCTGCGGGTGATCCGGCCGACGCGCCGGCACCGATGGAGGAGGGGGACCAGGTGCTTTCAGCACCTGACCCCCCTGCTACACCTAGCGTCCCGCCCCAGCAGGTGGCGGACGCCGCACTGCCATCTTCCCAGGAGTAACACCTGGGCTCGCCAGTCGCCGTCGGATTCGCGCGGCCTGTTGGAATGTCAACGGGCTGCGCGACGACGGTAACAGGCGAGATACAGCTGACACCCTGCGGGAGTTCGACCTGGCCCTGTTGCAGGAGATCCACGTGATCACCGCGGCAGACGTCCAGGAGATCGAGACGATCGCGGGGGGTCGGCTGTACTGGCAATGCGGCATCCGCAACACCTGCGGGGTCGCGTTCTTCGTGAAGCCGGCCATCGACGCTGCCGTGAAGGGCGTGCGCTTCGATGACGACGGTCGGGTCGGTCAGCTGACTCTCGGCTGGTCCGACTCGATCGATCTGATCGTTACGAATGTGTACGCCCCAACCGGTCAAAAGGGATACAGCAACCGTACCAGGCTGCTTGAATCCCTGAAGCGCGACTGGCTGGCGAACACGAGCGTGCGGAAGGCTCACCTGATAGCGGGAGATTTCAATCGAGTGCGGACGTGTTTTTCTTCGCTCTCGTCTCCGTGCTTTCATCCGCTTCATCTTGGCGTCGTACATTTTGACGACGATGTCGACCCAACTTGAAGCTACTGAAGTTGGAGGAACAGCATCTGGATCTGCAATCGCGGAACCGACGGCCGCCTCCACTTCGTCTTTCTCGCCAATGGAGAGGAGTTTTGCTGACGTTGCTGCCACAGCAGCCGTCAAAGGGAAACCTCTCGACGAGTCGGAGTTGCGGGCATACGTAGCCCAAGGCTATAGACCTGCTCTCCGATATAAGGTGAGTGGTTTTCTTTCTGCGCGCGACGGGAATCAGTTCAACGATGAACTGACCCGTGTTGGCGTGCGGGAGGAGGACCTTCTCGCCATTATGCCCTTAAAAGACATGGGCTATTTCAAGGTGCGTTGCAAAGACGCTGCACTTGTGCAACGCTTGCTGCGCACCCCGTTGTCGATCCGTGGCCAGAAGGTCTTCCCGACCGCCATGGACGACTCATTTGTGGTGGAGATTTTCGACATCGAGTCGGAAATCTCCGATACTGATATTCGGAACGCGTTGGCGAAATTCGCCACGGTCCATGCGCTATGGAGGGTGCGTAGCAGCCTCAAGGACTTCCCGTCCATACACAGCGGAGTCGCTGGAGTCCGGCTTACAATGCCGGACCGCCGTCTGCTGCCCACCAAACTGCAGGTGAAAGACACGGTCGTTCACCTGTGGTTCGTGGGCAAAGTAAAAACGTGCGAGCAATGCGGGAAGGAGGGGCATTGTTTGGATAAATGCCCCTCTGCAAAATGCCGTTATTGCAAACTATCCGGGCACCAATTAAAAAATTGCCCGGATCTTTTGCGAAAAAAGGCAGCCGCGGAGCTCCATTTTAAAAAACAAAGCGCGGATAAAAAGAAAAAATCTGCGAAAAACCTGGAGACCCCACGGCAGAAATTCGGTAAAAACGCGAGGCGGAATGTCGCCCCAAAGCAGCAGGAAACCTCGCACGCGAAGCCCTGCGCACCCCCTCTCGCGGCGGGGGAGCCGCAAAAGAAAGGGTGCGGGGAATCCGGGGCAATGGTAAGTCCCCCTAGGCGCAATAGCTGTCCTTCCCAAGCACGCCCGGCTCTCTCGGAGTTCGAGCAACCGGCGGGGACGTCAATGGACAACGGCGGTAAGGACACTTCCAGTACCGTCAGATCCATTCCTTCACCTCCTGCAGTGGCTGAGAAGCCCAAATCGGGTAAGAAGGTTTGTGCCGTGTCGACTTCGAAAGTCGGCAAAAAAAAATCCGCGTCGCGATCCAACACCGCGAAAGCGGAGAAAAATCTCACGCCGTCGCAGTCGGAGAGCAAGCTCTCGACTGGCGCGGATGCCATGCCAACGAAGGGCTTAAAAGCCCTTCCGAAAGCAGCGTCCATGACGAGCGTGTCGGAGCCATCGAAAGTGCTCCCGTCCAAAGACGCGGATGGCTTCAAAGATGGCCATGGAGCACAATCTCCATTTACGGCGCCACGCGAAGTGAGGACCCGTAATGAAGTAAAGAAGACTTCAGCAAAGGTCCCTCGTGCAGCTGCGCGTGAGCACGCTGAAAACGCGCGCGCCGGGAAAGCAGCCGTCACCAAAAGCGATGCTCTGGTGACGGAAAACGACAACAGGACAGCTGTCAATCCAGCAGAACCTGTCACTGCTTCGCGGAAGGCCGAAACCCGATCGAACATGCGCCGGTCGGACTCCGAAATGGATGCCGTTCCGATCACCGAGACGAGGACAACTCGTTCGAAAGCGTGTGCGCGCCGATCAAAAGTAGGCAGCCAGGCAACGCTCGCCGCGAAGCAACGCGAAGTCTCCACGAAACCCGACGGGGTTCAGCCTGGCGTGGAGGCATTACATGCATGCAGCACGACAGAGGACGGTGGCGACCGTCCCCGCCTGCCAGTCGTGCTGCTCGCCGTCTACTCGCCGGATAAAGCGAGCAAAAAGCCGCCACCTTCCCAGCAGTAATGCGGGGAATCGCGTCTTCTCGTCGTCTGTCCGTAACGTGTTGGAACGTGAACGGACTGCAGAACGACGAGAAGAGGCGATTAGTAGCCAACGCCCTGCGCCCCTTCGACCTCGCGCTGCTGCAGGAGATTCACGTAATCTCCGACGAGCAGGCAGCCGAAATCGAGGAGCGCGCTGGCGGAACGCTACATTGGCGGTGCGGCGGCGCACACACGTGCGGGGTCGCGTTCCTCGTAAGAGGAAAAATGGCGGAAGCGGTGCGTAGTGTTCGTTTCGATGACAACGGACGGATAGGCCAGCTTGTCATCAAGTGGTCCGAGTCCATCGATCTCGTCGTTACGAACGTCTACGCGCCGAGTGGCTCTCGCTACCTCGAAGAAAGAGTAGCTTTCTTTGATGAGGTGCAGAGCCACTGGCTCAACAACTCCGGTTTCCAAGTGGCGCACCTCGTCGCTGGGGACTTCAACGTCCGCCTGCTCTCCGACGATTGGAGCCGCCCGAGGAAGCGCGCGCTGCCCATCGAGATGTGCGCGTCCGTGCACGCCGCCAACTTGATGGTCAGCGAACCTGGAATGGAAAGATCGCTCGATCACGTTTTCCTCGATGAAAACCTGCATTCGCGTGTGGGCAGGAGAGGAAGATTGTTGACTAGGCTTTCTGACCACCACAGGTTGAAGTTTGAGATCCTTCCGCCAGGCAGGGGGCCTCCGTTGCAAAACTGGAGGATGCAGGCGGATTGGCTTAGCCAACCGGAGGCTGCGGAGCATCTACGTGGATACCTCCGAGGCTTTGCCATTCAAGAACTTGCGGACTGGGACGATCTCAAAAGATCTGTCCGCGAGTTCTGCTGCCAATTCCCCTTGCACCGGCTTCCACGCGGTTTCGGAGAGGGCGTGGCCAACAGTAGAGACTTTCTGCAGGCCCGCACGTTTTCGAGACGTGCGGATGTCGGGCGTCTCGCAGAGTACAAGGCGAGGGCCGAGCGCCAGGTCTGGCAGTCCGGAGCAGCATGCCTGTTGGACGACAAAGGCAAGGAATGTTCGGCCCCAGCCGAAGTACGCCGCATTGTGAGACGCTACTACTCCTCGCTCTACGCGGAATCCCCGACGGAGGATATTCTTTCTGAGATACTCCTGTCTCAGGATGTTCGTGTTGTCGGCGAGGAGGAACGCGAACGTCTCGACGAGCCCTTCACGGCGGATGAATTTTCGTCCGCCATCGCTGGGCTGAAGAGACGAAAGGCGCCAGGCGAGGATGGGCTCCCTGCAGAGTTTTATCAGTGCTTTGCAGTGGAGCTCATTCCCTTGATGCTGAAACTCGCGACGCTGATGAGTGAATCCGGGAATATCCCTGATTCCTTCCGCTCAGCGAAGGTGCGTCTCCTGCCGAAAGGCGGAGACTTGCGCCAACTTAACAACTGGCGTCCGATCACCTTGGTGAACTCGGACGTCAAGTTGTTTTCCAAGCTGTGGGTCGCGCGGTTAGGAAGAATCGCGGAATCTGTGGTGAGCCCGGAACAAACCTACGCGGTTCCGGGACGATCCATGGAGGCGAACATCCTTTTCGCGCGTACATGGATGCAGCTGCAGGAAGTTGTGGCGCAGCAAAGCCAAGCTGCTGCGAAAGTCACTGCCGCAGGCAAAAAGAACAGGCGCCGACGGCAGGAGGGAACGCCAGGTGCCTTGGCGGTCGCGGTCGATCTCCACAAGGCGTTCGACTGCGTAAACCAGAAGCTGCTTTTGGAGCTTATGGAACGCCTTGGGTTCCCGGCGCAACTCCTGCTGTATGTGCGCGCGTGCTGGCGCCACGCGCTAACCTGCATCACTTTTAGCGGCTGCCGCGTGTATGGTATTCCCGTTCGTAGGGGCATCCGACAGGGTGACAGCTTAAGCCCGTTGCTCTTCAGCATCTTCTTTGAGTTGGTGCTAAGAGCATACAGGCTGACGCTGTCTCACTTGCCAAGCTCCTGCCCGGGAACGCCTGCCGTGGCCGCCTACGCTGATGACCTGCTTCTTCTGCTCCCCATGTCCCCCCCGGCGTCCAGTGTCGAGGATTTCTTCGACCTGATTCGTCGGGGAGCGGGCGTGAGCGTGAACAGAGAGAAGAGCGTGGTCGTTCCTGTGGGTACGTCGTGGGAGGGGCAGTCCGACTGGATCCGCCTGGGGATCCCCACGGGCGAGTACTTTAAGTACCTTGGCGTTCCGTTGGGCGCTTTCGGCGCAGCCGAAGCGTGGGCGGACTGTCTTCAGAAAGCAGAGTTGGCCATCAGCCCGTTCTTTAACGGCAAGTTTACCTTGCAGGAACGGGCGACTATTTGGAACACCTTTGTGGCCCCCCTCCTCCGTCCCCTGTTTTTTGTTTTGGACCCCCCTATGCGGCAAAACAGCGGGCTAAGCGCCTGCTCAGGAACGCTCTCTGGGGTCCGGCGAGATCCAGGATCCGCCTTAAAGATTTGTCAGCTCCGCGTCGGGATGCTGGTTTGGGTATCCTGACAATGGAGCGAATCGGACTGCAGGTGCAGTTCCGACTGCTGGCACTGTGTGCCCAGCTATGGACATCCCCCCTGTGTGTGCCAGCTCGCATTCTCCTGCGGAGATGCGCCGGCAGCGGAGGATTTCTCTCGCTTTTGCCGGGCACTCAATACAGGAAGCGGGGGTTCGGGTTTCCATTGCGGCAGTTGACCGCACTTCTGGAAGCACACTCTTGGATCTCCTGCCGCCCAATGAACTTTGAAGCTTGGCGGCAGGAGTCTGTTGAATCCTGGGCGGCGTTCCAAGGAATACGCCCTGAAGATCTTCGCCCCCTGCGCCATTTTTTTCCACGATCCTTGGAAGAAGTACTGCAGGACGAGGTGAAGTTTTCTACCCTGGCTGCCACGCCTCTTGCCGCAGCGCTGTCTGCCCTCAGGGCAAAAAACGACAGTTACCAACCGGCGAGGTGGGAGGTTTCCTGCACGATAGCGGGAAGAACCAAACTCCTTGGCACCTGGAAGACAAGTGAGTTGGCGGACGCCGCCACTCCTCGTGTTACTGCAAAGGAACTCCTCCGGTGGGCAGAAGAACTTGCTGTCACCCCCGAAGAACTTGTAGTCCCTCCACAGTGTATGGACAGTTCGCTGCTCCCCCTTGCTTGGAAACAAGCCGTGCTGCTTTTCGTTCACTGGGGTTTTCAGTGCAACGAGCGTTGGCATCGTGACTCCGGGGGACTTGCGTCTGCGAACTGCGTTCGGTGCGGATCGACGGAGTCGATTCCGCACCTACTTCTGGACTGCGGTGTCCTACAAGGACTGTGGCGTAGGCTGGCAACAGCACTATTGCATTTCGTGGACACCGCAAGAGACTTGCTGCGACGATTCTTCACGCCGAGCGGGCTGTCACTAAGCGCAAGGATTGCAACCATCGGTTGCATACGCGCGATAGTTTCCGTCCGCCAGGCGTTGGTAATCAACGGACAGCACCAAGAGGTAATCAGCAAAGCATCCTTCTACATGGGAGCATCCGCTAGATGGCCTCATTTGACAGAGGAGACAAAGAGGAATCTCGCCGCAATACACCTCCGGTTTACACACCCTCATCAGCGGCCAACCCGGTGATCATTGCCCTACCCTCCATAAACTAAATTTGTATTTTCTTTTTACACCCGCGTCCCCATAGGCTCCGGAACATTTTAGGTGCTCATCGTATAAATCCCCGTGAGTACGGAGCCTAACCAAAAACCCTTTTCCCTTCCCTCCAGTTTTTGATTTTTGTTTGTTTCCCCTCATTCCCCCCACGCTGCGAGCGGTTTGTTTACCAGGCCTGCGTGCCGGTAATTTTTCTATGTTCTCTGTCGTTCTCTTGGTTGGGGACATTGTCCCTGACCAGTTTATTATTATTAATAAACGCCCCGGCGTGACCGGGTGATAAATTTCAATCTCCGCCTGCTAACAGGTGAGCCGGAAACACAAGTGAACGCGATGAACGAGTTGTGCGCCGCCATGCGTGCGCGCAACTTGTTCGCGGGTGAGAGGGGAATGGTCCGCAGCATCGACCACGTCTTCCACGACGCTGACCTGTGTTCACGGGTCGGCAAACGGGGGAGGGTTGCGTCAACGTTGTCGGACCATTCCCGGTTAATTTGCGAGCTGCGGCCTCGCGACAAAGGACCGCGATCCAGGGACTGGCGTCTACCCGGAGACTGGACGCGACTCTCAGGTGCGAAGGAACACCTTCGCAAATACCTGAGAGGCGTCATGCTCCGCAATCTTCAGGATTGGGTCATTTTTAAGGAATCGGTCCGGGAGTTCTGCGAGCAGTTCCCCCCGGACCGCCTGCCCTCCGGTTTCGGCGAGATTCCTCGCAACCATCGGGCCTATTTACAGGCCCGTAGGTACGAGCGAACCCCTAATGTCCATCGCCTGGCCGAGTACCGCGCCGGGGCCGAATGCCAAGCCTGGCAATCCGGGTCGGCCAGCTTGCTGGACGACCAGGGCCGGGAATGTTTGTCCCCGGCGTCGGTACGGCATCTCGTGCGGAGCTATTACTCCTCCCTTTACGCCAGGGCGCCCCCGGATCAAGGTGCCTCTCGGCTCTTGCTTCCGGATGGTGCTGCGGCAATAGGAGAGGAGGAGTCGTTAAGCCTCGATGAGCCGTTTACCACCGGCGAAATTCTCGCCGGTATCAAAAGGCTCAAGCTGCGGAAAGCTCCAGGGGAAGACGGCTTGCCCGCCGAGTTCTATCAGAGCTTCGCGGAAGAGCTGGAACCCCTGCTGCTTCAGCTGACAAGGCTGATCCGAGACGAAGGCGATGTTCCCGCCTCGTTTCGGTCAGCCAGAGTGAGGCTCTTTCCGAAAGGGGGAGACCTTAGGAATTTGAACAACTGGCGTCCGATCACGATTGTGAATACGCACGCCAAGTTGGTTGCCGGGCTATGGGCTTCGCGTCTAAGGCAGGTGGCAGAATCCATAATTAGCCCGGAGCAGACATATGCTGTTCCGGGGCGAAGCATGGAGGCGAACCTGTTCCACGCATCCACCTGGCTAGAGCTCCAACACGAAAGGGGCTTGATGCGCACCGGGAGTTCCGGTGAGTCCGTCAGTCATGCGACGAATGGTCGGATGGGGGAGAGAGCACTTGCGGTCGCTGTCGACTTGCGTAAAGCATTCGACAGCATCGACCAGAATCTCCTGCTGGAGCATTTGGAACGCTTGGGCTTCCCGGCCTCATTATTTGCCTATCTGCGCTCTAGCTGGCGCGATGCGCTAACCAATGTTACTTTCAGCGGGCATAATGTTCACGGCGTGCCGGTGCGACCTGGGATCTGGCAAGGAAACAGCCTGAGCCCCTTGCTCTTCAGTACCTTCTTTGAGTTGGTACTGAAAGCGTACAGGGAAACTCTGGCGCACCTGCCCCATGAATGCGCCGGAACGCCTGCGGTTTCAGCATATGCGGACGACCTCCTGCTACTGCTCCCTATGTCCACCCCGGCTTCGGCGGTCGAGAAGTTCTTCGACCTGCTGAATCGAGGAACCGGGCTTACGGTGAACAGGGCGAAGTCGTCCGTGATGCCAGTTGATGCGGCGTGGGCAGGGCAGCAGGACTGGGTCCCTTTCGGGATCCCCACGGTGAGGTACTTCAAGTACCTTGGTGTGCCGTTGGGGGACTACTCCCCTGCGGAAGCGTGGTCCGGCTGCTTTCAAAAAGTAGAGACGGCTATCGGCCCGTTCCGAGGCGGCAGGTTTTTCTTGCCTGAACGGCCGCGGTTTGGAACATGTTCGCTACTCCTCTCCTCCGTTCCCTGCTTTTTGTTTGCCCCCCCACAGAGAGGGTCAACAAGCGAACGAAGGACCTCCTCCGTGTCGCCCTTTGGGGCAACGGGAGAACCCGCGAGTCGGTCGCATTCTTCGCGAGCTTCCTTCGGTTCGATAGCCGGAGGCTTCGCCGCGACGAGTTTTTTTGTTTTTCACCCCTTCTTTGTGGAGGGGAGAAACAGTTTTCTGCACGTCCGTGGTCGCGGTTTTCGCAACGCTTTTCGAAGCTTTGATGTTTCTTTCTCTTGATTCGCGGCGATTATTCCGCGATGCGGAACGCGATTCGTTCCTGCGCTTTTCGTTTTTTAAAAGGAGCTCCGGGCACGTTACTTTAGTGTGCCCGTGCTCCTGGCAGTAACGGCAAGCGGCCGAGAAACACTTCGTAATGCGATGACTCTCCTGTCCGCATTCCGCGCATACACGCGTTTGCCCGGAAAACCACAGGCGGACGGTCATTCCATCCACCTGCGGTCGCGTGTGCATTGCACGGCGATCCGTCATCGTCACTCGCACTTGCGCGAGCCCGCTGTGGTGGTCTTCGAACCCTTCAGCAGGGTTTGGCAGCCTCCAATGCGCGTGGACGGTAGCGAATTTTTCAAGGGCCTCCACGACCTGGCGGTCCGAAAGGCCCTTACACACTCCACTGAGCCGGACAACGAACGACTGGTCCGTTGTGACAGTGAGTATTTCCTGCCCACGAATGAGCAACGGCGTGTGTAGCAAACGCTGCGTAAGAAGAGCGTCCTTACTGGACACCTTTCATTAGCCGCACCCACTCATGGGAATGATGGACTCCAGTTGGCCTTTTTGAACTCCAATCCGTTGGAGTTCCTGGCCAAACTCGCGCCCAACCCGCTCAGGCATAAGGACACTTACCTTACACCTGAGTGCAAGCGTGTAGCCATTTGCTACATACGCCTGAAGCTCAGGGCTGTCGGGCGAAGGTCCCATCGTAGCCGCGAGAGCAGCGACCTGGGCGAATGTCCTCGCCGTCGGCGAGGACAGAGGCTCCTTGCTAGCAGCCGAAGCAGGCATCTCAGGAGCAGGTGGCGTTCCCTTCTTGCGGCTGATGTTCTTCTTTGCTCCCATTGCAGCACAGAAGCACAGCAGAACAAAAACACACAAGAGCAATCTACAACGGAGCGACGCAAAAGCACGTCCGTACGCGACCGTCGCTGATGCGTGAGACATGAGATGTTCCCGCTTCTTTCCGCTCAGCAAAGGTGCGGCTCCTGCCGAAAGACAATGATTTGCGCCACCTCAGCAACTGGCGTCCGATCACATTGGTAAATTCGGACGTAAAGTTGTTCTCCAGGCTATGGGTCGCGCGCCTGGGGAGAATCGCAGAGTCCTTGGTAAGTCCGGAGCAGACGTATGCTGTTCCGGGTCGGTCCATGGACGCGAATCTCTTCTTCGCGCGAATATGGTTCGAGTTGCAGCAGCGCGTGGCGCAGCAGAGCCAGGCAGCCGAAATCGCCGCTGCCAAAGGTAAGCGGCGGTGTTCAAAGCACGATGGAACGCCGGGAGCCTTAGCGGTCGCCGTCGATCTCTGCAAAGCGTTCGACAGAGTAAACTAGCACCTCCTTCTGGAGCTTCTGGGACGCCTAGGCCTCCCGACGCACCTTATAGCCTACTTGCGCTCCTGCTGGCGCCACGCGTTATGCAGTATCTATTTCAGCAAGCGCCACGTGTACGGCATTCCCATACGGCGGGGTATCAGGCAGGGAGACAGCTTAAGCCCCCTGCTCTTCAGCATCTTCTTTGAGTTGGTGCTGAGGGCGTACAGGCTGACGCTGGCCAACCTGCCGAGCTCCTGCCCGGGAACACCGGCCGTGGCCGCCTATGCTTACGAACTTCTCTTGCTGCTGCCCATGTCCACCCCGGCGTCGAGGTTCGAAAAGTTCTTCGAGCTCATTCGTCGGGGAGCGGGCCTGAGCATCAACAGGACGCAATCAACCGTTGTACCGGTTGGCTTTTCGTGGGAGCGGCAGTCCGACTGGATTGGCCTGAAGATCCCCACGGGCAGGCGCTTGAAGTACCTCGGCGTTTTCTTGGTCGCCTTCTGTCCAAGAGAAGCGTGGTCGCACTGCCTTCACAAGGCCAAGACTGCTCTGGGCCCGCTCCAGGGCGGCAGGTTTCCCCCATCGGAACGGGCCTTCGTGTGGAACATTTTTTTTGCCCCCTCCTCCGTCCCCTCTTCTTTGTTTGTCCCCCTCCCTACTCGGCTAAGCGCCGGGCGCTACGCCTGTTGCGTGACGCCCTGTGGGGACCGGCGAGGTCCAGGATACGCCTGAAGGACTTGGCGGCTCCTCGACGGGACGCAGGATTGGGCATCCTGACGCAGGAGCGGATCGGACTGCTAGTGCAGTTCCGCATGCTGGCACTTTGTGCGCAGCTCTGGACTTCTCCATGGTGTGCTACAGCGCGGCTGCTGCTGCGGCGCAGGACGGGTGGCGACGGACTACGTTCGTTGCATCTGCGCACGGAGCGCGCCCAGAGAGGATTCGGCTTCCCTTCAAAGCAGCTCGCTACGCTTCTGGGAAAGCATGAGTGGATATTCTGCAGGCCGACGAACTTCAACGCCTGGAGGCAGGAAGCCTTATCGTCCTGGGCAGCGCAACAGGATTTGTCGCGTTTTGAACTCCGTTGCGTGAAACTTTCCCCATACTGTAAAATGGGGGAGGTGCTGGAAGACCAGGACCAGTGGACACACCTAGCCGCTACGACACTCGCCGAAGCACTGTGTGCACTGATGGTGCCAGATGACAGTGACCTGCCGGCGAGGTGGGAGATCACTTGCGAAATCGCAGGCGAAACCCGACTGCTGGGCGGCTGGCAGACTTGCGAAGTGGCAGACGCTGCCACACCTCTCATTCTTGCAAAGGGGCTTCTCCGGTGGAGTGAGCTCCTCGGGGTGCCCATCGATGAACTTGTGGTCCCTTCTGCGTGTTTGGACGCGACTCTCTTCCCCCTTCGGCGGACGCAGGACGCTTCTCTGATGGTGCATTGGGGTTTGTACTGCAACCAGCGGGCGAACCTGATTTCAGGGAGAGTTGCGTCCCCGAACTGTGCCAAATGCGGAGCGATGGAATCGCTTCCGCATTTGCTGTTTGAGTGCGGAGCCCTCCAGGAGCTGTGGCAGCGGCTGTCTTCAGCGCTCCTGCACCCTGGACACACCTCACTGGATTGGATGCGCCGCTTCTACACGCGTGGCGGACTTTCTCTTGGAGCGGTCGTAGCAATCATCTGCTGCGTGTGCGCCATTGTGTGGGCCCGCCACGTATTACAGATGCGAGGAGTCCCAACATCGGCCCCTACACCGCAGCCTGCAACCTGCAAATGGCTGACGGGTGGCCACATCTTGGAACAGAACTGAGGATGGAGATCGGCGGCATTAACCGCCGGCTCTGAGAATAGGAAAGGTTAGACTGTATAGCTTTGTCCCCGCCCTCCCAACCAATTCATTGATTTCATGTCTAACCCCCTCCCGTTCCGAGCTCTCAGTGTGCCCGGACTGCGTTCCGGGAAATGTACTTCCCATTTTCTGTTCCCCTTGCCTGGGAACACAGTTCCCAGTTGATATCATAATAAACGTCCCGGCGCAGCCGGGTAATAAACGACGACGCTGCATTCTTTTAAATTGTCGCTATCCTTCTGTTTTTTATTTTTCTAGGCGAGCTTTTTTTCAATTCGTCGTTCTTTCTTCGACTTTTTCTTTTTCGCTGTGGCTTCTTGCGATTCCGACACCTGAACGCTTTTGTCGATCTCTTCGGAATTCGTTGCCGTGGTGTCAACTGCGGCCTGGACCAGGGGTGTGGGTGGCACAGCTTGAGCGGCAGCCTTCTCCGCCAGCCTTTTCTGTAGCAGCCGCGCGCGTTTCTTTTTGTTCCTCGCGGAAACCACGCGCACAGCGGATTGCGGAAAAACTTTTTTTGTGTGGCCCATTGTCCCGCATACCTGGCACTGTACGTTGGGGCACCTCCTTTCGAGGTGTCCCGACGTGTTGCAGAAGCCACAGTATTTTGTCTTTCCCACGTTCCACAGGTCGACGCTTTCACCGCCGACCACCAGATTGTGATGAAGAATAGAGCCATCCTGAACGGTTACACGGGCAGCCGTGAGTCCGCACTGAACTCCGGTATATTCCTCGGAAGGACTAGGGTTGGTCCATACTGCATGGACCGTGCCTTCTTTTCCCAACGCGAAGCGTAACTGTTCTTTCCGCATCCGCGCGGTAACTCCTAAAAGGTGGACCACCATACTGTGGTCCGCCGAAATAAAAAAAAGCCTGCGTGTCCCCATTACCACTGGGGTTTTGAGCAGACGTTGGGCCAGATCTGCATGTTTGCAGATCACCTCTACGTACTGCCCCCCGCTACGAATGGTCATAGCGCAGAGCTCCTGCTCTTTAACATCGAGAGCTCGCATCCCCTTCGAAAAGGCGCGCGCACACTCAGAAGGATACAAATTTCCTACCTTGTAGAATAGTAATGGGGTATATTCCTCTTCCACATAGGCAGATGATTGCGCCGCGGCTGCAGGCAATGGCGCCTACACAACGGCGCTCCACGCCCACGCTGCAGCAGGGACCCATTCTGTGGGGGCGGACGACCTCACCGCCTTTGCCACTGAAGGGGACGTTGCCGCCGTACCCTGGCACTCCAACTTTTCTAAAGGCGACGTTTCCGCCGCCACCTGGCACTCCATTCCTTCAAGAGGCGACGTTGCCACCGCCGACTGACACGCACTGATGGTCGTGTCAGGCATTGCTGCCTGATCGACCACCACCACACACGAAGCCTACACCTAGGGACGGTTTGCGGTAACAGGAGCACCGAGGAAACACGTCCGCTCTAGCCGACGTAAAGCTTTCGACTGCGTCGACCAGGAGCTCCTTCGGGAACTCCTGGAACGCTTGGGATTTCCGGCCGTCTTCTTGGCCTACCTGCGCTCCTGCTGGCGCTTCGCGTACATCAATATTTATTTCAGCGGCCGGCACGTGTTCGGCGTGCCGGTTCGGCGTGGCATAAGGCAGGGTGACAGTCTGAGCCCCATGCTCTTCAGCATCTACTTCGAGCTGGTGCTGAGGGCATACAGGGAGACACTGGCAACCCTGCCAAGCTCGTGTCCCGGCACGTCTGCCGTGTCGGCCTACGCCGACGACCTTTTGCTCCTGCTCTCCGGGTTCATTCCGACGTCGGCGCTACACTATTTCTTTGAGTTGCTGCGCCACGGGACGGGCATCGAGGTGAACAGAGAGAAATCCACAATCGTTCCTACATCACCACTACTTTCAAACAATGCGGCGTGGGCCGGACGGCCGGACTGGATCCGCTTGGGGATCCCCACGGGCAGGTGCTTCGAGTACCTTGGCGTTCCGTTGTGGGACTTTTGCGTTGCAGAAGCCTGGTCAGACCGTCTCCAACAGGTGGAGTAGGCGATCGGCCCGTTCCGGAACGGCAAGTTTTACTTGAAGGAGCGGGCCGCGGTGTGGAACGCGTTCGAGGCCATCCTCCTTCGCCCCTTAATTTTTTTTTGCTTCGCCTCTCCCATCATATAGAGACGGACCAAAGCCCACTTGAGGACTGCCCTTTGGAGAACAGCGAGTTCGCGAGTCCGATTGAAAGACTTGTGCGCTCCACGCAGGGATGGTGGCTTGGGCCTGCTTACGTTGGAGCGCATCCAACTACAAACAACACGTCGAAAGTTAGCCCTTGCGGCTAGCTTATGGATGACGCCATGGTACGATCCGGCAAGGCTCCTCGCTAGAAGAGCGACCGGCTGCGAAGGATTGTCTTCCATCCTCGTGGCCTACCAGTGCAGCCTCTCCAAATGTGGCCCCGATTTGCGACAGATGGTCGCCCTGATGAGGGAGTATACCTGGATCTCCTGCTTCCCCGCGAACTGCACTGCCTGGCTTCAGGAGTCAGCTTCCGCGTGGGCTAAGATCAACGGCACGAGCGAGGCGGAATACAACTGCTACGTCGAGGACCGTACGGTCGACAGCCGCTGCAGGATATTAACAACACGCCCCAGAAGTTTCTGTGGGCTTCTTTCAGCCCCCTTGCCCCCGTTCTGTCCTCCCTTAAAAACACTAAGAGCATTAACGAGCAGGCATCGTGGGAAGTGTCCTGCCTCATCCGAGGCAGGAAAAAACCTTTAAAGGCGTTGACGACTCGGGAGCTCACGGACGCTGCCACCCCGAGCGTCCCGCCTCACGGACTTGCGCGCTAGGGAGTGCTGCTCGCGATACCTCCGGAGGAGGTGAAGTTGCCCCCAGCGTGTTGGGATTGCGGCACACTTCCGTTGAAGTGGCAGGAGACGGCGTTGCTTTTTCTGCACTGGGGACTGTTAAGCAGAGCACGCCTGTCTCACTGGACACTGGGGAATGTGGATGCCCGCTCTGTCGAGTGCGGAGAAAGAAAAACCTTCCCGCATCTCACTCTCGAGTGTGTCGCCCTGGATAGACTCTGGAGTGGAATCGCCCCAATCCTCCATCTTCCAGTAGGCGACTTTAAGTAAATTTAGCGTCGCCTCTTTCTGCGTGACGTCCTGCGCCCCGCTGCGTCTCTAGCTGTCCTCTGCTGCGTGCGCGGCATTGTGCAAAGGTGGCACGCCAGGAGAAGAGGCCCAAGATGCAGGGACGCCATCCACTGGACGACGATCTCTTTAGAGACGGCGACAAGGTGGCGTCTACCTTTCAGAATAAAAACTGAACTTCACTGCATCCTCAACTGGATGCGAAGGACCGACCCAGGCGCCCAGTGATCCCTTCCCTGCCCCCCATCTCTCCCCATACAACTGTTTCCCTCCCCGTTATCTTTCTATTTGTTTGTTTTTGTTTTAGTTTTCCCTTCCCCTGCGCCTCGGGAATGGACCTAACCGGTCTATGCACCGGCAACCGACACGTCAAGCAAGGTGGGAGAACCCAGTGTTTCTTCACAGAAAACATCTTTCTAAAGACTCTATTATCTAATTTTTGTAAAAAATTAGAAAAATAAATGCCCCGGCACATTTGAATGACAAACTTCGGTTGCAGCCGAGCATTCCTGGCCACCGTCATGGAGCAGACAAGCCGCTCCAGACTGCCAAACCTGGCGCTCATCTCTGGCCTTGTACTCCGCCGGACGCCGGACGTCCGGGCATCAAGAGAAGGTACGCGCCTGCAGATAGTATCTGCAGTTCGCGACACCCTCTTCGAAGCCGTGGGGAAGCAGGTGCAAGGGGAACCGGCAACAGAAATCGCGGACCGATCTTTTGAGATCGTCCCAGTCCTCGAGTACACGCATGGCGAAGCTCTGGAGGTGTTGGGGAAGATGCACCGCCGCCTCCGAATTGCTAAGCCAGTCGGCCGCAGCCTCCAAACATTCATCGGAGGCAATTTTGCCAGGCGGCAGGAGCTTGAACTCCAGTCTCGGATGATGCGAAATCGCGGACAGCAGGCGCCGTTTCCGACCTACTCGTGAGAGCAGGTGTTCATCGAGGAACGCATAATCCGGCGAACTCTCCATCCAGCGCTCACCAGCAAGCAAGTTTTGTACGCGCACGGACGCGCATACCTCGCTCACCAGTTGCTTCTCCCTCAAGCGGCATCTCTCCTCTGTTCGCAGGTGGATGTTGAAGTGTCCTGCAAGGAGGTGCGCCACGTTAGGGCCGGAGTCAGCGAGCCAGCGGCTGCGCAGGCCACCCAGAAATGCAAGATGCTGCGCGTAATGCCGGCCGCCACTGGGCGCGTTGATGTTCGTAACGACCAGGTCGATCGATTCGGACCACTTGAGGAGAAGTTGGCCCACACGACCTTCCTCTACGAAACAAACGTTGCGCACCGCCTCCGCCACCCTGCCTAGGACGAGAAACGCGACTCCGCACGTGTGCTGTGCCTTGCCGCCAGTGTAGCGTGACGCCCGCGCGCTCTTCCAGATGCGATGCCTGCCGTTCGAAGATGCTATGTATCTCCTGCAGCAGCACCAGATTGAACGCGCGCAAAGCGTTGGCTACCTTCCGCCTTTTGTCAGCATCAACTAGCCCGTTGACATTCCAACAGGCTACGCTGACGCAACGAGCGGACGCGAGTCCACGCATCACTGCTGCGGACATGACGGCGTGCTCCTCGCCCCGTTCGGCGAGAAGTCTGGGGGTGGGAGAGCGGATTGGGAAGCGGAATCGCTCAGGTTCGCCGCCACATCGCGCCCAGCTGAGTCCTGTGAGCCGAGGATCATCGCCTCGGTCTCCGTGCAGCAGCCGGAACCGCCTCCGGGAACAGGCTCGTGCCTTAGCACTTTAGCCCGGCACGCTACCGGCTCACCCCAGGATGCGCGCTTTATTTGGTTGCACTCGGACTCCACCTCGGAGTCCGAGTGCCTGGCGCGAGACTGGCGTTTTGCCAGTCTCTTTTTGTTTCGGCAGGTGGAGGCTTGCCCTGCCCGCGCTGTTGTCGTCGCTGTCGCCAACGCAGCTTCCTGAGCTTTGGCTTCCGCAGCCGCCTTCTCGCGCGAAGCGACGGAGACACAGCAAGCAGTCGTATTGCGTACCTAGGTACGCACCTTCTTCGGCATGCTTCTCTTTTGCCTCCCACCCACCTTAAGGATGGGGAATATTGAAGGGTCAACCTTCTTCTTCCCCTTTCTGGGCGTCCTGGAGACGCCAGTCCATCCCGCGTCGGTGACGCCGTCCTAGGAGGCGGACGCCCCCCTCATTTGTTTGGCCATAGATGCCGGCTCACTTTTCGCGCTCGCGGCGGGAGACGATTCCGTTCCCGTTACGCACTGCACCTGCTCCTTAGCCGATGCAAGCGAAACGGCGGTCATTGCCGTCGTCCCGCGAGGCGCTATTGCAGCCTTCGCTGCTCGTGCCTTCGGCGTGAAAGACGTGATCTCCACCGCCGTAGGAAGGATTGCGCGGTTCGCGCTCCTTCTTCCTTCCCCCAACAAAGGTCCAGCCATCCTCGCCGCCTTCCGGTTTACGTCGGTTAAGCGAGAGGGTTTCCGGAATCCTTTGCATTCTTTCCAAGGCCTCGGATACGGCGATGGAGGCCAGTGTCTCCTTCGCCACGTCTGCCTTTTGCACCTCCTTACCGGAAGGTGCGGGTAGGGTGGTGGTATTCTCGGAGTTCGCAGGCGGCTTTTCAGCCTTTGCTGACGTTCGGCCCGCCGTGGCCGCCTTGCCTTTCGCAAGCAAAGGGGCGCGCGACTTTTTTTTTGTAGCTTTGGTGATTTTCCCTTGCGTGTTACCGCTATTTGGATCCGGAGCGAGAGCGGTCGGAAGCGGAGATTTTTCAGCCGGCCCGATGATATCGTCGGGCTGGGTCGCTCGAGGATTTTCCAAAGCAGCATTCTAAAGCTTCTTGTCCTTTCGCGCGGGTATTTGTGGAGCATTGCTCCGAGAATCGCTTGCGCGAGAAAACTTATCACTTCTCAACTGCGAAGCTTTGTTCGCGCCGGATTTCTTCCCGACGACGAAGCGGATGGATTCGGCACGGACGGCGATGTGACGGGGGGGTTTCTCGCCCTCCTCTTCCGTTCTAGATAGGCGCACTCGTTAATCGAGTGGCCGAGCAGCTTACAGTATCGGCAACTGCGTGTTGGACACTTCCGCGGACGGTGGCACTCTTTCCCGCTTTTCCCGCAAGCGGGGGATTGCCCAAAAAACCGGAGATAGACGACGACGTCACCAACTAGGATCTGCGAAGGCATGAGCATTCGGTCGTCCATGGTGACGCGCGCCGTCGCGATTCACTTCCGGATGTGCCGAGGCATTTATTTCAGTGAAATAAAAATACAGGAAATTTCGCGTAGCAAACCTCAAGGTTCACCACTTTAAAACAGCTTGCTGGTTACCGACTGCATGCCTGAGAGGTCCTCTCGATGCGCGGGGATGGAAAGTAACAAACAAAATGAAACACAAAGTTCAATTGTGGGGGGGAACAAATGTTGTAAGGGTGGGAGGGCAGGGTAGGGATCACGGTGCGCGTTGACAAGTGCTCTAGATCCTATTCAGGATCCGAACAAGCTGAATTCTTTCAGCGCCTAAGTGGCGCCACTTGCAGACACTGCGCGCGAAAAGGCGAGTCCAGTGTCAGGCGTTGCCGGTTGGCAGACACCTTCTTCTGGTGGCGTTCCAAGCTGCCACTATTCCTCTGATACAGCAGAGGACTGCTATCCTATCGGGCAGGGACCAGGCGTCACTACAGAAGAGGCGCCTTGAGACGTCCTTTGAGCCGCATCCGCGCAAGTCCAGGATCGCCGCGAGACGATCCCACAAAGGGCGGAGGGCTCTGCACTCAAGAAGAAGGTGGGGGAATGTTTCTTTTTCCTCACACCGGTCACAATTAGAATCCACAGCCCCCCGGGTGGTGTGGTGCAGGCTTGCTTTACATGGTAATCCCCAGAGTACCACAAGCAACGCCACATCCTGTCATTTCAGGGGGAGGGATGCAATGTTCCAGGACTCTTTGGGCCACTTCATCTCCTACGGAGATAGTCCGAGTAGCTCTCCCCAGCGTCGAAGTCCGTTGGGCGAGACACTCTGCGTCGCAGCGTCAGCTAACTGTCGAGATGTCCACGCCTTTATCGATTGTGTCCTGCCGGGTATGGTGCAAAACACGGTGTATTTCCCCTGCTCGCTACTGTCTCTGGCATTCATAAGGAGGGGTAGCACTGGGGCGAGGGGGGTTATCAAGGCCCACAGAAGCTTGTCGTATGACTGCATGATCTCCTGCAGCGTCCAGCGTGCGTGCCTTTTCAGGCAATTTTTCCTTGTGCCCGCCGGAACGTGGATCTTCTTCCAGATGGACACTGACTCGTGCAACCAGGTAGAGTAGTTTTCTGGGAGGCAGGAAATCCAGACGTTTTCCCGAACTGCAACGGCCATGCGTAGCAGGTGAGAGCCACAATGTGCTCTTCTACCGAAGCGCGCATACAGAAACGACAAAAGTCCGCCGGAATCGCAGGCTCGTTGGGCCAGGAGGCGTGCTGAGATGCACCAGGGCGTGTCCCACAGTTCTGCCGCGAGGGCGAGATTCCTGAATCAAAGTTGCAATTCCATGCGCTCCAGCGTAAGTACGCCAAGTCCACCGTCCTTACGTGGAGCGCACAAGTCTTTGAGCCTCACACGGGACCTTCCTTTGCCCCAAAAAACTGTCCTCAGGAGGCCCGCTGCTCGTTTCCGAATAAAATAAGGGGCGGGGCAGTCAAAAAGTAGGGAGTGAAGGAGGGGGGCCGCAAACCCGTTACACATTGCGACTCGTTCCTGCAAGTAGAACTTGCCTTCTTGGAACTTGCGTCGGGTCGGTGGTCTCGGCCTCCTGACATTGGAGCGGCTGGAGCTGCAGCTCCAGTTCCGGATTTTGGCACTTGTGCCGGAGTTGTGGTGCACTTGTTGGTGCGTCCCTGCACGTCTCCTCCTTCAGCAAGCCACCGCCAAGACGGGAATTACATCGTTTCTTGCACTCCATCGAAGCCGCATCAACCGATGTGGGTTTCAGCTACGGAGGGTGGGTGCGCTGGCAAGGAAAAATCAAGGATGGATCACCTGTCTCCCTGCGAACGGTAGTGCCTGGTTGCAGGAAACCGTTCGTACGTGGGGACAGTTCGGCATGCAACCCTCCCATCAGGAACGAAGGTTCCTGTTTGAATGTTACAGAAGTTGCACGGTCCGTGAGATCCTGGAGGATCCTAAGAAGAGAGCGTGGTCAGGAACAACCCCCCTCGCTGCTGCGCTGGACTCCCTAGTGGAACATCAGGACAGCGATGCTGCGGCGAAGTGGGAGGTTACAATAAAAATCTCCGGGAAGGAGAAGAAGCAGAGAGAGTGGAAGACGGGCCAGCTAACTGATGCTGCGACCCCGAGTACGCCTCCTAATGGACTTCTGCGCTGGGGAGCGCTGCTGGATGTTCCCATTGAACATCTGAAGTGGCCCCCGATTCTTATGAACATTTCCATCCTCCCCCTAAAATGGCAATAGTCGGCATTTCTGTTGCAGCACTGGGGACTCCGCTGCAACGCCCGTCGACACCACTGGACCTGGGGAGCGGTGGATCCCAATTGTGTAAGGTGCGGGGAACGGGATTCCCTCCCCCACCTCCTAGTTGATTGTGTTGCCCTTGGGCCCCTTTGGTTCCGCTTTGCTGCGGCCATCGGTATCCCTTGCAGCAACCCCAGGGACGCACTAAAAGCCTTGTTCGTTGCCGACGCCCTGCGGCCAGCGTCCTCGATAGCAGCCTTGTGCTGCCTTCGTGGGATCGTCGCCGCCTGGAGCACGGCGACGGGAGGACCTAGCGATCAGGGAGCCATGCAGTGCGCCTCCGAATTCCTGAGAAGGGCGTCGCGATGGCCCCACCTGGATGTTCAGAACAAACAAGAGCATGCCAGCATCCTGAGAGGGATGATGCGGCCCCAGCAGCAACAGTGATCCCTTCCCGTTCCCTCCCACCCTTTGTTTCTTTTTGTTTAGTTTTTTCGTTTTTCCCCTTTTTCCTGCTGCCTTGGTGGACCGTACCGGTCTAGAAACCGGTGAATTGGCAGGCTCCGTGGTTCTTCCCTTCCGGCTGGAGCATTGCCACAGCCATAAATAATTTCTTTATAAAGTTTATTTTTAATAAACGACCCGGAGAAATCCGGGTGAAAATCGAATGCTTTGCGCAAGTCGACCGCGACTGCAAAGGCTCCCGCCGAGTCCCTCCCACCCTCTATCCGATGTTCCTGGTCAGAAAAGAGCGCAAGACACTCTTGACCTTCCTGGGAAACGCGTTGTCGCAACTGCCACCATGTGCTGGCGAGGAGCAGGTTTGTCTCGATGCTTTGTCCGGGAACAGCGTAGGTCTGCTCCGGAATGATCACGGAAGCGGCCACCCGCCCTAAACGCTCAGCCCACAACTTGGCATGCAACTTTGCGTGCGCATCCACCACTGTGTTGGGACGCCAGTTGCCAATGTTGCCTAAGTCTCCTGACATCGGCAGGAGACGTACTTTTGCTGACCGCAACGAGGCGGGAACTTCGCCGTGTTCGCCGATCAGCGTACGTAACCTGAGCACCAGGGGGGCCAGCTCTGGTTCGAAGCGGTAGTAAAACTCCGCAAGCAGGCCGTACTATCCTGGTGCCTTCCGTTTCATTAGCTGTTCGATGGCGGAGACGACCTGCACCATCGTGAACGGTTCCGCCATCCGGAAACGATCCTGCTTTTTAAGCGCGGGAGCACCATCCGGCAGCAGGCGCTGCGCGAAATGGCGCTCCGGTGTTAACGGCGCGTACAAGAAGGAATAGAATCTTCGCACGATGCGGCAAACCTGCGCCGGTTCAGCACGCGTTTTTGGTCAGCTCCCGCGAGCGAAGCCAAAACTAGGTGTTGTGTGAATTGGAAGTGCGGCCGTTGGAAGGCAGAAATGCCTGAAGACGCCGCAGTATCTGCGACGGGAGACGTGAGGCCCACGTCTCCCCAACCTACGGAGGTAAGGTCATGCCCCACCAAAAAATCAGCCCCCGCCAACCCGGCGAGGGCGTGGAACAAGGTGGCCGCGGCGGCTCCGCCGGACGTGGCCGCCGAAGTGCAGGCCTACATAAAGGAGGGCTACAACCCAGCCCTTCTTTACAAGGTAGGAAATCTTTATTCACCGCTCACAACGCGGAAATTTATAAACGCCATCCGTAGGATGGGAATCTCTGACGAGGAGATTCTTTGCTTCTCGATTCGGAGCGGCGGGCAGTTCGCGGAGCTGATCTGCAAAGATGCAGCGCTCACACACAAACTGCACTGCACGCCCGTTCCGTTCGAAGGGCGGAATCTCCTCCCACACACGGTGGATCACTCTATGGTGATCCACCTCACGGGTACAACGGTGCGGATGACCGATGAAGCCATCCGCACTGAAATCAACAAATTCGCGGAGATATACGCGATGTGGTCAAAGCCCAACGCCTTTACTTATCGAGGCGCATTCAGTGGGCGAGTGGCCGCGCGCGTAACTATCCGCGAAAACACAGAACTTCCCCACAACCATGAAGTCAACGACGAGCTCGTCGACCTCTGGTACGTGGGGAAGGAAAAATACTGTGGGCTGTGCAACACATTCGGGCATCTTAAAAAGAGATGCCCGGATGCCACATGCCCAGCATGCGGCGCGAAGGGCCACACTAGTGCTGTGTGCCCGAAAAACGCCGCGACAACGCCTTCAGCCCCTTCGACAAATGAGGGGAAGAAGCCAGAAAACCAAAAAAGAAGCGACCAACAACCGACCTCAGAAGAAGTCGTGCACAAGGAGCAGGAGCCTCAAAAGAAGACTTCTGAGCCAACTGCCGACGAGGAAAACTAAAAAGTCGTTTCAAACCAGAAAGCAAAAGAAACACAAAAAAAAAAAACAAAAACACCTACAAAAAATAACGAAAATCAGAACGCGAGCGTTCCCAAAAAACCCGCGCTCGAGAAGCCAAAAATTTCGCCGCGAGAGTCCATAAAGGAATGCCGCGTTACAATCGAGCGCGTTCCGTCGATCGAGCGTCGATCGGCGAACGCAACTCCCGCAACCGTCGCGAACGCCGCGGAACCGCCGCAGGAATCCTGCGACAAACACGCGAGCAGCAGCGACGAGAAAAACTTCGCGAAGGCGGCGGAGGACCTCGCGGCCACTTTAATACAGCCGCCTAAGGCTGCAAAGAAGTCCGTCAGACGTCCGGCGGTAGTTAAGGGCCCGAAAACTTCCGGGTCCGAGGCGGAACCCGGGAACCCTCCCATTGTCGCCCTTACGAAGAGGAAGGCTGGCCGGAAGTCGCGCAACCCTATGCGCGTCGCTCCCCCTCAGGCTGAGGAGGAGGAGATGCCCTCGGATAGCGAGGAGGCGATGTCCGGGAGGTCGCGGGATCCCTCCATCGACAGCATCCGGTCGGTCTTTCCTATCGACCTCAGTCCGGCTGCAGACGTTCCGGTCGTTGCCGAAACGCCACCACCGCAGATGGACAACGACCAGCCGCCTCCCGAACAGGAGGCGGCAATACACACGCCACCACCATCACAAGTATGATGCGTGGAATCGCTCTTGCCGGCAGCTGTGTATAGCCTGTTGGAATTTCAACGGGCTGCGTAGCGAAAGCAAAAGGCGTAGAGTGGCCGACACCCTGCGACCTTTCGATCTGGCACTTCTTCAAGAGGTGCATGCCCTCAGAGCAGAGGACGCCCAGGAAATACACAGGCTCAAAGGGGGAGGCTACTTTGGCGTGGTGGAGGAGACCACTCCCGCGGAGTGGCCTTCCTGCTGAAGCCAACCGTCCCCAATGCGGTGCGCAGTGCACAGTTCGACGAGGAAGGTCGAGTCTTACAACTTGTCCTTAAGTGTTCCGAATCGATCGACCTCGTAGTCACGAACCTGTACGCGCCCTGCACCAGCCACAGGCGCTCAGAACGCACTGCGTTCTTCGAAGCCCTGAGGCGAGACTGGCTGGCCGAAGCAGGCGTGCTGCGGGCGCATCTGATAGCGGCAGACTTTAACGTCCGCCTGCTGTCGGAAGCGCCCGACATA
Organism: Raillietiella orientalis; assembly: GCA_036172245.1. Classification (NCBI taxonomy): domain Eukaryota; kingdom Metazoa; phylum Arthropoda; class Ichthyostraca; order Raillietiellida; family Raillietiellidae; genus Raillietiella; species Raillietiella orientalis. The sequence goes on along the minus strand of JAYWIR010000053.1, from coordinate 365,299 downwards.
CGAGCACAATTGATCAACGAGTTGTGTGCGGCTATGCACACACGCAGCTTGTTGGCCGATGAAGCCGGGGCGAGAAGCAGAATCGACCACGTGTTCCTCGATAACCACTTGTGTACGCGGAAGGGGACTCGAGGAGCAATTGCGTCGGAGCTGTCCGATCACCTTCGGCTAGTGATCAACATTCATCCGCGCGACAGAGGTCCACCCTCCAAAGCGTGGCGCCTGCCGGGGGACTGGTTGCGACTCGCTGGAACGCGCGAACATCTGGGCGCATTCCTGCGTAGTTGCGAACTGCAGACTCTCGCTGACTGGGACAAAATAAAACGCTTAGTCTGAGAGTTCTGTGAACAGTTTCCCCTCCATCAACTTCCTCAAGGTTTCGGCGATGCCACCCGGATACGCCGGGACGTTTATTAAAAACATTTCGACGGTCAATACAGAACGTGGTACAAGGCTTTCCTGACGGCCACGCAATTTTGGAACTGCCGGGACACCGGGACGCAGCTTGGTGTGGCTCTCCTCGGCAGTAAAGGGTGATGGGGAAGAAAACAAAAAAAAAATAAAAAAGAAAAACAAACCACAAAAAAAAGTTTGGAGGGCCGGGAAGGGATCACAGAAAACTGCTGGGAGCGCCCATCCTTTGCAGGATGCCTTCTAGTTCCATTTTCAGTTTTCCTAGGTGGGGACATCGGGTAGCTCTCTGCAGGAAGCGAGAAGCATACTCGTTGACGTCCCTCACGATGTAGTCTTCATCTTTGGCATCACTCAAGGAGGCAAGGATACCACGAATGCTGCAAAGTGCTGCCAGGGCTGCGGCTGGACTGAGGGCGTCCCGCACGAAGACAAGACTGAAGACACATCCAACATTGCCACCATCCGGTATCCGGAGGGCCGTTTTCAAACGATACTAAAGAAACTGGACGGCAGGGCATTCAACTATAAGGTGGGGAGCGACTCCCGCTCCCCACACCTGGCACACGCAGGATTTACTCTTCCCCGCGTCCGGTGGAAGCGGCGCGCGTTGCAGGGTAGACAACAATGCAGCCACAGAAGCACCGATTCTTGCCACTTCAGAAGATGAATCCTGGATCCAAGAAGAACCGGGGGCCACTTCAGGTCATCCAATCGAATGCCGAGCAGCTCGTTTCATCTTCTTAATCCACGCGCCTGGAGACTAGGGGTCGTTGCATCTGTCAACTCTCCCATGGTCCAGCCGCTGATCATCTTCTCTCTGCCTGCGATACGGCAGCAGACTTGCCACCTTGGCTTGCGGCTTCCGTGAAGCGCCCTTTGGAGGAAGGGCATCGCCGTAACAAGGGGTGTGCCTTCCGCCCAAGTGCAACTCGATGGAAATTCAAGAATTTCACAGAGAGTTCGGCGGGCGTAAAAGCCGACTCGCAGGCAGTTCATCCGTTCTTCGCACCTCTGGTTCTGCTTGGCCCAGGTGCCAGCAGTCTCTTCCAGCCAAGCGGAGGAGTTGGCAGGGCCACAAACCATCCACTCGTTCTCCTTTGCCAGGGTTGTCATGCGGCCGAGCAGTAGACCGCATCTTCGAATCTTTCGGCCAGGGCACAGAAGAAAGGATGCGAGTCCTTCGCAGCGGGACACACGCCTGGCCAAAAGGAGGGTTGGAGTGCACCAAGCGGTGCTCCACATCTTCGCTTCGATGGCGAGGGTCCGCCATCGCAGCTGGATTTCCACGCGCTCCAGCGTCATGATGCTGACACCGCCATCCCGACGCGGAGCGCACAAGTCCTTCGAAGGGACTCGGGGCCTCCCCTTGCCCCAAAGAGCTATGCGGAGGAGGTCCTTCGTCCGCTTTTTAGATTCCACGGAAGCGGGGCAAACAAAAAGCAAGGCACGGAGGATGGGGGCCGCAAAGGCGTTCCGCGCCGCGGCCCGTTCCGGCAAGTGAAACTTGCCTTCCAGGAACGGGGCGATCGCCGCCTCGACTTTTTGGAGGCAGCTGGACCACGCTTCCGCAGGGTAGAATTCCCCGAACGGCACACCGAGGTACTTGATGCACCTCACCGTGGGGATCCCCAGACGAACTCAGTCCTGCTGCCCTGCCCACGTCGCTCCAACTGGCAACAGTGACGACTACGCCTTGTTAACCTGTAATCTGGCCCCACGGCTAAGCAGGTCGAAGTAATCTCGGACCGCCTCCGCCGGGGTGGACATAGGTAAGAGGAGCAAAAATCGTCGGCATACGCCGCTACGGCTGGCGTGCCGGGGCACGAGCTCGGCAAGGGGACCAAAGTCACCCTTTACGCTCTCAGCACAAACTCAGCGTAGGTGCTAAAAAGCAGGGGGCTGAGGCTGTCGCCCTGCATTATGCCCCGCCGCACCGGCACGCCATACACCTGTTGTCCACTGAAAGTAATCGAGATTATCGAGTTCCGCAAGCAAGAGCGCAGATAGGAAATCAGGGAGGGTGGAATGCCCATGCGGCCCAGGAGCTCCAAGAGGAGTTCCTGGTTTACACAGTCGAACGCCTTGTGCGCTCTAGGGAGTACGTGTTTTCTTGGTGCTCCTTGTGCCAGGAAGTTTCCACCAGTGCAAGCGTCGTGTGGTTCGGTGGTCGATCAGGCAGCGATGCCTGACGCGACCAACAGGGATGGCCAGTGCGCAGCGGCAACGCCGCCCCCAGAGGCGATGGAGAGCCAGGGGGCGGCGGCAACTTCGCCCCCAGAGGCGATGGAGGTGGATGCATCCGCCCCCACAGAATCGGTCCCCGCTGCAGCGCGGGCGTGGAGCGCCGTTGCCTCGGCGCAATCGCCTGCAGCCGCGGCGGAATTGTCGGCCTATGTGGAGGAGGGGTACAACCCCTCATTGTTCCACAAGGTAGGCAATTTATATTCTTTAGAGAGCGCGCGCGCCTTCTCGAAGGGCATGCGCGCTCTCGATGTGAAAGAGGAGGAGCTTAGCGCTATGACCATCCGCAGCGGGGGTCAGTACGTTGAGGTCATCTGCAAACATGCAAAGCTGGCTTAACGACTGCTTAAAATCCCCGTTGTGATGAAAACGCGCAGGCTTCTCTCCACTACGGCGGACCGCAGCATGGTGGTCCACCTGTTAGGCGTGACCGCGCGAATGCGCAAAGAACAGGTTCGCGCCGCTTTGGAACAGTTTGGAACGGTCCACGCGCAGTGGACGAAAGTTAGTCCTTTCGGGGACTACACAAGGCTGCAAGACGGCCTCACTGCTGCGCGCGTGACCGTTCGGGAGGGCTGCACTCTTCCCCACAATCTGGTGGTCGAAGGCGAAACCGTCGACCTCTGGTATGTGGGGAAGCCGAAATACTGTAGCTTCTGCAATACGTCGGGCCACCTCAAAAAGAGGTGTCCCAATGTGCAGTGCCAAGTATGCGGCACAATGGGTCACACGAGGGAGGTGTGCCCAAAAGCAGCAGTGCGGGTGGTTTCCAAGAGAAACCTTAAAAAACGCGCCCGGCTTCTGCAGAAAAGACCTACGGCGAAAGCTGCCGCGAAGGCTGCGCCACCCGCGCCCAAGACCCAGGCCGCACCCGAGAGCTTGGCGACCAACGCCGAAAAAGTTGAGAGAGCCGGCCAGGATACTGAATGGCAAGTGGAAACGGCCAAAAAATCAAAGAAGGAGAGGAGGATGGAAAAGAAAATCGCCTACCAACAGAAGAAGAAAGAGCAGGGTAGCGCGATTATTAAAGAGTGCAGCGTCGTTGTCGAACGCGTTCTCGATGTTGCCGAACGCTGCCGGAAAGAACTCGCCGCTACCGACGACCTCCCTCTGTTGACACAGTGAACAGCGAGGGGAGCGAGCCGGCGGCGGCGTCCGTCTTCAGCACCACCATCGATGATGTAGCCTTCGCGCGAGCCGCGGAGGAGCTGGCAGCCTTGTTGCTGCCAGAGCCCCCCAAGGCTGGCAAGAAGGCCGTAAGGCGTCCGGCCTCCCCTCAGGAGTCCCCCACTTCCGACCCCGAGGTGGAGGCCGGAAGCGCAGCCTCCGTTTCCACGGCACCGCGCAAGAAGGCTGGACGTAAGTCCACAAAGCCAAGGAAGCTCGTCTCCCCCATCGAAGGGGAAGAGATGGCTTCCTCAAGCGAGGGTGCCATGAGCGTGGGAAACTCTCGGGACCCGTCACCCGAGAGACTCCCACGCACGGACACGGAGGGGATGAAGGGGGTGGAGGCCGAACAGGTGCCTCAGGTGCCTGAGAAGGCCGAAACTTCCATGGACATCCCGCCCGCCTCGCTAGAGGAGGGCTCCCCCACACCTTAATCTTCCCAGCAGTAATGCCGGGAATCTCCTCCCGCCGTCGTCTGCGCATCGCCGTTTGGAACGTGAACGGCATGACAGACGCCGGCAGGAGACGAGACATGGCCGCCCTTCTGGAATCCTACGCAAGAGATCGAACGGATCTCCGGAGGGCGGCTATGGTACAGATGTGGGAGAGCGAAAAGTTGCGGTGTCGCCTACCTGCTTCGGCCAGCCTTCGAGGCCGCGGCTCGGGGCGTGCGGTTCAACGATCACGGTCGTGTCGGCCAGCTGGCTCTTAGGTGGTCCGACTCGATCGATCTGATCGTCACGAACGTGTACGCACCGAGCGGCAAGGACCTGATAAACAGAAGGGCGAGGAAAGAGTTTTTCCTTGCCCTCAGGCAAGACTGGCTGACCGAAGCAAACGTGCGGAATGTCCATCTGGTTGCAGGCGATTTCAACGTTCGCCTGAAACCAAATGAGCAGAATCCCGAGCGTGACCTGGTCAACGAGGTGTGCATGGCGATGCAAACCTGTAATCTGTTGGCCAGTGCACCGGGGATGGAAGACAGCATTGATCACGTGTTTCTTGACGAGCACCTGTGCCCTCGCGTAGGCAGGCGCGGCAAGTTACCGTGCGAGCTGTCCGACCATCGCCCGCTAGTCCTCGAGATCGATCCGCGCGACAGGGGCCTCCCCTCGTCAGCGTGGCTCCTCCCAGGGTACTGGCTGAAGCTCCCGGACGTGACGGAACATCTCCGCACGTTCATACGGAGCTTCAGGCTGCGGACACTCCAGGATTGGAACCGCTTCAAGCGGTGGGTCCAGGAGTTCTGCGACCAGTCCCCTCTGCACCCCCTACCCACGGGTTTTGGGTCCGGGGTCCGTAACGAACGAGCCTACCTGCAGGCCCGTCGTTACGCCAGGACCCCTGATATCCGCAGACTGGCGGAATACAAAGCAGAAGCCGAGAGGCAAACCTAGCAGTCCGGATCAGCCAGCTTACTGGACGAACAGGGCCAGGAGCACTCGGCACCTGCTTAAATCCGCGGCCTTCTGCGGAGTGACTACTCCTCCTTGTATGCCAGGGCACCTCCGGAGAGGAACGTCTTACGACTCCTGTTTCCGGAAGGCGCTCCAGCGATCGGGGAGGAGCAGAGAAAGACCCTCGACGAGCCTTTCACGATGGACGAGACCCTCTCCGCCATCGGAAAGCTCAAGAGGCCAAAGGCTCCAGGGGAGGACGGCCTGCCCGCGGAGTTTTATAAAACTTTCGCGGCTGAGCTTACTCCCCTGGTACAGCAACTCACCTTGCTGATACGCGAAACAGGTGACGTTCCCGCCTCGTTTCGTTCCGCAAAGGTGCGGCTCCTCCCTAAGGGAGGAGATCTGAGGAGCATGAACAACTGGCGTCCCATCACAATAGTGAATGCGGACGCCAAGTTGACAGCCAAGATGTGGGCAGAGCGTCTGGGACGGGTTGCCAACATCTTCATCAGCCCGGAACAGACATATGCTGTTCCCGGGCGAAGCATGGAGGCGAACCTGTTCCACGCTTCCACCTGGCTAGAGCTCCAACATGAAAGGAGCTTGGTGCGCAGCCGGAATTCCGGTGCGTGCGCCGGCAAGGGGTTTGATGGTCGGGAGGGGGAGGGAGCCCTTGCGGTCGCAATCGTCTTGCGAAAAGCATTGGATTGCGTCGACCAGAATCTCCTTCTGGAGCTTCTGGAACGCTTAGGCTTCCCGGCTTCATTAGTGGCCTATCTGCGCTCCTGCTGGCGCGGCGCGCTTATCAATGTTACTTTCAGCGGGCAGACCGTGCACGGCGTGCCGGTGCGGCGTGGGATCCGGCAGGGAGACAGACTGAGCCCCTTGCTCTTCAGTACCTACTTTCTGGTACTGAGAGCGTACAGGGGAACTCTGGCGCACCTGCCGCACGACTGTGCCGGTACGCCGGCGGTTTCAGCATACGCGGGCGACCTTCTGCTGCTGCTCCCTATGTCCACCACGGCTGCAGCGGTCGAGGAGTTCTTCGACCTGCTGCATCGGGGAACTGGACTTACGGTGAACAGTACGAAGTCGTCCGTGATGCCTGTTGGTGCGGCGTGAGCAGGGCAGCAGGACTGGGTCCCTATGGGGATCCTTACGGTGAAGTACTTCAAGTACCTTGGTGTGCCGTTGAGGGACTACTCCAATGCGGAAGCGTGGTCCGGCTGCCTTCAAAAAGTAGAGACGGCAATCGGCACGTTCCGAGGCGGCAGGTTTATCCTGCCTGAACGGGCCGCGGTTTGGAACACGTTCGCGGCTCCTCTCCTTCTCCCCCTGCTTTTTGTTTGCCCCCCTTTACAGAGAGGATTGAAAAGCGGACAAGGGACCTCCTCCGGATCGCCCCTTGGGGCAACGGGAGGGCCCGAGTCCGCTTAAAGGACTTGTGCGCTCCTCGGCGGGATGGTGTTCTGGGCCTCCTGACGCTGGAGCGGCTGGAGCTTCAGCTCCAGTTCCGCTAGTCGGCTCTCGTTCCAGAGTTGTGGTGCACCTGTTGGTGCGTCCCTGCACGTCTCCTTCTCCAGCAAGCCACCGGCAAGACGGGACTGACGTCGTTTCTTGCACTCCGTCGCCGCGTCAACCGATGCTGACTACAACTACGGAGGGTGGCTGCGCTGTATCGGAAAAACCCAGGATTGCTCACCTGTCGCTCGTTGAACGGTAGTGCCTGGTTGCAGGAAACCGTTCGAACGTGGGGACAGCTCGGCATGCAACGCTCCCAACAGGATCGAAGGTTCCTGTTAGGGGGTTACAGAAGTTGCACGCTCCGCGAGATCCTGGAGGATCCAAAGAAGAGAGCGTGGGCAGGAAGAACCCCCCTCGCTGCTGCCCTGCCCTCCCTTGTGGAAGATCTGGACAGCGATGTTGCGGCGAAGTGGGTGGTTACAGTAACAATCTCCGGGAAAGAGAAGAAGCAGAGAGAGTGGAAGACGGGCCAGCTAACTGATGCTGCGACCCCGAGTACGCCTCCTAATGGACTTCTGCGCTGGGGCGCGCTGCTGGATGTTCCCATTGAACATCTGAAGTGGCCACCGGTGCTCATGAACACTTTCGCCCTCCTCTTAAAATGGCAGGAGTGGGCTCTCCTGTTACAGCACTGGGTACTTCCCTGCAACACCCGCCGACACCACTGGCTCTGGGGAGCGGTGGACCCCAATTGCGTCAGGTGTGGGGAACGGGAGTCCCTCCCCACCTGCTAGTGGATTGTGTTGCCCTTCGGCCCCTTTGGTTTCGCTTTGCCGCGGCCATCGGAATCCCCTGCGGCAACCCCAGGGACGCACTGAAAGCCCTCTTCGTTGCCGACGCCCTTCGGCCAGCGGCCTCGTTAGCAGCTTTGTGCTGCCTACGCGGGATCGTCACCGCTTGGAGCAAGGCTACGGGAGGACAACGCGACCAGGGTGCCATCCAGCCAGCCTCCCAGTTCCTGAGGATGGCGTCCCGATGGCCTTACCTGGATCCAGGAATACAGAAGGAGATTGCCGGCATCCTGCAAAGAATGCAACGGCCCCACCAGCAACTGTGATCCCTTCCCTTACCCTCCCACCTTTATTTTCTTTTTTGTTTTGTTTTTTGTATTTCCCCCTTCCCCCTGCTGCCGTGGTGGACCGTACCGGTCTGCGAACCGGTGACCCGGCAGGCTCTGTGTTTCTTCGTGCGTGGCTGGAGCAATGGTCCAGCCTCCGCACGTATTTGTAAATGTTTATTTTACAATAAACGCCCCGGCGAAATCCGGGTGAAAATCGAATGCCTTATGGAGGTCGACTGCGATCGCTAAGGCCTTCTTTCTCGCATGAAAGTCCCAAACCCTGTCCCACTGGCGGCCCCAAAGTACAATTGCAAATTTTCCGTTTCCCTTCTTTCTTACTCCGCTGCGCGTGCATCCATGTGCTCGCGAAGAAGAGGTTGTCCTCCATACTTCGCCCGGGTACAGCGTAATTCTGCTCAGGGCTAATTATGGAATTAGACACCTTCCCCAGTCGCGACGCCCACAGCCCGGCAATCAACTTGGCGTCCGTGTTCACAATCGTGATCGGACGCCAGTTGCTGAGTTTCCTGAGGTCTCCTCCCTTCGGGAGAAGCCTCACCCTGGCTGACCGAAACGAGGCGGGAACATCGCCTTCGTCTCGGATTTGCCTTGTCAACTCGAGCACCAGGGGGGCCAGCTCTTTCGCGACACTCTGGAAGAACTCCGCAAACAAGCCGTCCTCACCTGGAGCCTCACGTTTCTGGAGCCTTTTGATACCGGAGAGAATTTCACCGGACGTGAAAGGCTCATCGATGCTTTCTGTCTCCTTCTCCCCTATCGCCACGGAACCGCTCATGACCAATCGCCGCGAGCCGTCTTGTTCGGGTGGTGTTTCGGCGTAAAGGGAGGAATGAAAACACCTCACGAGATTCCGTACCGCAGACGGGGACGAACGTTCCCGTTCCAAGTCATCCAGCATGCTGGCTGACCCGGATTGACCGGCTTGTCGCTCGGCTCCGGCGCGGTATTCGACCAGGCGAGGGACATTGGGGTTCCTCTCGTGACGAAGCACGTGCAAATACGCGCGTTCGTTGCGAGCCCCTTCGCCAAATCTCTTGGCGAGTGGACGTGTTTTTCCTTCGCTCTTCAGTGAGTCGAGAGGAAGCGGTTTTTTCTTGTGTTGTTTGGTGTGGAACATCGTTGGTGTCCGATGGCAGCGATGCCTGTGGACACCACGATGGAGGTAGGTGTGGGGGAGGCTTGCCCACCCCCACAGCCTACACAATCAGGGGCGTCCGCCCCTGAATCGCCCTCGCCGCCCAAGGCGAGGAGCTGGAGCGCCATGGTGGCCGCGCCGAGCGCGGAAACCGTGGCCCAGATGGCGGCCTACCGGGCAGCTGGGTACAAGCCCAGCATGGTATACCAGGTAGGCCCCTTATTTGATGGAAAAACGGCACGCGCGTTTTCGAAAGCGCTGCAAAACGCCGGAGTGAGAGAACAAGATCTTGACGGTTTGTCCGTCCTCAGCGGAGGTAAGCGAGTCGAGGTTATGTGCAAGGAGATCACCTTGGCTCAGACTCTGATCACCAACCCGTTAAACGTCGACGGCCGCAAGATCTTGCCGGTGACGATGGACCGCTCCGTGATGGTCCATCTCACTGGAATAACGAGCCGTATGACTCGCTCTGCGGTAGCACAAAAACTTCGGAAGATCGGCGAGGTGCACGCGCTGTGGCCTAAGCCAACAATCTTTGAAGGCTTCAATAGCCATTTCGGAGGCCATGCTACAGCGCGGGTAACCGTGAGTAAGGATTGTGGGCTTCCCCACAAGCTGGAGGTCGCGCAAGAGAGCGTGGATTTCTGGTACGTGGGAAAGCCCCGGAATTGCGGCTACTGCGATACCGTAGGACACCTTCGCAAGAGGTGTCCTAACATCCAATGCCACATGTGCGGGGAGAAAAGCCACGTTCGACGTGTGTGCCCAAAACGCCCCACCACGGTTCCTCCTGCCGCGAAAAAGGCGCAGAGGAAACGCTCACTAAAGGTCGCAAGAACTAAGGCGGACGCTGGCCGGCTGAAGCTACGAGATCCTCAAGCTCCAAAAGAAAAAACGAAGGGTAAACCTTCCCAAGAGGCGGAAGGTGAAGAGTGCTAACAACTTGTAGCAGCCAGAAAAGAGAAAAAATCTCCTTTAAAGGAGAAGAAAGAGAAGCCGGACGGGAAGGCAAAAAAACCCGGGCCGCGTTTGAAAACCTTAGGCGAGTGCACGGTGGCACTGGAACGTGTCGTCGTTCCGGAAGATGCCAACCGGGGTGACGAGCCTCCCCTCGCCGTTTCCGTCGCGCCCGAAGTTCGCGACGGCGAACCCTCTGTGCAAACAGAGGGTGAGCCGCGCGACGCGCCGGTCGACACCGAGGACGCCGCGTTCGCAAAGGCGGCGGAGGAGCTCGCGGCCACGCTGGCGGAGCGTGAGAACCCCTCACGCAAGGCCGTGCAAAGGCCGGCTCCCGCGAAAAAGGCCCCCACAGGTGAGTCGGACCTGGGGGCCGGAAGTGCATCCTCCTCCTCGGAGGCACCCCCCAGGAAGTCGGGACGCAAGTCCCAGAAACCCAGGAGGCGCCTCCCCTCCACCAGCGAGGAGGAGAAGCAGGAAGCTAGCGGTAGCGTGGGAATCCCGGAGGAGGAACTCCCACGCTCGGAAGCCGTCGAACCGGCCACCCCCATGGAGGAGGGTGAGTAGGGGGGCCAAGTCCTCCCTGCAGTTGCCGAGCCTGAACAGCCCGCCCCCATGGAGCAGGGCTAACAGGTTGGCGCGACCCCACCTGAGGGTGACCCCCTCGACGCGCGGGTGTTCGCGAAGGTGTTCCTTCGCACCTGAGAATCGCGTCCAGTCCCTTGGCAGACGCCAATCCCTGGATGGCGGTCCCTTGTCACGAGGCCGCATCTCGAAAATTAACCGGGAATGGTCCGACAACGTCGATGCAACCCTCCCCCGTTTCTCGACCCGTGAACACAGGTCAGCGTCGAGGAAGACGTGGTCGATGCTGCGGACCATTCCCCTCTCACCCGCGAACAAGTTGCGTGCACGCATGGTGGCGCACAACTCGTTCATCGCGTTCTCTTGTGTTTCTGGCTCACCTGTTAGCAGACGGAGATTGAAATCTCCCGCTATCAGGTGAGCCTTCCGCACGTTCGTGTCCGCCAGCCAGTCGCGCTTCAGGGATTCCAGCAGCCTGGTACAATTGCTGTATCCCTTTTGACCGGTTGGGGCGTACACATTCGTGACGATCAGTTCGATCGAGTCGGACCAGCTGAGAATCAGCTGACCGACCCGACCGTCGTCATCGAAGCGCACGCCCTTCACGGCAGCGTCGATGGCCGGCTTCACGAAAAACGCGACCCCGCAGGTGTGGCGGACGCCGCATCGCCATCTTCCCAGGAGTAACACCTGGGCTCGCCAGTCGCCATTGCATTCGCGCCGCCTCTTGGAACGTCAACGGGCTGCGCGACGACGGTAACAGGCGAGATACGGCCGACACCCTGCGTGAGCTCGACCTGGCCCTGCTGCAGGAGATACACGTGATCACCGCGGCAGACTTCCAGGAGATCGAGACGATCGCGGGGGGTCGGTTGTATTGGCGGTGGGGCCTCCGCAACACCTGCGGGGTCGCGTTCTTCGTGAAGCCGGCCATCGACGCTGCCGTGAAGGGCGTGCGCTTCGATGACGACGGTCGGGTACTCCGTGCACGGTTTGCCCGCTGAAAAGAACATTAATGAGCGCGTCGCGCCAGCTGGAGCGCAGGTAGGCCAACAAAGAGGCCGGGAATCCCAAGCGTTCCAGAAGCTCCAGCAGGAGATTCTGGTCGACGCTGTCGAATGCTTTACGCAAGTCGACAGCGACCGCAAGGGCTCCCTTCCCCACCCGACCGTTCCGTCTCCCGCCAACGGACGCACCGGAATTCCGGCTGCTCAATAAGCCCCTTCCTTGTTGGAGCTCTAACCATGTGGAAGCGTGGAACAGGTTCGCCTCCATGCTCCGCCCGGGAACAGCATAAGTCTGTTCCGGGCTGATGAAGATGTTGGCAACCCGTCCCAGACGCTCTGCCCACATCTTGGGTATCAACTTGGCGTCCGCATTCACTATTGTGATGGGACGCCAGTTGTTCATGCTCCTTAGGTCTCCTCCCTTCGGGAGGAGCCGCACCTTTGCTGAACGAAACGAGGTGGGAACGTCACCTGTTTCACGGATCAGCAAGGTGAGCTGATGTACCAGGGGAGTAAGCTCAGCCGCGAAAGTTTGGTAAAACTTTACAGGCAGGCCGTCCTCCCCTGGAGCCTTCCACCTCCTGAGCTTTCCGATGGCCGAGAGGATCTCGTCCATCGTGAAAGGCTCGTCGAGGCTTCTTTTCTCCTCCTCCCCGATCGCTGAAGCACCTTCCGGAAGCAGAAGTCGTGAGACGTCTCGCTCCGGAGGCGCCCTGGCGTACAGGGAGCAGTAAAATTTCCTCACTATCCCGCGTTTCTGAGCGGGAACCGAGTGCTCCCGGCCCTGGTCGTCCAGCAAGCTGGCCGATCCGGATTGCCAGGCTTGCCTCTCGGCTCCCGCTCGGTACTCTGCTAACCTGCGCATGTCGGGGGTTCTCGCGTAACGTCGGGCCTGAAGATAGCACCTTTCGTTACGCGGCCCCTCCCCAAAACTCGCAGGTAGGCGATGCAGGGGGAACTGATCGCAGAACTCCTGGACCGACCGCTTGAAGCGGTCCCAGTCCTCAAGTGTCTGCATCCTGAAGCTCCGAATAAACGCGCGGAGGTGCTCCGCCGCGTCGGGAAACTTCAGCCAGTCCCCTGGCAGACGCCACGCTGACGAGGGGGGGCCCCTGTCGCGCGGACACACTTCGAACATGATCCGACCATGGTCCGACAGCTCGGATGGTACCTTGCCGCGCCTGCCCACCCGAGAGCATAGGTGCTGATCAAGGTACACGTGATCGATGCTGCTTTCCATGGCCGTGTCCCCGGCCAACAAGTTGCGCGTGTTCATTTCTGCGCACAACTCGTTGACGCGGTCGTTCAGTGTATCCGGCGCACCTGAAAGCAGGCGCAGGTTGAAATCACCTGCGATCAGGTGCGCTTTGCGAACTCCTGCATCGGTCAGCCAGTGGCGTCTCAGGGCAAGGTAGAATTCCCTTCTTGCCTTCGCCTTCAACGCGTTATTTCCGCTAGGAGCGTATAGGTTGGTGACGACCAGGTCGATAGAGTCGGACCAGCTGAGAGTCAGCTGACCGACGCGACCTGCGTCATCGAACCGAACGTCCTTTATTGCGGTCTCGATGGCTGGCCGAAGCAGGAAGGCGACACCGTTTGATTTCGCGGTGCCGCAACGCAACAACAGCCGCCCACCCGAGATCCGTTCGATCTCCCGCGCTCGTACAGTGCAGACGTGTTTCCGCGTCTTTCCGCGCCAACGATCGGGCAACTTTGTGCCTGCGTTTTTGCTCGCACTTGTGTGTTCCTGTGCAATCTGCCAAGTAGCATAGTGCAACATGGCCAGTACACAGGATAGTGTGGAGCAGCAAGCCACTGGATGCACTTCAGCTGCACTTGAAGTGGCCGCATCCTCCGTAATGGTTTCCTCGCCCCCGGTGAGGAGTTACGCCGTCGTTACCTCCCAAAGACCAGGACCCTGCGATGCGGAGTTCCAGGCATATGTGTCATCAGGATACATGCCTGCACTCCGTTATAAAATCAGTGGGCCACTTAACGGGAGAATCGGTCGTGAGCTCAATGATGAGCTCGTCCGGATAGGCGTTCGCGAGGAGGAACTCCTTGCCATAATGCCTGCTGGCAGGATGGAATATACGAAGATTCGGTGCAAGAACGCAGCACTTGTGCAGCGCCTTCTCCGTACGCCGTTGACCATCAATGGCAAGGAAGTCATACCTACCGCGATGGACGACTCTTTTGTCGTTCAATTGTGCGACATCGAACCGGAAATCTCCGACCGCGATGTCGTAAGTGTGCTGGCGAAGTTCGCCACCGTGCACGCTCTGTGGAGGAGGCCAAATCCTCTAAAGGATTTCCCCTCTGTCCACATTGGACAAGCCTCCGCGAGGATCACCGTCGCGAACAGGCGTGTTGTCCCTGAGCAGCTGCAGGTGAACGGCACGGTCGTTCACCTGTGGTTCATAGGCCAGACTCGCGCGTGCGAGCAGTGCGGCAAGGATGGGCACCGAATTAAAGAGTGCCCCTCTCCAAGATGCCGCTATTGCAAAGATTCCGGGCACGAAATCAAGAAGTGCCCGGTACTTGCAATAAAAAGAGCCGCAGCGGAAATTCGTCGGGTTCAAGAGACCACTGCACGAAAAGCCGCAGCGGCAAATAAAAAACGTCGTCCGCAAAAACTCGCAAAAAACCACGAGCGATCCGCGGATGAAAAGAAAGCATCCCCGCCCGCAACGCCCCGAAAGGGGAAAGTCACGGCGGGGAAGCCAATTAAAAAGGAGCGCGAGGGTTTGACGCGTGCCGTGCCTTCCCTCTCTGCCGAACTCGCAGGCACCTTTCCGAACCTGGAACCAGGAAATCTCCGTAACACCCTGGAGGGAAAGGTAGGAAAACAGGAAGATCGCAACAGTGCGAAGACTTCTTGCCTCGTTCCGTTGTCCCTTCCGAGTACCGGACAGCCTTACTGCAGCGCAGGCCCCACTGCAAAGGCTACGAAAGCCGTAAAAAGCAGCGTCGCAACGAGCAAAAGCACGCTGCATGCAGGCGCCCCATCGCCGACTCGGCAGGTTTCCCCAAGTCCCACAAGGGGTGGGGTAAGTTTATTTTTCTATAAAAATACAAAATTTACATTCGCACTCTCATTCACTCAATACAAACATTTTGCACTTGAGGGTCCTTGGGTTGCACTAGAGTTCTGCTTTTCAGGGGGGAATTCCAGCTGGATAGTCCCGGGCGTCGTCTTGGATCCTCTTCAGGATGAATCGGTACGTCCAGGCGTGGATCTTCCCGCAGTTCCTGATGCCGATTTTCATCTTCAAGAGCCCTTGTAGGATCTCCATCGGTGGTGCGACTCTCCTGGCTTTCCTCATTTTCCACCACAAGTATGGCGGTGATGAAGAGGGCTATGGTCGTCCTCACCATGGGATTGTAACAGGGAACATTACCATCCATATGAAACATCCTGGCGAGGATCTCCATAACGGACTTGTTGGTAAGTCCTATGATCCTTTTCAGGATCAGCCAGTCATGCAGCAGTGTGGGAAACGTCAAGTCGTGAAGTCTCGTGTCGTCGTCTCCACATGCTGCGCAGTATCGGTTTTCCCGTCTTCCTGTGAAGTGCTGCAATCGCGACCCACTCTGGATTCCTCCGTGATAAAACATCAGGAGGTCATCCTGGGTGCCCGGCGGAAGGTCACTCCTCCAGAGCGTCGTGCCGATCACTAACAGGTTGAACCGTTTACTCCCGTAGCGTTCGGTGGCTTCCTGGAGGGCAGTGGTGTCACGGTCGTTTTCTTGGATAAGCCTTCAAAGGTTTGTTCTGGTTACCCTCGACCATGCGAAGTCGTTGTGGTTTAACCACACTTCGCGGGTCCTGTGGGTAAACCTTCCTAACATCATCTCTGTATACCGAAGTATACGTGTTTGATGTAGGTAGCCTCCTCGCCTCCACTCCTGGATTTGCAGTAGGGTAACTCTGGACCGCTGGTAGATCCAGCTACTCGTGTCCGGCGGGACAGGAAGCAACCAAGGGATCACCAGGATGGACTCGTCCTGCCAGAGTTCCCTGCTTCGCGGCACGATCTTGATTTGGTGCTTCCGCACCAGCCGTTGCTTCCTCCTCCAGGTCGGGTCGATTGTTATCCATTCCCCTACTTTGCCTAGCAGCGCAGTCATCAGGCCTTTCGAGTTGTTAAGCAACAACGCGTAGGCCCGGTGCGCCGCATACGGCCAGTCATCCCAGTAAGTGGCCATGTCCAGGATGTGTCGCGTATCCATGATTTCCATGGAATGTGCAAGCGACTTCATCCCGGAACCGCCTTCTTCCCTGGGACGACACAGGGGTTTCAGTCTTACTCTTGGACGATAGTGGCCCCAGAGTGTTTTTCTTTGCAGCTTGTCGAACTCCCTAGTAGTGTCCTTGTTCATCCTCGCGAAGGCCGCCCCGAAGACCACCTTCGGAAGGAGTACTACGTTCCATATGTTGGCCTTTCGCTTCATCCCAAGGTCCGTTCGGGTGTACTTGGCTGCTTCGTTGGCCGTTTTCCCCAGGATTTCTTTCCACAGCAGCTTCGACGCAGAGCCGTCGCCGATGTAGACTCCCAGGTACTTGGCCGTGTCCACCGTACGGAATCCACTACATGTTAGAGTGGAGAGATCCAGGATACCGACGGGCAAAAGCTGGCTCTTCTGGGAATTGATTTTTAAGCCCAAGCCCTGTTCCATCTGGTCCACCACATCCAGAAACGCACGCTGATTTTTCTCTCCCTTGATGAAGAAGAGTAGATCATCGGCGTATGCCAGATGGGTAAGACGCTGGCTATCGATGGTAATCCCGCTTAGTCGTACGCTCTTCTCGATAAAGGACGACAACGCCTCCATATAGATGACGAACAGCATCGGACTTAGCGAGTCGCCCTGTCGGACTCCTCGTTCCATCCTGATTGCTGCCGTCTCCTGGCCGTTGATCTTGATCCGGCAGTACTGGTTCTGGAGTACCGCCCTCACGAAGTTGCTGAAGTGTTCCGGAAGCCCTAGCTTCTCCAGAACCTTCAGCAGCATCCCATGGTCGATGGAGTCGAAGGCCTTCTCCATGTCAGTGAACACCAGCACCAGGTTCTCGCCGACGTATCGACTGAGTCCAACAGTGGCCTGGGCACACTTGACATTGTCCGACATGTGTCGTCCTGGGACTGCACATGTCTGGACCGGAGAGATCAGCCTCGACATGATCTTGCCTAAGCGGTTGGACCAGATCTTCGCCAACCACTTGGCATCGGAGTTTAGAATCGAGATTGGCCTCCATTGGGCGATGTGGGTAGAGTCGCCTCCTTTCGGCAGCAATCTCATCCGACTCTCGTAGAAGGACTGAGGTAGTCTGCCTTCTTCCCGGATGCAGAGGGTCAACTGGTGGAACAAGCGCAGGTAGGCGTGCAGGTACCGCTGATAGTGCGTGATGGGTACACTGTCAGGGCCCGCTGCCACGTCCTTGCGAAGTTGCCCAAACGCAGTCTTCACCTCTTCTTCGAAGAACTCCTCCTCCAGTCTGTTCCGCTGGAGGTCGTCGGTCCTCTTCTCGAGATAGCTCAAGAAGGCCTGTTGACTAGAGCGACACAGCTGTTGTCGCCTGAAGTGTTTCGTGTAATGCCTGTGAAAGGCATCCACGATTTCCTCAGACGACTGTCGCTTTTGGCCGTCGTACTGGATGCAGAAGATATCTGTTGCCAGATTTCTCTTCTCCAGCACGCCGACTTCCCCTTTTATGTTATTGAGGACGTACCGTCTCTCGTACTGATCGAAGTACTTTGAGAGGGAGCGATCTTGGATGTTCAGCTCCCGGTACGCCTCTTGCCTCAAGCGCCTATCCCCGAACTGCATGTTCGCAAACAGGTGTATCCTGTGTTTCAGGCTGTCCCAGTCGGCGACTTTTCGGATTGTTGTTGCCTTCAGAATCGTCTCCAGGACAGCCTGATGTCCGATATGGGTTTCGAACCAGGCGGGCATGCTGATGAGCGCCGCCCTGGTGCCTTGCCTCCGCCGAGGATTTTCCGTTCTTAGGGAAAACCGCACCAGGGGGTGATCGGACACCGTGGTCATAATGTCTCGAAAACCCTGGAGGCGATTCCCAAGTTCGGTGCTGTGCAGGACGTGATCGATCGGCTTCTGACTTGCAGTTTGCCACACCAGTCCGAACTCGTCGGATAACCGCCGATACGCCGTCCTTCTTCTGGCGTCTTCGGAGTGAGTGATCTCATCCAATATGTTGAGATCGCCAGCAACAATGACGACGTCCTTGGAAGCAACCTTTTCACGGAGTGCTGCATGCAGCGCCTCCGCACAACGCTGTTTTAGCCTGTGCGGTCCGTACACGTTCACCAGGATGAGGTGAACAGTAGCGGACCAGGCGAGTCGCACGCCGATGATTCGTCCGGGTTGGGGACAGAACACTTCCAGAATAGTGGGGGCCAAGTTGTTCTTGATTAGGACCGCCACTCCCTGCGTGTTCCGTTCTCCCTCGCTGACGAAAATCTGCCCGTTGAATCGCCGTTTCATTTGCTGGCTAATCTCGAGACCCATCTTGTGGGTCTCCTGCAGGCACACTATGTCTTGTTGTGCGATGGTCCGCACAATCCTTCTTCTTTTTCCCTGGTCGACCATACCGTTTACATTCCAGGAGGCGATGTTCAGCCTCCTGACGGTCGATAGGGAAGAGGCCATAAAAGGGGAAGACCTATTTCTTGGCCTTCCTGAGCTTCTTCTGTCTGAGAGAGCGTGCTCTTCCAGACAATGAAGAAGCAGCGGGCTTCTCGCTGCCGGCGTCACTCTCTGTTCCGGTGAGGTCGGTTACTTCCGCCTCCTCCGTCGAGTGTTCGGCCCGCTCGATCAATTTTCGAGATAGCGCCTCTATCTCGACCTTGGCGCAGAAGTTCTTCTTCACGTCGAGAAGCTGTTTTTCTAACTTCTCGCGTTCAGCGACCTCCACCACCTGGTTGATGTTCTCTTGTGCAGTGCAGATCTTCTGCAAGATTTTCTCTTCCTGAGGACCGCTCTGCACCTCCATGATCTCCTCCGCCAGTGTTGCCAACTCCTCCGTAGTCTGCAGAGCCTCCTGCGACACTTTAGTGGCTTCCTGTCTCTCTTCCTTCGCGCCTTCCTGCGCTACCTCCATCTTCTCGCCTTCCTGCTCTGCTGCTTCCAGGATTTGAGGAGTTCCTTGCTCCTTGACGAGCATCCTCCTCTTTCCCTTCTTTCCCACTTCTATGAAGCCGTCCGCCGACACCGGTACAGCTTCTTTCACTTTTTTCTGCCTTCCTGCCTTCTGAGGCAGTTCGGCCTCCTTGATGTTTCTCTCTCTCACGGGAGAGAGACCTCGAATCCTTCTGCAGTTTTCAAACTCCGGACAGCTCCATTCCGCATATCCGTGTTTCTTGCAGAAGGAGCACACCTCCGGCTGCGGGCAGTTTCGGACTTGATGTCCTACTTTGCCGCAGCGGAAACAACGACACGTTGGGCAAGAGCCGGCCCTGTGACCGAACTGCTTGCACCCGGTGCAGAATACCGGTTGTTGCCGGTAACGCACATTCACTCCCTGGGATTGTTCGTCAATAACGGCCAATCCAGGGATCACCGCTCCCTCCCTCAACTTCATCTTGGCGATCATGTCGCCAGAAAATATGTTTCCAGAGAAGTTCTGGAAATCAAGGTCCAGAACTTCCCCAAACTGCTCCAAGAAATTCCACACCGCTAGTTGCGGTGTGAGGATGGAGATGCCGTTTAAAAAGACGGTTGTGTATGGCATCTCGCCAATACCACAAACCATCCGTCCTTGTATATTAATCCCCTTCTGGATAAATCGCTCTCTAATGTTTTCACAGTCTGTAAAGACTGTGAACCCGTTGTTTGATGGAATGATCGCCTGAATGCGATCAAAGTCTATGTCCGTCTTGTCGAGGGACAAATAGACCTCCCTGATGTTATTAAATCTTATTAGCTCCGTCTTGAAGATAATGGGCTTCACGTTGGGGCCTATTTCGACTATTGGTCGGTCCACTTTTAGTACTTTTCCGCTAAGCGGCTTACCGAATTTCCTAGGTGGGTGGACACTCGCCTGTCCAGCCGCCACCGACGCATAAGAAAAGGGCTGCGACGCCGCAGCCGAACAAGATGGCGTCGCTCCCTGCACCGCGTGGACGCCCGCGGGTCCCGCCTGGGACGCCACCGCCGCGGGCGCAAACCTCGACGTTGCCGCCGTTACCGCCGCGGGCGCCACCCTCGGCATCGCCGCCGCAGGCGCGACCTTCCCCGCCGCGGGCACGATCCTCGGCGTCGCCGCCGCGGGCACGACCTCCGCCGTCGTCGCCGCGGGCACGATCCTCGGCATGCCTGCCACCGCCTCGCCGTTGCCGCACGTTACCTCCATGGCTTCCATGGGGGACGACGGTCTCTCCACTCCTCTTCTAGGTGCCTGCATCCTGGCAGCTGGTCTTGCTGCACGGGACCACTGCAGGTCTTTTGCCGCGATGTCCTCGCCGCTTCTTTTTTTTGTTTCTTCTGGAAACTTCCCCTCTCCGGGCACACACGAGCACAATGAACTGAATAAGTTGTCAAGCGCACAATACTTCTAGCCGCGGAGCAAGTTCACCGACTCGGCAGGTTTCCCCAAGTCCCACAAGGGGTGGGGTAAGTTTACTTTTCTATAAAAATACAAAATTTACATTCGCACTCTCATTTACTCAATACAATTATTTTGCACTTGGGGGTCCTTGGGTTGCACTAGAGTTCTGCTTTTCAGAGGGGAATTCCAGCTGGATGGTCCCGGGCGTCGTCCTGGATCCTCTTCAGGATGAATCGGTACGTCCAGGCGTGGATCTTCCCGCAGTTCCTGATGCCGATTTCCCTCTTCAAGAGCCCTTGTAGGATCTCCATCGGTGGTGCGGCTCTTCTGGCTTTCCTCATTTTCCACCACCGCACAAGTATGGCGGTGATGAAGAGGGCTATGGTCGTCCTCACCATGGGATTGTAACAGGGAACATTACCATCCCCATGAAACATCCCGGCGAGGATCTCCATAACGGACTTGTTGGTAAGTCCTATGATCCTTTTCAGGATCAGCCATTCATGCAGGAGTGTGGGAGACGTCAAGACGTGAAGTCTCGTGTCGTCGTCTCCACATGCTGCGCAGTCTCGGTCTTCCCGTCTTCCTGTGAAGTGCTGCAATCGGGACCCACTCTGGATTCCTCCGTGATAAAACTTCAGGAGGTCATCCTGGGTGCCCGGTGGAAGGCCACTCCTCCAGAGCGTCGTGCCGATCGCTAACAGGTTTAACCGTTCTCTCCCGTAGCGTTCGCAGGCTTCCTGGAGGGCACTGGTGTCACGGGCGTTTTCTTGGATAAGCCTTCCGAGTTTTGTTCTGGTTACCCTCGACCATGCGAAGTCGTTGTGGTTGAACCAGACTTCGCGGGTCCTGTGGGTAAACCTTCCTAACATCATCTCTGTATACCGAAGTATACGTGTTTGATGTAGGTAGCCTCCTCGCCTCCACTCCTGGATTTGCAGTAGGGTAACTCTGGACCGCTGGTAGATCCAGCTTCTTGTGTCCGGCTGGACAGGAAGCAACCAAGGGATCACCAGGATGGACTCGTGCTGCCAGAGTACCCTGCTGCGCGGCACGATCTTGATTTGGTGCTTCCGCACCAGCCGTTGCTTCCTCCTCCAGGTCGTGTCGATTGTTATCGATTTCCCTACTTTGCCTAGCAGCGCAGTCATCAGGCCTTTCGAGTTGTTAAGCAACAACGAGTAGGCCCTGTGCGCCGCATACGGCCAGTCATCCCAGTGAGTGGCAATGTCCAGGATGTGTCGCGTATCCATGATTTCCATGGGATGTGCAAGCGACTTCATCCCGGAACCGCCTTCTTCCCTGGGAGGACACAGGGGTTTCGGTCTTACTCTTGGGCGATGGTGACCCCTGAGTGTTTTTCTTTGCAGCTTGTCGAACTCCCTAGTAGAGTCCTTGTTCATCCTCGCGAAGGCCGCCCCGAAGAGCACTTTCGTAAGAAGTACTTCGTTCCATATGTTGGCCTTTCGCTTCATCCCAAGGTCCGTTCGGGTGTACTTGGCTGTTTCCTTGGCCGTTTTCCCCAGGAATTCCTTCCACAGCATCTTCGACGCAGAGCCGTCGCCGATGTAGACTCCCAGGTACTTGGACGTGTCCACCGTACGGAATCCACTACCCGTTAGAGTGGAGAGATCCAGTATTCCGACGGGCAAAAGCTGGCTCTTCTGGGAATTGATTTTTAAGCACAAGCCCTGTTCGATCAGGTCCACCACATCCAGAAACGCACGCTGATTTTTCTCTCCCTTGATGAAGAAGAGTAGATCATCGGCGTATGCCAGATGGGTAAGACGCTGGCTATCGATGGCAATCCCGCTTAGTCGTCCGCTCTTCTCGATAAAGGACGACAACGCCTCCATATAGATGACGAACAGCATCGGACTTAGCGAGTCGCCCTGTCGGACTACTCGTTCCATCCTGATTGCTGCCGTCTCCTGGCAGTTGATCTTGATTCGGCAGTACTGGTTCTGGAGTACCGCCCTCACGAAGCTGCTGAAGTGTTCCGGGAGCCCTAGCTTCTCCAGAACCTTCAGCAGCATCCCGTGGTCGATGGAGTCGAAGGCTTTCTCCATGTCAGTGAACACCAGCACCAGGTTCTCGCCGACGTATCGACTGAGTCCAACAGTGGCCTGGGCACACTTGACATTGTCCGACATGTGTCGTCCTGGGACTGTACATGTCTGGACCAGAGAGATCAGTCTCGACATGACCTTGCCTAAGCGGTTGGACCAGATCTTCGCCAACCACTTGGCATCGGAGTTTAGAATCGAGATTGGCCTCCATTGGGCGATCTGGGTAGAGTCGCCTCCTTTCGGCAGCAATCTCATCCGACTCTCGTAGAAGGACTGAGGTAGTCTGCCTTCTTCCCGGATGCAGAGGGTCAACTGGTGGAACAAGCGCAGGTAGGCGTGCAGGTACCGCTGATAGTGCGTGATGGGTACACTGTCAGGGCCCGCTGTCACGTCCTTGCGTAGTTGCCCAAACGCAGTCTTCACCTCTTCTTCGGAGATCTCCTCCTCCAGTCTGTTCCGCTGGAGGTCGTCGGTCCTCTTCTCGAGGTAGCTCAGAAAGGCCTGTTGACTAGAGCGACAGAGATGTTGTCGCCTAAAGTGTTTCGTGTAATGCCTTTGAAAAACATCCACGATGTCCTCAGACGACTGTCGCTTTTGACCGTCGTTCTGAATGCAGAAGATATCTGTTGCCAGATTTCTCTTCTCCAGCACGTCGACTTACCCTTTTATGTTCTTAAAGACGTACCGACTCTCGTACTGAACGAAGTACTTTAAGAGTGAGCGATCTTGGATGTTCAGCTCCCGGTACGCCTCCTGCCTCAAACGCCTATCTCCGAACTGCATGTTTGATAACAGGTGCATTCTGTGTTTCAGGCTGTCCCAGTCGGCGACTTTTCGGATGGTTGTTGCCTTCAGAATCGTCTCCAGGACAGCCTGATTTCCGGGACTGGTTTCGAACCAGACGGGCATGCTGACGAGCGCCGCCCTGGTGCCTTGCCTCCGCTGAGGATTCTCCGTTCTTAGGGAAAACCGCACCAGGGGGTGATCGGACACCGTAGTCATAGTGTCGCGAAACCCCTGGATGCGGTTCCCAAGTTCGGTGCTGTGCAGGACGTGATCGATTGGCTTTTGGCTTGCTGTTCGCCAGACCAGTCCGAACTCCTCGGATAGCCGTCGATACGCCGTCCTTCCTCTGGCGTCTTCCGAATGAATGATCACATCCAAGAAGTTGAGATCGCCAGCAACAATCACGACGTCCTTAGGGGCGACCTTTTGCCGGAGTGTTGCATGCAGCGCCTCCGCGCAACGATGTTTTAGCCTGTGCGGCCCGTACACGTTCACCAGGATAAGGTGAACAGTCGCGGACCAGGCCAGTCGCACGCCGATGATTCGTACGGGTTGGGGACAGAACACTTCCAGAATTGTGGGGGCTAAGTGGTTCTTTATTAGCACCGCCACACCCTTCGTGTACCGTTCTCCTTCGTTGACGAACATCTGCCCGTTGAATCGTCGTTCCATTCGCTGGCTTATCTCCAGACCCATCCTGCGGGTCTCCTGCAGGCACACGATGTCTTGTTGTGCGACGGTCTGCACAATCCTTTTTCTTTTTCCCTGGTCGACCACACCGTTTACGTTCCAGGAGGCGATGTTCATCCTGATGGCGGTCGATAGGGAAGAGACCATAAAAAAGGAAGACCTATTTTTTAACCTTCCTGAGCTTCTTCTGTCTGAGAGAGCGTGCTCTTCCAGACAATGAAGAAGCAGCGGGCTTCTCGCTGCCGGCGTCACTCTCGGTACCTGTGAGGTCGGTAATTTCCGCCTCCTCCGAAGAGTGTTCCGCCTGCGCGATCAATTTTCGAGATAGCGCCTCTATCTCGACCTTGGCGCAGAAGTTCGCCTTCACGTCGAGAAGCTGTTCCTCTAACTTCTCGCGTTCAGCGACCTCCACCACCTGGTTGATGTTCTCCTGTGCATTGCAGATCTTCTGCAAGATTTTCTCTTGCTGGTGACCGCTCTGCACTTCTAGGACTTCATTAGCCAGTGATGCGAACTCCTCCGTAGATTGCAGGGCCTCCTGCGACACCGAAGTGGCTTTGGCTATTTCTTCTTCCGCGCCTTCCTGCGCTACCTCCATCCTCTCGCCTTCTTGCTCTTCACGTTCCAGGATAAAAGGGGTTTCTTGCTCCTTGACGAGCATCCTCCTCTTTCCTTTCTTCCCTACCTGTATGAAGCCGTTTTCCGATACCGCAACGGCTTCTTTCACCTTCTTCGGCCTTCCTGCCTTCTGAGGCTGTTCCGCCTCCTCGGTGTTTCTCTCTCTCACGGGAGAGAGACCTCGAATCCTCCTGCAGTTTGCAAACTCCGCACAGCTCCATTTCGCATGTCCGTGTTTCTTGCAGAAGGAGCACACCTCCGGCTGCGGGCAGTTTCGGACTTGATGTCCTACTTTGCCGCAGCGGAAACAACGACACGTTGGGCAAGAGCCGGCCCTGTGGCAGAACTGCTTGCACCCGGTGCAGAATACCGGTTGTTGCCGGTAACGCACATTCACTCCCTGGGATTGTTCGTCAATAACGGCCAATCCAGGGATCACCGCTCCCTCCCTCAACTTCATCTTGGGATCATGTCGCCAGAAAATATGTTTCCAGAGAAGTTCTGGAATTCAAGGTCCAGAACTTCCCCAAACTGCTCCAAGGAATTCCACACCGCTAGTTGCGGTGTGAGGATGGAGATGCCGTTTAAAAAGACGGTTGTGTATGGCATTTCGCCAATACCACAAACCATCCGTCCTTGTATATGGATCCCCTTCTGGATCAATCGCTCTCTAATGTTTTCACAGTCTTTAAAGACTGTGAATCCGTTGTTCGATGGAATGATCGCCTGAATGCGATCAAAGTCTATGTCCGTCTTGTCGAGGGACAAATAGACCTCCCTGATGTTATTTAATTTTATTAGCCACGTCTTGAAGATAATGGGCTTCACGTTGGGGCCTATTTCGACTATTGGTCGGTCCACTTTTAGTACTTTTCCGCTAAGCGGCTTACCGAATTTCCGAGGTGGGTGGTCACTCGCCTGTCCAGCCGCCAATGACGCATAAGAAAAGGGCTGCGACGCCGCAGCCGAACAAGATGGCGTCGCTCCCTGCACCGCGTGGACGCCCGCGGGTCCCGCCTGGGACGCCCCCGCCGCGGGCGCAAACCTCGACGTTGCCGCCGTTACCGCCGCGGGCGGCACCCTCGGCATCGCCGCCGCAGGCGCGACCTTCCCCGCCGCGGGCACGATCCTCGGCGTCGCCGCCGCGGGCACGACCTCTGCCGTCGTCGCCGCGGGCACGACCCTTGGCATCGCCGCCGCCGGCGCAGCAAAGCCCGCCGCGGGCGCGATCCTCGGCATGCCTGCCACCGCCTCGCCGTTGCCGCACGTTACCTCCATGGCTTCCATGGGGGACGACGGTCTCTCCACTCCTCTTCTAGGTGCCTGCATCCTGGCAGCTCGTCTTGCTGCACGGGACCACTGCAGGTCTTTTGCCGCGATCTCCTCGCCGCTTCTTTTTTTTAGTTTCGTCTTAAAAACTTCCCCTCTCCGGGCACACACGAGCACAATTAACTAATTACTTTGTCAAGAGCACAATACTTTGAGCCGCGGAGCAAGTTCGCTGTCTCGGCAGGAGAGGAGGAATCTCCTGCCGAGTCAGCGAACAACTTTCAACAATATGACTCCGTTGCCGCCTTTTAAAGGCGTAGCGAAAGCAACGACCCCAGAGAACGCAGCCAAAATCCTGGAGGTTTCCGCAACTACTGTCGCGGAAGCTTCCGAAAATCGCGAAGGCGAATGGAAGGTTGTGGAGAGGAGGAAAGAAAAATCTCCAAAGAAAGCTCCGCAACCTCCATCCCTGAGCTCTTCCAAAGGAAAAAGCAGTCGCGCGAATACGAAAACACGCGCATCTTGTGACTCTTCCAAGGAAAAAGCCAACGCCTTCAACGCGTGCAAGTCCGCTTCTGTGACCGCCGAGAAGACCATTCCGGTGCAATCGGAAGGATGCAAGCGCACGTCGATCGTGCGAGCATCAGACTTCGCAAAGGAGTCCGATAACGCAGCTGAACGACGCGTAACTCGCGCGGGAGCGAGCGCCCGCAGGGCTGAAGCCCTGAGGCGTGACACAATCGCCGCGGAACGGCGAGTGCTCACCCCGGAACCCACAGGTTCTGCACCCGGGGAGGAGCACCCGATTACGTGCAGCACAGTTGAGGCCGGTGGCGACCGCGCCCTCCAGCCCGTCGTGCTGCTTACTGCCCGCTCGCCGGGTGAGGCGAGCACCACGGCCTCGCTTTCCCAGCCGTGATGAGGGCAATCGCGTCTTCTCGTCGTGTTGCCGTAACGTCTTGGAACGTCAACGGGCTCCAACACGAGGAGAAGAGGCGACTAGTGGCTGACGCTCTGCGCGCCTTCGACTTGACGCTCCTGCAGGAGATTCACAGCATCTCCGGAGAGCAGGCTGCCGAAATCGAACGGCGCGCGGGCGGAACGCTACTTTATAGGTGCGGCGTTGCACGTACGTGCGGCGTCGCTTTCTTCGTGCGAGGAACTTTGGCGGGAGCGGTGCGCAGCGTTCGTTTCGACACGGAAGGCCGAGTGGGACAGCTTGTACTCAAGTGGTCCGACTCGATCGACCTTGTCGTAACCAACGTGTACGCGCCGAGCGGTGCTAGACGATGGGCCGAAAGGATTGAGTTCTTCGGTACCCTTCAAGGCCAGTGGCTCACTCGATCTCACCCTACTGTGGCCCATCTCATTGCGGGGGACTTTAACGTCCACCTGCTTTCCGAGAATAGATCCCACAAAAGGGAAAAGTTGCTAGCGGAAGAGATGTGCGCGTCCGTGCACGCGTGCAACTTGTTCGCTAGCGACCCTGTTATGGCAGCAACGCCGGACCACGTATACCTTGATGAACACTTGCTCTGTCGAGTGGGTCGGAGAGGTCCCGTGCCGTCCGTGCTTTCAGACCACAACAGGCTCGAGTTCGAGTTGCTCCCGCCAGGCAAGGGGCCTCCAAACTGTTTTTGGAGGATGCCGGCAGACTGGCTAAGCCACCCGGAGGCGGCTGAGCAACTTCGCCAGTACCTCCTCGAATTTGCCATAAGTGAGCTCGAGGACTGGGACGATCTGAAAAGATCGGTCCGCGAGTTCTGCTGCCGGTTTCCCTTGCACCAGCTTCCGCGCGGCTTCGGAGAGGGCGTAGCCAACAGCAGAGATTTTCTGCAGGCCCGCTCCTTTTCCAGGCGCGCGGACGTTGGTCGATTATCCGAGTACAAGGCCAAGGCCGAGCGCCAGGTCTGGCAGTCAGGGGCGACAGTTCTGCTCGACGACCAGGACCGGGAATGCTCGGCTCCAGCCGACGTGCGACGGATAGTCAGGCGCTATTACTCTTCTCTGTATGCAGAGGCACCGACGGAACGCAGCCTCTCCCGGCTGCTTCTGCCGATTGATGCACCTGTTGTAGACGAGGAGGAACGCGCGCGTCTTGAGGAGCCCTTCACGGCAGAGGAAATTTCCTCGGCCATCTCGGGGCTCAAGAGACGAAAAGCGCCAGGCGAAGATGGGCTCCCCGCGGAATTCTTTCAGTGTTTTGCGGCGGAGCTCATCCCTCTGGTGCTCCAGCTCTCGTCGCTGATGCGAGACTCACGCGATGTCCCCGCCTCGTTTCGCTCAGCGAAGGTGCGTCTACTGCCGAAAGGCGGAGATTTGCGCCAACTGAACAACTGGCGTCCGATCACATTAGTGAATTCGGACGTCAAGTTGTTCTCGAAACTTTGGGTGGCGCGGATGGGTAGGATCGCGGAATCCTTGGTAAGTTCGGAGCAGACGTACGCTGTTCCTGGGCGGTCCATGGACGCGAATCTCTTGTTCATCCGCACATGGCTGCAATTGCAGCATCGTGTGGCGGTGGATCGTCGTGCGGAAGCGACGCCTTCGATCTCTCACCGACGGAGGCGCGGGACGCAAGGGGAGACACCGGGAGCCTTGGCGGTTGCAGTCGATCTGCACAAAGCTTTCGATTGCGTGAACCAAAAGCTTCTTCTTGAGCTTTTGGAACGTCTGGGTCTTCCGGCATCCCTGTTGGCGTACTTGCGCTCCTGCTGGCGCCACGCGATTACATCCATTGTTTTCAGTGGCTGTCGCGTGTACGGCGTGCCGGTACGACGAGGAATTAGGCAGGGTGACAGCTTAAGCCCGCTGCTCTTCAGCATCTATTTTGAATTGGTGCTGGAGGCTTACAGGCTGACGCTAGCCAACCTGCCGAGCTCCTGTCCAGGTACGCCCGCCGTGGCAGCCTATGCCGACGACCTGCTTCTCCTGTTGCCCATGTCCACCCCGACAGCGTCGCTTGAAGATTTCTTTGAGTTGATCCGTCGTGGTGCGGGCGTGAGCGTTAACAGGAGTAAGTGTATGGTTGTTCCGGTTGGTGCGACGTGGGAGGGGCAGTCCGACTGGATCGACCTGGGGATCCCCACGGGCAGGTACCTCAGGTACCTTGGCGTGCCGTTGGGCGACTTCTGCGTCTCAAAAGCGTGGTCGGACTGCCTTCGGAAGGCAGAGCGTGCACTTAGCCCGTTTTCAGGAGGCGAGTTCGTCTTGCCGGAACGGGCCTGCATCTGGAACACCTTCGTTGCCCCCCTCCTCCGCCCCCTGTTTTTGGTTTGTCCACCCCCCCAGGAAGTCAAAGTCTGGGCGCAGCGCCTTCTACGCAAAGCGTTGTGGGGCGCTGCAAGATCCCGTGTTAGACTTAAAGACTTGGTGGCGCCGCGTCAGGATGCAGGCTTGGGCATCCTCGACTTAAACAGCATCGAACTGCAGGTGCAGTTTCGCATGCTGCGGCTCTGTGCCAAGCTGTGGTGTACGCCGTGGTGCTTACCCGCACGCCTTATACTGAGGCGCTGCACGGGACGCGAGGGACTGCTTTCGTTGCTACCCCACTTTCGGCACACCAGAATAGGGTTTGGCTTCCCGCTGAGGCAGCTGTTCTCACTGCTGGAAGCCCAAAGCTGGATCTCCTGCCGCCCCATGAACATTAATGCATGGCGGCAGGAATCTTTTTCATCGTGGGCAGCTTCCGAAGGAACGCGCCCGGAAGATCTTCGACGCCTGCGACTTCTCCTCAGTCATCAAATGGACGAAGTCATGCAGGACAAGAAGTTTTCGGATCGTCTGGCCGCCACACCACTCGCCGTAGCGCTGTCTGCCCTCAGGGCAAGCAACGACGGTTGCCTACCGGCGGAATGGGAGTTCTCCTGCAAAATAGCGGGAGTCAGTAAGCTCCTCGGCAGCTGGACGACAAAGGAGCTGGTGCAAGCCGCCACACCTCGGAATCGGGCGAAGGGACTGCTTCGGTGGAGCGAACATTTAAGTGTGCCCCCCGGAGAGATAGTGGTTCCCCCCGTTTGTTTGGACAGCTCCGTGTTCCCCCTTAAGTGGAAACAAGATGTGCTGCTCTTTTTACATTGTGCATTTCACTGTAATAGGCAGCGAAGCATCGTTTCGGGGGGAGCTGCTTTGCCAAACTGTTTAAGGTGCGGAGAGATCGAGTCTTTTCCGCACCTTTTGTTGGACTGCGGTGACCTCCGGGAACTGTGGCGAAGGCTCACTTCGGCCATCATGCCACAAGGAGGCACTGCCATTGATGTGCTGCGGCGCTTCTTCAGCAGAAATGGACTTTCGGTTGGCGCGATTGTCGCAACCATGTGTTGCGTTCGCGCCATCGTGAAGGCCCGCTACGCCCTGGAGTTGTCATCGCAGCGAAGGGAGGCTCACCTGCTTGCAGCTCAATTCATGGAGAAGGCTTCAAGGTGGTCTCATCTTCGTGACAAGGTGAATGAGGACATCACTGGCATACATCGCCGGTTTACACACCTTTGAGAACGGCGTAATCCGGTGACCCCTGCGACCTTTCGCCCACCCATACCCCGTCCCCGTTCGCTCGGTAAAATTTCCGGTGCCCATGCTTTTATTTTTGTGTCTTCCAGAGCGATCCCAAAGACCCTTATCCCGTCCTCCTTATTCATTGTTTTTATTTTATTTTGGTTTCTTTGTGTTTCCCGCCCCCCCACACTGTTCACAAAACTGTTACTCTGGCCTGCGTGTTAGCAATATTCTCTTCATTCTTGTTCAGTCGTCGGTTGGGAGTTTGGTTCCCAACTGATTTATTTTGTATAATTGCTTTTTTTTTTGGTTATGTTATATGGAATAAACGCCCCGGCGTGACCGGGTGAGAAATCTCTCGGGCTTGATCTGCGAAGATCACGTGGATCTCCAGCAGCAGCACCAGGTCGAAGGATGCCAGGGTGGCGGCCACGTCACGCCTCTTGCCGTCGTCGCTTAGCCCGTTCACGTTCCAACAGGCGATCAGAAGACGACGGCGAGAGGCGATTCCCGGCATTATGGCTGGGAAAGTGGCGTCGCGGCACCTGCCGCGGGGCAGGTGTAGGAAAGGTCCATCGGTTCGAGGACCATCGGAACGAGGACGGAGGCCTCTTCAGGCGCCTGGGGTACCTGTTCGGCCTCCATCCTCACCATCGCCTCCGTGTCCGAGCGTGGAATTCTCTCGGGCGACGGGTCCCGGGAGTTTCCCACGCTCATGGCACCCTCGCTACCGGAAGCCATCTCTTCCCTTTCGTCGGGGGAGACGATCTTCCGGGGCATTGTGGACTTTCGTCCTGCCTTTTTGCGGGGTGCCGCGGAGATGGATGCTGTGTTTCCGGTTTTCACCTCGGGGTCGGAAGTGGCCGACTCCTGAGGGGAAGCCGGACGCCTGACGGCCTTCTTGCCAGCCTTGGGGGCAACCGGCTGCAACGAGGCAGCCAGCTCCTCCGCGGCGCGCTCGAAGGCGACGTCATCGAGCGTGGGCTCGATGACGGACGCCGCCGCCTCGCTCCCCTCCTTGTTGACTTTGTCAACGGAGGGTTGAGCAGGGGCCGCAGCGAGTTCTTTAGCGCCGCATTCGTCGATGGCGGGAATCCGCTCTACAACGACGCAGCAGCTTTTAATTTTATCGCGGCGCAGAGCGGTTTCCCTCCGTTTCGCCACGTTCTTTCCCTTCTTATGGGAGTTTTTCTTGGGGTCGACCTTCTGCCACCCTGGCTCTTGACCCTCGCCCTCGACCTTTTCGACGTCTTTCGCCGAAGTCTCGGGGCTGGCCTTCGCCTTGGTGGCGGAGGTGACCTCCTTAGCAGCAGCACGAGCTGCCAGCTTCTTACTCTTTTTTGCCGCGCGCTTTCTCGCGTTTTTCGTGGACACGACGCGGACTGTGTTTTGGGGGCACACCAGACGGGTGTGCCCCGCTTGTTTGCATTGCTGGCACTGCACGCTCGGACACCTCATTTTAAGGTGACCAAAGCTGATGCAGCAGCCGCAAAACTTGGGTTTCCCCACGTACCACACGTCAACGGATTCACCGTTGACGGTGAGTTTGTGGGGAATCTCACATCCCTCGCGAACCGTCACTCGCGCTGCACCCAGGCCGCCAAGCAACCCGTCGTAATCGACAAAAGGAGTAGGCTTGCCCCACAGCGCGTGGACAGTTGCGAATTTTCCAAATTCGTTCCGGACGGCCTCCTTCGTCATCCGGAACGTGATACCGGTCAGGTGAATGATCACCGACCGGTCTTCAGTTATTGGGAGAAGCCTCCGGCTGCCCATACTTACGGGGGTTCGCAGAAGTCTCTGCGCAAGAGTTGCCTCCTTGCAGATAACTTCCACAAATTGACCCCCGCTTCTGACGGACATAGCCAGAAGCTCCTCTTTTTGTACGCCGAGAACGCGCATCGCCTGTGAGAAGGCGCGCGCGTTCTCGGGAGAATTTAGACCGCCTACCTTATATAGAAGGGGTGGGTTATACCCCTCCTCCAGGTAAGCGCGCATTTCCGCCATAGCCGCTGGCGTAGGTGTCGCAGCCCCGGCGTTCCAAGCCCTGGGTAGGGCCGGGGGCGCATCCGTGCTGGTGGGAGCCTCCACTGATGCGGGAGCTCCCACCTCCATCTGCTCCGGGGGCAATGAGGTCATCGCCCCCGGATCCTCACCGGTGGTGGTATCAGGCATTTCTGCCTAATCCTCCACCCACACCACGCACAAGCACCAACGGAAATGGAACTCAGGAGCAACGAAAAGACACGTCCGCTCGACGCTCCGGAATCTCCAGGACTGGGATCTTTTTAAGGAATCGGTCCGCAAGTTCTGTGAGCAGTTCCCTCTGCATCGCCTGCCCATCGGATTCGGCGAGGGTGCTCGCAACCATCGGGCCTATTTACAGGCACGTAGGTACGAGAGAACCCCTAATGTCCGTCACCTGGCCGAGTACCGCGCCGGGGCCGAACGCCAAGCCTGGCAATCCGGGTCGGCCCGCTTGCTGGACGACCAGGGCCATGAATGTTCGTCCCCGGCGTCGGTACGGCATCTCGTGCGGAGTTTTTATCTCTCCCTTTACGCCAGGGAGCCCCAGGATCGAAACGCCTCTCGGCGCTTGCTTCCGGATGGCGCCCCGGCAATAGGGGAGGAGGAGTTGGAAAGCCTCGACGAGCCTTTTACCACGGGCGAAATTCTCGCCGGTATCAAAAGGCTTAAGAGGCGTAAAGCTATAGGGGAAGACGGCTTGCCCGCGGAGTTCTTTCAGAGCTTCGCGGAAGAGCTAGCACCCCTGCTGCTTAAGTTGATCAGGCTGATCCGAGACGAAGGCGATGTTCCCGCCTCGTTTCGGTCAGCCAGAGTGAGGCTCCTTCCGAAAGGGGGAGACCTCAGGAATTTAAAGAACTGGCGTCCGATAACGATCGTGAATACAAACGCCACGTTAATAGCAGGGCTATGGGCTTCACGTCAGGGGCAGGTGGCAAAATCCGTAATTATCCCGGAGCAGACTTATGCTGTTCCCGCGCGAAGTATGGATGCCAACCTCTTCTTCGCAAGCACATGGGTGCACCTGCAGAGAAGAGAAAAGAAAGGGACAGGGAAAGTCGGCAACCCCACATTGGGGCCGCCAGTCGGGCTAGGAAGGGACCTCCGGGCGGGGAAGGGGGCCCTATTGCTCGCAGTCGATCTCCACAAGGGGTTCGATTTTCCCCCGGATTTCGCCGGGGCCTTTTTTTGTAAAATAAACCTTTGGAAAAACGTGCGGTGGCTAGACCATTGCTCCAGCCACGCACGAAGAAACACAGAGCCAGCCTAGTCACCGGTTCGCAGACCGGTACGGTCCACCACGGCAGGGGAAAAAACAAAGAACAAAACAAAAAAGATAAAAAAAGTTGGGAGGGTAAGGGAAGGGATCACAGTTGCTGGTGGGGCCGTTGCATTCTTTGCAGGATGCCGGCAATCTCCTTCTGTATTCCTGGATCCAGGTAAGGCCATCGGGACGCCATCCTCAGGAACTGGGAGGCTGGCTGGATGGCACCCTGGTCGCGTTGTCCTCCCGTAGCTTTGCTCCAAGCGGTGACGATCCCGCGTAGGCAGCACAAAGCTGCTAACGAGGCCGCTGGCCGAAGGGCGTCGGCAACGAAGAGGGCTTTCAGTGCGTCCCTGGGGTTGCCGCAGGGGATTCCGATGGCCGCGGCAAAGCGAAACCAAAGGGGCCGAAGGGCAACACAATCCACTAGCAGGTGGGGAGGGACTCTTGTTCCCCACACCTGACGCAATTGGGGTCCACCGCTCCCAAGAGCCAGTGGTGTCGGCGGGTGTTGCAGGGAAGTACCCAGTGCTGTAACAGGAGAGCCCACTCCAGCCATTTTAAGAGGAGGGCGAAAGTGTTAACGAGCACCGGGGGCCACTTTAGATGTAAAATGGGAACATCAACCAGCGCGTCCGAGCGCAGAATTCCATTGGAAGGCGTATTCGGGGTCGCAGCATCAGTTAGCTGGCCCGTCTTCCACTCTCCTATTTTCTTCTACTCTCCAGAGATTGTTACTGTAACCACCCACTTCGTCGCAACATGGCTGTCCAGATCTTCCATCAGCGCGGGCAGCACAGCAGCGATGGGGGTTCTTCCTGCCTACGCTCCCTTCTTTGGATCCTCCGGGATCTCGCGAAGCGTGCACCTTCTGTAACCCCCAAACAGGAACCTTCGTTCCTGTTGGGATTGTTGCATGCCGAACCGTCCCCACGTTCGAACGGTTTCCTGCAACCAGGCACTACCGTTCAAAGGGCGACAGGTGAGCAATCCTAAGTTTTTCCGATACAGCGCAGCCACCCTCCGTAGCTGGAGTACTCATTTTGCACCACCGCACAAGTATGGCGGTGATGAAGAGGGTGATGGTCGCGTTTACCATGGGATTGTAACAGGGAACATTACCATTCCCCTGAAACATCCTAGCGAGGATCTCCATTACGCATCTCTTCGTAAGTCCGATGATCTTTTTCAGGATAAGCCAGTCATGCAGCAATGTGGGACACCTGAAGACGTGAACTCTCGAGTCGATGTCTCCACATGCTGTGCAGTCTCGATCTTCCCTTCTTCCGGTGTAGTGCTGCAATCGGGACCCACTCTGGATTCCTTCATGTTTAAACATCAGGAGGTCATCCTGGGTGCCCGGTTGAACGTCACTCCTCCAGAGCGTCCTGCCAATCGCTAACAGGTTCATCCGCTCACTGTTGTAGCGATCGGCGGCTTCCTGGAGGGCACTGATATCACTGTGTTCTTCTTGAATTAGTCTTCGGAGGTTTGTTATGGTTACCCTGGACCACGCAAAGTCGTTGTGGTTGAACCACACTTCGCGAGTCATGTGGGTAAACCTTCCTAACATCTTCTCTATATACCTAAGTATACGAGTGTGATAAAGGTACCCTCCTCGTTTCCACTCCTGGATTCGTTGAAGGGTAAACCTGGACCGCTTGTAGATCCAGCTTCTCGTGTCCGGCGGGACAGGAAGCAACCAAGGGATCACCAGGATGGACTCGTCCTGCCAGAGTTCCCTACTTCTCGGCACGATCTTGATTTTGTGCTTTCGCACCAGCCGTTACTTCCTCGTCCAGGTTGGGTCGATTTTTTTCCATACGCCTGCTCGGCCTAGCAGCGCAGTCATCAGGCCTTTCGAGTTGTTCAACAGCAACGCGTAGGCCCTGTTCGCCGCATACGGCCAGTCATCCCAGTGAGTGGCAATGTCCAGGATGTTTCGCGTATCCATGATTTCCATGGAGTGTGCAAGCGACTTCATCCCGGAACCGCCTTCTTCCCTGGGACGACACTGGGGTTTTAGTCGGACTCTTGGGCGATAGTATCCCCACAGTGTTTTTCTCTGCAGATTGTCGAACTCCATCGTGGTTTCCTTGTAAATCCTCGCGAAGGCCGCCCCGATGAGCACTTTTAAAAGGAGTACTCCGTTCCATATGTTGGCCTTTCGCTTCATTCCAAGGTCCGTTCGGGTGTACTTGGCTGCTTCCTTTGCCGTTTTCCCTAGGATCTCGGTGCACAATAGCTTCGACGCTGAGACGTCGCCAATGTAGACACCCAGGTACTTGGCCTTGTCCACCGTTCGAAATCCTCTCCCCGCTAGAGTGGAGAGATCGAAGATTCCAACGGGCAAAAGATGGCTTTTCTGGGCGTTGATCTTTAGATCCAGGCCTTGATCCATCAGGTCTACCACATCCAGAAACGCTCGTTGATTTCTCTCTCCCTTGATAAAGAAGAGTAGATCATCAGCGTATGCAAGATGGGTAAGACGCTGACCATCGATTGTTATGCCTTGCAGTCGTCCGCTCTTCTCGATAAAGGATGACAACGCCTCCATGTAGATGACGAACAGCATCGGACTTAGCGAATCGCCCTGCCGGACTCCCCGTTCCATCCGCATTGCTGCCGTCTCCAAGCCGTTGATCTTGATTCGGCAGTACTGTTTCAGGAGTACAACCCTCAGGAAGTTGCTGAAGTGTTCGGGAAGGCCTAGCTTCTCCAGAACCTTCAGCAGTATCCCATGGTCGATGGAGTCAAAAGCGTTCTCCATGTCAGTGAACACCAGCGCCAGATTCTCGCCGACGTATTGCCTGAGTCCGACGGTGGCCTGGGCACACTTGACATTGTCCGACATGTGACGTCCAGGGACTGCACACGTTTGGACCGGAGAGATGAGCCTCGACATGACCTTGCCTAAGCGGTTGGACCAGATTTTCGCCAACCACTTGGAATCGGAGTTCAGGATCGAGATTGGCCTCCATTGAGCGAGCTGCGTGAGGTCGCCTCCTTTTGACAACACTCTCATCCGGCTTTCGTAGAAGGACTAAGGTAGTTTTCCTTCTTCGCGGATGCAGAGGGTCAACTGGTGAAACAAAGGCAAGTAGGCATGCAAGTACCGCTGATAGTGAGTGATAAGTACGCTGACAGGGCCCGCTGCCACGTCCTTGCGTAGTTGACCAAATGCAGTCTTCACCTCGTCTTCGAAGAATACCTCCTCCAGTCTGTTCCGCTGGAGATCGTCGGTCCTCTTCTCGAGGTAGCTCAGAAAGGCCTGTTGACTAGAGCGACAGAGATGTTGTCGCCTAAAGTGTTTCGTGTAATGCCTTTGAAAAACATCCACGATGTCCTCAGACGACTGTCGCTTTTGACCGTCGTTCTGAATGCAGAAGATATCTGTTGCCAGATTTCTCTTCTCCAGCACGTCGACTTACCCTTTTATGTTCTTAAAGACGTACCGACTCTCGTACTGAACGAAGTACTTTGAGAGTGAGCGATCTTGGATGTTCAGCTCCCGGTACGCCTCCTGCCTCAAACGCCTATCTCCGAACTGCATGTTTGATAACAGGTGCATTCTGTGTTTCAGGCTGTCCCAGTCGGCGACTTTTCGGATGGTTGTTGCCTTCAGAATCGTCTCCAGGACAGCCTGATGTCCGGGACTGGTTTCGAACCAGACGGGCATGCTGACGAGCGCTGCCCTGGTGCCTTGACTCCGCCAAGGATTCTCCGTTATTAGGGAAAACCGCACCAGGGGGTGATCGGACACCGTGGTCATAATGTCTCGAAAACCCTAGATGCGATTTTCAAGTTCGGTGCTGTGCAGGACGTGATCGATCGGCTTGTGACTTGCAGTTCGCCACACCAGTCCGAACTCGTCGGATAACCGCCGAAACGCCGTCGTTCCTCCGGCGTCTTCGGAGTGAGTAATCTCATCCAATATGTTGAGATCGCCAGCAACAATCACGACGTCCTTGGAAGCAATTTTTTCACGGAGTGCTGCATGCAGCGCCTCCGCACAACGATGTTTTAGCCTGTGCGGCCCATACACGTTCACCAGGATGAGGTGAACAGTAGCGGACCAGGCGAGTCGCACGACGATGATTCGTCCGGGTTGGGGACAGAACACTTCCAGAATAGTGGGGGCCAAGTTGTTCTTGATTAGGACCGCCACACGCTGCGTGTTCCGTTCTCCCTCGCTGACGAAAATCTGCCCGTTGAAACGCCGTTCCATTTGCTGACTAATCTCGAGACCCATCTTGTGGGTCTCCTGCAGGCACACTATGTCTTGTTGTGCGATGGTTCGCACAATCCTTTTTCTTTTTTCCTGGTCGACCATACCGTTTACATTCCAGGAGGCGATGTTCAGCCTCCTGGCGGTCGATAGGGAAGAGGCCATAAAAGGGGAAGACCTATTTCTCGGCCTTCCTGAGCTTGTTATCTCTGAGAGAGCGTGCTCTTCCACACAATGAAGAAGCAGCGCGCTTCTCACTGCCGGCGTCACTCTCTGTTTCGGTGAGGTCGGTTACTTCCGCCTCCTCCGTCGAGTGTTCGGCCCGCGCGATCGGTTTTCGAGATAGCATCTCTATCTGGACCTTGGCGCAGAAGTTCGCCTTTACGTCGAGGAGCTGTTCCTCTAGCTTTTCGCGCTCTGTGACCTTCACAACCTGGTTGACTTTCTCCTGTGCATTGCAGATCTTCTGCAAGATTTTCTCTTGCTGGTGACCGCTCTGCACTTCTAGGACTTCATTAGCCAGTGATGCGAACTCCTCCGTAGATTACAGGGCCTCCTGCGACACCGAAGTGGCTTTGGCTATTTCTTCTTCCGCGCCTTCCTGCGCTACCTCCATCCTCTCGCCTTCTTGCTATTCACGTTCCAGGATAAAAGGGGTTTCTTGCTCTTGGACGAGCATCCTCCTCTTTCCTTTCTTGCCTACCTGTATGAAGCCGTTTTCCGATACCGCAACGGCTTCTTTCACCTTCTTCGGCCTTCCTGCCTTCTGAGGCTGTTCCGCCTCCTTGGTGTTTCTCTCTCTCACGGGAGAGAGTCCTCGAATCCTCCTGCAGTTTGCAAACTCCGCACAGCTCCATTTGGCATGTCTGTGTTAATCGCAGAAAAAGCACACCTGCGGCTTCAGGCAGTTTCGGACTTGTTGTCCTACTTAGCCGCAGCGGAAACCACGACACGTTGGGCAAGCGCCGGCTTTGTGGCCGAACTGCTTGCACCCGGTGAAGAATATCGGCTGTTGCCGGTAACGCACGTTCACTCCCTGGGATTGTTTGTCAAGAACGGCTAATCCAGGTATCAGAGCTCCCTCTTTCAACTTCATTTTCGCAATCATGTCGCCAGAAAATATATTTCCAGAGAAGTTCTGGAATTAAAGGTCCAGAACTTCCCCATTCTGCTCCATAAAGTTCCACACCGTTACTTGCGGTGTGAGGATAGGGATGATGTTCAGAAAAACGGTTGTGTATGGCATTTCGCCAATACCACAAACCATCCTCGCTTGTATATTGAACCCCTTCTGGACCAATCGCTTTCTAATCTTTTCACAGTTTGTGAAGACTGTGAACCCGTTATTTGCCGGTATGATCGCCTGTATGCGATCAAAATTGATATCCGTCTTATCGAGGGACAGATACACCTCCCTGATATTACTGAACTTGATCAGCCCAATCTTGAAAATGATGGGCTGCACATTCGATCCCTAACTTCACGATCGTTCGATACAGCTTTTGGACTTTACCGCATAGCGGCTTCCCGAATTTTCTTGGGGGGTGGACACTCGCTTGTCCAGTTGCCACCGACGCATAGGAAAAGCGCTGCGCTGCCGCAGCCGAAGAAGATGGCGTCTCGCCCTCAACCGCGTGGACGCCCGCGGGTCCTCCCTGGACGACGCCGCCGCAAGCGCAATTCTCGACGTCGCCACCGTTGCCGCCGCGGGCGGCACCCTCGGCATCGCCGCCGCAGGCGCGACCTTCCCCGCCGCGGGCACGATCCGCGGCGTCGCTGCCGCGGGCACGACCTCCGCCGTCGACGCCGCGGGCACGACCCTTGGCATCGCCGCCGTCGGCGCAGCAAAGCCCGCCGCGGGCGCGATCCTCGGCATGCCTGCCACCGCCTCGCCGTTGCCGCACGTTACCTCCATGGCTTCCATGGGGGACGACGGTCTCTCCACTCCTCTTCTAGGTGCCTGCATCCTGGCAGCTGCTCTTGCTGCACGGGACCACTGCAGGTCTTTTGCCGCGATCTCCTCGCCGCTTCTTTTGTAGTTTCGTCTGGAAAACTTCCCCTCTCCGGGCACACACGAGCACAATTAACTGATTATGTTGTCGAGCGCACAATACTTTGAGCCGCGAAGCAAGTTCACCGACTCGGCAGGTTTCCCCAAGTCCCACAAGGGGTGGGGTAAGTTTATTTTTCTATAAAAATACAAAATTTACATTCGCACTCTCACTCACTCAATACAAACATTTTGCACTTGGGGGTCCTTGGGTTGCACTAGAGTTCTGCTTTTCAAGGGGGAATTCCAGCAGGATGGTCCCGGGCGTCGTCCTGGATTCTCTTCAGGATCAATCGGTAGGTCCAGGCGTGGATCTTTCCGCAGTTCCTGATGCCGATTTACCTCTTCAAGAGCCCTTGTAGGATCTCCATCGGTGGTGCGGCTCTCCTGGCTTTCCTCATTTTCCACCACCGCACAAGTATGGCGGTGATGAAGAGGGCTATGGTCGTCCTCACCATGGGATTGTAACAGGGAACATTACCATCCCCATGAAACATCCCGGCGAGGATCTCCATAACGGACTTGTTGGTAAGTCCTATGATCCTTTTCAGGATCAGCCATTCATGCAGGAGTGTGGGACACGTCAAGACGTGAAGTCTCGTGTCGTCGTCTCCACATGCTGCGCAGTCTCGGTCTTCCCGTCTTCCTGTGAAGTGCTGCAATCGGGACCCACTCTGGATTCCTCCGTGATAAAACTTCAGGAGGTCATCCTGGGTGCCCGGTGGAAGGCCACTCCTCCAGAGCGTCGTGCCGATCGCTAACAGGTTTAACCGTTCTCTCCCGTAGCGTTCGCAGGCTTCCTGGAGGGCACTGGTGTCACGGGCGTTTTCTTGGATAAGCCTTCCGAGGTTTGTTCTGGTTACCCTCGACCATGCGAAGTCGTTGTGGTTGAACCAGACTTCGCGGGTCCTGTGGGTAAACCTTCCTAACATCATCTCTGTATACCGAAGTATACGTGTTTGATGTAGGTAGCCTCCTCGCCTCCACTCCTGGATTTGCAGTAGGGTAACTCTGTACCGCTGGTAGATCCAGCTTCTTGTGTCCGGCTGGACAGGAAGCAACCAAGGGATCACCAGGATGGACTCGTGCTGCCAGAGTACCCTGCTGCGCGGCACGATCTTGATTTGGTGCTTCCGCACCAGCCGTTGCTTCTTCCTCCAGGTCGTGTCGATTGTTATCGATTTCCCTACTTTGCCTAGCAGCGCAGTCATCAGGCCTTTCGAGTTGTTAAGCAACAACGCGTAGGCCCTGTGCGCCGCATACGGCCAGTCATCCCAGTGAGTGGCAATGTCCAGGATGTGTCGCGTATCCATGATTTCCATGGGATGTGCAAGCGACTTCATCCCGGAACCGCCTTCTTCCCTGGGAGGACACAGGGGTTTCGGTCTTACTCTTGGGCGATAGTGACCCCAGAGTGTTTTTCTTTGCAGCTTGTCGAACTCCCTAGTAGAGTCCTTGTTCATCCTCGCGAAGGCCGCCCCGAAAAGCACTTTCGTAAGAAGTACTTCGTTCCATATGTTGGCCTTTCGCTTCATCCCAAGGTCCGTTCGGGTGTACTTGGCTGTTTCCTTGGCCGTTTTCCCCAGGAATTCCTTCCACAGCATCTTCGACGCAGAGCCGTCGCCGATGTAGACTCCCAGGTACTTGGACGTGTCCACCGTACGGAATCCACTACCCGTTAGAGTGGAGAGATCCAGTATTCCGACGGGCAAAAGCTGGCTCTTCTGGGAATTGATTTTTAAGCACAAGCCCTGTTCGATCAGGTCCACCACATCCAGAAACGCACGCTGATTTTTCTCTCCCTTGATGAAGAAAAGTAGATCATCGGCGTATGCCAGATGGGTAAGACGCTGGCTATCGATGGCAATCCCGCTTAGTCGTCCGCTCTTCTCGATAAAGGACGACAACGCCTCCATATAGATGACGAACAGCATCGGACTTAGCGAGTCGCCCTGTCGGACTACTCGTTCCATCCTGATTGCTGCCGTCTCCTGGCAGTTGATCTTGATTCGGCAGTACTGGTTCTGGAGTACCGCCCTCACGAAGCTGCTGAAGTGTTCCGGGAGCCCTAGCTTCTCCAGAACCTTCAGCAGCATCCCGTGGTCGATGGAGTCGAAGGCTTTCTCCATGTCAGTGAACACCAGCACCAGGTTCTCGCCGACGTATCGACTGAGTCCAACAGTGGCCTGGGCACACTTGACATTGTCCGACATGTGTCGTCCTGGGACTGTACATGTCTGGACGAGAGAGATCAGTCTTGACATGACCTTGCCTAAGCGGTTGGACCAGATCTTCGCCAACCACTTGGCATCGGAGTTTAGAATCGAGATTGGCCTCCATTGGGCGATCTGGGTAGAGTCGCCTCCTTTCGGCAGCAATCTCATATGACTCTCGTAGAAGGACTGAGGTAGTCTGCCTTCTTCCCGGATGCAGAGGGTCAATTGGTGGAACAAGCGCAGGTAGGCGTGCAGGTACCGCTGATAGTGCGTGATGGGTACACTGTCGGGGCCCGCTGTCACGTCCTTGCGAAGTTGCCCAAACGCAGTCTTCACCTCTTCTTCGGAGATCTCCTCCTCCAGTCTGTTCCGCTGGAGGTCGTCGGTCCTCTTCTCGAGGTAGCTCAGAAAGGCCTGTTGACTAGAGCGACAGAGATGTTGTCGCCTAAAGTGTTTCGTGTAATGCCTTTGAAAAACATCCACGATGTCCTCAGACGACTGTCGCTTTTGACCGTCGTTCTGAATGCAGAAGATATCTGTTGCCAGATTTCTCTTCTCCAGCACGTCGACTTACCCTTTTATGTTCTTAAAGACGTACCGACTCTCGTACTGAACGAAGTACTTCGAGAGTGAGCGATCTTGGATGTTCAGCTCCCGGTACGCCTCCTGCCTCAAACGCCTATCTCCGAACTGGATGTTTGATAACAGGTGCATTCTGTGTTTCAGGCTGTCCCAGTCGGCGACTTTTCGGATGGTTGTTGCCTTCAGAATCGTCTCCAGGACAGCCTGATTTCCGG
Organism: Raillietiella orientalis; assembly: GCA_036172245.1. Taxonomy (NCBI): domain Eukaryota; kingdom Metazoa; phylum Arthropoda; class Ichthyostraca; order Raillietiellida; family Raillietiellidae; genus Raillietiella; species Raillietiella orientalis. The sequence goes on along the minus strand of JAYWIR010000053.1, from coordinate 322,713 downwards.
GACTGGTTTCGAACCAGACGGGCATGCTGACGAGCGCCGCCCTGGTGCCTTGCCTCCGCTGAGGATTCTCCGTTCTTAGGGAAAACCGCACCAGGGGGTGATCGGACACCGTAGTCATAGTGTCGCGAAACCCCTGGATGCGGTTCCCAAGTTCGGTGCTGTGCAGGACGTGATCGATTGGCTTTTGGCTTGCTGTTCGCCAGACCAGTCCGAACTCCTCGGATAGCCGTCGATACGCCGTCCTTCCTCTGGCGTCTTCCGAATGAATGATCACATCCAAGAACTTGAGATCGACAGCAACAATCACGACGTCCTTAGGGGCGACCTTTTGCCGGAGTGTTGCATGCAGCGCCTCCGCGCAACGATGTTTTAGCCTGTGCGGCCCGTACACGTTCACCAGGATAAGGTGAACAGTCGCGGACCAGGCCAGTCGCACGCCGATGATTCGTACGGGTTGGGGACAGAACACTTCCAGAATTGTGGGGGCTAAGTGGTTCTTTATTAGCACCGCCACACCCTTCGTGTACCGTTCTCCTTCGTTGACGAACATCTGCCCGTTGAATCGTCGTTCCATTCGCTGGCTTATCTCCAGACCCATCCTGTGGTTCTCCTGCAGGCACACGATGTCTTGTTGTGCGACGGTCTGCACAATCCTTTTTCTTTTTCCCTGGTCGACCACACCGTTTACGTTCCAGGAGGCGATGGTCATCCTGATGGCGGTCGATAGGGAAGAGACCATAAAAAAGGAAGACCTATTTTTTAACCTTCCTGAGCTTCTTCTGTCTGAGAGAGCGTGCTCTTCCAGACAATGAAGAAGCAGCGGGCTTCTCGCTGCCGGCGTCACTCTCGGTACCTGTGAGGTCGGTAATTTCCGCCTCCTCCGAAGAGTGTTCCGCCTGCGCGATCAATTTTCGAGATAGCGCCTCTATCTCGACCTTGGCGCAGAAGTTCGCCTTCACGTCGAGAAGCTGTTCCTCTAACTTCTCGCGTTCAGCGACCTCCACCACCTGGTTGATGTTCTCCTGTGCATTGCAGATCTTCTGCAAGATTTTCTCTTGCTGGTGACCGCTCTGCACTTCTAGGACTTCATTAGCCAGTGATGCGAACTCCTCCGTAGATTGCAGGGCCTCCTGCGACACCGAAGTGGCTTTGGCTATTTCTTCTTCCGCGCCTTCCTGCGCTACCTCCATCCTCTCGCCTTCTTGCTCTTCACGTTCCAGGATAAAAGGGGTTTCTTGCTCCTTGACGAGCATCCTCCTCTTTCCTTTCTTCCCTACCTGTATGAAGCCGTTTTCCGATACCGCAACGGCTTCTTTCACCTTCTTCGGCCTTCCTGCCTTCTGAGGCTGTTCCGCCTCCTCGGTGTTTCTCTCTCTCACGGGAGAGAGACCTCGAATCCTCCTGCAGTTTGCAAACTCCGCACAGCTCCATTTCGCATGTCCGTGTTTCTTGCAGAAGGAGCACACCTCCGGCTGCGGGCAGTTTCGGACTTGATGTCCTACTTTGCCGCAGCGGAAACAACGACACGTTGGGCAAGAGCCGGCCCTGTGGCCGAACTGCTTGCACCCGGTGCAGAATACCGGTTGTTGCCGGTAACGCACATTCACTCCCTGGGATTGTTCGTCAATAACGGCCAATCCAGGGATCACCGCTCCCTCCCTCAACTTCATCTTGGGATCATGTCGCCAGAAAATATGTTTCCAGAGAAGTTCTGGAATTCAAGGTCCAGAACTTCCCCAAACTGCTCCAAGGAATTCCACACCGCTAGTTGCGGTGTGAGGATGGAGATGCCGTTTAAAAAGACGGTTGTGTATGGCATTTCGCCAATACCACAAACCATCCGTCCTTGTATATGGATCCCCTTCTGGATCAATCGCTCTCTAATGTTTTCACAGTCTTTAAAGACTGTGAATCCGTTGTTCGATGGAATGATCGCCTGAATGCGATCAAAGTCTATGTCCGTCTTGTCGAGGGACAAATAGACCTCCCTGATGTTATTTAATTTTATTAGCCACGTCTTGAAGATAATGGGCTTCACGTTGGGGCCTATTTCGACTATTGGTCGGTCCACTTTTAGTACTTTTCCGCTAAGCGGCTTACCGAATTTCCGAGGTGGGTGGTCACTCGCCTGTCCAGCCGCCAATGACGCATAAGAAAAGGGCTGCGACGCCGCAGCCGAACAAGATGGCGTCGCTCCCTGCACCGCGTGGACGCCCGCGGGTCCCGCTTGGGTCGCCACCGCCGCGGGCGCAAACCTCGACGTTGCCGCCGTTACCGCCGCGGGCGGCACCCTCGGCATCGCCGCCGCAGGCGCGACCTTCCCCGCCGCGGGCACGATCCTCGGCGTCGCCGCCGCGGGCACGACCTCCGCCGTCGTCGCCGCGGGCACGACCCTTGGCATCGCCGCCGCCGGCGCAGCAAAGCCCGCCGCGGGCGCGATCCTCGGCATGCCTGCCACCGCCTCGCCGTTGCCGCACGTTACCTCCATGGCTTCCATGGGGGACGACGGTCTCTCCACTCCTCTTCTAGGTGCCTGCATCCTGGCAGCTCGTCTTGCTGCACGGGACCACTGCAGGTCTTTTGCCGCGATCTCCTCGCCGCTTCTTTTTTTTAGTTTCGTCTTAAAAACTTCCCCTCTCCGGGCACACACGAGCACAATTAACTAATTACTTTGTCAAGAGCACAATACTTTGAGCCGCGGAGCAAGTTCGCTGTCTCGGCAGGAGAGGAGGAATCTCCTGCCGAGTCAGCGAACAACTTTCAACAATATGACTCCGTTGCCGCCATTTAAAGGCGTAGCGAAAGCAACGACCCCAGAGAACGCAGCCAAAATCCTGGAGGTTTCCGCAACTTCTGTCGCGGAAGCTTCCGAAAATCGCGGAGGCGAATAGCAGGTTGTGGACAGGAGGAAAGAAAAATCTCCAAAAAAAGCTACGCAACATAAATCCCTGAGCTCTTCCAAAGGAAAACGCAGTCGCGGGAATTCGAAAACACGCGCTGCTTGTGCCTCTTCCAAGGAAAAAGCCTGCGCCTTCAACGCGTGCAAGTCCGCTTCTGTGACCGCCGGGAAGGCTATCCCGGTGCAATCGGATGGATGCAAGCGCACGTCGATCGTGCGAGCATCTGACTCCACAAAGGAGTCCGATAGCGCCGCTGAACGACGCGTCACTCGCGCAAGAGCGAGCGCACGCAGGGCTCAAGCCCAGAGGCGTGACACACTCGCCGCGAAACGGCGAGTGCTCACCCCGGAACCCACAGGTTCTGCACCCGGGGAGGAGCACCCGATTACGTGCAGCACAGTTGAGGCCGGTGGCGAGTGCGCCCTCCAGCCCGTCGTGCTGCTTACTGCCCGCTCGCCGGGTGAGGCGAGCACCACGGCCTCGCTTTCCCAGCCGTCATGAGGGTAATTGCGTCTTCTCGTCGTGTTGCCTTAACCTCTTGGAACGTCAACGGGCTCCAACACGAGGAGAAGAGGCGACTATTGGCTGACGCTCTGCCCGCCTTCGACTTGACGTTCCTGCAGGAGATTCACAGCATCTCCGGAGAGCAGGCTGCCGAAATCGTACGGCGCGCGGGCGGAACGCTACTTTATAGGTGCGGCGTTGCACGTACGTGCGGCGTCGCTTTCCTCGTGCAAGGAACTTTGGCGGGAGCGGTGCGCAGCGTTCGTTTCGACACGGAAGGCCGAGTGGGACAGCTTGTACTCAAGTGGTCCGACTCGATCGACCTTGTCGTAACCAACGAGTACGCGCCGAGCGGTGCTGGACGATGGACCGAAAGGATTGAGTTCTTCGGTACCCTTCAAAGCCAGTAACTCACTCGATCTCACCCTACTGTGGCCCATCTCATTGCGGGGAACTTTAACGTCCACCTGCTTTCCGAGAATAGATCCCAGAAAAGGGAAAAGTTGCTAGCGGAAGAGATGTGCGCGTCCGTGCACGCCTGCAACTTGTTCGCTAGCGACCCTGTTATGGCAGCAACGCCGGACCACGTATACCTTGATGAACACTTGCTCTGTCGAGTGTGTCGGAGAGGTGCCATGCCGTCCGTGCTTTCAGACCACAACAGGCTCGAGTTCGAGTTGCTCCCGCCAGGCAAGGGGCCTCCAAACTGTTTTTGAAGGATGTCGGCAGACTGGCTAAGCAACCTGGAGGCGGCTGAGTATATTCGCCAGTACCTCCTCGACTTTGCCATAAGTGAGCTGGAGGACTGGGACGATCTGTAAAGATCGGTCCGCGAGTTATGGTGCCGGTTTCCCTTGCACCAGCTTCCGCGCGGCTTCGGAGAGGGCGTAGCCAACAGCAGAGATTTTCTGCAGGCCCGCTCCTTTTCCAGGCGCGCGGACGTTGGTCGATTATCCGAGTACAAGGCCAAGGCCGAGCGCCAGGTGTGGCAGTCAGGGGCGACAGTTCTGCTCGACGACCAGGACCAGGAATGCTCGGCTCCAGCCGACGTGCGAGTGATAGTCAGGCGCTATCACTCTTCTCTGTATGCAGAGGCACAGACGAAACGCAGCCTCTCCCGGCTGCTTCTGCCGATTGATGCACCTGTTGTAGACGAGGAGGAACGGGCGCGTCTTGATGAGCCCTACACGGCAGAGGAAATTTCCTCGGCCATCTCATTGCTCAAGAGACGAAAAGCGCCAGGCGAAGATGGGCTCCCTGCGGAATTCTTTCAGTGTTCTGCGGCGGAGCTCATCCGCCTTGTGCTCCAACTCTCGTCGCTGATGCGAGACTCGGGCGATGTCCCCGCCTCGTTTCGCTCAGCGAAGGTGCGTCTACTGCCGAAAGGCGGAGATTTGCGCCAACTGAACAACTGGCGTCCGATCACATTAGTGAATTCGGACGTCAAGTTGTTCTCGACACTTTAGGTGGCGCGGATGGGTAGGATCGCGGAATCCTTGGTAAGACCGGAGCAGACGTACGCTGTTCCTGGGCGGTCCATGGACGCGAATCTCTTGTTCATCTGCACATGACTGCAATTGCAGCATCGTGTGGCGGTGGATCGTCGTGCGGAAGCGACGCTTCCGATCTCTTACCGACGGAGGCGCGGGACGCAAAGGGAGACACCGGGAGCCTTGGCGGTTGCAGTCGATCTGCACAAAGCTTTCGATTGCGTGAACCAAAAGCTTCTTCTTGAGCTTTCGGAACGTCTGGGTCTTCCGGCATCGCTGTTGGCGTACTTGCGCTCCTGCTGGCGCCACGCGATTACATCCATTGTTATCTGTGGCTGTCGCGTTTACGGCGTGCCGGTAAGACGAGGAATTAGGCAGGGTGACGCTAGCCAACCTGCCGAGCTCCTGTCCAGGTACGCCGGCCGTGGCAGACTATGCCGACGACCTGCTTCTCCTGTTGCCCATGTCCACCCCGGCGACATCGCTTGAAGACTTCTTTGAGTTGATTCGTCGCGGTGCGGGCGTGAGCGTTAACAGCAGTAAGTGTATGGTTGTTCCGGTGGGTGCGACGTGGGAGGGGCAGTCTGACTGGATCGACCTGGGGATCCCCACCGACAGGTAGCTCAGGTACCTTGGCGTGCCGTTGGGCGACTTCTGCATCTCAGAAGCGTGGTCGGACTGCCTTCGGAAGGCAGAGCTTGCACTTGGTACGTTTTCAGAAGGCGAGTTCGTCTTGCAGGAACGGGCCTGCATCTGGAACACCTTGGTTGTTCCCCTCCTCCGCCCCCTGTTTTTTGTTTGTCCACCCCCCCAGGAAGTCAAAGTCTGGGCGCAGCGCCTTCTACGCAAAGCGTTGTGGGGCGCTGCAAGATCCCGTGTTAGACTTAAAGACTTGGTGGCGGCGCGTCAGGATGCAGGCTTGGGCATCCTCGACTTAAACAGCATCGAACTGCAGGTTCAGTTCCGCATGCTGCGGCTCTGTGCCAAGCTGTGGTGTACGCCGTGGTGCTTACCCGCACGCCTTATACTGAGGCGCTGCACGGGAAGCGAGGGACTGCTTTCGTTGCTACCCCACTTTCGGCACACCAGAATAGGGTTTGGCTTCCCGCTGAGGCAGCTGTCCTCTCTGCTGGAAGCCCAAAGTTGGATCTCCTGCCGCCCCATGAACATTAGTGCATGGCGGCAGGAATCTTTTTCATCGTGGCCAGCTTCCGAAGGAACGCGCCCGGAAGATCTTCGACGCCTGCGACTTCTCCTCAGTCATCAAATGGACGAAGTCATGCAGGACAAGAAGTTGTCTGATCGTCTGGCCGTCACACCAATCGCCGCAGCGCTGTGTGCCCTCAGGGAAAGCAACGACGGTTGCCTACCGGCGGAATGGGAGCTCTCCTGCAGAATAGCGGTAGTCAGTAAGCTCCTCCGTAGCTGGACCACAAAGGAGCTGGTGCAAGCCGCCACACCTCGGAATCGGGCGAAGGGACTGCTTCGGTGGAGCGAACATTTAAGTGTGCCCCCCGGAGAGGTAGTGGTACCCCCGTTTGTTTGGACAGCTCTGTGTTCCCCCTTAAGTGGAAACAAGATGTGCTGCTCTTTTTACATTGTGCATTAGACTGAAAAAGGCAGCCAAGCCTCGCTTCCGGGGGAGCTGCTTTGCAAACTGTTTAAGGTGCGGAGAGATCGAGTCTTTTCCGCACGTTTTGCTGGACTGCGGTGACCTCCGGGAACTGTGGCGAAGGCTCACTTCGGCCATCATGCCACAAGGAGGCACTGCCAATGATGTGCTGCGGCGCTTCTTCAGCAGAAATGGACTTTCGGTTGGCGCGATTGTCGCAACCATGTGTTGCATTCGCGCCATCGTAAAGTCCCGCTACGCCCTGGAGTTGTCATCGCAGCAAAGGGAGGCTCACCTGCTTGCAGCTCAATTCATGAAGAAGGCTTCCAGGTGGTCTCATCTTCGTGACAAGGTGAATTAGGACATCACCGGCAAACATCGCCGGTTTACACACCTCTGAGAACTGCGTAATCCGTTGACCCCTGCGACCTCTCGCCCACATATACCGCGTCCTCGTTCTTTCGGTAAAACTTCCGGTGCCCATGCTTTTATTTTTGTGTCTTCCAAAGCGATCCCAAAGACCCTTATCCCGTCCTCCTTATTCATTGTTTTTATTTTATTTTGGTTTCTTTGCGTTCCCGGCTCCCCCACATCGTTCACAAAACTGTTACTCTGCCCTGCGTGGCAGCAATATTCTCTTTATTCTTGTTCAGTCGTCGGTTGGGAGTTTGGTTCTTAACTGGTTTATTTTGTAAAATTGCTTTTTTTGGTTATGTTATATGGAATAAACGCCCAGGCGTGACCGGGTGAGAAATCTCCTGCGCTTGTTCTGCAGAGATCACATGGATCTCCTGCAGCAGCACAAGGTCGAACGATCCTAGAATGGCGGCCATGTATCGTCTCCTGCCGGCGTCTGTCATTCCGTTCACGTTCCAAACGGCGATGCGCAGACGACGGCGGGAGGAGATTTCCGGCATTACTTCCGGGAAGATGACGGTGTGGGGGAACCCGACTCTTCCGAGGCGGGTGAGATGAACATTAGGGTTTCAGCCTCCTCAGGCACCTTGGGTACCTTTCCGGCTTCAACCCCCTCCATCTGTTTCGTGTCTGTGCGTAATGGTCTCTCGAGTAACGATTCCCGGGATTCTCACACGCTCATGGCACCCTAGCTGTCGGAAGTCATCTCCACGTCTTCGACCTGGAGAGGGGCTTTCCGGGGTTTGCTGGAATTCCTTCCAGCCTTCCGGCGGGGTGCCGCGGAGATGGAAACTTGGTTTCCGTCCTGCGCTTCAAGGTCGGAAGTTACCGACTCCTCGGTGGAGTCCGGACGCCTCACTGCCTTTTTTCCAGCCTTGGAGGGGTCTGGCTGCAACTATGCAGCCAGCTCTTCCGCCGCACGCTCGAAGGCGGCGTCATCTATCACGGTCTCGATGAAGGACGCTTCTGCCGGTTCGCTCCCCACGCTGTTGACATCTTCAACAGTGGGTTGCTCGTCGGTAGCAGCGATTTCTACCTTGCGGCGTTCGGCGGGGACGCGTTCCACGACGACGTTGCTCTCTTTTGAATTCTCGCTAACCTGCTGTTTTTTATTTTGGTAGGCGAGCTTTTTTTCGATTCGTCGTTCTTTCTTCGAATTTTTCTTCTTTTTCGCTGTGACTTCTTGGCATTCCGACACCTGTCCGCGTTTGTCGATCTTTTCGGCATTCGTTGCCGGGGTGTCGGCTTCGGCCTGGATCACGGGTGTGGGTGGCACAGCTTGAGCGGCAGCCTTCGCCCCCAGCCTTTTCTGTAGCAGCCGCGCGCGTTTTTTTAGGTTCCTCGCGGAAACCACGGGCACAGCGGATTGTGGACACACTTCCTTCGTGTGGCCCATTGTCCCGCATACCTGGCACTGTACGTTGGGGCACCTCCTTTTGAGGTGTCCCGACGTGTTGCAGAAGCCACAGTATTTGGGCTTACCCACGTACCAGAGGTCGACGCTTACTCCGCCGACCACCAGTTTGTGGGGAAGGGTAGAGCCCTCCCAAACGGTTACACGGACAACCGTGAGGCCGCACTGAACTGTGGTATAGTCCTCGAAAGGACTAGGCTTGGTCCATACTGCATGGACCGTGCCTTCTTTTCCCAACGCGAAGCGTATCTGTTCTTTCCGCATCCGCGCGGTAACTCCTAAATGGTAGACCACCATACTGTGGTCCGCCGTAACAGGAAGAAGCCTGCATGCTTTCATTACCACAAGGATTTTAAGCAGACTTTGGGCCAGATCTGCATGGTTGCAGATCACCTCTACGTACTGCCCCCCGCTACGAATGGTCATAGCGCAGAGCTACTCCTCTTTAACATCGAGAGCGCGCATCCCCTTCGAAAAGGCGCGTGCACTCTCAGAAGAATATAATTTGCCTACCTTGTAGAACAATGAGGGGTTGTACCCCTCCTCCACATAGGCCGACAATTCCGCCGCGTCTGCAGGCGATGGCGCCGACACGACATCGCTCCACGCCCGCGCTGCAGCGGGGACCGATTTTGTAGATGCGGACGCCCCCACCTCCTTCGCCAGTGTAGGCGACGTTGCCGCCTCCTCCTAGCACTCCACCTTCTTTAGAGGCGACGTTGCCGCCGCCACCTGGCACTCCATTCCTTCAGGAGGCGACGTTGCCACAGCCCCCTGACACGCACTGGTGGTCGTGTCAGGCATTGCTGCCTGATCGACCACCACCACACACGAAGCCTACACCTAGGGACGGTTTTCGGCACGAGGAGCACCGAGGAAACACGTCCGCTCTAGCTGACGTAAAGCTTTCGATTGCGTCGACGAGGAACTCCTTCTGGAACTCCTGGAACGCTTGGGATTTCCGGCCGTCTTAATGGCCTTCCTGCGCTCCTGCTGGCGCTTCGCGCTCATCAATATCAATTTCAGCGACCGCAACGTCTTCGGCGTGCCGGTTCGTCGTGGCATCCGGCAGGGTTACAGCCTCAGCCCCCTGCTCTTCAGCATCTACTTTGAGTTGGTGCTAAGAGCATACAGGGAGACTTTGGCAACCCTGTCGAGCTCGTGTCCCGGCACGCCTGCCGTGTCGACCTATGCCGACGATCTTCTGCTCCTGCATCCCGGGTCAACCCAGGCATCGGCGCTCGAAGATTTCTTCGAGTTGCTATACCGTGGAACAGGCCTCCAGGTAAACAGGACGAAATCGTCGTTGCTTTTCACCGACTCGACGAGGGCCGGACGGTCGGACTGGATCCGCTTGGGGATCCCCACGGGCAGGTACATCAAGTACCTTGGCGTTCCGTTGGGGGACTTCTGCTCTGCAGAAGCCTGGTCCGACCGTCTACAAAAGGTGGAGCTGGCGATCGGCCCGTTCCGGGACGGCAAGTTTCATTTGCAGGAACGGGCCACGGTATGGAACGCTTTCGCGGCCCCCCTCCTTCGCCCCCTACTTTTTGTGCGCGCTACTCCTTACCAAATTAGGACACGGACTAGGAGCCTGATACGAAAAGCCCTCTGGGGCAATTGGAGGCCCCGCGTCCCGCTCAAAGACTTGTGCGCTAAACGCAGGGACGCTGGACTTGGTCTCCTGACGTTGGAGCGCATGGAGCGACAGCACCAATTCAGAAAACTTGCTCTTGTGGCAAACTTTTGGACAGCACCCTGGTATGCATCGGCAAGACTCCTTGCTCACAGGGCAACCGGCTGCTTCGGACTGACTTCAATTTTGGTAGCCAACGAACGCAGCCTGAAACATTGTGGTCATCAGCTGCGGGACTTGGTTGCCCTGATGAGACACAACCCTTGGATCTCCTGAATCCCAGCGGATTGCACTACTTGGCTTCAGGGGTACGTTTCTGCATGGGCGAAGATCAATGACACCAGCGATGAGGACTTCTCCTGCCTCCGCAGAGGGAGGCACGCTGGTCAGCCACTCCTGTTGATCGTTTCCAACCCACGGAATCTTCTGTGGGCTTCCTTCACCCCCCTTGCCTTAGTGCTGCCCTTCCTTAGGGAACTTCAAAAAAGCCACCAACAGGCATCGTGGGAAGTGTCCTGCCTCAACGGAGGCAGGAAAAATTTGCTGAAGGCGTGGACGCCGAGGGAACTAGCGGACGCTAGTACCCCGACTGTCCCGTGGAACGGACTTTTACGCTGAAGCGCGCTGCTCGGTATACCTCCGGAGGAGGTGAGGTGGCCCCCAGCCTCATGGAACAACGGCACCCTTCCCCTGCAGTGGCAGGAGACGGCGTTGCTTCTCCTCCAGTGGCGACTTTTAAGCAGAGCACGCCTGTCTCGCTGGACAACGGAGAATGTGGATGCTAGTTGTGCAGAGTGCGGGGAAAGGGAGACCTTCTCTCACTTGATTCTGGAGTGTGTTGCCCTCCGCGGAATGTGGGACAGACTCTGGACGATCCTCAACATTCCGGAGGGTGACCCGAAAACCTTATTCAGACGCCTCGTGACGCGAGACGGCTTGCCAGCCTTCGGAAGCGTAGCAGTGCTCTGCTGCATACGCGGTATCCTGGAGAAGTGGACGGCGTCTAGGAGAGGTAGGACCAGCCGGAATGCCATCCACTGGGCAGCGTTCTCCTTTGAGAAAGCGTGCCGTTGGCGCCGACTTCAAAAACATTTGCCGGCACTTGTTCGCATCCGAAACCGGATGCAAAGGCCTGCTCACGGCGCACCGTGATCCCCTCCTTCCCTCCCCCACCTCAGAAACATTGCCCTCCAGACGTTTTTCTCTTTTTGTTTTTGTTTTCTTTTATTTTTGCCGTCCCGGCGCCAGTGAAGGATCTTATCCGCCTCCGGGTCAGTAAGGACAAGTGCTATCGAACTTCAATGAACGTCTGACGTCGGAAAATCTGATGTCAAAAATCTCCGCCACAAATGAGTCGCCCATGGCGGCCGGGAAAACCTTCTGGCCACGGATCGACAACGGGGTGCGCAGCAAGCGTTGCACAAGTGCAGCGTCTTTGCAACGCACCTTGAAATAGTTCATATTATTTACGGGCATAATGGCGAGAAGGTCCTCCTCCCGCACGCCAACACGGGTCAGTTCATCGTTGAACGAATTCCCGTCGCGCGCAGAAAGAATACCACTCACCTTATATCGGAGAGCAGGTCTATAGCCTTGGGCTACGTATGCCCGCAACTGCGACTCCTCGAGTGGTTTCCCTTTGACGGCTCTGTGGCAGCAACGTCAGCAAAACTCCTCTCCATTGGCGAGAAAGACGAAGTGGAGGTCGCTGCCTCAGGAAGGCAGCCAACTCTTCCGCGGCTTGCGCGAAGTTTGCAACAGGGATGCGTTCCACGTCATCACGGATTTCTCCGCCTGTTGCGATTTGGGTGACGTAACAAGCGATTCGATTGCGGCAACTGGCGCGCTATTGTTCCGAACCGCAGCGGCTGAGCTTTCGCACGCCGCTACAATGCTTCCAGTGGACTGGACTGGAACAACAGTGTCGATCGCAGCAACGTGTGCCGCGCTATCGATCGCGACCGTAGCGATTTCGCCGCACGAAGCCGGAACCGCGTTTTCACCCGGATATGCCGGGGAATTTATTCAAAAGAATAAAATCACAATGGATTGTCGCGTGATGAACCCAAAGGTCCACCACTACAAAACAGCTTGGTATTTACGGGCGCTATGCCGTAGAGGTCCATCCGATCCGCGGGGGTTGGGAAAGAACAAAACAAAAAACAAACAAATAGTTGAAGTATGGGAGGGAGCAAATGTTTCGGGAATGGGAGGGCAGGGAGAAGATCACCGTGCGGGCGGATAGGTCCTCTAGATCCTATTTAGGATCCGTACAAGCTGAGTCCTCTCTGCGCCCAAGTGGCGCCACTTGCAGACGTCTCGACAGAATAGGCGGGTGAACCGTAAGGCGTTGCCGGTTGGCGGCGTACTAGGCATTGGCGTTCCAGAAAGCCGCACATCCTCGAATGCAACAGAGGACTGCTACACTGCTACAGAAGAGGGGGGGGACAAGGCGTCACTACGGAAGAGGAGCCTAAAAACGTCCTTAGGGCCGCATCCGCGCAAGTCCAGGATCGCCGTAAGGCGATCCCATAAAGGGCGAATGGCACTGCACTCGATGAGAAGGTGGGGGAAGGTCTCTTTTTCCCCGCACCGGTCACAATAAGGATCCACAGCCCCACGGGTTGTGTGATGAAGGCGTGCTTTGAATGGAAGTCCCCAGAGGACCACAAGCAACGCCACATCCTGCCATTTCAGGGGGATGATCCACTGTTCCAGGACGCCGGGGGCCACTTCATCTCCTCCGGAGATAGTCCGAGTAGCTCGCCCGAGCGTCGAATTCCGTTAGGCGGGACTCTCGGTGTCGCAGCGTCCGCTAGCTGCCGAGATGTCCACGCCATAATCGTTTGTGTCCTGCCTCCAATAGTGCAGGACACGTTTTATTTCCCAAGCTCCCTACTGTCCCTGGCGTCGATTAGGAAGGGCAGCACTGGGGCAAGGGGGGTAATCAAAGCCCACATGCGCTTTTCGTGGGACTGCACGATCTCCTGCAGTTTCCAGCGGGCGTGCCTTTGCAGGCAAGTGTTTCTTGTGCCCGCCGAAACGTGGATCTTTACCCAGGTGGACACTGACTCGTGCAGCCATGCAGAGTAGTTCCCTGGGCGGCAGGAGATCTAGGCGTTCTCCCGTACCGCAACTTCCATGCGACGCAGGAATAAGCAGCCGTGTGCTTCTCTGCGGTCGCGTGCCAGCAGAAACGACAAAAGTCCGTCGCATCCGTAGGCTCGTTGGGCCAGGAGGCGTGCTGGAACGCACCAAGGCGTGTCCCACAATTCCGCTGCAAGAGCGAGAGTCCTGAACCTAAGTTGTAGTTCAATGCGCTCCAGCGTAAGAACGCCTAGTCCTCCGTCCTTACGTGGAGCGCACAAGTCTTTGAGCCTCACACGGGACCTCCCTTTGCCCCAAAGGACTGTCCTCAGGAGGCCCGCTGCTCGTTTACGGATGAAGTAAGGGGCGGGGCACACAAAAAGTAGGGGGCGAAGAAGGGGGGCCGCAAACGCGTTCCACACCGCGGCCCGTTCCTGCAAGTGAAGCTTGCTTTCTTGGAACGGACCGGTCGCCAACGCTGCCTTTTGGAGACGGTCGGACCAGGCTTCTGCTGCGCAGAATTCCCCCATCGGAACGCCTAGGTACTTGAAGCACCTGTCCGTGGGGATCCCCAAGCGGATCCAATCCGACCGTCCAGCCCACGCCGAACCGACGAAGACCATGGACGACTTCCCCCTGTTCACCTCCAGGCCCGTCCCGCGGCGCAGCAACTCGAAGAAATCCTCGAGCGCACTCGCCGGAGTGGACCCGGGAAGCAGCAGCAGAAGATCGTCTGCATAGGCCGACACGGCAGGCGTGCCGGCACACGAGCTCGGCAGGGCTGCCAGAGTTACCCTGTATGCCCTAAGCACCAACTCAAAGTAGATGCTGAAGAGCAAGGGGCTCAGGCTGTCACCCTGCCGTATGCCGCGGCGCACTGGCACGCCGTACCCGTGCCGGCCGCTGAAACAAATATTCATAGACGCGTTGCGCCAGCAGGAGCGCAGGTAGGACTGGAGCACGGCCGGGAAACCCATGCGTTCCAGGAGCTCCAAAAGCAGTTCCTGGTCGACGCAGTCGAATGCTTTGCGCAAGTCGACCGCGACTGCAAAGGCTCCCGCCGAGTCCCTCCCACCCTCTATTTGATGTTCCTGGTCAGAGGGGAGCGCAAGACTACCTTGACCTTCCTGGACTACGCGTTGTCGCAATTGCCACCATGGGCTGGCGAGAAGCAGGTCTGTCTCCATCCTTCGTCCGGGAACAGCATAGGTCTGCTCCAGACTGATCACGGAAGCGGCCACCCCCCCCCAAGCGCTAAGCCCACAACTTGGCATACAACTTTGCGTCCGCATTCACTACTGTGATGAGACGCCAGTTGCCAATGTTGCGTAAGTCTCCTGACTTCGGCAGGAGACGTACTTTTGCTGACCGGAACGAGGCGGGAACTTCGCCGTGTTCGCGGATCAGCGCACTTAACCTGAGCACCAGGGGGGCCAGCTCTGGCGCGAAGCGATGGTAAAACTCCGCGGGCAGGCCGTCCTCCCCTGGTGCCTTCCTTCTCTTGAGCCTGTTGATGGCGGAGATGATCTCCTCCATCGTGAACGGTTCCGCCAATCTGGAACGGTCCTCCTCCTTGAGCGCGGGAGCACCATCCGGCAGCAGGCGCTGCGCGAAATAGCGCTCAGGTGTTAGTGGCGCGTACAAGGAGGAATAAAACTCCCGCACGATGCGGCTTACCTGGGCTGGGCTGGAGCGTTCTTGGCCCTGATGATCCAGCAGGCAGGCCGAGGCTGACTGCCAGGCCTGCCTCTCCGCCTCATCCTTAAATTCTGTTAGGAGACGGACGTCGGGACGCCTGGAATAACGGCGGGCCTGAACGTATGCCCGCACGTTCCTGACTCCCTCGCCGATTCCCCGCTGTGGAGAGAGTACGTGCTTTTACTGCCCAACGCCTGCGTGTCAAGGCGAGTGGTTTTTTCTTGAGTGATTTGTGCGTGCACATCGTCGGAGTCCGATGGCTGCGTTGCCAGAGGATACCACGATGGAAGTAGGCGTGATAGAGGATTGTTCGTCCCCACAGTCTACTGGATCAGGGGCATCCTTCCCGGAATCGTCCCCGGCGACGCCGAGGTCATGGAGCGCAATGGTGGTCGCGCCTAGCGTGGAAGCCATGGCCGAGATGGAAGCCTACAAGAAAGCGGGGTATAAACCCTCGCTAGTCTACAAGGTAGGCAACCTTTTCGATGGGCGAACTGCACGCGCCTTTACGAAGGCGCTGCAGAACGCCAATACCTTCGAAAAAGATCTGGACGGCCTCTGCGTCCTCAGCCGCGGGCTGCGGGTCGAGGTGGTATGCAAGGATATCACCTTGGCCCGACACCTGATCACCGAACCGCTGATCGTTGATGGTTGGAAGATCTTGCCGGTGACGATGGACCGCTCGGTGGTGGTCCATCTCACTGGGATCTCCAGTCGCATGACTAGGAGAGGGGTTCGCGAACAGTTACAAAAGCACGCAGAAGTGTACGCGTTGTGGCCGAAGTCCACGATTTTCCAAGGCTACAATAGCCTTTTTGGAGGTCAAGCTGCCGCGCGTATCACCGTGAAAGAGCGTGGTGCGCTTCCCTACTAGCTGGAGGTCTGCCAAGAAGCGGTGGACCTCTGGTACGTGAGGAAATGCCAATTTTGTGGCTACTGAAATGCAGTAGGGCATCTACGAAAAAGGTGCCCGAACATTGTGTGCCACCTATGCGGCGAAAAGGGTCTCGTTCGGCGCGTGTGCCTCAAGCGCCCCACCCCGGTGCCCCCTGCCGCCAAAGGGCGCAGGGAAAACGTGGAAAGCTGGTAGAAAGACCAGCTCTCCAAAATAGCCGTTAACAACTGCCAGCCTCCCTTTCTCCCGTACAGACGTTGGAGGAAAAAGCTCCCGTGAACGCGGAAATGGAGGAGGGTTGGCAGCTGGTTTAGGCCAGAAAAGAGAAAAAAAAAAAAGTGATGCCAGAAGAAAAACCGGAGAAGAAAACTGTCGGCAACAAGAAAAAAGCCGCGCCGCTTTCAAAAAAAAAACAACTTCACGAATGCTCGGTGGCACTGGAACGCTTAGCCGTTCCTGCCGAGTCCGCCCGCGGCAATGTTCGCGGAACAGCTGATGCGGACCCGATGAATACTCGCGTGGACGAGCCCATTCTACGTTTAGAGGGTGAGACGCGAGACTCGCGCACCGACAGCCAGGACGCCGCGCTCGATAAAGTCGCGCAGGAGCCCGCGGCAACGTTCGCCGTCAGCGATGACGCCGCGCTCGATAAGGTCGCGGAGCAGGCCGCGGCAACGGTCGCCGCTGGCGAAGAAGCGGCCTTCGAGAAAGCGGCGGAGGAGCTCGCAGCAACGCTCGCCGAGCGAGAAACCCCGTCGCGCAAGGGCGTACGCAGGTCGGTTCATACGAAGAAGTCCCCCGCAGGTGAGTGCGACATGGGGGCCGGAAGCGGATCCTCCTCCTCGGAGGCACCCCCCAGGAAGTCGGGACGCAAGTCCCAGAATCCCAGGAGGCGCCTCCCCTCCACCAGCGAGAAGGAGAAGCCAGAAGGAAGCGGCAGCTTGGGAATCCTGGAGGGGAAACACCCACGCCCGGAAGCCGTCGAGTCGGCCACTTCCATGGAGGAGTGTGAGCAGGGGGGTGAAGTCCTATCTGCAGTCGCGAAACTTGAGCAGCCCGAACCCATGGAAGAGGGCGAACAGGTAGGCGCGACTCCACCTGCAGGTGATCCGGCCGACCCGCCGGCACCGATGGAAGAGGAGGAACAGGTGCCTTCAGTACCTGTCCCTCCTCCTTCTCCACCTAGCGTCCCGCACCAACAGGTGGCGAACGCCGCATTGTTGTTTTCCCAGGACTAACACCCTGGCGCGCCAGTCGTCGTCGGATTCGCGCGGCCTGTTGGAACGTCAGCGGGCTGCGCGACGACGGCAACAGGCGAGATAGGGCCGACACCGTGCGTGAGCTCGACCTGGCGCCGCTGCAGGAGATCCACGTGATCACTGCATCAGACGCCCAGGAGATCGAGACGATCGCGGGGAGTCGGTTGTATTGGCGATGCGGCCTCCGCAACACCTGCGAGGTCGCGTTCTTCGTGAAGCCGGCCATCGACGCTGCCGTAAAGGGCGTGCGGGTTGATGACGACGGTCGGATATGTCAGATGATTCTTAGCTGGTCCGACTCGATCGAACTAATCGTCACAAACGTGTATGGCCCCAGCGGCAAACAGAGATACCGCGATCGCACCAGGCTGCTGGAAACCCTGAAGCGCGACTGGCTGGCGGATACCAATGTGCGTAGGGCTCACCTGATAGCGGGAGATTTCAATCGAGTGCGGACGTGTTTTTCTTCGCT
The DNA here is from genome assembly GCA_036172245.1 of Raillietiella orientalis. Taxonomy (NCBI): domain Eukaryota; kingdom Metazoa; phylum Arthropoda; class Ichthyostraca; order Raillietiellida; family Raillietiellidae; genus Raillietiella; species Raillietiella orientalis. Next base: position 305,329 of record JAYWIR010000053.1, on the reverse strand, counting down.
CTCGTCTCCGTGCTTTCATCCGCTTCATCTTGGCGTCGTACATTTTGACGACGATGTCGACCCAACTTGAAGCTACTGAAGTTGGAGGAACAGCATCTGGATCTGCAATCGCGGAACCGACGGCCGCCTCCACTTCGTCTTTCTCGCCAATGGAGAGGAGTTTTGCTGACGTTGCTGCCACAGCAGCCGTCAAAGGGAAACCTCTCGACGAGTCGGAGTTGCGGGCATACGTAGCCCAAGGCTATAGACCTGCACTCCGATATAAGGTGAGTGGTTTTCTTTCTGCGCGCGACGGGAATCAGTTCAACGATGAACTGACCCGTGTTGGCGTGCGGGAGGAGGACCTTCTCGCCATTATGCCCGTAAAAGACATGGGCTATTTCAAGGTGCGTTGCAAAGACGCTGCACTTGTGCAACGCTTGCTGCGCACCCCGTTGTCGATCCGTGGCCAGAAGGTCTTCCCGACCGCCATGGACGACTCATTTGTGGTGGAGATTTTCGACATCGAGTCGGAAATCTCCGATACTGATATTCGGAACGCGTTGGCGAAATTCGCCACGGTCCATGCGCTGTGGAGGGTGCGTAGCAACCTCAAGGACTTCCCGTCCATACACAGCGGAGTCGCTGGAGTCCGGCTTACAATGCCGGACCGCCGTCTGCTGCCCATCAAACTACAGGTGAAAGACACGGTCGTTCACCTGTGGTTCGTTTGGAAAGTAAGAACGTGCGAGCAATCCGGGAAGGAGGGGCATTGTTTGGATAAATGCCCCTCTGGAAAATGCCGTTATTGCAAACTATCCGGGCACCAATTAAAAATTTGCCAGGATCTTTTGCGAAAAAAGGCAGCCGCGGAGCTCCATTTTAAAAAACAAAGCGCGGATAAAAAGAAAAAATCTGCGAAAATCCTGGAGACCCCACGGCAGAAATTCCGAAAAATCGCGAGGCGGAATGTCGCCCCAAAGCAGCAGGAAACCTCGCAGGCGAAGCCCTGCGCGCCCCCTCTCGCGGCAGAGGAGCCGCAAAAGAAAGGGTGCGGGGAATCCGGGGCAATGGTAAGTCCCCCTAGGTGCAATAGCTGTCCTTCCCAAGCACGCCCGGCTCTTTCGGACTTCGAGCAACCGGCGGGGATGCCAATGGACAACGGCGGTAAGGACACTTCCAGTACCGTCAGATCCATTCCTTCACCTCCTGCAGTGGCTGCGAAGCCCAAATCGGGTAAGAAGGGTTGTGCCGTGTCGACTTCGGAAGTCGGCAAAAAAAAATCCGCGTCGCGATCCAACACCGCGAAAGCGGAGAAAAATCTCACGCCGTCGCAGTCGGAGAGCAAGCTCTCGACTGGCGCGGATGCCATGCCAACGAAGGGATTAAAAGCCCTTCCGAAGGCAGCGTCCATGACGAGCGTGTCGAAGCCATCCAAAGTGCTCCCGTCCAAAGACGCGGATGGCTTCAAAGATGGCCATGGAGCACAATCTCCATTTACAGCGCCACGCGAAGTGAGGAACCGTAATGAAGTAAAGAAGACTTCAGCAAAGGTCCCTCGTGCAACTGCGCGTGAGCACGCTGAAAACGCGCGCGCCGGGAAAGCAGCCGTCACCAAAAGCGATGCTCTGGTGACGGAAAACGAAAACAGGACAGCTGTTAATCCAGCAGAACCTGTCACTGCTTCGCGGAAGGCCGAAACCCGATCGAACATGCGCCGGTCGGACTCCGAAATGGATGCCGTTCCGATCACCGAGACGAGGACAACTCGTTCGAAAGCGTGTGCGCGCCGATCCAAAGTAGGCAGCCAGGCAACGCTCGCCGCGAAGCAACGCGAAGTCTCCACGAAACCCGACGGGGTTCAGCCTGGCGTGGAGGCATTACATGCATGAAGCACGACAGAGGACGGTGGCGACCGTCCCCTCCAGCCAGTCGTGCTGCTCGCCGTCTGCTCGCCGGATAAAGCGAGCAAAAAGCCGCCACCTTCCCAGCAGTAATGCGAGGAATCGCGTCTTCTCGTCGTCTGTCCGTAACGTGTTGGAACGTGAACCGACTGCAGAACGACGAGAAGAGGCGATTAGTAGCCAACGCCCTGCGCCCCTTCGACCTCGCGCTGCTGCAGGAGATTCACGTAATCTCCGACGAGCAGGCAGCCGAAATCGAGGAGCGCGCAGGCGGAACGCTACATTGGCGGTGCGGCGGCGCACACACGTGCGGCGTCGCGTTCCACGTAAGAGGAAAAATGGCGGAAGCGGTGCGTAGTGTTCGTTTCGATGACAACGGACGGATAGGCCAGCTTGTCATCAAGTGGTCCGAGTCCATCGATCTCGTCGTTACGAACGTCTACGCGCCGAGTGGCTCTCGCTACCTCGAAGGAAGAGTAGCTTTCTTTGGTGAGGTGCAGAGCCACTGGCTCAACAACTCCGGTTTCCAAGTGGCGCACCTCGTCGCTGGGGACTTCAACGTCCGCCTGCTCTCCGACGATTGGAGCCGCCCGAGGAAGCGCGCGCTGCCCATCGAGATGTGCGCGTCCGTGCACGCCGCCAACTTGATGGTCAGCGAACCTGGAATGGAAAGATCGCTCGATCGCGTTTTCCTCGATGAAAACCTGCATTCGCGTGTGGGTAGGAGAGGAAGATTGTTGACTGAGCTTTCTGACCACCACAGGTTGGAGTTTGAGATCCTTCCGCCAGGCAGGGGGCCTCCGTTGCAAATCTGGAGGATGCAGGCGGATTGGCTTAGCCAACCGGAGGCTGCGGAGCATCTACGTGGATACCTCCGAGGCTTTGCCATTCAAGAACTTGCGGACTGGGACGATCTCAAAAGATCTGTCCGCGAGTTCTGCTGCCAATTCCCCTTGCACCGGCTTCCACGCGGTTTCGTAGAGGGCGTGGCCAACAGTAGAGACTTTCTGCAGGCCCGCACGTTTTCGAGACGCGCGGATGTCGGGCGTCTCGCAGAGTACAAGGCGAGGGCCGAGCGACAGGTCTGGCAGTCCGGAGCAGCATGCCTGTTGGACGACAAAGGCCAGGAATGTTCGGCCCCAGCCGAAGTACGCCGCATTGTGAGACGCTACTACTCCTCGCTCTACGCAGAATCCCCGACGGAGGATATTCTTTCTGAGATACTCCTGTCTCAGGATGCTCGTGTTGTCGGCGAGGAGGAACGCGAACGTCTCGACGAGCCCTTCACGGCGGATGAATTTTCGTCCGCCATCGCTGGGCTGAAGAGACGAAAGGCGCCAGGCGAGGATGGGCTCCCTGCAGAGTTTTATCAGTGCTTTGCAGTTAAGCTAATTCCTTTGATGCTGAAACTCGCGACGCTGATGAGTGAATCCGGGAATGTCCCTGATTCCTTCCGCTCAGCGAAGGTGCGTCTCCTGCCGAAAGGCGGAGACTTGCGCCAACTTAACAACTGGCGTCCGATCACCTTGGTGAACTCGGACGTCAAGTTGTTTTCCAAGCTGTGGGTCGCGCGGTTAGGAAGAATCGCGGAATCTGTGGTGAGCCCGGAACAAACCTACGCGGTTCCGGGACGATCCATGGAGGCGAACATCCTTTTCGCCCGTACATGGATGCAGCTGCAGGAAGTTGTGGCGCAGCAAAGCCAGGCTGCTGCGAAAGTCACTGCCGCAGGCAAAAAGAACAGGCGCCGACGGCAGGAGGGAACGCCAGGTGCCGTGGCGGTCGCGGTCGATCTCCACAAGGCGTTCGACTGCGTAAACCAGAAGCTGCTTTTGGAGCTTATGGAACGCCTTGGGTTCCCGGCGCAACTCCTGCTGTATTTGCGCGCGTGCTGGCGCCACGCGCTAACCTGCATCACTTTAGCGGCTGCCGCGTGTATGGTATTCCCGTTCGTAGGGGCATCCGACAGGGCGACAGCTTAAGCCCGTTGCTCTTCAGCATCTTCTTTGAGTTGGTGCTAAGAGCATACAGGCTGACGCTGTCTCACTTGACAAGCTCCTGCCCGGGAACGCCTGCCGTGGCCGCCTACGCTGATGACCTGCTTCTTCTGCTCCCCATGTCCACCCCGGCGTCCAGTGTCGAGGATTTCTTCGACCTGATTCGTCGAGGAGCGGGCGTGAGCGTGAACAGAGAGAAGAGCGTGGTCGTTCCTGTGGGTACGTCGTGGGAGGGGCAGTCCGACTGGATCCGCCTGGGGATTCCCACGGGCGGGTACTTTAAGTACCTTGGCGTTCCGTTGGGCGCTTTCGGCGCAGCCGAAGCGTGGGCGAACTGTCTTCAGAAAGCAGAGTTGGCCATCAGCCCGTTCTTCAACGGCAAGTTTACCTTGCAGGAACGGGCGACTATTTGGAACACCTTTGTGGCCCCCCTCCTCCGTCCCCTGTTTTTTGTTTTGGACCCCCCTATGCGGCAAAACAGCGGGCTAAACGCCTGCTCAGGAACGCTCTCTGAGGTCCGGCGAGATCCAGGATCCGCCTTAAAGATTTGTCAGCTCCGCGTCGGGATGCTGGTTTGGGTATCCTGACAATGGAACGAATCGGACTGCAGGTGCAGTTCCGACTGCTGGCACTGTGTGCCCAGCTATGGACATCCCCCCTGTGTGTGCCAGCTCGCATTCTCCTGCGGAGATGCGCCGGCAGCGGAGGATTTCTCTCGCTTTTGCCGGGCACTCAATACAGGAAGCGGGGTTTCAGGTTTCCATTGCGGCAGTTGACCGCACTTCTGGAAGCACACTCTTGGATCTCCTGCCGCCCAATGAACTTTGAAGCTTGGCGGCAGGAGTCTGTTGAATCCTGGGCGGCGTTCCAAGGAATACGCCCTGAAGATCTTCGCCCCCTGCGCCAATTTTTTCTACGATCCTTGGAAGAAGTACTGCAGGACGAGGTGAAGTTTTCTACCCTGGCTGCCACGCCTCTTGCCGCAGCGCTGTCTGCCCTCAGGGCAAGAAACGACAGTTACCAACCGGCGAGGTGGGTGGTTTCCTGCACGATAGCGGGAAGAACCAAACTCCTTGGCACCTGGAAGACAAGTGAGTTGGCGGACGCCGCCACTCCTCGTGTTACTGCAAAGGGACTCCTCCGGTGGGCAGAAGAACTTGCTGTCACCCCCGAAGAACTTGTAGTCCCTCCTCAGTGTATGGACAGTTCGCTGCTCCCCCTTGCTTGGAAACAAGCCGTGCTGCTTTTCGTTCACTGGGGTTTTCAGTGCAACGAGCGTTGGCATCGTGACTCCGGGGACTTGCGTCTGCGAACTGCGTTCGGTGCGGATCGACGGAGTCGATTCCACACCTACTTCTGGACTGCGGTGTCCTACAAGGACTGTGGCGTAGGCTGGCAACAGCACTATTGCATCCCGTGGACACCGCAAGAGACGTGCTGCGACGATTCTTCACGCCGAGCGGGCTTTCACTAAGCGCAAGGATTGCAACCATCGGTTGCATACGCGCGATAGTTTCCGTCCGCCAGGCGTTGGTAATCAACGGACAGCACCAAGAAGTAATCAGCAAAGCATCCTTCTACATGGGAGCATCCGCTAGATGGCCTCATTTGACAGAGGAGACAAAGAGGAATCTCGCCGCAATACACCGCCGGTTTACACACCCTCATCAGCGGCCAACCCGGTGATCATTGCCCTACACTCCATAAACTAAATTTGTATTTTCTTTTTACACCCGCGTCCCCATAGGCTCCGGAACATTTTAGGTGCTCATCGTATAAATCCCCGTGAGTACGGAGCCTAACCAAAAACCCGTTACCCTTCCCTCCAGTTTTTGATTTTTGTTTGTTTCCCCTCATTCCCCCCACGCTGCGAGCGGTTTGTTTACCAGGCCTGCGTGGCGGTAATTTTTCTATGTTCTCTGTCGTTCTGTTGGTTGGGGACATTGTCCCTGACCAGTTTATTATTATTAATAAACGCCCCGGCGTGACCGGGTGATAAATTTCAATCGAGTGCGGACGTGTTTTTCTTCGCTCTCGTCCCCGTGTTTTCACCCGGATATGCCGGGACATTTATTCAAAAGAATAAAATCACAATAAATTGTCGCGTGGTGAACCCAAAGGTCCACCACTTGTCTTTGGTATTTACCGGCGCTATGCCGTAGAGGTCCATCCGATCCGCAGGGGGTTGGGGAAAGAAAACAAAAAACAAACAAATAGTTGAAGTATGGGAGGGAGCAAATGTTTCGGGAATGGGAGGGCAGGGAGGGGATCACCGTGCTGGCGGATAGGTCCTCTAGATCCTATTTAGGATCCGTACAAGCTGAGTCCTCTCTGCGCCCAAGTGGCGCCACTTGCAGACGTCTCGGACGAATAGGCGAGTGAACCGTAAGGCGTTGCCGGTTGGCTGACGTCTTCTTCTGGTGGCGTTCCAAGCCGCCACGATCCCTCGAATGCAGCAGAGGACTGCTACAGAAGAGGGCGGGGACAAGGCGTCACTACGGAAGAGGAGCCTAAAAACGTCCTTAGGGCCGCATCCGCGCAAGTCCCGGATCGCCGTAAGGCGATCCCATAAAGGGCGGATGGCACTGCACTAGATGAGAAGGTGGGGGAAGGTCTCTTTTTCCCCGCACCGGTCACAATAAGGATCCACAGCCCCCCTAGTTGTCTGATGAAGGCGTGCTTTGAATGGAAGTCCCCAGAGGACCGCAAGCAACGCCACATCCTGCCATTTCAGGGGGAGGGATCCACTGTTCCAGGACGCCGGGGGCCACTTCATCTCCTCCGGAGATAGTCCGCGTAGCTCGCCCCAGCGTCGAATTCCGTTGGGCGGGACTCTCGGCGTCGCAGCGTCCGCTAGCTGCCGAGATGTCCACGCCATAATCGCTTGTGTCCTGCCTCCAATAGTGCAGGACACGTTCCATTTCCCAAGCTCCCTACTGTCCCTGGCGTCGATGAGGAAGGGCAGCACTGGGGCAAGGGGGGTTATCAAATCCCACATGCGCTTTTCGTGGGACTGCACGATCTCCTGCAGTTTCCAGCGGGCGTGCCTTTGCAGGCAAGTGTTTCTTGTGCCCGCCAAAACGTGGATCTTTACTCAGGTGGACACTGACTCGTGCAGCCATGCAGAGTAGTTCCCTGGGCGGCAGGAGATCCAGGCGTTCTCCCGTACCGCAACTTCCATGCGACGCAGGATTAAGCACCCGTGTGCTTCTCTGCGGTCGCGTGCCAGCAGAAACGACAAAAGTCCGTCGAATCCGAAGGCTCGTTGGGCCAGGAGGCGTGCTGGAACGCACCAAGGCGTGTCTCACAATTCCGCCGTAAGGGCGAGAGTCCTGAACCTGAGTTGTAGTTCAATGCGCTCCAGCGTAAGAACGCCAAGTCCTTCATCCTTACGTGGAGCGCACAAGTCCTTGAGCCTCACATGGGACCTCCCTTTGCCCCAAAGGACTGTCCTCAGGAGGCCCGCTGCTTGTTTTCGAATAAAATAAGGGGCGGGGCACACAAAAAGTAGGGGGCGAAGAAGGGGGGCCGCAAACGCGTTCCACACCGCGGCCCGTTCCTGCACGTAGAGCTTGCTTTCTTGGAACGGACCGGTCGCCAACGCTGCCTTTTGGATACGGTCGGACCAGGCTTCTGCTGCGCAGAAGTCCCCTATCGGAACGCCTAGTTACTTGAAGCACCTGTCCGTGGGGATCCCCAAGCGGATCCGATCCGAACGTCCAGCCCACGCCGAACCGACGAAGACCATGGACGACTTCGCCCTGTTCACCTCCAGGCCCGTACCGCGGCGTAGCAACTCGAAGAAGTCCTCGAGCGCACTCGCCGGGGTGGACCCGGGAAGCAGCAGCAGAAGATCGTCTGCATAGGCCGACACGGCAGGCGTGCCGGCACACGAGCTCGGCAGGGTTGCCAGAGTTACCCTGTATGCCCTCAGCACCAACTCGAAGTAGATGCTGAAGAGCAAGGGGCTCAGGCAGTCACCCTGCCGGATGCCGCGGCGTACGGGCACGCCGTACACGTGCCGGCCGCTGAAACCGATATTGATTGACGCGTTGCGCCAGCAGGAGCGCAGGTAAGATTGAAGCACGGCAGGGAAACCCATGCGTTCCAGGAGCTCCAGAAAGAGATCCTGGTCGACGCAGTCGAATGCTTTGTGCAAATCGACCGCGACGGCAAAGGCTCCCGCCGTAACCATCCCACCCTCTGCCCGATCTTCTCGGTCAGAGGGGGGCGCGAGGCATCCTTGACCGTCCTGTGCAACGCGTTGTCGCAACTGCCACCATGAACTGGCGAGGAGCAGGTTGGCCTCCATGGTTCGTCCGGGAACAGCATAGGTCTGCTCGGGACTCACCACGGAAGCGGCCACCCGCCCCAAACGCTCAGCCCACAACTTGGCATACAACTTTGCGTCCGCATTCACTACTGGGATGGGACGCCAGTTGCCAATGTTGCGTAAGTCTCCTGACTTCGGCAGGAGACGTACTTTAGCTGACCGGAACGAGGCGGGAACTTCGCCGTGTTCGCGGATCAGCGCACTTAACCTGAGCACCAGGGGGGCCAGCTCTGGCGCGAAGCGATGGTAAAACTCCGCGGGCAGGCCGTCCTCCCCTGGTGCCTTCCTTCTCTTTAGCCTGTTGATGGCGGAGATGATCTCCGCCATCGTGAACGGTTCCGCCAATCTGGAACGGTCCTCCTCCTTGAGCGCGGGAGCACCATCCGGCAGCAGGCGCTGCGCGAAATAGCGCTCAGGTGTTAGTGGCGCGTACAAGGAGGAATAAAACTCCCGCACGATGCGGCTTACCTGGGCTGGGCTGGAGCGTTCTTGGCTCTGATGATCCAGCAGGCAGGCCGAGCCTGACTGCCAGGCCTGCCTCTCCGCCTCAGCCTTGAATTCAGCCAGGCGACGGACGTCGGGACGCCGGGAATAACGGCGCGCCTGTAGGTACGCCCGCTCGTTCCGGACACCCTCGCCGAATCCCTTGGCGAGTGGACGTGTGTTTCCTTCGCTCCCGAGTGAGTCGACAGGAAGCGGTTTTTTTGTTGTGTTGGTTAGTGTGGAACATCGTTGGTGTCCGATGGCAGCGATGCCTGAGGACACCACGATGGAGGTAGGTGTGGGGGAGGCTTGCCCACCCCCACAGCCTACAGAATCAGGGGCGTCCGCCCCGGAATCGCCCTCGCCGCTCAAGGCGAGGAGCTGAAGCGCCATGGTGGCCGCGCCGAGCGCGGAAACCATGGCCGAGATGGCGGCCTACCGGGCAGCTGGGTACAAGCCCAGCTTGGTTTACCAGGTAGGCAATCTCTTTGACGGGCGAACTGCACGCGCTTTTTCGAAAGCGCTACAGAACGCCAACGTGTTAGAAAAGGACCTTGACGGTCTATCCGTGCTAAGCGGGGGTCAGCGCGGTGAGGTTGTCTGCAAGGACATCACCTTAGCGCAAAGCTTGATAACCACCCCGCTGAACGTGGACGGACGCAAGATCCTACCAGTCACGATGGACCGCTCCGTAGTGGTCCATTTGACAGGGATCACCAGCCGCATGACGCGGTCTGCGGTTGGTGATCAGTTAAGAAAGCACGGGGATGTTCACGCGCTTTGGCCAAAGGCCACAATCTTCGATGGCTACGATAGCCTGTTCGGAGGGCAGGCCGCCGCGCGCGTGACGGTGAACGAGAGTGGGCTTCCCCACAAACTAGAGGTCAATGGCGAAGTCGTAGACCTCTGGTACGTGGGGAAACCCCGCTTTTGTGGCTACTGCAATGCAGTAGGACACTTGCGCAAGCGGTGCCCGACCATTGTGTGCCACTTATGCGGGGAGAAGGGCCACGTACGCCGCGTATGCCCTAAACGCCCCACTCCGGTGCCGCCTGCTGCAAAAAAAGCACAGGCAAAACGCAGTAAACTGGTCGAAAGACCAAAAAGAGAGACTGGCCGGCAGCAGCCGCTAGCCCCTGTTCCTCCCACACAGGCGTCGGAAGAAAAACCCTCCGAAGACGCGGGAGTCCAAGACGGCTGGCAGCTGGTCAAGGCCAGGAAGGAGAAAAAGGTGCACCCCGCGGAACCCGCAAAAGCGGTAAAAAAGACAGCCGGCAAGGCGAAAAAACCTGGGCCGCGCTCTAAGACCATGCGGGAGTGTACGGTAGCACTGGAGCGCATAGCCGTTCCCGAGATTGCCACCCGGGGCGACGAGCCTTCCCTCGCCGTTTCCGCCGCGCCCGAGGTTCGCGACGACGAACCCTCTGTTTACACAGAGGGTGAGCCGCGCGACGCGCCGGTCGACACTGCGGACGCCGCGTTCGCAAAGGCGGCGGAGGAGCTCGCGGCCACGCTGGCGGAGCGTGAGAACCCCTCACGCAAGGCCGTGCGAAGGCCGGCTCCCGCGAAAAAGGCCCCCACAGGGGAGTCGGACCTGGGGGCCGGAAGTGCATCCTCCTCCTCGGAGGCACCCCCCAGGAAGTCGGGACGCAAGTCCCAGAAACCCAGGAGGCGCCTCCCCTCCACCAGCGAGGAGGAGAAGCAGGAAGGTAGCGGTGGCGTGGGAATCCCGGAGGGGGAACTCCCACGCTCGGAAGCCGTCGAGCCGGCCACCCCCATGGAGGAGGGTGAGCAGGGGGGCGAAGTCCTCCCTGCAGTCGCCGAGCCTGAACAGCCCGCCCCCATGGAGGAGGGCCAACAGGTAGGCGCGACCCCACCTAAGGGTGACCCCCTCGACGCGCCGTTACCCATGGAGGAGGGGGACCAGGTGCACGCAGCGCCTGACCCTCCTCCTCCACCTCGCGTCCCGCCCCAACAGGTGGCGGACGCCGCATCGCCATCTTCCCAGGAATAACACCTGGGCTCGCCAGTCGCCGTCGGATTCGCGCCGCCTGTTGGAACGTCAACGGGCTGCGCGACGACGGTAACAGGCGAGATACGGCCGACACCCTGCGTGAGCTCGACCTGGCCCTGCTGCAGGAGATCCACGTGATCACAGCGGCAGACGCCCAGGAGATCGAGACGATCGCGGGGGGTCGGCTGTATTGGCGGTGCGGCCTCCGCAACACCTGCGGGGTCGCGTTCTTCGTGAAGCCGACCATCGACGCGGCCGTGAAGGGCGTGCGCTTCGATGACGACGGTCGGGTCGGTCAGCTGATTCTCAGCTGGTCCGACTCGATCGAATTGATCGTCACGAATGTGTACGCCCCCAGCGTTAAACAGGGATACAGCGACCGTACCAGGCTGCTGGATTCCCTGAAGCGCGATTGGCTGGCGGACACGAACGTGCGGAAGGCTCACCTGATAGCGGGAGATTTCAATCTCCGTCTGCTAACAGGTGAGCCAGAAACACAAGAGAACGCGATGAACGAGTTGTGCGCCGCCGTGCGTGCGCGCAACTTGTTCGCGGGTGAGAGGGGAATGGTCCGCAGCATCGACCACGTCTTCCTCGACGCTGACCTGTGTTCACGGGTCGGCAAACGGGGGAGGGTTGCGTCGACGTTGTCGGACCATTCCCGGTTAATTTTCGAGATGCGGCCTCGTGACAAAGGACCGCCATCCAGGGATTGGCGTCTGCCGGGGGACTGGACGCGACTCTCAGGTGCGAAGGAATACCTTCGCGAATACCTGAGAGGTGTCACGCTCCGGAATCTCCAGGACTGGGACCTTTTTAAGGAATCGGTCCGCGAGTTCTGTGAGCAGTTCCCCCTGGATCGCCTGCCCCCCGGATTCGGCGAGGGTGCTCTCAACCATCGGGCCTATTTACAGGCTCGTAGGTACGAGAGAACCCCTAATGTCCGTCGCCTGGCCGAGTACCGCGCCGGGGCCGAACGCCAAGCCTGGCAATCCGGGTCGGCCAGCTTGCTGGACGCCCAGGGCCGGGAATGTTCGTCCCCGGCGTCGGTACGGCATCTCGTGCGGAGTTTCTATTCCTCCCTTTACGCCAGGCAGCCCCCGGATCGAAACGCCTCTCGGCGCTTGCTTCAGGATGGCGCCCCGGCAATAGGGGAGGAGGAGATGGAAAGCCTCGACGAGCCTTTTACCACCGGCGAAATTCTCGCCGGTATCAAAAGGCTCAAGAGGCGTAAAGCTCCAGGGGAAGACGGCTTGCCGGCGGAGTTCTTTCAGAGCTTCGCGGAAGAGCTGGCACCCCTGCTGCTTAAGTTGATCAGGCTGATCCGAGACGAAGGCGATGTTCCCGCCTCGTTTCGGTCAGCCAGAGTGAGGCTCCTGCCGAAAGGGGGAGACCTCAGGGATTTAAAGAACTGGCGTCCGATCACGATCGAGAATACGGACGCCAAGTTGATCGCAGGGCTATGGACTTCGCGTCTGGGGCAGGTGGCAGAATCCGTAATTAGCCCGGAGCAGACTTATGCTGTTCCCGGGCGAAGTATGTATGCCAACCTCTTCTTCGCAAGCACATGGGTGCACCTGCAGAGAAGAGAGAAGAAAGGGATAGGGAAAGTCGGCAACCCCACATTAAGGCCGCCAGCCGGGCTGGGAAGGGACCCCCGGGCGGGGAAGGGGGCCCTAGCGCTCGCAGTCGATCTCCACAAGGCGTTCGACTGTGTAGACCAGGAACTTCTCTTGGAGCTCCTGGGTCGCATGGGCTTCCCACCCTCCCTGATTTCCTACCTGCGCTCTTGCTGGCGGAATGCGATAATTACCGTCTCTTTCAGCGGTCAAAAGGTGTATGGCGTGCCGGTGCGGCGGGGCATAAGGCAGGGAGATAGCCTCAGCCCCCTGCTCTTCAGCACCTACTTTGAGTTGGTGCTGAGAGCGTACAGGGTGACTTTGACCCCATTGCCGAGCTCGTGCCCCGGCACGCCCGCCGTAGCAGCGTACGCCGACGATCTTCTGCTTTTGTTGCCAATGTCCACCCCGGCAAAGGCGGTCGGAGACTTCTTCGATCTGCTCAGCCGCGGGACCGGACTGCAGGTTAACAGGGCGAAGTCGTCGGTTGTGCCAATAGGTGCGGCGGGGGCAGGGCAGCAGGACTGGGTCCGTCTGGGGATCCCCACGGCGAGGTGCTTCAAGTACCTTGGTGTGCCGTTGGGGGACTACTCCCCTGCGGAAGCGTGGTCCAGCTGCCTCCAAAATGTCGAGACGGCGATCGGCCCGTTCCTGGAAGGCAAGTTTCACTTGCCGGAACGGGCCGCGGTTTGGAACGCCTTCGCGGCCCCCATCCTCAGCCCCTTGCTTTTTGTTTGCCCCCCCACCGTGGAATCCAAGAAGAGGACGAAGGACCTCCTCCGTATCGCCCTTTGGGGCAAGGGGAGGCCCCGAGTCCCACTGAAGGACTTGTGCGCTCCGCGTCGGGACGGCGGTCTTGGCCTCCTGACGCTGGAGCGCGTGGAAAAGCAGCTGCGGTGGCGAACCCTCGCCATCGCAGCGAAGATGTGGAGCACCCCTTGGTGCACTCCGGCCCGCCTGCTGGCCAGCCGTGTGTCCCGGTGCGATGGACTCGCGTCTTTTCTTCTGAGCCGTGGCCGGAAGATGCGAAGATGCGGCCTACTGCTCGGGCGCATGGCAACATTGGCCAAGGAGAACAGCTGGATGGTTTGCTGCCCCGCCAACTCCCCCGCCTGGCTGGAGGAGAATATTGGAACGTGGGCAGTAGTTAAGCAGAGAAGCCACGAGACGTGGAATCGTCTCCGATGCAGCCCCTACGCCCGCTGCACGCTGCGGAATCTCCTGGAGAGTCCAGCAAGATGCACGTGGGCAGAGACGACCTGCCTAGCTACGGCGCTACCCTTCCTAAGGAGGGCACTTCACAGCACCCGGACGCCAAGGTGGCAAGTCTGCTGCTGCATCGAGGGACGGGAGAAGTTGATCAGCGGCTGGACAACAGGAGAACTGGCCGACGCCTCGACCCCGAGCGTCCAGCCGCGAGGATTGTTAAGATGGGGCGAGCTGCTCGCCATCCCCAGGGATGAGCTGAAGTGGCCCCCGGTGATGAAAGAATCCAGGATCCTGCCCCTGAAGTGGCACGAGTCGGCGTTGCTTTTGTTGCACTGGGGTCTACCCTGCAACGCGCGCCGCTTCCACTGGACGAGGGGAGCTGTGGATCCTGCGTGTGCCAGGTGCGAGGAGTGGGATTCGCTTCCCCACCTTATTGCGGAGTGTGCAGCCCTCCGACCCCTTTGGGAACGGTTTGGGACGACCCTCGGGCTCCCTACGGGCAGCACTCCCAGAGAGGTTCTTCGGCCCCTCTTCGTGAAGGACACACTGCAGCCCGCCGCATCCATCGCAGCCTTATGCTGCGTCCGTGGCATCGTGGCGGCATGGAGCGACGCCAACAACGAAGGAGTGGGTCCACAGGCGAGGGATGTCATCCCGTATGCCAAACGCTTCTTGCGAAGAGCTGCCGGATGGCCCCAACTGGGGAATATGCAGGCTGACCTCGAGGGCTTCGTTCGACGGATGGGCCCTCCCCACAGCGACCAGTGATCCCTTCCCTGCCCTCCAACTTCTTTTTGTTTGTTTCTTTTTTATTTTACTTTTTGTCTCATCCCCATCCCCCTTCGCTGTCGGGGAGTGCCACGCCGGGCTGCGTTTCGGTGTCCCGACAGGTCCTGTGTTTACGGCCGAGGTGGGGCCTTGTACCACGCATGTAAAGTTTATCAATAAACGCCCCGGGCGTACCCGGGTGGCAACACCGAAGCCCTTGGCGAGTGGACGTGTGTTTCCTTCGCTCCCGAGTGAGTCGAAAGGAAGCGGTTTTTTCTATTGTTCTTTGGTGTGGAACATCGTTGGTGTCCGATGGCAGCGATGCCTGAGGACACCACGATGGAGGTAGGTGTGGGGAGGCTTGCCCACCCCCACAGCCTACAGAATCAGGGGCGTCCGCTCCGGAATCGCCCTCGCCGCTCAAGGCGAGGAGCTGGAGCGCCATGGTGGCCGCGCCGAGCGCGGAAACCATGGCCGAGATGCCGGCCTACCGGGCAGCTGGGTACAAGCCCAGCTTGGTTAACCAGGTAGGCAATCTCTTTGACGGGCGAACTGCACGCGCTTTTTCGAAAGCGCTGCAGAACGCCAACGTGTTGGAAAAGGACCTTGACGGTCTATCCGTGCTAAGCGGGGGTCAGCGCGTTGAGGTTGTCTGCAAGGACATCACCTTGGCGCAAAGCTTGATAACCACCCCGCTGAACGTGGATGGACGCAAGATCCTACCAATCACGATGGACCGCTCCGTAGTGGTCCATCTGACAGGGATCACCAGCCGCATGACGCGGTCTGCGGTTGGTGATCAGTTAAGAAAGTACGGGGATGTTCACGCGCTTTGGCCAAAGGCCACAATCTTCGATGGCTACGATAGCCTTTTCGGAGGGCAGGGCGCCGCGCGCGTGACGGTGAAGGAGAGTGGGCTTCCCCACAAACTAGAGGTCAATGGCGAAGTCGTAGACCTCTGGTACGTGGGGAAACCCCGCTTTTGTGGCTACTGCAATGCAGTAGGACACTTGCGCATGCGGTGCCCGAACATTGTGTGCCACTTATGCGGGGAGAAGGGCCACGTACGCCGCGTATGCCCTAAACGCCCCACTCCGGTGCCGCCTGCTGCAAAAAAAGCACAGGCAAAACGCGGTAAACTGGTCGAAAGACCAAAAAGAGATACTGGCCGGCAGCAGCCGCTAGCCCCTGTTCCTCCCATACAGGCGTCGGAAGAAAAACCCTCCGAAGACGCGGGAGTCCAAGACGGCTGGCAGCTGGTCAAGGCCAGGAAGGAGAAAAAGGTGCCCCCCGCGGAACCCGCGAAAGCGGTAAAAAAGACAGCCTGCAAGGCGAAAAAACCTGGGCCGCGCTCTAAGACCATGCGGGAGTGTACGGTAGCACTGAAGCGCATAGCCGTTCCCGAGATTGCCACCCGGGGCGACGAGCCTTCCCTCGCCGTTTCCGCCGCGCCCGAGGTTCGCGACGGCGAACCCTCTGTTTACACAGAGGGAGAGCCGCGCGACGCGCCGGTCGACACTGCGGACGCCGCGTTCGCAAAGGCGGCGGAGGAGCTCGCGTCCACGCTGGCGGAGCGTGAGAACCCCTCACGCAAGGCCGTGCGAAGGCCGGCTCCCGCGAAAAAGGCCCCCACAGGTGAGTCGGACCTGGGGGCCGGAAGTGCATCCTCCTCCTCGGAGGCACCCCCCAGGAAGTCGGAACGCAAGTCCCAGAAGCCCAGGAGGCGCCTCCCCTCCACCAGCGAGGAGGAGAAACCGGAAGGAAGCGGTAGCGTGGGAATCCAGGAGGGGGAACTCCCACGCTCGGAAGCCGTCGAGCCGGCCACCCCATGTTGGAGGGTGAGCAGGGGGGCGAAGTCCTCCCTGCAGTCGCCGAGCCTGAACAGCCCGCCCCCATGGAGGAGGGCCAACAGGTAGGCGCGACATCATCTAAGGGTGAGCCGCTCGACGCGCCGTTACCCATGGAGGAGGGGGACCAGGTGCACGCAGCGCCTGACCCTCCTCCTCCACCTAGCGTCCCGCCCCAACAGGTGGGGGACGCCGCATCGCCATCTTCCCAGGAATAACACCTGGGCTCGCCAGTCGCCGTCGGATTCGCGCCGCCTGTTGGAACGTCAACGGGCTGCGCGACGACGGTAACCGGCGAGATACGGCCGACACCCTGCGTGAGCTCGACCTGGCCCTGCTGCAGGAGATCCACGTGATCACCGCGGCAGACGCCCAGGAGATCGAGACGATCGCGGGGGGTCGGCTGTATTGGCGGTGCGGCCTCCGCAACACCTGCGGGGTCGCGTTCTTCGTGAAGCCGGCCATCGACGCTGCCGTGAAGGGCGTGCGCTTCAATGACGACGGTCGTGTCGGTCAGCTGATTGTCAGCTTAGCCGACTCGATCGAACTGATCGTCCCGAATGTGTACGCCCTTAGCAATAAACAGGGATACAGCGACCGTACCAGGCGGCTGGAATCCCTGAAGCGAGACTGGCTGGCGGACACGAACGGGCGGAAGGCTCATCTGATAGCGGGAGATTTCAATCTCCGTCTGTTATCAGGTGAGCCAGAAACACAAGATAACGCGATGAACGAGTTGTGCGCCGCCATGCGTACGCGCAACTTGTTCGCGGGTGAGAAAGGAATGGTCCGCAGCATCGCCCACGTCTTCCTGGACGCTGACCTGTGTTCACGGGTCGGCAAACGGGGGAGGGTTGCGTCGACGTTGTCGGATCATTCCCGGTTAATTTTCGAGATGCGGTCTTGCGACAAAGGACCGCCATCCAGGGATTGGCGTCTGCCGGGGAACTGGATGCCACTCTCAGGTGCGAAGGAACACCTTCGCGAATACCTGAGAGGCGTCACGCTCCGGAATCTCCAGGACTAGGACCTTTTTAAGGAATCGGACCGCGATTTCTGTGAGCAGTTCCCTCAGGATCGCCTGCCTTCCGGATTCTTCGAGGGTGCTCGCAACCATCGGGCCTATTTACAGGCTCGTAGGTACGAGAGAACCTCTAATGTCCGTCGCCTGGCCGAGTACCGCGCCGGGGCCGAACGCCAAGCATGGCAATCCGGGTCGGCCAGCTTGCTGGACGACCAGGGCCGGGAATGTTCGTCCCCGGCGTCGGTACGGCATCTCGTGCGGAGTTTTTATTCCTCCCTTTACGCCAGGGAGCCCCCGGATCGAAACGCCTCTCGGCGCTTGCTTCCGGATGGTGCCACGGCAATAGGGGAGGAGGAGTCCTTAAGCCTCGATGAGCCTTCTACCACCGGCAAAATTCTCGGCGGTATCAGAAGGCTCAAGAGGCGGAAAGCTCCAGGGTAAGACGGCTTGCCTGCAAAGTTCTTTCAGAGCTTCGCGGAAGAGCTGGCACCCCTGCTGCTTAAGTTGATAATGTTGATCCGAGACGAAGGCGATGTTCTCGCCTAGTTTCGATCAGCCAGAGTGAGGTTCATTCCGGAAGGGGGAGACCTTAGAAATTTGAACAACTGGCGTCCGTTCACGATTGTGAATACGGACGCCAAGTTGGTTGTCAGGCTATAGGCATCGCTTTAGGGCAGATGGCAGAATCCATAATTAGCCCGGAGCAGACATATGCTGTTTCCGGGCGAAGTATGGATGCCAACCTCTTCTTCGCGAGCACATGGATGCACACCCAGAGATGTCAGAGGGTGAGGAAGGGAAAGGAAAAATCGGCAACCCTACTTTGGGGCCGCCAGCAGGGAAGGGAAGGGACTCCAGTAAGGAAAAGAAGCCGTAGCACTCGCAGTCAGTCTCCATAAAGCGTTCGACTGTGTTGAACAGGAGCTTTTGTTTGAGCTCCTTGGTCGCAGGGGCTTCTCACCCTCTTTAATCACCCAGCTGCGCTCTTGATATCGGAATGCGATTATCTGCATCTTTCTCAGCAGACAAAAGGTATATGGCGTGCCGGTGCGGCGGTGCATAAGCCCCGCCGCACCGGCAGAGCAGGGGACTCAGGCGAAAGCCTGAGTCCCCTGCTCTTCAGCACCTACTTTGAGTTGGTGCTGAGAGCACATAGGGTGACTTTGGCCTCTTTGCCGAGCTCGTGCCCCGGCACGCCCGCCGCAGAAGCCTATGCTAACGTTCTTCTGCTCCTCTTACCTATGTCCACCCCGGCAAAGGCGGTCGGAGACTTCTTCGATCTGCTCAGCCGTGGGACCGGACTGCAGGTCAACAGGGCGAAGTCGTCGGTGGTGCCAGTAGGTGCGGCGTGGGCAGGGCAGCAGGACTGGGTCCGTCTGGGGATCCCTACGGCGAGGTGCCCCAAGTACCTTGGTGTGCCGTTGGGTGACTACTCCCCTGCGGAAGCGTGGTCCAGCTGTCTTCAAAAAGTCGAGACGGCGATCGGCCCGTTCCTGGAAGGCAAGTTTCACTTGCCGGAACGGGCCGCGGTTTGGAACGCCTTCGCGGCCCCATCCTCCGCCCCTTGCTTTTTGTTTGCCCCCCCACCGTGGAATCCAAGAAGAGGACGAAGGACCTCCTCCGTATCGCCCTTTGGGGCAAGGGGAGGCCCCGAGTCCCACTGAAGGACTTGTGCGCTCCGCGTTGGGACGGCGGTCTTGGCCTCCTGACGCTGGAGCGCGTGGAAAAGCAGCTGCGGTGGCGAACCTTCGCCATCGCAGCGAAGATGTGGAGCACCCCTTGGTGCACTCCGGCCCGCCTCCTGGCCAGCCGTGTGTCCCGGTGCGATGGACTCGCGTCTTTTCTTCTGAGCCGTGGCCGGAAGATGCGAAGATGCGGCCTACTGCTCGGGCGCATGGCAACATTGGCCAAGGAGAACAGCTGGATGGTTTGCTGCCCCGCCAACTCCCCCGCCTGGCTGGAGGAGAATATGGGAACGTGGGCAGTAGTCAACCAGAGGAGCCACGAGACGTGGAATCGTCTCCGATGCAGCCCCTACGCCCGCTGCACGCTGCGGAATCTCCTGGAGAGTCCAGCAAGATGCACGTGGGCAGAGACGACCTGCCTAGCTACGGCGCTACCCTTCCTAAGGAGGGCACTTCACAGCACCCGGACGCCAAGTCGGCAAGTCTCCTGCTGCATCGAGGGACGGGAGAAGTTGATCAGCGGCTGGACAACAGGAGAACTGGCCGACGCCTCGACCTCGAGCGTCCAGCCGCGAGGATTGTTAAGATGGGGCGAGCTGCTCGCCATTCCCAGGGATGAGCTGAAGTGGCCCCCGGTGATCAAAGAATCCAGGATCCTGCCCCTCAAGTGGCAAGAGTCGGCGTTGCTTTTGCTGCACTGGGGTCTACCCTGCAACGCGCGCCGCTTCCACTGGACGAGGAGAGCTGTGGATCCTGCGTGTGCCAGGTGCGGGGAGCGGGAGTCACTTCCCCACCTTATTGTGGATTGTGCTGCCCTCCGACCCCTTTGGGAACGGTTCGGGACGACCCTCGGGATCCCTACGGGCAGCACCCCCAGAGACGTTCTTCGGCCCCTCTTCGTGAAGGACGCACTGCAGCCAGCCGCAGCCATCGCAGCCTTGTGCTGCGTCCGTGGCATCGTGGGGGCATGGAGCGACGCCAACAACGAAGGAGTGGGTCCACAGGCGAGGGACTTCATCCCGTATGCGAAACGCTTCTTGCGAAGAACTGCCGGATGGCCCCAACTGGGGAATATGCAGGCTGACCTCGAGGGCTTCGTTCGACGGATGGGCCCTCCCCACAGCGAACAGTGATCCCTTCCCTGCCCTCCAACTTCTTTTTGTTTGTTTCTTTTTATTTTACTTTTTGTCTCATCCCCATCCCCCTTCGCTGTCGGGGAGTGCCACGCCGGGCTGCGTCCCGGTGTCCCGACAGGTCCTGTGTTTACGGCCGTGGTGGGGCCTTGTACCACGCATGTAAAGTTTATCAATAA
This sequence comes from Raillietiella orientalis, assembly GCA_036172245.1. Taxonomy (NCBI): domain Eukaryota; kingdom Metazoa; phylum Arthropoda; class Ichthyostraca; order Raillietiellida; family Raillietiellidae; genus Raillietiella; species Raillietiella orientalis. The sequence continues at coordinate 285,155 of JAYWIR010000053.1, read as the reverse complement.
ACGCCCCGGGCGTACCCGGGTGGCAACACCGAAGCCCGGCGGAAGACGTTCCAGGGGAAACTGGTCGCAAAACTCACGGACTGAGCACTTCATTTCGTCCCAGTCCGCGAGCGTCTGAAGCTGGAATCCTCGCAGGAAACAGCGTAGATGTTCCGCCGCTCCTGCGAGGCGCAACCAATCCCCTGGCAGGCGCCATGTTTTCAGGGGAGGGCCCTTATTGCGCGGATGTTACTCGAGCACGAGTTGTGGATGGTCGGACAGCTCTGCCGGGAGCGTTCCTAGAGTTCCCACCCGCGTGCACAGGTGGTTGTCGAGGAACATGTGGTGGATGTTCCGATCTCTCCCGGCATCGCCGGCCAACAAGTTGCGCGCATGCATGGCTGCGCACAACTCGTTGACCAGCTGTGCTCGTCCGCTGGGCGCACCTGCCAGCAGGCGGATATTGAAATCGCCCGCAATGAGGTGCGCCCTTCGCACACCTGCTTCGGCCAACCAGTCTCGCCGCAAGGTTTCGAAGAACGCAGTGCGTTCCTCGGCCCTGTGGCTGCTCACCGGAGCGTACAGGTTCGTGACTACGAGGTCGATTGAGTCGGACCACTTCAACACAAGCTGCCCAACTCGACAATCCACGTCGAACCGTGCACTGCGCAGTGAGTTGTCGACGGTTGGCTTTAGCAGAAAGGCCACTCCGCAGGAGTTGTCCGTTCCGTTCCTCCACAGTAGCCGCCCTCTCGCTATTCTTTCGATTTCCTGGACATCTCCCGGTCGGAGAACGTGCGTCTCTTGCAGGAGCACCAGGTCGAAGTCTCGCAGTATGGCGGCTACATCTCGCCTCTTTACGTCGTCGCGCAACCCGTGACATTCGGCAGGTGATGCGCAAGCCAGCGCCGGCGGGAGGCGAGCCCGCGATGGTGTGGTAGTTGGTGGGCGGCCTCCTCGCCTCGGGAGGCGGCTCGTTGGCGGCCGTGACGACGGTCTGCTGCTCACCCGGGAGCACGACGCCAGCAGCGACTTCCATTGCGCTGGCTTCCGAGGCGCGGACGGGAGAAGGCTCGCGTGACGCGACGCACATTGCCTCCTCCTCCGTGCCCGAGGACATGGGCTCCTCCACTTGGGAGGAGGCGACACGTCTCGGGCATCCGGCCTTCTTGCCAGCTTTCCTCTTCGGCACGGCTGTGGAAGTAGAGCAACCGGCTTCAGCGTCGGACCCGGAAGATTCCGGGCCCTTCGCCGTCGCCGGTCGTCTCAAGGCCTTCTTTTCGGCCTTGGCAGGCCGCCTGAACATGGCTGCCAGCTCTTCCGCGGCCTTCTCGAAGGTCGCCTCTTCGATTCGCGCCACCTCCTCGCTTTCCGCACCGACACTCGGCGCAGGCGCAATGGAAGCGGCTTCATCGATCGGCGCGCAGACGTCCTTCGCTGGCAATGCCGGAACGGCATTGTCGTCAGCTGATGGTGACGTCACTGCGTTTTTACCCGGATATGCCGGGGCATTTATTTAAAAAAATAAAAATACATGTAATTTTCGGGTGAAGAACCTGATGGTTCAGCACAAAGCAGCCTGCTTCTTGCCGGTTCTAAACCGTCGAGGTTCTTCCAACGCGCGGGAACGGGAAGAAAAAAACAAAACAGACAAAAAAATGTAAAAGTTGGAGGGAGTACTTATGTTTGGGAAGGGAGGGCGGGACGGGAATCACATTGCACGCTTAAAGGTCCTCTAGATCCTGTTCAGGATCTTCACAAGCTGCGTCCGTTGTGCACCCAGGTGTCTCCACCTGCAAATGTTTCTCACAAAAAGGCGAGTCCAGTGTACCGCATTGCCGCAAGCTTGGCGCCTTCTTCTTGTCGCGTTCCAAGCCGACACGATCCCTCTAATGCAGCAAAGAACTGCCACAGAAGCGGGAGGGGACAAGGCATCACGCAAGAAGAGTCGCCTAAAAACATCTTTAGGGCCGCCTCCGCGAATGTCCAGGATTGCTGCAAGACGATCCCAGAGAGGGCGGAGAGCAATGCACTCAATAAGGAGGTGGGGGTATGTCTCTTTCTCCCCGCACCGGTCGCACTGGGAATCCACAGCCCCCCGAGTGGAGTGAGAGAGGCGTGCCTTGAAGGGTAAACCCCAATGTATCACGAGCAGCGCCACCTCCTGCCATTTCAGGGGGAGAGAGTCACTATTCCAAGACGCTGGGGGCCACTTCATCTCCTCCGGAGATAGTCCGAGTAGCTCTCCCCAGCGTCGGATTCCGTTGGGCGGGACACTCGGCGTCGCAGCGTCCGCTAGCTGCCGAGATGTCCACGCCTTAATCTTTTGTGTCCTACTTTTGATGGTGCAGGATACGGTCCATTTCCCCTGCTCCCTGTTGTCTCTAGCGTTTTGTAGGAAGGGCAGCACAGGAGCAAGCGGGGTTATCAGGGCCCACAGAAGCTGATCGTGGGACTGCACGATCTCCTGTAGCGTCCAGCGGGCGTGCCTTTTCAGGCAAGTGTTTTTTGTGCCCGCCGGAACGTGAAGCTTTTCCCAAGTGGAGACTGTCTCGTGCAACCATGCCGAGTAGTTCCCTGGGACGCAGGAGATCCAGGTGTTCTTCCGAACCACAACGGCCATGCGCCGCAGATGAAAGCCGGAGTGTGCTTGTCTGCGGTCGCGCGCCCAGAGAAACGAAGAAAGTCCGCTATATCCTGAGGCTCGCTGGGCCAGAAGTCGTGCTGGACCGCACCAAGGCGTGTCCCACAATTCCGCCGCAAGGGCGAGAGTCCTAAACTGAAATTGTACTTCCATGCGCTCCAGCGTAAGTAGGCCAAGTCCACCGTCTTTACGTGGAGCGCACAAGTCTTTAAGACGCACACGGGACCTCCCTTTGCCCCAAAGGACTGTCCGTAGGAGGCCCGCTGCTCTTTTCCTGACGAAATAAGAAGCGGGGCACACAAAAAGTAAAGGGCGTAGAAGGGGGGCCGCAAACGCGTTCCACACTGCGGCCCGTTCCTGCACGTAAAACTTGCCTTCGTGAAACGCACCGATCGCCAACGATGCCTTTTGTAGACGGTCGGACCAGGCTTCTGTCACGCAGAATTCCCCCAACGGAACACCAAGGTACTTAAAGCACCTGCCCGTGGGGATCCCCAAGCGGATCCAGTCCGACCGTCCAGCCCACGCCGAGCCGGTACAAGTTATGGACGACTTCGCCCTGTTCACCTCCAGGCCCGTCCCGCGGCGCAGCAACTCGAAGAAGTCCTCGAGTGCACTCACCGGGGTGGACCCGGGAAGCAGCAGCAGAAGATCGTCTGCATAGGCCGACACAGCAGGCGTGCCGTAACACGAGTTCGGCAGGGTTGCCAGAGTTACCCTGTATGCCCTCAGCACCAACTCAAAGTAGATGCTGAAGAGCAAGGGGCTCAGGCTGTCACCCTGCCGGATGCCGCGGCGCACTGGCACGCCATACACGTGCCGGCCGCTGAAAACAATGTTAATCAACGCGTTGCGCCAGCAGGAGGGCAGGTAAGACTGGAGCACGGACGGGAATCCCATTCGTTCCAGGAGCTCCAGAAGGAGATCCTGGTCGACGCAGTCGAATGCTTTGCGCAAGTCGACAGCGACGGCGAAGGCTCCCGCCGATTCCGCCCCACCCTCTACCGGGTCTCTCTGGTCGGAGGGTTGCTCAAGGCTCCCTTGACCGTCCTGTGCAAAGCGCTGTTGCAACTGCCACCATGTGCTGGCGAGGAGCAGGTTGGCTTCCATGGTTCGCCCGGGAACAGCGTATGTTTGCTCCGGGCTGATCACGGAATCCGCCACCGGTCCTAAACGCTCAGCCCACAATTTGGCATACAACTTTGCGTCCGCATTCACCACTGTGATGGGACGCCAGTTGCTAATGTTGCGTAGGTCTCCTGACTTCGGCAGGAGACGTACTTTTGCTGATCGGAACGAGGCGGGAACTTCGCCGTGTTCGCGGATCAGCGTACTTATCTTGAGCACCAGGAGAGCCAGCTCTGTCGCGAAGTGTTTGTAAAACTCCGCGGGCAGGCCGTCCTCTTCTGGTGCCTTTCTTGTCTTTAATTTACTGATGGCGGAGACAATCTCTGCCACCGTAAATGGTTCCGACAACCTGGAACAAACTTCCTCCCCGATCGCGGGAGCCCTATCCGGCAGCAACTGCTGCGCGAATTGGCACTCGGGTGTTAATGGCGCGTATAAGGAGGAATAAAACTCCCGCACGATGCGGCTTACTTGAGCTGGGCTGGAGCGTTCTTGGCGCTGATGGTCCAGCAAGCAGGCCGAGCCTGACTGCCAGGCCTGCCTCTCCGCCTCAGCTTTGAATTCCGCCAGGCGACTAACGTCGGGTCGTCTGGAATACCGGCGGACCTGAAGGTAGGCTCGCTCGTTCCTGACACCTTCTCCGAAGCGCGGAGGAAGACGCTCCAGGGGAAACTGTTCGCAAAACTCGCGGACTGAGTACTTCATTTCGTCCCAGTCCGCGAGCGTCTGAAGATGTAATTCTCGCAGGAAGGCGCGCAGATGTTCCGCCACTCCTGCGAGGCGCAACCAGTCCCCTGGCAGGCGCCACGTTTTCAGGGGAGGACCCTTGTTGCGCGGATGTAGGTCGAGCACGAGCCGTGGATGGTCGGACAGCTCTGCCGGGAGCGTTCCACGAGTTCCCACCCGCGTGCACAGGTGGTTGTCGAGGAACATGTGATCGATGTTCCGATCTCTCCCGGTATCACCGGCCAACAAGTTGCGCGCATTCATTGCTGCGCACAACTCGTTGACCAGCTGTGCTCGTCTGTTGGGTGCACCTGCTAGCAGGCGGAGATTGAAATCGCCCGCAATGAGGTGCGCCTTCCGTACGCCTGCTTCAGCCAGCCAGTCTCGCCGCAGGGATTCGAGGAACGCAGCGCGTTCCTCGGCCCCGTGGTTGCTCATTGGCGCGTATATGCTCGTCACAACGAGGACGATCGATTCGGACCACTTGCGAACAAGTTGTCCAACTCGACCGTCCCCGTCGAACCGAACGCTACGCAGAGAGTTTTCGACTGCCGGCTTCAGCAGAAAGGCCACTCCGCAGGAGTAGTCTGTTCCGTTCCTCCACAGTAGCCGCCCTCCTGTGATTCTTTCGAAATCCTGGCCTGCTTCTGTTGTGAGCACGTGAGTCTCTTGCAGTAGGGCCAGGTCGAAGTTTCGCAGAATGGCGGCTACGTCTCGCCTCTTCCCGTCGCTGCTCAACCCGTTGACATTCCCACAGGTTATTCGCAAGCGGCTAGAGGAGGCGAGTCCACGCAATGGTGTTGTTATGGTGGGGTGGAAGAAACCGCCTCCTGTTCAGAAGACGGGTGGTCCGGGTCCATGTCGTTGGAGTGTTCAGGGGCATCGCTCACTCCGTCGGCCGTGGACTGAGTTAACAGTTGGTAAAGGATGCTCTCAGGCACGGAGTCGCATTGTGCAACGCACATGGACTCTTCCTCGCTGTCAGATGCCATTTCAACCTCTTCCTGAGAGGTGACAGCACGCCTACGAGCACCTGTTGCATTTTTATGTTTTCTTTTCGGCAAGCCAACGGAGGGCGAGTTCCCGCTTTCGGCGTCAGACTCGGAGGTTTCCGGGTCTTTTGCCGTAGCCGGGCGTCGAACGGCCTTCTTCTCGGCCTTGACGGGCTGCCTCAGGAAGGCAGCCAATTCTTCCGCGGCTTGCGCGGAGTTTGCATCAGAGATGCGTTCCACGTCATCACGGATTTCGCCGCCTGTTGGCAGGTCGGGTGACGTAACAACCGATTCGATAGCGGCAACTGGCGCGCTATCGTTCGGAACCGCAGCGGCTGAGCTTTCGCTCGCCACTACAACGCTTCCAGTGGACTGGACTGGAACAATAGATTCGCTCGCGTCAACGTGTGCCGCGCTATCGATCGCGACCGTAGCGATTTCGCCGCACGGAGCCGGAACCGCTTTTTCACCCGGATATGCCGGGGCATTTATTCAAAAGAATAAAATCACAATGGATTGTCGCGTGGTGAACCCAAAGGTCCACCACTACAAAACAGCTTGGTATTTACGGGCGCTATGCCGTAGAGGTCCATCCGATCCGCGGGGGTTGGGAAAGAACAAAACAAAAAACAAACAAATAGTTGAAGTATGGGAGGGAGCAAATGTTTCGGGAATGGTAGGGCAGGGAGGGGATCACCGTGCGGGCGGATAGGTCCTCTAGATCCTATTTAGGATCCGTACAAGCTGAGTCCTCTCTGCGCCCAAGTGGCGCCACTTGCAGACGTCTCGGACGAATAGGCGGGTGAACCGTAAGGCGTTGCCAGTTGGCTGACGTCTTCTTCTGGTGGCGTTCCAAGCCGCCACGATCCCTCGACTGCAGCAGAGGACTGCTACAGAAGAGGGGGGGGACAAGGCGTCACTACGGAAGAGGAGCCTAAAAACGTCCTTAGGGCCGCATCCGCGCAAGTCCAGGATCGCCGTAAGGCGATCCCATAAAGGGCGGATGGCACTGCACTCGATGAGAAGGTGGGGAAGGTCTCTTTTTCCCCGCACCGGTCACAATAAGGATCCACAGCCCCCCGGGTTGTGTGATGAAGGCGTGCTTTGAATGGAAGTCCCCAGAGGACCACAAGCAACGCCACATCCTGCCATTTCAGGGGGAGGGATCCATTGTTCCAGGACGCCGGGGGCCACTTCATCTCCTCCGGAGATAGTCCGAGTAGCTCGCCCCAGCGTCGAATTCCGTTAGGCGGGACTCTCGGTGTCGCAGCGTCCGCTAGCTGCCGAGATGTCCACGCCATAATCGTTTGTGTCCTGCCTCCAATCGTGCAGGACACGTTCCATTTCCCAAGCTCCCTACTGTCCCTGGCGTCGATGAGGAAGGGCAGCACTGGGGCAAGGGGGGTAATCAAAGCCCACATGCGCTTTTCGTGGGACTGCACGATCTCCTGCAGTTTCCAGCGGGCGTGCCTTTGCAGGCAAGTGTTTCTTGTGCCCGCCGAAACGTGGATCTTTACCCAGGTGGACACAGACTCGTGCAGCCATGCAGAGTAGTTCCCTGGGCGGCAGGAGATCCAGGCGTTCTCCCGTACCGCAACTTCCATGCGACGCAGGATTAAGCAGCCGTGTGCTTCTCTGCGGTCGCGTGCCAGCAGAAACGACAAAAGTCCGTCGAATCCGCAGGCTCGTTGGGCCAGGAGGCGTGCTGGAACGCACCAAGGCGTGTCCCACAATTCCGCCGCAAGGGCGAGAGTCCTGAACCGGAGTTGTAGTTCAATGCGCTCCAGCGTAAGAACGCCAAGTCCTCCGTCCTTACGTGGAGCGCACAAGTCTTTGAGCCTCACACGGGACCTCCCTTTGCCCCAAAGGACTGTCCTCAGGAGGCCCGCTGCTCGTTTACGAATGAAGTAAGGGGCGGGGCACACAAAAAGTAGGGGGCGAAGAAGGGGGGCCGCAAACGCGTTCCACACCGCGGCCCGTTCCTGCAAGTAAAGCTTGCTTTCTTGGAACGGACCGGTCGCCAACGCTGCCTTTTGGAGACGGTCGGACCAGGCTTCTGCTGCGCAGAATTCCCCCATCGGAACGCCTAGGTACTTGAAGCACCTGTCCGTGGGGATCCCCAAGCGGATCAAATCCGACCGTCCAGCCCACGCCGAACCGACGAAGACCATGGACGACTTCGCCCTGTTCACCTCCAGGCCCGTCCCGCGGCGCAGCAACTCGAAGAAATCCTCGAGCGCACTCGCCGGAGTGGACCCGGGAAGCAGCAGCAGAAGATCGTCTGCATGGGCCGACACGGCAGGCGTGCCGGCACACGAGCTCGGCAGGGCTGCCAGAGTTACCCTGTATGCCCTAAGCACCAACTCAAAGTAGATGCTGAAGAGCAAGGGGCTCAGGCTGTCACCCTGCCGTATGCCGCGGCGCACTGGCACGCCGTACACGTGCCGGCCGCTGAAACAAATATTCATAGACGCGTTGCGCCAGCAGGAGCGCAGGTAGGACTGGAGCACGGCCGTGAAACCCATGCGTTCCAGGAGCTCCAGAAGGAGATCCTGGTCGACGCAGTCGAATGCTTTGTGCAAATCGACCGCGACGGCAAAGGCTCCCGCCGAGTCCATCCCACCCTCTGCCCGATCTTCTTGGTCAGAGGGGGCGCGAGGCTCCCTTGACCGTCCTGTGCAACGCGTTGTCGCAACTGCCACCATGAGCTGGCGAGGAGCAGGTTGGCCTCCATGGTTCGTCCGGGAACAGCATAGGTCTGCTCGGAACTCACCACGGAAGCGGCCACCCGCCCCAAACGCTCAGCCCACAACTTGGCATACAACTTTGCGTCCGCATTCACTACTGTGATGGGACGCCAGTTGCCAATGTTGCGTAAGTCTTCTGACTTCGGCAGGAGACGTACTTTAGCTGACCGGAACGAGGCGGGAACTTCGCCGTGTTCGCGGATCAGCGCACTTAACCTGAGCACCAGGGGGGACAGCTCTGGCGCGAAGCGATGGTAAAACTCCGCGGGCAGGCCGTCCTCCCCTGGTGACTTCCTTCTCTTTAGCCTGTTGATGGCGGAGATGATCTCCGCCATCGTGAACGGTTCCGCCCATCTGGAACGGTCCTCCTCCTTGAGCGCGGGAGCGCCATCCGGCAGCAGGCGCTGCGCGAAATGGCGCTCAGGTGTCAGTGGCGCGTACAAGGAGGACTAAAACTCCCGCACGATGCGGCTTACCTGGGCTGGGCTGGAGAGTTCTTGGCCCTGATGATCCAGCAGGCAGGCCGAGCCTGACTGCCAGGCCTGCCTCTCCGCCTCAGCCTTGAATTCAGCCAGGCGACGGACGTCGGGACGCCGGGAATAACGGCGCGCCTGTAGGTACGCCCGCTCGTTCCGGACACCCTCACCGAAGCCCGGCGGAAGACGTTCCAGGGGAAACTGGTCGCAAAACTCACGGACTGAGCACTTCATTTCGTCCCAGTCCGCAAGCGTGTGAAGCTGGAATCCTCGCAGGAAACAGCGTAGATGTTCCGCCGCTCCTGCGAGGCGCAACCAATCCCCTGGCAGGCGCCATGTTTTCAGGGGAGGGCCCTTATTGCGCGGATGTAACTCGAGCACGAGCCGTGGATGGTCGGACAGCTCTGCCGGGAGCGTTCCTCGAGTTCCCACCCGCGTGCACAGGTGGTTGTCGAGGAACATGTGGTCGATGTTCCGATCTCTCCCGGCATCGCCGGCCAACAAGTTGCGCGCATGCGTGGCTGCGCACAACTCGTTGACCAGCTGTGCTCGTCCGCTGGGCGCACCTGCCAGCAGGCGGAGATTGAAATCGCCCGCAATGAGGTGCGCCCTTCGCACGCCTGCTTCGGCCAACCAGTCTCGCCGCAAGGTTTCGAATAACGCAGTGCGTTCCTCGGCCCTGTGGCTGCTCACCGGAGCGTACAGGTTCGTGACTACGAGGTCGATCGAGTCGGACCACTTGAACACAAGCTGCCCAACTCGACCATCCCCGTCGAACCGTGCACTGCGCAGTGAGTTGTCGACGGTTGGCTTTAGCAGAAAGGCCACTCCGCAGGAGTTGTCCGTTCCGTTCCTCCACATTAGCCGCCCTCCCGCGATTCTTTCGATTTCCTGGACATCTCCCGGTCGGAGAACGTGCGTCTCTTGCAGGAGCACCAGGTCGAAGTCTCGCAGTATGGCGGCTACATCTCGCCTCTTTCCGTCGTCGCGCAACCCGTTGACATTCCAACAGGTGATGCGCAAGCGGCGGCAGGAGGCGAGCCCACGCATTGGTGTATTTATGGTGGGGTGGAGGCGGCCTCCTCCCTTTCGGGAGGCGGCTCGTTGGCGGCCGTGACGACGGTCGGCTGCTCACCCGGGAGCACGTCGTCAGCAGCGACTTCCATTGCGCTGGCTTCCGAGACACGGATCGGAGAAGGCTCGCGTGACGCGACGCACATTGCCTCCTCCTCCGTGCCCGATGACATGGGCTTCTCCACTTGGGAGGAGGCGACACGTCTCGGGCATCCGGCCTTCTTGCCAGCTTTCCTCTTCGGCACGGCTGCGGAAGTAGAGCAACCGGCTTCAGCGTCGGACCCGGAAGATTCCGGGCCCTTCGCCGTCGCCGGTCGTCTCAAGGCCTTCTTTTCGGCCTTGGCAGGCCGCCTGAACATGGCTGCCAGCTCTTCCGCGGCCTGCTCGAAGGTCGCGTCTTCGATTCGCGCCACCTCCTCGCTTTCCGCACCGACACACGGCGCAGGCGCAATGGAAGCGGCTTCATCGATCGCCGCGCAGACGTCCTTCGCTGGCAATGCCGGAGCGGCATTGTCGCCAGCTGATGGTGACGTCACTGCGGGCGCGATCGGCGCGGAGTCGACGGTATCGATCGGTTTTACCGCTATTTTTTCGGCGGTTTTTATGACCGACACGCGTTCGATTTTTACCGAACAAGCGCGGATCACCTGCTTCTTCTTCAGCGGTGCCGCCTTGGTGATTCGTTTGACCTCCTTCTTCGGGGCCTTTTTCCTCTTCTCCACCTTCTGCCAACCTTCCTCGTTCTCGGCGCTTTCTCCAGCTGGTTGTTCGCTGGTGGATGGCTGAGCAGCGGGTTGGTCTGCAGGGTGGGTTTCTGCCATTTCGTGGCTTCGTTCCTGTTCCTTCGGCGTGTCTGCTTTCCTCGCGCCTGTAGGAACTGACCTTTTTCTGTTGGGGCACATCTGCCTGATGTGCCCCTTTGCGCCGCAGCCCAAGCACACGATGTTGGGGCATCTCTTCTTCAGGTGCCCCGACACCTGGCAAAAGCCGCAGTATACGGGTTTCCCCACATACCACAGGTCGATCTCCTCCTCCCCGACCTGCAGTCTGTGAAGTAGCCCACCCTCGGCACGTACCGTCACGCGCGCAGCGGCGTAACCACTAAATGCCCTGGTGTAACCCAGGACATTGGGTTTTGCCCACAACGCGTGGACCGTCCCGAACTTCTCCAAACTTTCCCGAACGGCGGTCGTGGCCATTCTCATCGTAATACCGGTGAGGTGGACAACGATGGAGTTGTCCGCCGTGAACGGGAAGATTCTTCGACCGTTCACGGTCACCGGCAGGCGGAGCAGCTGCTGAGCCATCCCTGCAGACTTGCAGTTCAGCTCAACCAGCTGCCCGCCACTTCGCACGGAAAGCCCGAGGACTTCTTCCTCCGGGACTTTCAATTTCTTAAATTCGGCCGCGAACGACCGTAAAACCGCGGGGAAGTACAGGCCATTTACCTTGTATAACAAGGCCGGGTTATACCCGTCGGCCATGTAAGCCCGCTGTTCCTCTGCGGGGGGCGGCGCAGGCGCCGCCACCACCGCGCTCCAAGCCCTCGCCTGGGCGTGGGACGATTCCGTGGGGGACATGTCCCTCACATCCATGGGTTGGGGAGACGAGGTTCGCTCGCCCCCCTTCGCCGTGGTGGCGGTGTCCTCGGGCATTTCTGCCCAGGAACGACCGCACCTAGAAAAACACCGTCACTCGCAAAAAAGACGGTTTTCGGAAGCACCGAAAAACTCGTCCTCTCACTTTACGGTCGTCCGCGCTTGTACTGAAGTTGGAGGAACAGCATCCGGATCTGCAATCGCGGAACCGACGGCCGCCTCCACTTCGTCTTTCTCGATAATGGAGAGGAGTTTTGCTGACGTTGCTGCCACAGCAGCCGTCAAAGGGAAACCACTCGACGAGTCGGAGATGCATGCATACGTAGCCCAAGTCTATAGACCTTCTCTCCGATATAAGGTGAGTGGTTTTCTTTCTGCGCGCGACGGGAATCAGTTCAACGATGAACTGACCCCTGTTGGCGTGCGGGAGGAGGACCTCCTCGCCATTATGCCCGTAAATAATATGGGCTATTTCAAGGTGCGTTGCAAAGACGCTGCACTTGTGCAACGCTTGCTGCGCACCCCGTTGTCGATCCGTGGCCAGGAGGTCTTCCCGGCAGCCATGGATGACTCATTTGTGGCGGAGATTTTCGACATCGAGTCATGAATCTCAGATATTGATATTCGGAACGCGTTGGCGAAATTCGCCACGGTCCATGCGCTGTGGAGGGTGCGTAGCAACCTCAAGGACTTCCCGTCCATACACCGCGGAGTCGCTGGAGTCCGGCTTACAATGCCGGACCGCCGTCTGCTGCCCACCAAACTACAGGTGAAAGACACGGTCGTTAACGTGTGGTTCGTGGGCAAAGTAAGAACGTGCGAGCAATGCGGGAAGGAGGGGCATTGTTTGGATAAAAGCCCCTCTGGAAAATGCCGTTATTGCAAACTATCCGGGCACCAATTGAAAAATTGACCGGATCTTTTGCGAAAAAAGGCAGCCGCGGAGCTCCATCTTAAAAAACCAAGCGCGGATAAAAAGAAAAAATCTGCGAAAAACCTGGAGACCCCACGGCAGAAATTCCGAAAACACGCGAGGCGGAATGTCGACCTAAAGCAGCAGGAAACCTCGCACGCGAAGCCCTGCGCGCCCCCTCTCGCGGCAGGGGAGCCGCAAAAGAAAGGGTGCGGGGAATCCGGGGCAATGGTAAGTCCCCCTAGGCGCAATAGCTGTCCTTCCCAAGCACGCCCGGCTCTTTCGGAGTTCGAGCAACCGGCGGGGACGTCAATGGACAACGGCGGTAAGGACACTTCCAGTACCGTCAGATCCATTCCTTCACCTACTGCAGTGGCTGAGAAGCCCAAATCGGGTAAGAAGGGTTGTGCCGTGTCGACTTCGAAAGTTGGCAAAAAAAAAATCCGCGTCGCGATCCAACACCGCGAAGGCGGAGAAGAATCTCACGCCGTCGCAGTCAGAGAGCAAGCTCTCGACTGGCGCGGATGCCATGCCAAAGAAGGGAGTAAAAGCCCTTCCGAAGGCAGCGTCCATGACGAGCGTGTCGAACCCATCGAAAGTGCTCCCGTTTAAAGACGCGGATGGCTTCAAAGATGGCAATGGAGCACAATCTCCATTTACGGCGCCACGCGAAGTGAGGAACCGTAGTGAAGTAAAGAAGACTTCAGCAAAGTTCCCTCGTGCAACTGCGCGTGAGCACGCTGAAAACCCGCGCGCCGGGAAAGCAGCCGTCACCAAAAGCGATGCTCTGGTGACGGAAAACGAAAACAGGACAGCTGGCAATCCAGCAGAACCTGTCACTGCTTCGCGGGAGGCCGAAACCCGATCGAACATGCGCCGGTCGGACTCCGAAATGGATGCTGTTCCGATCACCGAGACGAGGACAACTCGTTCGAAAGCGTGTGCGCGCATACCAAAAGTAGGCAGCCAGGCAACGCTAGCCGCGAAGCCACGCGAAGTCTCCACGAAACCCGACGGGGTTAAGCCTGGCGTGGAGGCATTACATGCATGCAGCACGACAGAGGACGGTGGCGACCGTCCCCTCCAGCCAGTCGTGCTGCTCGCCGTTTGCTCGCCGGATAAAGCGAGCAAAAAACCGCCACCTTCCCAGCAGTAATGCGAGGAATCGCGTCTTCTCGTCGTCTGTCCGTAACGTGTTGGAACGTGAACGGACTACAGAACGACGAGAAGAGGCGATTAGTAGCCAACGCCCTGCGCCCCTCCGACCTCGCGCTCCTGCAGGAGATTCACGTAATCTCCGACGAGCAGGCAGCCGAAATCCAGGAGCGCGCAGGCGGAACGCTACATTGGCGGTGCGGCGGCGCACACACGTGCGGCGGCGCGTTCCTCGTAAGAGGAAAAATGGCGGAAGCGGTGCGTAGTGTTCGTTTGGATGACGACGGACGGATAGGCCAGCTTGTCATCAAGTGGTCCGAGTCCATCGATCTCGTCGTTACGAACGTCTACGCGCCGAGTGCCTCTCGCTTCCTCGAAGAAAGAGTAGCTTTCTTTGGTGAGGTGCAGAGACACTGGCTCAACAACTCCGGTTTCCAAGTGGCGCACCTCGTCGCTGGGGACTTCAACGTCCGCCTGCTCTCCGACGATTGGAGCCGCCCGAGGGAGCGGGCGCTGCCCCTCGATATGTGCGCGTCCGTGCACGCTGCCAACTTGATGGTCAGCGAACCTGGAATGGAAAGATCGCTCGATCACGTTTTCCTCGATGAAAACCTGCATTCGCGTGTGGGTAGGAGAGGAAGATTGTTCACTAGGCTTTCTGACCACCACAGGTTGGAGTTTGAGATCCTTCCGCCAAGCAGGGGGCCTCCGTTGCAAAACTGGAGGATGCAGGCGGATTGGCTTAGCCAACCGGAGGCTGCGGAGCATCTACGTGGATACCTCCGATGCTTTGCCATTCAAGAACTTGCGGACTGGGACGATCTCAACAGATCTGTCCGCGAGTTCTGCTGCCAATTTCGCTTGCATTGGCTTCCAGGCGGTTTCGGAGAGGGCGTGGCCAACAGTAGAGACTTTCTGCAGGCCCGCACGTTTTCGAGACGCGCCGATGTCGGGCGTCTCGCAGAGTACAAGGCGAGGGCCGAGCGCCAGGTCTGGCAGTGCGGAGCAGCATGCCTGTTGGACGACAAGGGCCAGGAATGTTCGGCCCCAGTCGAAGTACGCCGCATTGTGAGACGCTACTACTCCTCGCTGGACGCGGAATCCCCGATGGAGGATATTCTTTCTGAGATACTCCTGTCTCAGGATGCTCGTGTTGTCGACGAGGAGGAACGCGAACTTCTCGACGAGCCCTTCACGTCGGATGAATTTTCGTCCTCAATCGCTGGGCTGAAGAGACGAAAGGCGCCAGGCGAGGATGGGCTCCCTGCAGAGTTTTATCAGTGCTTCGCAGTGGAGCTCATTCCCTTGACGCTGAAACTCGCGACGCTGATGAGTGAATCCGGGAATGTCCCGGATTCCTTCCGCCCAGCGAAGGTGCGTCTCCTGGCGAAAGGCGGAGACTTGCGTCAACTTAACAACTGGCGTCCGATCACCTCGGTGAACTCGAACGTCGAGTTGTTTTCCAAGCTGTGGGTAGCGCGGTTAGGAAGTATCGCGGAATCTGTGGTGATGCCGGAACAAACCTACGCGGTTCCGGGACGATCCATGGAGGCGAACATCCTTTTCGCGCGTACATGGATGCAGCTGCAGGAAGTTGTGGCGCAGCAAAGCCAGGCTGCCGCTAAAGTCACTGCCGCAGGCAAGAAAAACAGGCGCCGACGGAAGAAGGGAACGATAGGTGCTTTGGCGGTCGCCGTCGATCTCTGCAAAGCGATGGATTTTCACCCGGATTTCGCCGCGGCGGTTATTGTAAAATTAACTTTTACAAAGACGTGCGGTGGCTGGACCATTGCTCCAGCCACGCACCAAGAAAGACAGAGTCTGCCGGGTCACCGGTTCGCAGACCAGTACGGTCCACCACGGCAGCAGGGTTAAGGGGGAAAAACAAAAAACAAAACAAAAAAGAAAAAGAAAAGTTGAGAGGGTAAGGGAAGGGATCACAGTTGCTGGTGGGCTCGTTGCATCCTTTGCAGGATGCCGGCAATCTCCTTCTGTATTTCTGGATCCAGGTGGGGCCATCGGGACGCCCTCCTCAGGAACTGGGAGGCTGGCTGGATGGCACCTTGGTCGCGTTGTCCTCCCGTAGCCTTCCTCCAAGCGGTGAAGATCCTGCGTAGGCAGCACAAAGCTGCTAACGTGGCCGCTGGAGGAAGGGCTTCGGCAACGAAGAGGGCTTTCAGTGCGTCCCTGAGGTTGCCGCAGGGGATTCCGATGGCTGCGGCAAAGCAAAACCCAATGGGTCGAAGGGCAACACAATCCACTATCAGGTGGGGGAGGGACTCCTGTTCCCCACACCTGACGCAATTGGGGTCCACCGCTCTCCAGGTCCAGTGGTGTCGGTGGGCGTTGCAGGGGAGTCCTCAGTGCTGCAACAGAAGAGCCGACTCCTGCCATTTTAAGGAGAGGGCGGAAGTGTTCATGAGCACCGGGGGCCACTTCAGATGTTCAATGGGAACATCGAGCAGCGCGCCGCAGCGCAGAAGTCCATTGGGAGGCGTACTAGAAGACGCAGCGTCTGCTAACTGAACCGTCTTCCACTCTCCTATTTTCCTTTCCTTTCCGGAGATTGTAACTGAATCCTCCCACTTCGCCGCAACATCGCTGTCCAGATCTTCCAGCAGGGAAAGCAGCGAGGGAGGTTCTTCCTGCCCACGCTCTCTTCTTTTGATCCTCCAGGATCTCGCGGAGCGTGCAACTTCTGTAACCCCCAAACAGGTACCTTCGTTACTGTTGGGAGCGTTGCATGCCGAACTGTCCCCACGTTGGAACGGTTTCCTGCAACCAAGCACTACCCTTCAACGGGCGACAGGTGAGCAATCCTGGGTTTTTCCGATACAGCGCAGCCACCCTCCGTAGTTGGAGTCAGCATCGGTTGACGCGGCGACGGAGTGCAAGAAACGACGTCAGTCCCGTCTTGCCGGTGGATTGCTATAGAAGGAGACGTGCAGGGACGCACCAACAGGTGCACCACAACTCTGGAACGAGTGCCGACGATCGGAACTGGTGCTGAAGCTCCAGCCGATCAAGCGTCAGTAGGCCCAGACCACCGTCCCGACGCGGAGCGCACAAGTCCTCTAAGCGGACTCGGGCCCTCCCGTTGCCCCAAAAAACGATACGGAGGAGGTCTTTTGTCTGCTTTTTAATTCTCTCTGTGGGAGGACAAGCAAAAAGCAGGGAGCGGAGGAGAGGAGCCGCGAACGTGTCAAACCGCGGCCCGTTCAGGCAGCAAAACGTGCCGCCTCGGAACGGGCCGATCGCCGTCTCTACTCTTTGGAGGCAGCCGGACCACGCTTCAGCAGGGGAGTAGTCCCCCAACGGCACACCAAGCTACTTAAATTACAACACCGTAAGGATCCCCAAACGGACCCAGTCCTGCTGCTTTGCCCACGCCCCACTAACTGGCATCACGGACGACTTCGCCCTGTTCATCTTAAGTCCGGTTTCCCGATGCATCAGGTGGAAGAACTCCTTGACCGCGGCAGGCGGGGGGACATAGGGAGCAGCGGCAGAATGTCGTCCGCGTATGCTGAAACGGCCGGCGTAACGGCACAGTCGTGCGGCACGTGCGCCAGAGTTCCCCTGTACGCTCTCAGTACCAACTCAAAGTAGGTACTGAAGAGCAAGGGGTTCAGGCTGTCTCCCTGCCGGTTCGCACGCCGCACCGGCACGCCGTGCACGGTCTGCCCGTTGAAATTAACGTTGATGAGCGCGTCGCGCCAGCAGGAGCGCAGATAGGCCACTAATGACGCCGGGAAGCCCAAGCGTTGCAGAAGCTCCAGAAGGAGATTCTGGTCGACGCAATCGAATGCTTTCCGCAAGTCGATTGCGACCGCAAGGGCTCCCTCTCCCACCCGACCATCCAACCCTTTGCCGGCGCACGCTCCGGAATTCCGGCTGCGCACCAAGCTCCTTTCATGTTGGAGCTCTTGCCAGGTGGAAGCGTGGAACAGGTTCGCCTCCATGCTTCGCCCGGTAACAGCATATGTCTGTTCCGGGCTGATGAAGATGTTAACAACCCGTCCCAGACGCTCTGCCCAAACCTTTGCTAGCAACTTGGCGTGCAGACGTGTTTTTTTGGCGCTCCTCTGTGCCTCTTGTAAAGCGTTCATTTTCGTTAGTGTTTGTGTGTGGAACATCTGCGGTGTCCAATGGCAGAAATGCCTGAGGACACCGCGATGGAAGTCGGCGGAAGAGAGGATTGCTCCTCTCCTCAACCTATTGAGGTTGGGGCAACCGCCACCACGGAGGAGAGAGCAACCGCCCCCTTAAAAAAGGGGGCAAGCGCCTCTCCTGGAACAAGGGCTGCCGCCACCTTGCAAAAGGGAGCAACCGTCCTCGTGCAAAAGGCCGCAACCGCTCCCTTGAAAAAGGGGACAACCGCCTCCTTGGAAAAGGCCACAACCACTCCCTTGAAAAAGTTGGCAATCGCGTCCTTGGTTCCACCTGCTCCATTCACGAAGACCTGGAGCTCCGTGGCTGCAGCGCCATCTCCTGCTGCCTTAGCAGAACAACAGGCCTACCTGGAACAAGGATACAAGCCGTCCTTGATTTACAAGGTAGGAAACCTGTTTGTGGGAAACACCGCTCGTAACTTTGAAAGAGAGTTACAGCGGTTGAATGTCAAAGAGGAAGACCTGGAAGGTCTCTCCGTGATGACTGGTGGCCAGCGGGTGGAGCTGACTTGCAAAAATGCAAGTCTGGCTCAACGCCTGCTGAACACTCCCATCACTCTGGAAGGCCGAAAGGTCTTCCCCGTAACGGAGGACCGCACCATTGTTGCCCACCTTACAAGTGTAAGTCTTCTCATGACCAAAGTTGGCGTGCAAGAAGAGTTGCAAAAACATGGTACGGTGCACGCGCTCTGCACCAAGCCCAACGTATTCCAAACATACGGAATACTGTTCAGTGGCATGGCTGCAGCGCGTGGGACGGTCCACGGAAACGGCGGGCTGCCCCACAAACTCGACGTCGTCAACGAGGTCGTCGACGTCTGGAACGTGGGCAAGCCCAAGTACTGTGGGCACTGTGATGCAAAAGGGCACCTAAAAAAACGGTGCCCTCACATCCAGTGTTTTCACTGCGGGGAGAAGGGCCACCTCCGAAAAGTGTGCCCAAAGCGGGAACCTACAGCTCCCTCTGCTTTGAAAAAAGTTAAGGGGAAACGCTCGGAGAAAACAAGCAAGACTACTGAAGCGAAGGAAAGGCCAAGCAAAAAGCCAGAGTCCGAAAGCTCCCAGCAAACGGCGGTCGAGAAAACTCCCGACGACACTGGTGACAACGAGGAATGGCGGACAGCGAAGCCGAAAAGTAAAAAAATTCGAAAAACCGAAGAACCGACAGCGGAACCCGTGACAACTTCTCTAAATAGAAGGCAACGCCGCGCTTTGCTCCGCGAATGTTCAGTCGCTTTGGAGCGAGAGGAGATCCCCGAGACCTCCACCGGGGGAGATATCTCCCGCCTGGTTGACGCCGAAGCCGCGATCGAGGAAGGCGAACCCTCTGTGCAAACAGAGGGGGAGCCGTGCGACGCGCTCGCCGCAATCGAGGAAGCCGCCTTCCAGCAGGCGGCGGAGGAGCTCGTAGCCGAACTCGCGGAGCGTGAGAACGGCGCGCGAAAGGCCTTGCGAAGGCCGGCCGCGAGCAAGGCACCTCGGACAGGTGACCACGAACCGGATGCCGAAAGTGCGTCCTCCTCCGCTTAGGCGCCTCCGAAGAAGACTGGACGGAAGTCCAACAATCATAAGAGGCGCATCCCGACAAAGAAAGAGGGGGACGCACCGGCATCCGAGGGGGAAGCCGGCAGCGTGGGAACGGAGGGAGGGATTTTCCCACCCTCCGTTACCGAGCAACTGGAGACCCCCATGGAGGAGGGGGATAAGGTGAGTGATTGCCGCCCTCTCCCATCGGTGGAACCTGTCCAGGAGATAGCCATGGAGGAGGGGGAGCAGACAGCTGACAACCGCTCCCCCCTGCCGTTTAACGCAGCCGACGAATCGGCCCCCATGGAAGAGGGGGAGCAGGTGCGTGAAACCCGCCCCATTCAACCGTTGCGGTCCGCCAAGGAATCGGCCCCCATGGAGGAGGGAGAACCGGTGCGCGGTGATCCCGTTCATGCATCCGTCCCGCCCGACCAGGTGGCGGGAGCCCCATTGCCACTTTCCCAGGAGTAACACCTGGGCTCGCCTGTCGCCGTCGATTACGCGTGGCCTGCTGGAACGTGAACGGGCTGCGCGACGACGGTAAGAGACGCGAAACAACCGCCACCCTGCGTGACTTCGACCTGGCGCTCCTGCAGGAGATCCACGTGATCACCGCGGAGAATGCCCAGGAGATCGAAAGGATCGCAGGGGGACGGTTGATGTGGCAATGCGACACCCGATACAACTGCGGCGTCGCGTTTTTTATGGAGCCGGCAGTCGACGCAGCCGTGAGGGGCGTGCGCTTCGACGAAGCCGGTCTTGTGATCTTTAGGAAATGGTCAGCAGCATCGACCACGTCTTTCTGGATGTCGACCTGTGTTCACGGGTCGGCAAACGGAGGAAAGTTGCGTCGGAGCTATCTGACCATTTCCGGTTGATATTCTAGGTGTGCCCGCACGACAAGGGGCCCCCATCCAGAAAGTGGCGTCTGCCTGGGGACTGGACGAGACTCTCAGGTGCGAAGGAACACCTTCGCGAATTCCTGAGAGGCGTCACCCTCCGCAATCTTGCTTGAAACCCGGGTGCGCCGGGACGTTTATTCTCACGAATAAACCTATATAATCTGTGACTGGCCCAGTAGTCCAGCCACGCCCTGGAAAGATATGCTTGCCGGGCTACCAATGCGCAGAGCATCGCGGTCGACCTCGGCAGCAGAGGGGAGGGGGAACGAAACAAAAAGATAACAAAAAAATAAACAAAAATCAGGGAGGGAGCGGGAAGGTATCGCAGTCTGCTGGGAGGGTCCGTCATCCTCTGGAGGATGCCGGAAAGCTGCTTCTGCGTGTGTGGTTCCAGATGGGGCCATTGCGTCGCCATCCAGAGGAAACGGGCGGCATACACGTTGGCATTCCTGTCGCTGGATCCTCCCGTCGCTTTGCTCCATGCCACGACGATCCCGCGTAGACAGCACAGGGCTGCAAGCGAGGCCGCTGGAGGCAGGGCGTCACGGACGAAGAGGGGGCGCAAAGCGTATCTGGGGTTGCCTCCAAGGATCCAAAGGGCTGCGGCAAAGCGTTCCCACAAGGGACGGAGGGCAAGACATTCCACTAGCAGGTGGGGGAGGTATTCCCTCTCCCCGCACCTGACACAATTGGGGTTGACACCCCCCCGTCTAGTGGTGTCGGCGGGCGTTGCAGGGGAGGCCCCAATGCAACACCAGCAGTGCCGACTGTTTCCACTTCATGGGGAGGGTGCGCGACTCCATGAGCACCGGGGGCCACTCCAGATGTTCCTCTGGAACATCCAGTAGCTCTCCCCAGCGCAAAAGTCGATTTGGGGTGGTCCTCGGGGTCGCAGCGTCGGTGAGCTGACCCGTTGTTCAATCCCCGATCTTCTTTGCCCTGCTGGCGATCTTGACAGTAACCTCCCATTGTGCCGCGACGTCGCTGCCCAGATGTTCCCGTAGGGTAGGCAGTACCGCAGCAAGTGAGGTTCAATGAGCCCACGCTCTCCTTCGGGGATCCTTGAAGATTTCTCGGAGCGTGCGGTGGGCGTGAGGCCCGAACAGAGCTATTCGCTCGTGTTGCGGGCTCTGCTCCTGAGTCATCGCCCACGTGCGGACGGTTTCCTGCAACCAGGCAGGACCGTTCGCGGGGCGTACGAGGGTCCGCTCCGAGTTGGTCTTTACGAGCTTGGCCGCCCTTCGAAGCTGAAGTCCGCAGTGGCAGATGGGGCTTCGGAGTGCAAAGTAGCACGAGAGTCCCGCATTGCCGGTGGCTTGCTCGACGAGGAGACGTGCAGGGAGGCACCAAGGGGTGCACCAATTTTCTCCCATAAGGGCGACAACTCGGAACTGGAGCTGTAGCTCCAGCCGCTCCAACGTCAGGAGGCCCAGACCACCATCCCGAGAGGAGCGCACAAATCCGAAAGACGGACTCAGGGCCTCCCTCTACCCCAAAGGGCGATTCTCAGGAGGTCCTTCGTCCTCTTCTTTGACTCCGCTGAGGGGGGGCAAACAAAAAGCAAGGGGCGAAGGAGGGGTGCCGCAAACGCGTTCCACGCCGCGGCCCGTTCCTGCAGGTAGAACCTGCCGTCCTGGAACGGGCCGCTAGCCGCCTGAGCCTTCTGAAGGCAGCCGGATCACGCTTCCGCAGGGGAGTAGTCCCCTAGCAGCAGAGCAAGGTACTTGGAGTGCCTCACCGTTGGGATCATCAAACGGACCCAGTCCAGCTGCCCTGCCTACGCCTCTGCGACTGGCATCACGGACGACTTCGCCCTGTTCACCATAAGTCCGGTCCCCCGATGCAGCAGGTCGAAGAACTCCTCGACCGCCGAACCCTTGGTGGACATAGGGAGCAGTAGCAGAAGATCGTCCGCGTATGCCGAAACCGCAGGCGTACCGGGACAATAGCACGGCAGTTGTGCCAGAGTCTCCCTGTATGCTCTCAGCACCAATTCCAAATAGGCGCTGAAGAGCAAGGGGTTGAGGCTGTTTCCCTGCCGTATGCCGCGTCGTACCGGCACGCTGTACTCGGTGGATCCTCTAAGAAAAACATTAATAAGCGCGTCGCGCCAGCTGGAACGCAGGTAGGCCAGCAAAAAGGCCGGCAAGCCCAGGCGTTCCGGAAGCTTTAAAAGGAGATTCTGGTCGACGAAATCGAATGCTTTATGCAAATCGATTGCGACCGCGAGGGCTCCTCTCCCCTCCCGACCATCCGGTCCCCCACCGACGGACGCAGCTGAATTCCGATTGCTTATTATGCTCCTTCGGCCGTCCTGATGCGGCCGTCGGTTTTTCGATTGCAGATCCGGATGCTGTTCCTCCAACTTCAGCAGCTCCGGGGTTGGTCGACATCGTCGTCAGAATGCTCGACACCAGGATGAAGCGAGTGAAAGCCCGGAGACGAGAGCGAAGAAAAACACGTCCGCACTCGATTGAAATCTCCCGCTATCAGGTGAGCCTTTCGCACATTGGTATCCGCCAGCCAGTCGCGCTTCAGGGTTTCCAGCAGCCTGGTGCGGTAGCGGTACCCCTGTTTGCCGCTTGGTCCAAACACGTTTGTGACGATTAGGTCCATCGAGTCGGACCAGCTGAGAATCAGCTGACCAATGCGACCGTCGTCATCAAACCGTACGACCTATACGGCTGCGTCGATGGATGTCTTCACGAAGAACGCGATCCCAGAGGTGTTGCGGCAGGCGCATCGCCAATACAGTCGACCCCCCGCGATTGCCTGAATCTCCTGAGCGTCTGCCGCGGTGATCACGTAAATCTCCTGCAGCAACGCCAATTCGAAGTGACGCAGAGTGTCGGCCCTATCTCGCCGGTTACCGTCGTCGCGCAGCCCGTTGACGTTCCAACAGGGAGCGCGAATCCTACGGCGACTGGCGAGCCCAGGTGTTATTCCTGGGAAGATGGCGATGCGGCGTCCGCCACCTGTTGGGGCGGGACGCTAGGTGAAGGAGGAGGGTCAGGCGCTGCGTGCACCTGGTCCCCCTCCTCCAAGGCTATCAGCGCGTCGAGCGGGTCACCCTCAGTTGGGGTCGCGCCTACCTGTTGGCCCTCCTCCATGGGGGCGTTCTGTTCAGGCTCAGCGACTAGGGGAAGGAATTCGCTTCCCTGCTCACACTCCTCCATGGGGGTGGCCGGCTCGACGGCTTCCGAGCGTGGGAGTTCCCCCTCCGGGATTCCCACGCTACCGCTAACTTCCCGCTTCTCCTCCTCGGTGGTGGAGGGGAGGCGCCTCCTGGGTTTCTTTGACTTGCGTCCCGACTTCCTAGGGGGTGTCTCCGAGAGGAGGATGTACTTCCGGCCCCCAGGCCTAACTCTCCAGTGGGGGCCTTCTTCGCCGGAGCCGGCCTTCGCACGGCCTTGCGCGAGGGGTTTCCACGCTCCGCCAGCGTGGACGCGAGCTCCTCCGCCGCCTGAGCGAACGCGGCGTCCTCGACTTCGACCGTCGCTATTTCGCGCGGCTCACCCACTGTGTAAACAGAGGGTTCGCCGTCGCGATCCTCGGGCGCGGCGGAAACGGCAAGGGAAGGCTCGTCGCCCCGGGTGGCAATCTCGGGAACGACTATGCGCTCCAGTGCCACCGTACACTCCCGCATGGTCTTAGAGCGCGCCCCAGGTTTTTTCGCCTTGGCGGCTGTCTTTTTTACCGCTTTCGCGGGTTTCGCGGGGGGCACCTTTTTCTCCTTCCTGGCATTGACCAGCTGCCAGCCGTCTTGGACTCCCGCGTCTTCGGAGGGTTTTTCTTCCGACGCCTGTGTGGGAGGAACAGAGGCTAGGTGCTGCTGCCGGCCAGTATCTCTTTTTGGTCTTTTGACCAATTTTCCGCGTTTTGCCTGTGCTTTCTTTGCAGCAGGCGGCACCGGAGTGGGGCGTTTAGGGCATACGCGGCGTACGTGGCCCTTCTCTCCACATAAGTGGCACACAATGTTCGGGCACCGCTTGCGCAAGTCTCCTTCTGCATTGGAGCAGCCACAAAAGCGGGGTTTCTTCACGTACCAGAGGTCTACGACTTCGCCATTGACCTCTAGTTTGTGGGGAAGCCCACTCTCCTTCACCGTCACGCGCGCGGCGGCCTGCCCTCCGAAAAGGCTCTCGTAGCCACTGAAGATTGTGGCCTTTGGCCATAGAACGTGAACATCTCCATACATTCTTAACTGATCACCAACCGCAGAACGCGTCATGCGGCTGGTGATTTCTGTCAGATGGACCACTACGGAGCGGTCCATCGTGACTGGTAGGATCTTGCGTCCGTCCACGTTTAGCGGTGTGGTAATCAAGCTTTGCGCCGAAGTGATGTCCTTGCAGACAACCTCGACGCGCTGACCCCCGTTGTGCACGGATAGACCGTCAAGGTCCTTTTCCAACACGTTGGCGTTCTGCAGCGCTTTCGAAAAAGCGCGGGCAGTTCGCCCGTCAAAGAGATTGCCTACCTGGTAAACCAAGCTGGGCTTGTACCCAGCTGCCCGGTAGGCCGCCATCTCGGACATGGTTTCCGCGCTCGGCGCGGCCACCATGGCGCTCCAGCTCCTCGCCTTGAGCCGCGAGGGCGATTCCGGGGCGGACGCCCCTGAGTCTGTAGGCTGTGGGGGTGGGCAAGCCTTCCCCACACCTACCTCTATCATAGTGTCCTCAGGCATCGCTGCCATCGGACACCAACGATGTTCCACACGAACACACACAAAGAAAAAAACCGCTTTCTGTCGACTCACTCGGGAGCGAAGAAAAAATACGTCCTTCCGTAACGAAAGAGCGTACTTGTATGCCCGTCGTTACGCGAGGACCTCAAATGTCCGTCGCCTGGCAGAGTACCGAGCCGGGGCCGAACGTCAAGTCTGGCAATCCGGATCGGCCAGCTTGCTGGACGACCAGGGCCGGGAGCACTCGGCTTCGGCTAGAATACGGCACCTCGTGCGGCGTTATCATTCCTCCCTTTACGCCAGGGCGCCCCCGGACCAAGATGCCTCTCGGCGCTTGCTTCCGAACGGTGCCCCGGCAATAGGGGAGGAGGAGGAGGAAAGCCTCGACGAGCCTTTTACCACCGGCGAAATTCTCGCCGGTATCAAAAGGCTCAAGAGGCGGAAAGCACCAGGGGAGGACGGCCTGCCTGTGGAGTTTTTTCAGTGCTTCGCGGAAGAGTTGGCACCCCTGGTGCTTAAGTTGACAAGGCTGAGCCGAGATGAAGGCGATGTACCCGCCTCGTTTCTATCAGCCAGAGTGAGGCTCCTTCCGAAAGGAGGAGACCTCAGGAAACTCAGCAACTGGCGTCCGATCACAATTGTGAACACCGAAGCCACGTTGATAGCCGGACTGTGGGCTTCGAGTCTGGGGGAGGTGGCCAATTCCATAATTAGCCCGGAGCAGACTTACGCTGTTCCCGGGCGAAGTATGGAGCCCAACCTCTTCTTCGCGAGCACATGGTTTCATGTGCAGAGTAGTAAAGAAAAGGAAGAGGGAAGGATCGGTAGCCCCGCTTTGGGGGCGTCAGCCGGGCAGGGACAGGACTTCCAGGTGGGGAAGGGAGCCCTAGCGATCGCAGTCGATCTGCATAAAGCGTTTGACTGCGTGGTCCACGTGCACCGCCATGCATACCTCTTCGACGAGGTCACGCTCGGGATTCTGCCCATATGGTTTGAGGCAAACGTTGAAATCGCCTGCAACCAGATGGGCATTCCGCACGCATGCTTCGGTCAGCCAGTCTCGCCGGAGGGCAAGGAAAAACTCTTTCCTCGCACTCCTGGTCATCAGGTCCGGGCCGCTCGGTGCGTACACGTTCGTGACGATCAGATCGATCGAGTCGGACCACCTGAGAGTCAGCAGGTTGACACGACCGTGATCGTCAAACCCCACGTTCCAAGCCGCGGCCTCGAAGGCTGGCCGAAGCAGATAGGCGACACCGCAACCTTTCGCTCTCTTACTCCTGTACCATAGCTGCCCTCCGGAGATTCGTTCGATCTCTTGCGCTTCTTCTGCAGAGATCACGTGGATCTCCTGCAGCAGCGCAAGGTCGTAGGACTCGAGAAGGGCGGCCATGTCTCGTATCCTGCCGGCGTCTGTCATGCCGTTCACGTTCCTAACGGCGATGCGCAGACGACGGCGGGAGGAGATTCCCGGCATTACTGCTGGGAAGATTAAGGTGTGGGGGAGCCCGCCTCTTGCGAGGCAGGCGGGATGTCCATGGGGGTTTTGGCCTTCTCAGGCACCTGAGGCACCTGTTCGGCCTCCACTCCTTCCATTCCTTCCGTGTCCGTGCAAGGGAGTCTCTCGTGCAACGGGTCCCGCGAGTTTGCCACGCTCATGGCACCCTCGCTTGCGGAAGCCATCTCTTCCCCTTCGACGGGGGAGACGAGCTTCCTTGGCTTTGTGGACTCACGTCCAGCCTTCTTGCGCGGTGCCGTGGAAACGGATGCTACGCTTTCCGCTTCCACCTCGGAGTCGGAAGTGGGGGACTTCTGAGGGGAGGCCGTACGCCTTACAGCCTTCTTGCCAGCCATGGAGGGTTCTGGCTGCAACGAGGCTGCCAGCTCCACCGCGGCTCGCGCGAAGCCTACGTCATCGATGGTGGTGTCGATGACGGACGCCGCCGCCGGCTTGCTCCCCTTCCTGTTGACAGAGTCAACAGAGGGGTTGCTCCTCGGTAGCAGCGATTTCTACCTTGCGGCGTTCGGTGGGGACGTGTTCCACGACCACGGCCGCACGGACGTGTTCTGTGTTGCTCCTCAAGCGTGATTCCTTTCCGTCTTTTTGTGTGTGGTGTGCCCGAGTCCGTCCACTGTGATGTCCACGGAACCTTTGCAGCAAAAGATGGATGTGGAGGCTGCTACTGGCAGTGGAGACTCTACTTCAGATGTCCGGTCCGCCTCTGATTCTTGTATCTTGCCAACGGCGAGAAGCTTCGCCGCCGTCGTCAAGGCGGCGGCAGCCAACGGAGCACCGCCCGACGAAGCAGAGCTGCAGGCATATGCAGCCCATGGCTACAAGCCTGCGCTCTGCTATCGGGTGAGTGCTGTGATCTCCGACAGGGTCAAAGAAAATTTGTGGGACGAGCTTTTGCGCGTCAGGGTCTGACAGGACGACCTCCTGTATGTCATGCCGGTTAACGCGCTCGGAAACTGGGAGGTGCACTGCAAGGAGGCATCCCTGGTCCAGAGCCTTCTCCGCACCCCGCTAAATATCCGCGGGAAGGAGGTCGTCCCGTCGGCCATGGACCAGTCGTTCGTGGTCCGATTATCCGCCGTCCAGGTGGACACGCCCGATTGCGTGCTCGTCGCTGCACTAGGAGCATTCGCCACGGTGCACGCGCTGTAGAGAACAGAAAATCCGATCAAAAGGATTGCATCAATCCACAGCGGACTTGCCATGGCGCTATTCACCATGGCGGATAGGAGACAAATGCCTCCGCACTTGCAACTGGTAGACGCAATCGAACGCTTTACGCAGATCGACTGAGACCGCAAGGGCACCGAACGCGGCTCTTCCATTAAAGGCGTCCCCTCCCTGGTCAGAGGAGAATCCAGGATTCTCTTGACCTCCTTGGTCTTCGCTTTGTTGCAACTGCCAGCATGTACTGGAGAGGGACAGGTTGGCCTCCATGCTTCCTCCGGGAACAGCGTATATCTGCTCCGGACTCACAACGGATTCCGCCTCCCGTCCCGGTCGCTCAGCCCAAAGCTTGGCAAGCAACTTCGCATTCGCATTCACTACTGTGATGGGACGGCAGTTGCCTACGTCGCGATTGTCTCCTCCTTTCGGCAGGAGACGTACTCTAGCTGGCCGGAACGATTTGGGGACGTCCCCTTGTTCTCGGATCAGCATGCAAAGCCGATGCATCAGGGGGGCTAGCTCCGCCACAAAGCCTTAGTAGAACTCCGCGGGCAGACCGTCTTTCCTTAATGCTTTCCTCTTTCTGAGCTCTCCGATGGCGGAGACGATCTCCGCCATCGGTAAAGGCTCCTCGACTTGATGTGTCTGCTCCTCCTGTAGCGCGTGGGCGCCTGGCGGCAGTAAGCGCTGCGCCACGGCGCGCTCTGTTGTTCTACGCGCTTACAAGGAGGAGTAATAGTCCCGCAGGATGAGGTTTATTCTCCCCGGAGCTGAGCATTCCTGGCCTTGGGCGTTCAGCTAGCTTGCCGACCCGGATTGCCAGGTCTGTCGCTCAGCCCCAGCTTTATACTCCGCCAGGCGTCGAATGTCAGGAGTCCTAGAGTAAAGACGGGCGTGGTGTTATGCCCGGTCGTTCCTCAGCGCTTCGCGGAAACCGGGAGAAAGACGGTTCAGGGGAAAGTGGTCGCGTTATGCTGTATCTCTTTCAGCGGGCGTCACGTGTACGGTGTTTCCATAGGTCGGGGTATCAGGAAGGGAGACAGCTTAAGCCCTCTGCTCTTCAGCATCTTCTTTGAGTTGGTGCTGAGGGCGTACAGGCTGACGCTGGCCAACCTGCCGAGCTCCTGCCCGGGAACACCGGCCGTGGTCGCCTATGCTGACGACCTTCTCCTGCTGCCGATGTCCACCCCAGCGTCCAGGCTCGAGGACTTTTTCAAGCTCATTCGTCGGGGAGCGGGCCTGAGCGTAAACAGGACGAAATCAACTGTTGTACCGGATGGCTCTACGTGGGAGGGGCAGTCCGACTTGATCCGCCTGGGGATCCCCAAGGGCAGGTGCTTGAAGTACCTCGGCGTTCCCTTGGGCGCCTTCTGTCCTGCAGAAGCGAGGTCGGACTGCCTTCACAAGGCCGAGACTGCTCTGGGCCCGCTCCGAGGCGGCAGGTTTCTCCTATCGGAACGGGCCTTCGTGTGGAACATTTTCGTTGCCCCTTTTCTTCCGGCCCTCTCTTTTTTGTTTGTCCCCCTCCCTACTCGGCTAAGCGCCGGGCGCAAGGCTTGTTGCGTAACGCTCTGTGGGGACCGGGGAGGTCCAGGATACGCCTGAAGGACTTGGCGGCTCCTCGGCGGTATGCAGGATTGGGCATCCTGACGCTGGAGCGGATCAGACTGCTAGTGCAGTTCCGCATGCTGGCACTTTGTGCGCAGCTCTGGACTACTCCCTGCTGTGCTCCAGCGCGGCTGCTGCTGAGGCGCAGCACGGGTGGCGACGGACTACGTTTGTTGCATCTACGCACGGAGCGCGCCCAGAGAGGATTCGGCTTCCCTTTGAAGCAGCTCGCCACGCTTCTGGGGTAACATGAGTGGATCCCCTGCCGGCCGACGAATGTCAACGCCTGGAGGCAGGAAGCCTTATCGTCCTGGGCAGCGCAACAGGATGTGTCCAGTTTGGAACTCCATTGCGTGAAACTTTCCGTATACTGTCCAGTGGGGGAGGTGCAGGAAGACCAGGACCAGTGGACACGCCTAGCCGCTACGCCACTCGCCGAAGCACTGTGTGCAATGATGGTGCGAGATGACAGTGACCTGCCGGCGAGGTGGGAGATCACTTGCGAAATCGCAGGCGAAACCCAACTGCTGGGCGGCTGGCGGACTTGCGAAGTGGCAGACGCTGCCTCACTTCGCATTCTTGCAAAGGGGCTTCTCCGGTGGAGTGAGCTCCTCGGGGTGCCCACCGATGAACTTGTGGTCCCATCTGCGTGTTTGGACGCGACACTCTTCCCCCTTCGGTGGAAGCAGGACGCTTTTCTGCTGGTGCATTGGAATTTGTGCTGCAATTAGCAGGCGCAACTGATTTCCGGGGGAGTTGCGTTCCCGAACTGTGCCAAATGCGGAGCGATGGAATCGCTTCCGCATTTGCTGTTTGAGTGCGGAGCCCTCCAGGAGCTGTGGCAGTGGCTGTCTTCAGCGCTCCTGCACCCTGGACACACCGCACTGGATTGGATGCGCCGCTTCTACACGCGTGGGGGACTTTCTCTTGGAGCGGTCGTCGCAATCATCTGCTGCGTCCGCGCCATTGTCAGGGCCCGCCACGTATTGCAGATGCGAGCAGTCCCAACATCGGTCCCCGACACCGCAGCCTGCAACCTGCAAATGGCTGCCGGGTGGCCACATCCTGGAGCAGAAGTGAGGATGGAGATCGGCGGCATTCACCGCCGGTTCTGAGAATAGAAACGGTTAGACGGTATACCCCTGTCCCCGCCCCCCCACCCAGTTTATTTATTTATTGTCTTACCCCCTCCCGTTCCGAACTCTCAGTGTGTCCGGACTGCGTTCCGGGAAATCTACTCCCCATTTTCTGTTCCCCTCGCCTGGGAACACAGTTCGCAGTTGATATTATAATAAACGTCCCGGCGCAACCGGGTAATAAACGACAACGGCCGCACAGACGTGTTCTGTGTTGCTCCTCCAGCGCGATTCCTTTCCGTCTTTTTGTGTGTGGTTTGCACGAGTGCGTCCACTGGGATGTCCACGGAGCCTCTGCAGCAAAAGATGGATATGGAGGCTGCTACTGGCAGTGGAGACTCTACTTCAGATGTCCGGTCCGCCTCTGATTCTTGTGTCTCGCCACCGGCGAGAAGCTTCGCCGCCGTCGTCAAGGCGGCGGTAGCCAACGGAGCACCACCCGAAGAAGCTGAGCTGCAGGCATGTGCAGCCCATGGCTACAAGCCTGCGCTCTGCTATCAGGTGAGTGCTTCTATCTCCGTCTGGGTCTAAGAAAATTTGTGGGACGAGCTTTTGCGCGTCGCGGACCGACAGGACGACCTCCTGGCCGTCATGCCGGTTAACGCTCTTGGACACTGGGAGGTGCACTGCAAAGAAGCATCCCTAGTCCCGCGCCTTCTCCGCACCCTGCTAAATATCCGCGGGAAGGAGGTCGTCCCGTCGGCCATGGTCCAGTCGTTCGTGGTCCGAATATCCGCCGTCAAGGTGGACACGCCCGATCGCGTGCTCGTCGCTGCACTAAGTGCATTCTCCACGGTGCACGCGCTGTGGAGAGCAGACAATCCTGTCAAAAGGATTGCATCTCTCTACAGCCGACTTGCCATAGCGCGTGTCACCATGGCGGATAGCAGGCAAATGCCTCCGCACTTGCAGGTAGGCGATGCGATCGTCCACCTGAAATTTGCCGGTCAGCGACCGGCTTGCGGCATTTGCGGTGGCGAGGGCCACAGTCCGTGGAAGTGCCCTTCACACATCTGCCGCTATTGTAGACAGCTCGGCCACTCCATCAAAGAGTGCGCCGAGCTGAAGAGAAAGCATCAGGCGAAAAGCCGCCAGCAATCGACCCCGTCCGCGCCGAAAAGATACCCCATTGTTCCACGGAGGAATTTGGGCGCGATGCGCGGGGCATCTTCGAGTGGCGGTCTCGCGAAAGTTTGCGCGGTTGCTTCAGGGAAGTAACCATCCCAGACAGCCGCGCATCCGGGAAATATACCACGTCGCCCTGGGGGCAAATCGCCCCCTTCGAAGCAGACTAAGAGTGCGGGCACGCATTCAATCAAGGCTGCTGAACCGTCCGCGTCCGCTTGCGCGTCCAGCGGAGCACACGGGAAACCGTGCGCGGGTACCCTCGGAGCTGCCTCTGAACGGCAGTCTCCTCCTACGGCGGTGGAGCTCACGTCTTCCACGCCGAAGGCACGAGCAGCAAAGGCTGCAATAGTGCCTCGCGGGACGACGGCAATGACCGCCGTTTCGCCTGCATCGGCTAAGGAGCAGGTGCAGTGCGTATCGGGGACGGAGCCGTCTCCCACCGCGAGCGCGAAACGTGAGCCGGCATCTCCGGCCCAACAAATGAGGGAGTCGTTGGCCTCCCAGGAGGGCGTCACCGACGCGGGCTGGACTCCCGTCTCTAGGACGCCCACAAAGGGGAAGAAGAAAGTTGACCCTTCAGTGTTCCCCATCCTTAAGGTGGGTGGGAGGAAAAAGAGAAGCACGTCAAAGAAGGTGCGTACCCAGGTACACACTACGGCTGCGTGCTCTGTCTCCGTCGCTTATCGCGAGAAGGCGGCTGCAAAAGCCAAAGCTTCGGAAGCTGGGTCAGCCACTGCGACAAACTCCGCGCGGGGTTCCACTGTTGAAGGTAGACGCCACCTTGTCGCCGTCTCTAAAGAGATCGTCGTTTAGTGGATGGCGTCCCTGCATCTTGGGCCTCTTCTTCTGGCGTGCCACCTTTGCACAATACCGCATACGAAGCACAGGACTGCTAGAGACGCGGCGGGGCGCACGCCGTCACGCGGAAAGAGGGGACGGTAAAGTTCCTTAGAGTCGCCAACTGGAAGATGGAGGATTGGAGCGATTCTACTCCAGAGTCCATCCAGGGCGACACACTCGAGGGTCAGATGCGGGAAGGTTTCTCTTCCACCGCACTCGACACAGAGGGCATCCACATTACCCAGTGTCCGGTAGCGGCTCTTCCATATAGTGCGCTTCGTCCCTGGTCAGAAGAAAATCCAGGATTCTCTTGACCTTCCTGGTCTTCGCTTTGTTGCAACTGTCATCAAGTACTGGAGAGGAACAGGTTGGCCATCATAAATCGTCCTGGAACAGCGTATATCTGCTCCGGACACACAACGGATTCCTCTACCCGTCCCAGTCGCTCAGCCCAAAGCTTGGCATGCAACTTTGCATCCGCATTTACTACTGTGATAAGACGCCAGTTGCGTACGTTGCGATTGTCTCCTCCTTCCGGCCGGAGACATACTCTAGCTGACCGGAACGATTTGAGGAAGTCCCCTTGTTCTCGGATCAGCATAGAAAGCCGATGCACCTGGGAGGCCAGCTGCGCCACGAAGCCTTGGTAGAACTCCGCGGGCAGACCGGCTTCTCCTGATGCTTTCCTTTTTCATAGCTTTCCGATGGCGGAAATGATCTTCGCCATCGAGAAAGGTCCCTCGAGTTGATGTTTCTGCACCTCCTGTAACGCGAGAGCGCCTTGCGGAAGCAAGCGCTGCGCCACGGCGCTCTCTGTTGTCCTACGCGCGTACAATTAGGAGTAATAGTCACGCGCTTTATTTTCGCTGGAGCTAAGCATTCCTAAACTTGATCGCCCAGCAAGCTGGCGGATCCGGATTGTTAGGTTTTTAACCCGGGTAAGCTGGGACTTTCATTATTCACATTTTTCAGAATACAAAAATTTCATAATAAGGTCTAAATTTTTGAACAAAGTTAATTTACCTATTTAGGACATTCAGAAGATTATCGTCGTATTGTTGCACTTGTCCTTACCGACCCGGAGGCCGATATGGTCCTTCTCACTAGCGTCGGGGCGGAGAAAATAAAAATAAAACAAAAAAAAAAAAAGAATAACGTGTGGAGGGCAATGTTGTTTGGGGATGGGGAGGGAGGGAGGGGATCACGGTGCGCCGTGAGCAGGCCCTTGCATCCACTTTCGGCTGCGAACAAGTGCCGGCAAATTTTTATTAAGTCGGCGCCAACGGCACGGTTTCTCGAAGGAGATCGCTGCCCAGTAGATGGCATTCCGGCTGGTCCTTCCTCTCTTAGACGCGGTCCACTTTTCCAGGATACCGCGTATGCAGCAGAGAACTGCTACCTTCCCTGAGTCTGGCAAGCCGTCTGGCGTCAGGAGGCGTCTGAATATGTTTTTCGGGTCACCCTCCGGAATGTTGAGGATCGACGATAGTCTGTCCCACATTTCGCGGAGTACAACACACTCCAGGATCAAGTGGGGGAAGGTCTCCCTTTCCCCGCACTCTGCACAATTAGCATCCACATTCTTCGATGTCCAGCGAGACAGACGTGCTCTGCTTAAAAGTCCCCAGTGGAGCAGAAGAAACGCCGTCTCCTGCCACCTCAGGGCAAGGGTGCAGTTGTCCCAACACGCTGGGGGCAGCATCACCTCCTCCGGAGGTATACCGAGCAGCGCGCCCCAGCGTAAGAGTCTGTTCGGAAAGACGCTCAGAAAAACAGCGTCCGTTAGCTCCCGAGTCGTCCACGCCTTTAAAGGTTTTTTCCTGCCTCGGATAAGGCAGGACACTTCCCTCGCTGCTCGCACGTTGCTGCTTCTAGTGTTTTTCAGGGAGGACAAAACGGGGGCAAGGGGGCTTAAAGAAGCTCAAAGAAACTTTCGGGACGTGTTGATAATCTCCTGCAGCGGCTCTCGAGCGTGCGGTCTTCGTCGTAGGCAGTTGTATTCCGCCTCGCTCGTGCCGTCGATCTTAGCCTACGCGGATTCTGACACCTGAAGCCAGGCAGTGCAGTTCGCGAAGAGGGAGCAGATTTAGGTATTCTCCATCATCAGGGCGACCATCTGGCGCAAATGGAAGCCACAGTTGGAAAGGCTGCGCTGGTAGGCCAAGAGGATTGAGGACAATCCTTGTAGCCGGTCGCTCTTCTGGCGAGGAGCCGAGCCGGATCGCACCATGGCGTCGTCCATAAGCTAGCCGCAAGGGCTAACTTTCGAAGTG
The DNA here is from genome assembly GCA_036172245.1 of Raillietiella orientalis. Classification (NCBI taxonomy): domain Eukaryota; kingdom Metazoa; phylum Arthropoda; class Ichthyostraca; order Raillietiellida; family Raillietiellidae; genus Raillietiella; species Raillietiella orientalis. The sequence continues at coordinate 250,767 of JAYWIR010000053.1, read as the reverse complement.
TTGTTTGTAGTTGGATGCACTCCAACGAAGGAGGCCCAAGCCACCATCCATGCGTGCAGCCAACAAGTCTTTCAATCGGACTCGCGAACTCGCTGTGCCCCAAAGAGCAGTCCTCAAGAGGGCTTTGGTCCGTCTCTGTATAATAGGAGGGGCGGGGCGAACAAAAATTAAGGGGCGAAGGAGGATGGCCTCGAACGCGTTCCACACCGCGGCCCGCTCCTGCAAGTAAAACTTGCCGTTCCGGAACGGGCCGATCGCCAACTCCACCTGTTGGAGACGGTCTGACCAGGCTTCTGCAACGCAAAAGTCCCCCAACGGAACGCCAAGGTACTTGAAGCACCTACCCGTGGGGATCCCCAAGCGGACCTAGTCCGGCCGTCTGGCCAACGCCGTATTGCTTAAAAGTAATGGTGATGTTGGAACGATGGAAGATTTCTCTCTGTTCACCTCGAGGCTTGTCCCGCGGCGCAGCAACTTTAAAAAATCTTCGAGCGTCGACGCCGGGCTGGACTTGTGGAGCAGGAGCAGAAGGTCGTCGGCGTAGGCCGACACGGCAGGCGTGCCGCGACACGAGCTTAGCAGGGTTTCCAGATTCTTTCTTTATGCCCTCAGCAACAGGTCGAAGTAGATGCTGAAGAGCAAAGGGCTCAGACTGTCAGCCTGCCTTATGCCACGCCGAACCGGCACGCCGCATACGTGCCGGCCGCTAAAAGAGATGTTTATTAGAGCGAAGCGCCAAATGGAGCGCAGGTGAGCCCGGAAGACGGTTAGGAATCCCAAGCGTTCCAGGAGTTCCGGAAGTAGTTCCTGGTCGACGCAATCGAACGCTTTACGCAGATCGACTGCGACCGCAAGCGCACCGGGCGCGGCTCTTCCATGAAAAGCGTCCGCTCCCTGGTCAGAGGAGAATCCAGGATTCTTTTGACCTCCCTGGTCTTTGCTTTGTTTCAACTGCCACCATGTACTTGCGAGGAACAGATTCGCCTCCATGCTTCACCTGGCAACAGCATAAGTCTGTTCCGGGCTGATGAAGATGTTGGCAACCCGTCCCAGACGCTCTGCCCAAACCCTAGCCAGCAAGTTGGCGTGCTCATTTACTATTGAGATGGGTCGCTAGTTGTTCATGCTCCTCAGATCTTCTCCCTTAGGGTGGAGACGCACCTTTGCCGAACGAAACGAGGCAAGAAAGTCACCTGTCTCGCGTATCAGCAATGTGAGTTGCTGTACCAGGAAGGTAAGTTCAGCAGCGAAAGTTTGGTAAAATACCGCGGGCAGGCTGTCCTCCCCTGGAGCCTTGCGCCTTTCGAGCTTTCCGATGGCCGAGAGGATCTCGTTTATCGTGAAAGACTAGTCGATGGTCTTTTTCTCGTCCCCGATCTCTGGAGCGCCTTCCGGAAGCAGGAGTCGTAAAACGTTCCTCTCAGGAGGTGCCCTGGCATACAGGGAGGAGTAGTAACTCCCCAGCAGGCCGCACATTTGGGCGGGTGCCGAGTGCTTTTGGCCCAGATCGTCCACCAAGCTGGCCGATCCGGACTGACCGGCTTGCCTCTCTGCTCTTGCTTTGTATTCCACCAGCCTGCGGATTTCGGGGGTTCAGGCGTAACGACGGGCCTACAGGTACGCTCGTTCGTTACGGACCCCGGTCCCAAAACCCGTAGGTTGGCGGTGCAGTGTTGACTGGTCGCCGAACTCCTGTACCGACCGCTTGAAGCGGTCCGAATCCTGGAGTGTCCGCAGCCTGAAGCTCCGTATGAACGTGCGGAGATGTTCCGCCGCGTCCGGGAGCTTCAGCCAGTCCGCTGGGAGACGCCACGCTGACGAGGGGGGGCCCCTGTAGCGCGGATGGATCTCGAGAACTATCGAGCGATGGTCGGACAGCTCGCACGGTAACTTGCCGCGCCTGCCCACGCGAGGGCACAGGTGCACGTCAAGAAACACGTGGTCGATGCTCTTCTCCATCCCCGGTGCACTGGCCAACAAATTGGAGGTGTGCACCGACATGCACACCTCTTTGAGCAGTTCACGCTCGTGATTCTGCCCATCTGGTTTCAGGCGAACGTTGAAATTTTTCACCCGGTCACGGTGGGACGTTTATTGACATAAACGAACTGGAAACGACTGTTTTCAGCTCTCTACTCTGAAAACATGCATCGGAGATGCACCCTTTGCACGCAGGCCAGGAAAACGGAAGAACATGGACGACTGAGTGGAGTCCAAAAAAAAAACAAAATTGTAAATGGGAGTAGGGGGCAAGGGAACCTTGTTGTTGCAAGCACTCAACGGGAAATTCAAGAGTTCTAGCAGCAAAAGGACTGCGGAGCGTATAGGGAAAAGGACGCTAGAACACAAAAACCAATCAAAAATAAATGAGGGCGGTTCACCGATTTCGTCGTTCTAAGCCGTTGCTGATCCGGCGATGGATACCGCTTAGCTCCTCCGTTGTGTCTTCATATAAGTGTCGCCCCGCAGCTGCCGACCTGATGAAGTCCGCTGCCTTCCTGGTGACACAACATTGCTGTCCAGTATTCTCCAGCACGTCTCGGACTGTGACGATGGCGCGGATGCAACCAACAGTGGAAATCGTCGCAGCCATCGAAAGTCCTTGTGTCTGGAAGAACCGTCGCAGCACTTCTCGAGCGGTGTCTTCTAATGACGGAAGAGCTGCTGCTAGCCTTTTCCACAGTAGCCAGAGGGCACCGCAGTCCATAACAAGGTGCGGAAACGACTCCGTCGCTCCGCAGCGGTCACAGTAGGCAGAAGCAACCCCACCGGAAACTCGGTGGCGCCGCTCGTTTTAGCGCAATCCCCAGTGCAAGAAGAGCAAAACGTCTGGCTTCCATGCAAGTGGAAACAGCGAACCGTCCAAATACCAGGGAAGGACTATAAGTTCTTCGGGGGCAACACCAAGAGTTTCTCCCCACCGAAGAAACCCCTTTGATGTAGCACTAGGAGCGGCGGCATCCGCAAGCTCGCTCGTGGTCCATTCGCCAACTGGTCTTGTTCTTCCTGCAATGGTGCAGGAGAACTCCCACCTTGCCGGCTGGCTACTGTCATCTCGAGCCTCGAGGGCAGACAGTGCTTTGGCAAGCGGGGTGGCGGCCAAGGAGGAAAGCTTTACCTCGTCCTGCATGACATCTTGGAGTGACCAAGGCTGGAATCGACGCAGAAGGCGAAGATCTTCACGGCTCATTCCTAAGAATGCAGCCCACGAATCAATGGATTCCTGCTTCCAAGCATAATAGTTCATTGGGCGGCAGGTAATCCACGTACTGGCTTCCAATAGGGTGGCGATTTTCCTCAAAGGATAGCCAAATCCCTGTTTCCTGTGGCGCAAGCCAGGCGTTAAAGAAAGTAATCCTTCACTGCCTGAGCATCTCCTTAGGAGGATGCGCGCAGGCACACACAGAGGGGAAGTCCATAACTCGGCACAAAGTGCGACCATCCGGAAATGCACTAGCAGTCCGATTCTCTCCATGGTCAGGATGCCAAGTCCAGCATCCCGACGTGGAGCAGAGAGGTCTTTCAGGCGGATCTTGGTTCGCGCCGGACTCCAGAGAGCGTTCCTTAGCAGGCGTTTTGGCCGCTCTTTGGCCGCATAGGGGGGGTCGAAGACAGGAAAGATGGGTCGGCGGAGGGGAGCCACGAAGGTGTTAAAAATAGCCGCCCGTTCCAGCAATGTGATCTTGCCGTTAATGAACGGGCTGGCGGCCAACTCGGCCTTATGAAGGCAGTCCGACCACGCCTCGGCAGCGCCGAGGTCGCCCAACGAAACGCCAAGGTACTTGAAGTACACCGCCGTGGGGATCCCCAGGTGGATCCAGTCGGACTGTTCCTCCCACGACGCACCCACAGGAACGACCACGCTCTTCTCTCTGTTCACGCTCACGCCCGCTCATCGACGAATCAGGTCAAAGAAATCTTCGACACTGGACGCCAGGGTGGACATGGGGAGCAGAAGAAGCAGGTCATCTTCATAGACAGCCACGGCAGGCGTTCCCGGGCAAGAGCTAGGCAGGTATTCCAGCGTCAGCCTGTACGCTCTCAGCATCAACTCAAAGAAGATGCTGAAAAGCAACGGGCTTAAACTGTCACCCTGCCTGAAGCCCCTGCGCAAGAGAATACCGTACACGTTGCAGCCGCTAAAAGAAGTGCAAGTTAGCCCGTGGCACCAGCATGCGCGCAAGTACTTTAGGAGTGGCGCCGGGAGACCCAGGCGTTCCAAGAACTCCAATGGGAGTGTTTGGTTCAAGCAATCGAACGCCTTGTGGAGGTCTACTGCTACCGCCAAGGCACCTGGCGTTCCCTCTTGCCGCTTCTGTCGACACCGTGTGCCTTTAGCAGTGGCATTTGTCACGGATCGACTTTGCTGCGCTACGCGCTCCTGCAGCTGCATCCAGGTGCGTGAAAACAGGAGGTTCGCGTCCATGGATCTCCCGGGAACAGCGTAAGTCTGCTCCGGGCTCTCCAAGGACGGCGAGATTCTCCCTAGGCGCGCAACCCAAATCTTGGAGAACAACTTGACGTCCGAGTTCACCAAAGTGATCGGACGCCAGTTGTCGAGATGGCGTGCGTCTCCACCTTTCGGAAGGAGACGCACCCTCGCTGAGCGGAAGGAGTTGGGGACATCCCCGGAAACACTCATCAGCGACGGGAGGCGATTCACCAGGGGGACGAGCTTCCCCGCGAAGCAGTGATAAAACTTCGCTGGCAGCCCATCATCGCCTGCCGCTTTTCGTCTCTTGAGCTTCGCTATTGCGAAGGAAATTTCCTCCTCCTTGAAGGACTCGTCGAGACGTGAGCGTTCCTATTCGCTAACTACGGCAGCAACCTGGGAAGGCAGTATCTCCGAAAAGATAATTTCCGTTGGTGCTTCCGCGTCAGGCGAGGAGTAATAACTTTTTATTATAAAGCGAATACCGGCTGGTGCCGAGCATTCCAGGCCTATTTTATCGAGCAGGGAAGATGCTCCTGACTGCCAGAACTGGCGCTCGGCTCTCGCCCTGTATTCCGCAAGCCGGCTGACATCTGCGCGTCTCGAAAAGGTGCGCGCCTGCGGAAAAGTCCTGCTGTTGGCGACCCCTTCTCCAAAGCCACACGGAAGCCGGTGCAAGGGAAACCGTTCACAGAACTCCCGGACTAAACTCCTTAAATGATCCCAGTCCGCGAGTTCGCGGATGACGAAGGTCCGGAGGTGCTGACGGAGATCATGCGCCGCCTACGGATGGCAAAGCCAATCCGCCGGCATCCTCCAGTTCTTTAACGGAGGCCCCTTGCCTGGCGGAAGGAGCTCGAACTCCAATCTGTGATGGTCAGAGAGACCGGACGACAATCTTCCTCTTCTTTCCACACAAGGGTGCAGGTTTTCATCGGGAAAGATGTGATCCGGTGACCTGTCCATCTCAGGTACGCCGACCATCAAGTTGGAAGCCCGTACTGACGCGCACATCTCGATGGCCGACGTGCGCTCCCTCGGGCAGTTCTAATCTTCAGAGAGCAGGTGGATGTTGAAGTCCCCTGCGAAGAGGTGCGCCACTTGGGACCCGGAGTTGTTGTGCCAAGGGCATTTCACTACCTCGAAGAGCGCAATTCTTTTTTCGCAGTAGCGAGAGCCACTCGGAGCGTAGATGTTCGTCACGACAAGATCGATGGACTCGGATCACTTGACGACAAGTTGGCCCACGCGTCCGTCGTCGTCAAAACAAACAATACGTACCGCTTCCGCCATTTTTCCTCTTACGAGGAACGCGACGCCGCACGTGTGAGTGTCGCCTCACCGCCAAAGTAGCGTTCCGCCTAAGCGATCCTCGATTTCGGCTGCCTGCTCGTCGGAGATTACGTGAATCTCCTGCAGAAGTACGAGATCGAAGATGCGCAGGGCGTTCGCTACTAAGCGCCTCTTCTCGTCATTCTGCAGTCCGTTCACGTTCCAAGACGTGACGCACATACGACGAGAAGACGCGATTCCCCGCATTGATGCTAAGAAGTTGGCGGCATTTTGCGCGCTTTATCCGGCGAGCGGACGGTGAGCATCACTGCTGACTGGAGATCACGGTTGCCACCGTTCTCCTTGGTGCTGCACGAAATCGAGTGCTCCTTTTTGCGTTACGTCGTTTAACGCTCCGGGATGAGCTCTCGCTCCTTCGCGGCCTGCGCTGCGCGCCACAGGGCCTTAGCCCGTCGCGCTTCGGCTTCCGCGCGTGTGATCCGACGTGCGTCGGTGAACTCAGACACCGTTTCAGAGTCTGATTGAAGCGCAGGCGCTTCGCCACTCACCTGCTCTGTCGGTTTGGAGGTGCTCTCGAATAAAACCGCACGAAGACGATTAATCAGTCAATTGTGATCGTCAGTGCCCGGAGAGGGAAAGTTTCCTGAAGAAAGTTAGTATGGAGTACAGTGTGCTGCATAGGATCTCCTCATACAGCTAAAAAAGAAGCGCAGAGAAGATCACAGCGAAAGACCTGCAGTCATCCCGTGCAGCAAGACCAGCTGACAGAATCCAGGCACCTGGAGGAGGAGTAGAGAGACCGTCGTCCCCCATGGAAGCCATGGAGGTAACGTGCGGCAACGGCGAGGCGGTGGCAGGCATTTCCAGGATCGCGCCCGCGGCGGGCTTTGCTTCGCCTACGGCGGCGATGCCAAGAGTCGTGCCCGCGGCGACGAAGGCGGAGGTCGTGCCCGCGGCGGCGACGCCAAGCATCGTGCCCGCGGTGAGAAAGGGCGCGTCTGAGGCGGCGATCCCGAGGGTGCCGCCCACGGCGGCAACGATGGCGACGTCGAGGGTTCCGATCGCGGCGGGGACGTCCCAGGCAGGACCCGCGGGCGTCTACGCAGTTCAGGGTGAGACGCCATCTTGTTCGCCTGCGGCGGCGCAGCCCTTTTCCTATGCGTCCGTGGCGGCTGGACAAGCGAGTGTCCACCAACCAAGAAAATTCGGAAAGCCGCAATGCTGCAATGTCCAAAAGGTGTATCGGCCGATCGTAAAGTTAGGGCCGAATGTGGAGCCCCTCATTTTCAAGACAGGGCTGATCAAGTTAAATAATATCAGGGAGGTGCATCTGTCCCTCGATAAAACGGACATGAATTTTGATCGCATACAGGCGATCATACCAGCAAACAACGGGTTCACAGCCTTCACAGAATGTAAAAATATTAGAAATCTATTGATCAAGGGGATCAATATACAAGAGAGCATGGTTTGTGGTATTGCCGAGATGCCATTCACAACCGTCTTTCTGAACGGCATCTCCATCCTCACACCCCAACTAACGGTGTGGAACTTTTTGGAACAGTATGGGGAAGTTCTGGACCTTGAATTCCAGAAGTTCTCTGAAAATATATTTTCTCGCGACATGATCGCCAAAATGAAGTTGAAATAGGGAGCTGTGATCCCTGAATTAGCCGTTCTTGACGAACAATCCCAGGGAGTGACCGTGGGTTACCGGCAACAGCCGATATTCTGCACAGGGTGCAAGCAGTTCGGCCAGAGGGCCGGCGATTGCCCAACGTGTCGTCGTTTCCGCTGCGGCAAAGTAGGACATCAAGTCCGAAACTGCCCGCAGCCGGAGGTGTGCTCCCTCTGCAAGAAACACAAACATCCCAAATGGAGCTGTCCGGAGTTCGCAAACTGCAGAAGGATTCGAGGTCTCTCTGCCGTGAGAGAGAGAAACACCAAGGAGGCGGAACAGACTCAGAAGGCGGGAAGGCCGAAGAAGGTGAAAGAAGCCGTCCCGGTAGCGGAAGACGGCTTTATACAGATAGGGAAGAAAGGACAGAGGAATATGCTCGTCAAGGAGCAGGAAACCCCTCTTATCCTGGAACGTGAAGAGCAAGAAGGCGAGAAGATGGAGGTAACGCAGGAAGGCGCGGAAGAAGAAATAGCTGAAGCCACTCCGGTTTCGTGGGAGGCCCTGCAATTTACGGAGGAGCTGGCATCAGCGGCCAATGATTTCATAGAGGTGCAGAGCGGTCCCCAGCAAGATAAAATCTCTCAGATCTGCAATGCACAGGAGGAGGTCAACTAGGTTGTGGAAGCACCGAGCGCGAGAAGCTAGAGGAACAGCTTCTCGACGTAAAGGCGAAATTCTGCGCCAAGGTCGAGATAGAGGCGCTGTCTACAAAATTGATCGCGCGGGCGCAACACTCGACGGAGGAGGCGGAAGTAACCGGCCTCATTGGAACAGAGAGTGACGCCGGCAGCGAGAAGCCCGCTGCTCCTTCATTGTCTGGAAGAGCACGCTCTCTAAGACAGGAGAAGCTCACGAAGGCCAAGAAAGAGGACTTCTTATTTTATGGCCTCTTCCCTATCGACCGCCAGAAGGCTAAACATCGCGCCCTGGAATGTAAACGGTGTGGTCGACCAGGGAAGAAGAAAAAGGATTATGCGGACCATCGCACAACAAGACATAGTGTGCCTGCAGGGGACCCACAAGATGGGTCTCGAGATTAGTCAGCAAATGGAACGGCGATTCAACGGGCAGATTTTCATCAGCGAGGGAGAAAGGAACACGCAGGGTGTGGCGGTCCTAATCAAGAACAACTTGACTTTCACTATTCTGGAAGTGTTCTGTCCCCAACCCGGACGAAGCATCGGCGTGCGACTGGCCTGGTCCGCTACTGTTCACCTCATCCCTGTGAACGTGTCCGGGCCGCACAGGCTGAAACATCGTTGTGCGGAGGCGCTGCATGCAGCACTCCGTGAAAAGGTCGTACCCAAGGACATCGTGATTGTTGCTTGCGATCTCAACATATCGGATGAGATCACTCATTCCCAGTACGCCAGAGCAAAGACGGCGATATCGGCGGCTATCCGGAAAGTTCGGACTTGTGTGGCGAACAGCAAGTCACAAGCCGAACGATCACCTCCTTCACAGCACCGAACTTGGAAATCGCATTCAGGGTTTTCGAGACACATTGACCACTCAGTCCGATCACTTGTTGGGCATGCTGATGAATGCCGACCCGGTGCCTTGCCTGCGCCGAGGATTCTCCGTTCTTAAGGAAAACCGCATTAATGGGTGAACCAGACTCCTACCAGCGAGTGAGTGGCTTTTTGATACCCTGTTGGCTACTGTCTCTGGTATTCAAAAGGAAGGGCAGCACATGGGCAAAGAGGGTTATCAAGGGACACAGAAGCTGGTCGTGGGACTGTACGGTCTTCTGCAGCGTCCCGTGGGCGTGCCTTTTCATGCAAGTGTTCCTTGTGCCCGCCGAAACGTGGATCTTTTCCCAGGAGGAGACTGACTCGTCTAACCATGCAAATTAGTTCCCTGGGAGGCAGTTGATCTAGGCGTACTTTCGAACCGCAACGGCCATGCGTCGCAGGTGAGAGCTACAGTGTGCTCTTCTGCCGACGCGCGCAGACAGAAACCACAAAAATCCTCCGGATCCGAAGGCTCGTTGAGCCAGGTTTTTTCGCCCTTATTGGGCTCGCTGAACGTTGTTTCGGGTCTTTACCACCTGCCAGTCTTGGCTTCCGCCTGCGTTGTCGGCACTTTGTTCGCGATACTTCTGTTTGATAGTTTGGGAATGAAAAGCCTGGGCTTCTCTTTTTGGGAGAACGCCAGGCATGTGACCTGTGACCCTTCTCTTCACAAAGGTTTCCCTGCATGTTCGGGCACCAGTTTTTTAAGTAATCCGTAGCATCAGTGTGCCCGCGTTACTCAGACTTCTTCACGTACGATAAATGCACATACTTGTTTCCCAACTAGATCTTCTAGAAAAGCCTTGAGTTTTTTTCGATGGTTGCGAGCCCGGCGAACGGTACTCTGAAAAGCTTTTCGTACTCCCCAAAGTGGTAGGACTTGCTCCAAAGCGCGCGCAAGTTCCCGTGATGCTGGGGTTACTTTCTTACTGCGTTTTTATTCATCTGACAAGTGATGCCTTTCATTTCGATCACTACTTGCCGTTCTTCGGAGACAGGGAAGTAGCTGCGTCGGCATAGCAACATAGCGTTCTTAGCAAGCGCTATACCACAGTTACGTCTTTGCAATTCTGCTTGATGTGCTGACACCCACTCTGCACGGTAAGACCTTAAAAGTCTTCTTCCTTAACTTCAAATCTTTGGAGTTCATTGGCGAACACGGGTAAGGTGTCTCCAAGTACATGCCGCCTACCTTGCGTATAATTGCCCACAGGCAGTTTGTTGCGTTATAGGTGGAGGCTTCTGCTAGAGCTCCTTCAAAGAGCATGAGGAGCATTCCGTAGGAACGGTCGCTTGCACATCCTTCACTTGAAGAGAAGATTCGCCTTCCCTACTCTAATTTCGATCGCGTTGTCCACAGGCATCGCTCTCATGAAACTCTATGCACGTGCACACACCTAAACAGAAGTTCCTTGACACCATTTTTGCTCTGTAGCGCGGTGCAGAAGCATCCGCTCAATATAGGTTTGGCGAAGCATTAAAGGAATGTTTTCACCCAGGTAAGCCAGGGCTTTTATCAATTTGAAAAAACAAAATTACAATTTTTAATTGCAGTCGATTGATTTTTCATTGTTTTGTGTTCCTGTTGGAACACTTTTCCGTATTCTTTTGCACTTGTGTACCGACTTGAGTGCTGGTAAGGCCTACTCCCCTCGACATTAAAGAATGAAGCGTACCTACACAATCGTTACCAATCCAGGACACCTGACGTAGGACGCCTTGTTAAATATAAAGCCGTTGAAGACAGAACCCACAAATAAAACAAGAGGAAACAAAGAAAACTAAGAGAGCGGTGTTCTCCGATGGGTGGAGGGAAGTGATCACTGCTCGCCACGGATGGTCTTCTGCAAGACGGAGGCGGACAAGGCGTGGACAAGTACAGGTGCTAGAGTTTAAAGGCAGTGTCATGGGCAATTTTTTTTATGGAAATGGCTTTCCAGTGAATGGTATTCCGGATGTTGCGGATGATCCCTGACGCAGGCCACTTGTCCAGGATTCCGCGCACGAAACAGAAACGTGCCATACACGAGACTGCTGGCAAGGCGTCTTGAAGCAGGGAGCTACGTGGAATGCTTTTTCAGTGACCAGATGGAATGGACACTTTCGACAACGCTCGATTGGACATTGGAAGGAGGGCCGCACACTCGATTAGAAGGTGCGGGAAGGAATTTCCCTTCCACAAGAGTCTTCACAACTGGAATCCACACATTCGCTAGTCCGAACAGAAAATGAAATATAGACTACAGGCGTTAGATCACATGGAATTCAAAACCGAGACTAGAATATTCCTAATGCTTCGAATGAATGTCTGAAAGTATTTCAATTTTAAATTCCCGTGCCTTCTGTTCTGCTTACGTCGAATATTTGAGATCTTCAGTGTCCTTTATATTCGAAAGCAAGAAAAATCTACTTCAGGTAGTTTCAAATGAAGTGGGAATACTTTTTATTGTCATCAGTGAATGATGTTACCGAACCTTTCTAAACCCCTGAGAGAATAGTTTGCTCACGGAGTTGGACTCGACAGTATAACTGCGAAGTCCTTATTTGGGTTAGGGTTCCATCTACACTGCACTTTGCTGGGAACAGTTCCATGATTTGTTCCAGGAGTTAGCCTGAAGCATAAACAAAGTACAATACGTTATCAAAAGATGCAACACACACATGATGGATGCGTGGATTCAAAGTTTCCAAGCATATTCCCTAATGATAATCGTGAGTTTTTGTATTTTTGTTTAACTGGAACATCACAAGATGAAAAAAAGAGTAAAAGAATGTCAAATATCTTTAGGAAACTTTTTCCACTGCGAACATAAAAACACATGGAAACACTGTTCTCGAAACATGCACGTTTCCACACCCCTTGTAATTCAAAGAAGACAAAGCAGACAGTTCCAAATAGTTGAAATCGAACAACCGTTTTCCATGTTTCTAGAAACTTCTCTTCAACAAAAATAAAAAGCGACAGTGCAGTTCAGAGTGCAGCGCATCTCAACACAGACGAAGAATCGAATGGAAACAAACCTTCGAGATGCACCTCCTGTAGGCTGTAGGAAACATTCCCCGTTGAATGCATTCAAAGTGAATTTCACATTCATAGTTCCTTGGAAGTCTGGCAGCTGAAATTCTGCTAAGTTTTACTACATTGCAAACGTGCGCTTACAGAAAAAGACAGGGAACACGAGCCACGTGGCGCTCGAACCCGCGAATTAGTGAACAAAAGTTGACAATTTCCATAACTGTTGTTGAAAACAGAAGAACATGGCCCACTCTTGTCCACAAGGGCAATGACACGTGCGAGCGATCCCTTCAATGGAATCGTAATGTTTCCCTTGTAAGAAGATGCTGCGCCAAGCGCACCACAGCTCAACAACACAGTCTGAAAGAAAAAGGATTCGGTGACACTTTAGCGTTTAAAAGGACACATGGAGTACAAAGCTTCGCGGGGACGTAAAATAGCTGCGAAAAATTTCCTTACACTCGAAAGAAAGCATGCGGGAACAAATGTACACAAGAAAAGTAGGTTGAGCAGTAGACACAGCTATAAGAAAAAGGTTTCCGCACGCCACTCACGCAATGCCGATCAGTAAACTCTTCGATTCGGTTGAGCACCATCTGTCCTCATTGAGACGTGGCTGGAGTTCGACGCTGTCGTCAAACAGCCAGCTCTCTTCCTATCTTTCTCCATAATAAAAGACTCCAAACATTGCTGCAAACATTTACGAAAAATAGAAACGACAGCATCAGCAACAACGAAGTGCGCATAAGTGTTACGAGAACCAATGCAAAATCAGAAAGAGAGTATGTAGGAAAGGAAAAGAGCAAAGAAATCATCACAATACAACCGGCATGCTCCTTCACGCTAAGGCAAGTGCTTTTGAAAATAGCACAATCAAAAAAACGAGCGTGTTTCTCCAAAGAGAACAACGACAACCATCCGGCATATAGTCGTTCGTTCCAAATACATTGAACTGCTTGCATACTGCAATGAGATGGGAAAACACATCGAACATCGCGGAGAACACGAAATTCAACAAATGAAAGATTGCTCAGTGAGTGAAGTGAAAATATCTACTTTGGAGAAATCAATCGACTAGAAATATCAACAAAAAGCAAACCATTCTATAGGACATCCAACAAAATTCATAGAGCCACTTAAGCAGATCCGTACGTTGAGCACCAAAACAGTACACATGAAGTAAACTGCATGAAGGCACAATCGAAACACGCTGCAACAAATTTCAATCTTCAAGGAAACACAAGAAGACCGACAGTGCAGGCACAGTGGAATGACAAAGATCCCCTGGACGGTCCAAACAGGTTCAAAAAAGAAATTGCAAGCCAAAAAAAAAAAAAAAATGGTTCCCATAAGTTGAGCCATGAATATGAAAAGTACGCCAGATGAGATAGCCCCTAACAGAAAGAACCAGAATTTAAGAGGAGAAACGCTGATATGCAGATGGATTCCCTTACGTAGGAGAAGAAGAATCGCCACAGCATCCTGCCTTCCATAACTGCACACGGGATGAGACCTAATAACGAATTCCGCGTTCTACAAAACTTCACCAAAGCTTACACAGAAATAAGAAATTCCGTAGACTGCAAACCAATAAGAACCGCGGTCAACACCTGTGGCGACATGAACAAAACTTGTCCAACACTCACAGCTTACGAAATCATCACACCCCAGTACACGTGATGCAAAGATGCAGGTTTCCCACTGTAGGGGAGTTTGCTCCCAGATGGAGAATCAGGGAGGGTGCAGAAGCAAGACCAAACAAGCTGCGTGCCGCGCGTCTAAAGAAAGCAGAAATTGCATTTAACCATTCCAAGCGACCAAACTGCGAAGAACTTTTTGCAATTAGTGCAAACGGCTTAAACACCGACTTCCTTTAACGATTTCCTCACACATTACGCGCAAGAAGAGATCACAGGATGCTCGGAGAATGCTATGCATGTTAAAAAGGAAAGATGTGGCTGACTGATAAGGGGAAACGATTGCTCTGCCTTTCTCGGTGTTTGCTTCTTTTCATTCGATAAGCAGCAGGAAAAACACCCGTGCGAGGCATTCCCTTCTCACCTCGAGGGGGCTCTCTCGGGAATAAAGTCAGACGTGAGTTTTGGGCATGGAATTGTATGCAGCGGATGTGGAATAGGTGCTTCCGAGCGACACATGCGCGGCGCATTCGGCGCAGTCTTTAGAAGGGAACAAAGCATGAGAATAACAAATCGGGAAAGATTCCATGCGACTCAGAGATCGCTGTCATCGATGAAAAGCAGTCAGCTCTTCCACAGGTTTTCCACGCCTTTTGTCCGTAAAAGGAAGAGCGAATACTTTTTCACACCTAACCGTTGACCTCTGTTGTGGGGGAACAGCGGCAGATAGCGTTCTTCCATTTACCACTAAATTGTTGGAAGGAATCATTCAGGAGCATCTTCGCCCTCGGCAATTACGTTTCTCCCTTTTTCGTCTGTTGCAGAGAATCTCGTGGACAGGGTCAGAGGTAGCCCATGCGATTCCTTTCTTTGTTTTAGAACAGCATCCGCATAACTTTTTATCTGAAGCAACCAAGAGATCGCATACATCCTTGAGAACATGTTAACGGAATACTCTGCAATACGTGGGCTCCAGCTCCTCCTGAAAGATTCCAAACTATCTGCTTGAGTTTTATTCGTCTTTTCCTTCCAGTTTTTTCTGTTTGCTTCCATCTTAAGCGGATTTTCCAGAGAAACCAGTTGAATGTGTGAGCAAAGAAAGCATTTCTCTCCATAAGAAAGCACTCGATTTCTGAGCAAGTTCCTTCTCAGTTCACCCATAATTTCTCTTGAATGGGGTTGCGATTATTTGGGAGTGTCTCGGCTTCTTTTCTTACACTGTTTCTAAATTCTATCGTAACAGATCCTCATAGAATTGCATGTGAGCTATCTTTATTGGATGTATCTTTGGATTTCGCTGAAGATTATTGGATTCCCAAAAGAAACCTGAGAAATTTTTCAGATTGAATAGAGGCCGTAACCTTCAGCCAGTACCTGGCAGACTAAGATGCAGTTGGCCTGCAGGAAAAGTTGTGACGGTGAAGTTGAAGGGAGAAACTAATTAAACGACGCAGCGATTAAGTTGCTGCGTAGAATAAAGTCCTTGTAGCTTCCGGTTTTGTCTTTTAAGAGTATACGAACTGCGGCTACATAAGAGTCGCAGAACTCATAATTCCTAGTTTGGCGATGAGAACTTCAGATGATGTACTGACAAATCACCACAACATGCTCAATTTGTCAACTGAACTCTTGAAAATTACAAATAGAATGAGAAACTAACAGTTTTCTGCGTTGTGTTCACAACATTTCATGACCATTCGGTATTCTGCGAAGTGATTTATAATGCTTTCCTGTTGACTTGTATCCATCGTATAACAATTGTAGTTATTATTTATTCAAAATCCGAATATTCGCAGCTCGAGGTTTTCGATCGCGACATATGAAACGCGTTGGCGAGATTTGCCAAGGTCCAGGCACTATGGATGGTTCGGAGCGCCTTAAAGGACATCGTGACCATTCACAGCGGAACCAATGCGGTGCGGCCCATCACGCCCGAGTGTCGTCTTCTGCCTACGAAGCCATAGGTGAAAAACACTTTCGTTCATCTGTAATGAGCATTTAATACTCCATCATACGAAAAATGTGGAGATCGAGGGCACCAATCCAAAAATTGCCCTTTATGTCAATTCCGATACAACAGGTTATCCGGAAACGACGTAAGAAATTGTATGGAAATCACAAGCAAGAAGGCAGATTCAACGCTTTGCCGTGCGAAAAAGGTCGCGGTAAAAAAAAACTCCGCAGAAGAAAAAAAAAGGTGCGGTAGAAGCCAGCCAAAATGGAATCAAATGCTGACAAACAGCAAAAGACTTCGCTCGTCAAGCGTCGAGAGCCCCTCTCGTGGCAGGAAAGCCCCAAGAAAATGAATCTCGGGAAATTCGCGGCTATGGCAAGCGCTCTTGCCAGAGGTCAAGTGACCACACTTGCGCCATCGCGCTTCATGAAGGCCGAGTGATTGGCGGTGACAAAATATGTAAAGAATAGCAATAACGATGACGCAAAGCGCGCCTGTTCCACTCTTACACGCTTGAGTGGCCGAAAAAAAAAGCTAAATAACGAGAGATCCTATCCACCTTGGATTTTTACCCGGGTAAGCCGGAGCTTTTCTTATTAAAAATTTTTACATTTGAGTATTTTATAATCAAGTTCTGTCGTCTGTACTTGTTTTCCATTCAGAACACACTGTTCTTATTGTCTTAAGCACTTGTCATTTCCGAAATGTATGCCGATGAGGTCCTCTGCACTGACAAATGGGACGGGGAAAAGAGAAAACAAAACAAAACAAAGAAACCGAGAAAAGAAAAAATGCTTGGGGAACAATGTCTATAGGGTGGGTAGGGAAGGAAAGGGATTACGGTACGCCGTGGTGAGCCTCTGCATCCGAATTTAGATGATAACAAGTGCCGGCAAATGTTAAGTCGGCGCCAACGAGAAGCCTTTTACAAAGAGATGGTTGCCCAGTGGATGGCATTCCGACTTCGGCGTTTTCTCCTGGTTGCAGTCCACTTGTCCAAAATTCCAAGTATGCAACAGAGCACCGCTACACATACGAAAGCTGGCATCGCTTCTTGCAACAGGAAACGTCTGAAAGTGTTTTTCGGGTCTCCAATCGGAATGTTTAGGGTCGACAAGAGTCGATTTTACATCTGGCGCAGGGAAAAATACTCGATGACTAAGTAGGGAAAGGTCTCCCATTCCTGGTACAATGTACAATTATCATCCATACTCCCGGAGGATCATGAGAAAGGAGTTCTCTGCTTAAAAACTCCTCAATGGAGCAGAAGCAACACCGTCTCCTACCACTGCAGGGAGAGTCACGAGACGTTAGGGGACACTTCACCTTCTCCGTAGAAATACCGAGCAGCTCGTCCCAGCGCCAATTCCATTTGGTGAGACACTCGGTTTCGTAGCTTCCGCTAGTTCCCGGGGCGTCCACGCCTTGATGAGTTCTTTCCTGCATCCGATTAGGTAGGACACTTCTCAGGATGCCACCTCTTTTATGTCCCTTGCTTTTTTGAGGGAGGATAGCACGGTGCAAGGAGGATAAATGAAGTCCACAAAAGCTTTTGTGAGTTGAAAACTATCCCCCGCAGGTACTGGTTACCGTTTATGTCTCGACGGAGGCAGGAAAAATTTACCTTGGAAAGTCGGAACTCCAAAACACTTACCACGCGCAGTCACGCAGCTGAGAGCCGTTCCACACCTACACAGTGAAAGGACGAGCATTGGCAGTTGCCCACGAGACCAAGAAGAAGCCGTTCAAAGCTGCTGCGAAGGCAGGGCCTTTGTCATCCGTGGTGGAAACGTCGGAAGTTGTCGGGTAGTGATACGCGATCGCCTCCGACGATGGTAAAGTAATAGGCACGGTTTTGGAAAAGAGCAGCAACCAAATGCTTACAAAAGGCGCTCGAAAACTACATTCTGTGATTCTTTTTAAAGCATTACGTGGAGAGGAGTCGCGGGAAGGCTCCTCACGCAATAAGGCGATTAGCTATGGAAATCGCGCGCATCCGGGAAACTACCGTCACGAAAAGAGACGCTATGATCACGTACCCAAAGTCAAGACTGCCGTGGAGCTAGCAAACACTGCCAGTTTTTCTCTGAAGGCAAAGACGCAGTCTTTCCTGACTTTCATGAAGTTGCTTTTGAGGGATCATCGATTGGGTTTTCCCCTACCACAAGTCTGCGCCTTCGGCAGATTTGCTAGAGTCACTCAGGATAAAGAACCAGGACAAGACCTTGAAAACGAAAGCAGGTGAATAGGGTGCACGTGCTCAGCTTCTGAGGAAGTAAAGAAGAAGATTCAGGGAAGCACTGCAGAGTTGCTACACGGCTGCATGCAGAGCGACGGCGGCCGTGAACGAAATTGGCGTCCAACCAGTGGTGTTGCTCACTGTCCTTCTGACGGATAAAACTAGCAAAAAGCTGACATCTCCTCGGAACTTTTAAGAGGGAATGCGTCTTATCGGCATCAGTATGTCGCTTGCGCGAACGTGACCAAAATGCAGGACCCCGAAAAGAGGCGACTAGTAGGCAACGTCGTTCACTCCTTGAAGCTCGTGCTTCTTCTCTTCCATAATTATACTTCACCATTCCATACGCTCCTAATTTTGATATATCTCCAGCGAGAATCATAGAATGATAAGAAATAGACTCCCATGAGCTTTGGAAGTCATAAATGAGCACCATAAACTGGCGACTTTACAAAAAAGAAACCCTACCAATACTAAACCCTGCCGAAATAGAGAAACCCGATGAAGGAACGCCACCTTTGTGTTGCGGTGTCGCACGGACAAATGCAGTGGCGTTCCTCGCAAGAGACAAATTGGAGAAATCAATGCGTGGCGTTCGTTACGACAAGACCAGTCTATTGGACTAAGCTGTCGTCAAACGTTTCTTGTCAATCGATCTCCTCGCTACGAACGTCTAGGAGCCGAGTGGCATAAGCTGTCTCGCCAAAACGATAGCATTCCTTTGCAAAGTGCAGTGCCACTGGCTGGAGATCTTCAGCCACTAATTGGTGCACATATTCGCGAGGGACTTCAAAGTCTGCCTGCTTTCGGACGACTGGATCTGCCCAAGGGTGTGCTCGCTAGCCATCGAGATGTGCGCGTATGTGCACGCAACCAACTTCAAGGACAGGAACCTAGGAAGGGAAGATCGCTGGTTCATTTGGTCTTCGATTATAACCTCTATTCCCGCGTAAAGAGGACTGGAATGATACCACCTGGGCTGTCGGACCAGCACAGATTCGAGCTTCTCATGATAGTCAAGAGGCCTCCGTACAACAACAGGAGCTTATAAAGGGAATGGCATAGCTATTGGGAAGCCGCTGAACATCTTTATCAGCATCATTGCCACTCCGTAATCTTAAAACACTCGCACAGTGACCATCTCAAAAGATTTGTCCGAGAGCTATGCAGCCGGTTCTCTTTGTATCGCCTTCCACGAGGCTCCGGGAAACTCGTAGCTAACAATTGAGAATTTCTGCAGACGCTGATTGTTTCCAGAATCGATGACGTCCAGCATCTTGCAGAGTGAAAGGCGAGAGCCGAGCGCGAAATCTGGTAGTGCAGGACAGAGTGCCCGCCCTACGAGAAGAGCTGGAAATGCTCCACCCCAAACGACGTCTAGCAACCGGATATGTCGAAGTATCCATCAATGAAATTTTTCTACACAACGCTGATCTTGAAGGACAAGATAAAAGGAAAAAGAAATACACAAATAAAGGAAAAGAATTGAAAAAGAAGAAACATTAATTGTAGGAAGGGAAGGCAGGAAATAAATCACTGTTCGTATAGATTCGTCTTCGGCATCTGACATGCGCTCCTTTTAAATTATTTCCGCGATATCATCTTGACACAGTCCTCAAAAAGATCGTGGTCGGAGCAGTTCGCTTCGATGCAGAAGTGTTTTAGATTTGGGCTCGAAGACGAAACGTCGAATAACTCTTGTATCGTGCACGCTTCTAAGGGTTTCCTTGTGCCTCCAACGAAACAGGATACCTCCAAGAGTGCCCGATTGTTTCAGTCCCTGGTGTTCGTGAGGAAGAGCAGCAAGGGCGGAGGAAAGGTAGAATGGGCCAACATCAAGTTGCGTGGGTTTTTGATAATGTAGTTCAAACGTCGTTGAGTAAATCTTCATGGATCTTCAGTAATTCGGGGCTTTTATTATTGAAATTCTTATGAATAAAAATTCCATAAAACGCTCTGTCCTTTAAAAAAATCAATTAAGAATTTTTTTTTTTTGTTCAAGCAGACAGAGTTCTGAAGGTCTTTAAACACCTGTCCTTACCGAGCCTAAAGCTGGTAAGGACCTCTCCACTGGCTGAGAAGGCTAAAAAGATAGGGATAAAAAAAAAAAAAAGCAAATGACTGGGAAGGAAATTCTCTTTGGAAGAGGAGGGAATAGAACTGATCGCGGTACTCCGTGGGGAAGCCTTTGTATCCGGGTATGGAAGCCACCAAGTGCCAACAGATATTTTCTTCGTACGCACTGAAGGGACTTCTCCTGCAAAGAGATGGTGGAGTGTGTTGCTCTCCGCTAGATGAGGGACAGACTCTCATCGGCCCTACACATTCCGGCATTGGCGACCGAAAACATATTTTTAGACGCCTCCAGTTGCAAGACTGTGGCAGTGGTCCACGACTCCACCGCGCCACCCGCGAGCCGCGCGGTGGGGACAGGAAGCGCTTGCGCTACTTCATCCGCCGTGCTTCCGGCTAATGCCTCGCCGGACGGGGCGTGGAACACACCTCCCTGAACGTAATAGCAATGCGCAGTGTCGCTTCTCCCCGTCGCGTCCGAGTGGCCTGTTGGAACGTCAACGGGCTGCAGGACAACGTGAAGAGGCGATTGGTTGCGAACGTCTTGGGCGAATCCGATCTGACCCTGCTGCAGGAGATTCACTCGCTCTCCGAGCAGCAAGTGGCCGATCTGCAAGTTCGCGCAGGCGTGACGCTCCATTGGAGGTCAGGCTCCCAGAATACCTGCGGAGTCGCATTAATTGACCGAGGGAGGGTGCCGGGAGCGGTGCGGAGCGTTTGTATCGACGAGGAAGGTCGTGTGGGCCAACTTGTTCTCAAGTGGTGCGAATCGATCAACCTCGTCGTCACGAAGGTGTACGCGCCGAGCGGCTCCGCGCGGCGCACCGAGAAACTGGAGTTTCTCGAGAGACTGCGCGACAGCTGTCTGAACAACTCCGGCCCTGACGTGGCTCACCTCGTAGCAGGGGACTTCAACGTCCACGCGCTATCGGAGGAGACTCACCGTCTCCGGGAGAAACGGCAGGTGAACGACGTGTGCGCGTCGGTGCACGCCTCGATTTTGCTGACCGACGATCCCGGGATGCGTGCTTTGCCGGACCATGTGTTCCTCGACGCTCACCTGCATTGTAGGGTGGGTCGAGGAGGTCCCGTGCCGTCCAAGCTTTCCGACCACTACAGGCTGGAGTTGGAGTTACTCCCGCCTGGCAAGGGCCCTCCGACACAAGTCTGGAGGTTGCCGGCCGACTGGATGACAAATCCGGTGGCTGCGGAGCACTTCCGCTAGCATCTCTGGACCTTGGCCGCTCGAGAGCTCGTGGACGGGGACGATCTGAAAACATCGGTCCGCGAGTTCTGCAGCTGGTTCCCCTTGTGCCTGCTTCCCCGTGGCTTCGGGGAAGGCATGGCCAATAGCAGAGAGTTTCTGCAGGCCCGCCAATTCTCCCGATGCCTGGACGTCCGGTACCTTGAGGAGTACAAGGCCAAGGCTGAGCGCAAGGTCTGGCATTCAGGAGCGGCTTGTGCTTTCGACGACCAGGGCCTGGAGGGCTTGGGCGCGGTCGACATTTGTCACCCGGATATGCCGGGGCATTTATCAATCTAATCCTCACAGAATTAGTTAATAAAGTCTTTCAAAAGTTTGTTGTGGGGAAACAATTGGTTTTCCCACCATGCTTGACGTGTCGGTTGCCGGTGCATAGACCAGTTAGGCACATTCCCGAGGAGCATGGGAAGCGGAAACCAGAACAAAAAGAAACAAAAAGAGAAATAAAAGGGAGGGTAACAGTTATATGGGGGAGTGGGGGGGCAGGGTAGAGATCACTGGGCGCCTAAGTCGGTCTTCTGCATCCAGTTTAGGATGCAGTCAAGTTCTGCTTTCACTGTTTGAGGTAGACGCCACCTTGTCGCCGTCTCTGAAGAGATCGTCGTCCAGTGGATGGATTCCCTGCATCTTAAGCCTCTTCTTCTGGCGTGCCACCTTCGCACAATGCCGCACACGCAGCAGAGGACTGCTAGAAACGCAATGGGGCGCAGGACGTCACGCAGAAAGAGGTGACGTTAAATGTCCTTAGGGTCGCCTACTGGAAGATGAGGGATTGAAGCGATTCGACTCCGGAGTCCATCCAGGGCGACACACTCAAGATTGAGATGCGAGAACGTTTCTGTTTCACCGCACTCGACACAGCAGGCATCCACATTCTTCAGTGCCCAGTGAGACAGGCGTGCTCTGCTTAACAGTCCCCAGAGCAGAAATTGCAACGCCGTCTCCTGCCACTTTAACGGAAGTGTGCCGCTATCCCAACACGCTGGGGGCCACTTCACCTACTCCGTAGGTATTGCGAGCAGCTGTCCCCAGCGCGCAAGTCCGTGAGACGAGACGCTCGAAGTAGCAGCGTCCGTGAGCTCCCGAGTCGTCCACGCCTTAAAAAGCATTCTCCTGCCACGGATGAGGCAGGACACTTCCCACGATGCCCGCTCGTTGCTGCTGCTAGTGTTTTTCAGGGAGGACAGAACGGGGCAAGTGGGCTAAAAGAAGCTCGAAAAAACTTCCGGGGCGTGTTTATAGTCTCCTGGAGCGGATGTCGAGCGTACGGACATCGTCCTAGACAGTTGTATTCCGACGCGCTCCTGCCGTTCATCTTAGCTCACGCGGAGGCTGACTCCTGAAGCAAGGCAGTCTAGTTAGCGGATAAACAGGAGCTTTAGGTATTCTCCCTCATCAGGGCGACCATCTGACGCAAATGGGGGCCACAGTTGGAGAGGCTGCGCTGGTAGGCCACGAGCATCGAGGACAATCATTCGCAGCCGGTCGCTCTTCTGGCGAGGAGCCGTGCCGCATTGCACGATGGCGTCATCCATAACCTAGCCACAAAGGCTAACTTTCGAAGTTTAGTTTGTAGTTCGATGCGCCCCAACATAGAAAGGCTCAAGCCACCATCCCTGCGTGGAGCGCACAAGTCTTTCAATCGGACTCGCGACCTCGCTGTGCCCAAAAGGGCAGTCCTCAAGAGGGCTTTGGTCAGTCTCTGTATGATGGGAGGGGCGGGCAAACAAAAAGTAAGGGGCGAAGAAAGGGGGCCGCGAACGCGTTCCACACCGCGGCCCGCTCCTGCAAGTAAAACTTGCCGTTCCGGAACGGGCCGATCGCCAACTCCACCTGTTGGAGACGGTCTGACCAGGCTTCTGCAACGCAAAAGTCCCCCAACGGAACGCCAAGGTACTTGAAGCACCTGCCCGTGGGGATCCATAAGCGGATCTAGTCCGGCCGTCCGGCCCACGCCGTATTGTTTAAAAGTAGTGGCGATGTTGGAGCGATGGAAGATTTCTCTCTGTTCACCTCGAGGCCCGTCCCGCGGCGCAGCAACTCAAAGAAATCTTCGAGCGACGACGCCGATGAGGACCCGGGGAGCAGGAGCAGAAGGTCGTCGGCGTAGGCCGACACGGCAGGCGTGCCGGGACACAAGCTTGGCAGGGTTGCCAGAGTCTCCTTGTATGCCCTCAGCACCAGCTGGAAGTAGATGCTGAAGAGCAAGGGGCTCAGACTGTCACCCTGCCTCATGCTACGCCGAACCGGCACGCCGTACACGTGCCTGTCACTAAAAGTGATTTTTATTAGAGCGAAGCGCAATCGGGAGCGCAGGTGAGCCAGTTAGACGACCGGGAATCCTTAGCGTTCCAAGAGCTCTAGAAAAGGTTCCTGGTGGACGCAATCGAACGCTTTGCGCAGATCGACTTCGACCGCAAGAGCTCCGGGCGCGGTTCTTACATGGAGGGTGTCCCCTCCCTGATCAGAAAAGAATCCAGAATTCACTCGAGCTTTTTGCTCTTCGCCTTGTTACAACTGCCACCATATACTGGAGAGGAAGAGGTTGGCCTATATGGATCGTCCTGGAACAGCGTATGCCGCCTCCGCACTCACCACGGATTCCGCCACCGGTCCCAGTAGCTCATCCCAAAGCTTGGCAAGCAAATTTGCATCCACATTCACAACTATGATAAGACGCCAGTTTCGTACGTTGCGATTGTCTCTTTCCTTGGGCAGGATACGCACTCTAGCTGACCGGAACGATTTGTGGACGTCCCCTTGTTCTCGGATCAGCATGTAAAGCCGATGCATTAGGAAGGCCAGCTTCGCCACAAAGCCTTGGTAGAACTCCGCAGGCAGACCGTCCTTTCCTGGTGCTTTCCTCTTTCTGAGCTTTCCGATGGTGGAGATGATCTCCGCCATCAAGAAAGGCTCCTCGAATTGATGTTTCTGCTCATCCTGTAACGCGAGAGCGCCTTGCGGAAGCAAGCGCTGCGCCACGGCGCGCTTTGTTGTTCTACGCGCGTACAGAATGCAGCAAAAGTCTCGCAGGATGCGGTTTATTTTTGCTGGAGCTGAGCATTCTTGGCCTTGGGCGTCCAGCAAGCTGGCCGTCGAGGATTGCAAGGTCTGTCGCGCAGCGCAACTTTATACTCCGTTAGGCGTGGAACGTCTGGAGTTCTAGAGTGAAGACGGGCGTGATGGTATGCTCGGTCGTTTCTCTGGCCGTCGCCGAAACAGGTTTCGAGCGCACGTGTTTTTCCTTCCCTCCCTAGTGAGTCGACAGGAAGCGCGTTTTTGTGGTGTTTCTTTTGTGTGGAACATCGTTGGTGTACTCTGGCAGCGATGCCTGAGAACAACACGATAGAGGTAGGTGTGAGGAAGGTTTGCTAGCCCCCACAGCCTACAGAATAAGGGGCGCCCGCCCCGGAATCGCCCTCGCCGCTCAAGGCGAGGAGCTGGAGCGTCATGGTGGCCGCGCCTAGCGCGGATGCCATGGCGGAGATGGCAGCCTACCGGGCAGCTGGGTACAAGTCCAGCCTGGTTTACCAGGTAGGCAATCTCTTTGACGGGCGAACTGCACGCGCTTTATCGAAGGCGTTGAAGAACGCCAACGTGTTAGAAAAGGATCTTCACGGTCTATCCGTGCTCAGCGGGGGTAAGCGGGTCGAGGTTGTCTGCAAGGACATCACTTTGGCGCATAGCTCGATTACTACCTCGCTGAACGTGGACGGACGCAAGATCTTGCCAGTCACGATGAAGCGCTCAGTAGTGGTCCATCTTACTGGCATCACCAGCCGCATGACGCGGTCTGCGGTTGCTGATCAGCTTATGAAATACGGAGAACTACACGCGCCATGTCCCAAGGCCACAATCTTCGATGGCTACGATAGCCTTTTCGGAAGGCAGGCCACCGCGCGTGTGACGGTGAAGAAGGATAGTGGGGTTCTTCACAAACTAGAGGTCAATGAAGAAGACGTAGACCTCTAGAACGTAAGGAAACACCGTTGCGGTAGTACACATGCGCAACCGGTTCCCGAACATTGTGTGCCACTTATGCGGGGAGAAGGGCCACGTGCGCCGCGTGTGCCCTAAACCTCCCACTCCGATGCAGCCTGCCGCAAAGAAAGCGCATTCTAAACGCGGTAAATTGATCGAAAGACCAAAGACAGATGCTGGCGGGCAGCAGCCGCAAGCACCCGTTCCTCACCCACAGGCCTCGGAAGAAAAACCTTCTGAAGACGCGGGAGTCCAGGACGCCTGGCAGCTGGTTAAGGCTAGAAAGGAGAAAAATGTGCCCCCCGCGGAACCCGCGGAAGCTGTCAAAAAGACAGCCGGCATGGCGAAAAAACCTAGGCCGCGCTCCAAGACCATGCGGGAATGTACGGTGGCACTGGAACCCATAGCCGTTCCTGAAACTGCCAACCGGGGCGAAGAGCCAACCCTTGCTGTTTGCGCCGCGCCCGAGGTTCGCAAAAACGAACCCTCTGTTTGCACAGAGGGTGAGCCGCGCGACGCGCGCGCCGACGGCGAGGACGCCGCCTTCGCGAAGGCGGCGGAGGAGCTCGCAATCACGCTGGCCGAGCGTGAGAAGCCCTTACGCAAGGCCGTGCGCAGGCCGGCTCCGCCGAAGAAGGACCCCGCAGGTGAGTTCGACCTGGGGGCCGGAAGTGCATCTTCCTCCTCGGAGGCACCCCACCGGAAGACGGGACGTAAGTCCCAGAAACCAAGGAGGCGCCTCCACTCCACGAGCGAAAAGAAGAAGCCGGAAACCGACGCCAGCGTGGGAAACCCGGAGGTGGAATTCTTACGCACGGAAGCCGTCGAGCAGGCCACCCCCATGGAGGCAGGTGAACAGGGGGGCAAAGTCCTCCCTGAAGTCGCCGAACTTGAGCAGCCCGTCCCTATGGAGGAGGGCGAACAGGGAGGCGCGACCCCACCTGAGGGTGAACCGGCCGAAGCGCCGTTACACACGGAGGAGGAGGCCCAGGTGCCTTCAGCACCTGACCCTCCCCCTCCATCTAGCGTCTCGCTCCAACAGGTGGCGGACGACGAAGGGCCAATTTCATAGGAATAACACCTGGGCTCGCCAGTCGCCGGCGGATCCGCGTGGCCAGTTGGAACCTGAACGGGCTGCGCGACAACGGAAATAGACGAGATACGGCCGAAACCCTGCGTCACTTCGACCTGGCGCTGCTGCAGGAGATTTACGTGATCACTGCGGCAGACGCCCAGGAGATCGAGACGATCGCGGGGGTCGGTTGTATTGGCGATGCGGCCTCCGCAACACCTGCGTGGTCGCGTTCTTCGTGAAGCCGGCCATCGACGCTGCCGTGAAGGGCATGCGGTTTGATGACGACGGTCGGATAGGTCAGCTGATTCTCAGCAGGTCCGACTCGATCGACCTAATCGTCACAAACGTGTATGGCCCCAGCGGCAAGCAGGGGTACCGGGACCGCACCAGGCTGCTGGAAACCCTGAAGCGCGACTGGCTAGCGGATACCAATGTCCGTACGGCTCACCTGATAGCGGGAGATTTCAATCGAGTGCGGACGTGTTTTTCTTCGCTCTCGTCTCCGTGCTTTCTTCCGCTTCATCTTGGCGTCGTACATTTTGACGACGATGGCGACCCAACCCGAAGCTACTGAAGTTGGAGGAACAGCTTCCGGATCTGCAATCGCGGAACCGACGGCCGCCTCCACTTCGTAATTCTCGGCAATGGAGAGGAGTTTGCTGACGTTGCTGCCACAGCAGCCGTCAAAGGGAAATCACTCGAGGAGTCGCAGTTGCGGGCATACGTAGCCCAAGGCTATAGACCTGCTCTCCGATATAAGGTGAGTGGATTTCTTTCTGCGCGCGACGGGAATCAGTTCAACGATGAACTGACACGTGTTAACGTGCGGGAGGAGAACCTCCTCGCCATTACGCCCGTAAAGGATATGGGCTATGTCAAGGTGCGTTGCAAAGACGCTGCACTTGTGCAACGCTTGCTGCGCACCCCATTGTCGATCCGTGGCCAGAAGGTCTTCAAAGCCGCCATGGACGACTCATTTGTGGCGGAGATTTTCGACATCGAGACGGAAATGTCAGATATTGATATTCGGAACGCGTTGGGGAAATTCGCCACGGTCCATGCGCTTCGGAGGGTGCGTAGCAACCTCAAGGACTTCCCGTCCATACACAGCGGAGTCGCTGGAATCGGGCTTAGAATGCCGGACCGCCGTCTGCTGCCCACCAAACTACAGGTGAAAGACACGGTCGTTCACCTGTGGTTCGTGGGCAAAGTGAGAACGTGCGAGCAATGCGGGAAGGAGGGGCATTGTTTGGATAAATGCCCCTCAGGAAAATGCCCCTCAGGAAAATGCCCCTCAGGAAAATGCCGTTATTGCAAACTATCCGGGCACCAATTGAAAAGCTGCCTGGATCTTTTGCGAAAAAAGGCAGCCGCGAAGCTCCATCTTAAAAAACAAAGCGCGGATAAACAGAAAAATTCTGCGAAAAGCCTGGAGACCCCACTGCAGAAATTCCGTAAAAACGCGAGGCGGAATTTCGCCCCAAAGCAGCAGGAAACCTCGCACGCGAAGCCCTGCGCGCTCCCTCTCGCGGCAGGGGAGCCGCAAAAGAAAGGGTGCGGGGAATCCGGGGCAATGGTAAGTCCCCCTAGGCGCAATAGCTGTCTTTCCCAAGCACGCCCGGCTTTTTCGGAGTTCGAGCAACCGGCGGGGACGCCAATGGACAACGGCGGTAAGGACACTTCCAGTACCGTCAGATCCATTCCTTCACCTCCTGCAGTGGCTGATAAGCCCAAATCGGGTAAGAAGGGTTGTGCCGTGTCGACTTCGAAAGTCGACAAAAAAAAATCCGCGTCGCGATCCAACACCGCGAAAGCGGAGAAAAATCTCACGCCGTCGCAGTCGGAGAGCAAGCTCTCGACTGGCGCGGATGCCATGCCAACGAAGGGATTAAAAGCCTTTCCGAAGGCAGCGTCCATGACGAGCGTGTCGGTGCCATCGAAAGTGCTCCCGTCCAAAGACGCGGATGGCTTCAAAGATGGCAATGGAGCACAATCTCCATTTACGGCGCCACGCGAAGTGAGGAACCGTAATGAAGTAAAGAAGACTTCAGCAAAGGTCCCTCGTGCGACTGCGCGTGAGCACGCTGAAAACTCGCGCGCCGGGAAAGCAACAGTGACCAAAAGCGATGCTCTGGTGACGGAAAACGACAACAGGACAGCTGTAAATCCAGCAGAACCTGTCAGTAGTTCGCCGAAGGCCGAAACCCGATCGAACATGCGCCGGTCGGAGTCTGAAATGGATGCCGTTCCGATCACCGAGACGAGGACAACTCGTTCAAAAGAGTGTGCGCGCCGATCAAAAGTAGGCAACCAGGCAACGCTCGCCGCGAAGCAACGCGAAGTCTCCACGAAACCCGACGGGGTTGTTCACCCGGGTAACCCGGGGCTCTTATTACTAAAGTTTCGACATTACAAAATTTTGTAATAAAGTCTATGCTGTTAAAATTTTTCTTTTTACGACGTCAGAAGTTCAGTTCAGAAGTGCAGTAGCACTTGTCCTTACCGACCCGGAGGCCGATAAGGTCCTTCACTGGCGCCGTGACGGGAAAAATAAAAGAAAACAAAAACAAAAAAAAGAAAAACGTCTGGAGGGCAATGTTTTTGGGGGAGGGTGAGGGAGGGAGGGGATCACGGTGCGCCGTGATCAGGCCTTTGCATCCGGTTTCGGATGCGAACCAGTGCCGGCAAATGTTTTCGAAGTCGGCGCCTACGGCACGCTTTCTCCAAGGAGATGGCTGCCCAGTGGATGGCATACCGGCTGGTCCTTCCTCTCCTAGACGCGGTCCACTTCTCCAGGATACCGCGTATGCAGCAGAGCACTTCTACGCTCCCGGAGGCTGGCAAGCCGTCTCGCGTCAGGAGGCGTCAGAATAAATTTTTCGGGTCACTCTCCGGAATGTTGAGGATCGACGAGAGTCTGTCCCACATTTCGCGGAGGGCAAGACACTCCAGAATCAAGTGAGGGAAGGTCTCCCTTTCCCCGCACTCTGCACAACTAGCATCCACATTCTTCGTTGTCCACCGAGACAGGCGTGCTCTGCTTAAAAGTTCCCAGTGGAGCAGAAGCAACGCCGTCTCCTGCCACTGCAGGGGAAAAGTACCGTTGTCCCATGACGCTGGGGGCCACTTCACCTCCTCCGGAGGTATACCGAGCAGCGCGCCCCAGCGTAAAAGTCCGTTCGGCGGGACACTCGGGGTACTAGCGTCCGCTAGTTCCCTCGGCGTCCACGCCTTCATCGATTTTTTCCTGCCTCCGATGAGGCAGGACACTTCCCACGATCCCTCCTGCTGGCTGTCCCGAACTTCCATTAGGGAGGGCAGCACTGGGGCAAGGGGGGTTAAGGAAGCCCACAGAAGTTTCCGTGGGTTGGAAACGATCTCCAGGAGTGGCTGACCAGCCTGCCTCCCTCTGCAGAGGCAGAAGTCCTCATCGCTAATGCCATTGATCTTCGCCCATGCAGAAACGGACCCCTAAAGCCAGGTAGTGCAGGAGATGCAAGGGTTGTGTCTCATCAGGGCAACCAAGTCCCGCAGCTGATAACCACAATGGTGCACCTGTGCGAAACGTACACGTTCACCAGGATAAGGTGAACAGTAGCGGACCAGGCCAGCCGCACGCCGATGATTCGTCCGGGTTGGGGAGAGAACACTTCCAGAATAGTGGGGGCCAAGTTGTTCTTGATTAAGACCGCCACACCCTGCGCGTTCCGTTCTCCATCGCTAACAAAAATCTGCTGTTGAATCGCCGTTCCATTTGCTGACTAATCTCGAGACCCATCTTGTGGGTCTCCTCCAGGCACACTATGTCTTGTTGTGCGATGGTCCGCACAATCCTTGTTCTTTTTCCCTGGTCGATCATACCGTTTACATTCCAGGAGGCGATGTTCAGCTTCCTAGCGGTCGATAGGGAAGAGGCCATAAAAGAGGAAGACCTATTTCTTGGCCTTCCTGAGATTCTTCTGTCTGAGAGAGCGTGCTCTTACAGACAATGAAGAAGCAGCGGGCTTCTCGCTGCCTGCGTCACTCTCTGTTCCGGTGAGGTCGGTTACTTCCGCCTCCTCCGTCGAGTGTTCGGCCCGCGCGATCAGTTTTCGAGATAGCGTCTCTATCTGGACCTTGGCGCCGAAGTTTGCCTTTACGTCGAGGAGCTGCTCCTCAAGCTTTTCGCTCTCGGTGACATTCAAATCCTGGTTGACTTTCTCCTGTGCATTGCAGATCTTCTGCAAGATTTTCTCTTGCTGGTGGCCGCTCTGCACATCCAGGACTTCATTAGCCAGTGATGCGAACTCCTCCGTAGATTGCAGGGCCTCCTGCGACACCGGAGTGGCTTTGGCTATTTCTTCTTCCGCGCCTTCCTGCGCTATATCCATCTTCTCGCCTTCTTGCTCTTCACCTTGCTGGATAAGAGGGGTTTCTTGCTCCTTGACGAGCATCGTCCTCTTTCCTTTCTTCACTAGCTGTATGAAGCAGTCTTCCGATACCGGGACGGCTTCTTTCACCTTCTTCGGCCTTCCTGCCTTCTGAGGATGTTCCGCCTCCTTGGTGTTAATCTCTCTCACGGGAGAGAGACCTCGAATCCTTCTGCAGTTTAAAACTCCAAACAGCTCCATTAGGCATGTCCGTGTTTCTTGCAGAAGGAGCACACCACCGGCTGCGGGCAGTTTCGGACTTGATGTCCTACTTTGCCGCAGCGGAAACAACGACACGTTGGGCAAGCGCCGGCCCTGTGGCCGAACTGCTTGCACCCGGGGCAGAATATGGGTTGTTGCCGGTAACGCACGTTCAGTCCCTGGGATTGTTCGTCAACAACGGCTAATCCTGGGATGACAGCTCCCTCTTTCAACTTTATTTTGGCGATCATGTCGCCAGAAAATATATTTCCAGAGAAGTTCTGGAATCCAAGGTCCAGAACTTACCCATTCTGCTCCAAAAATTTCCAAACAGTTAGTTGAGGTGTGAGGATGGAAATGCCGTTCAGAAACACGGTTGTGTATGGAATCTCGCCAACACCAACTACCATCCTCCCTTGTATATTGATCCCCTTCTGGATCAATCGCTCTCTCATCTTTTCACAGTCTGTGAAGACTGTGAACCCGTTGTTTGCTGGTAAGATCGCCTGTATGCGATTAAAATTCATGTCCGTTTTATCGAGGAACAGATACACCTTCCTGATATTATTGAACTTCATCAGCCCAGTTTTGAAAATGATGGGCTTCACATTCGGCCCTAACTCCACGATCGGCCGATCCACCTTTTGGATTCTACCTCATAGCGGCTTCCCGAATTTTCTTGGTGGGTGGACACTCGCTTGTCCAGCCGCCACCGACGCAGGAAAAAAGGGCTGCGCCGCTGCAGCCGAACAACATGGCGGCTCGCCCTGAACCGCGTGGACGCCCGCGGGTCCTGCCTGGGACGCCGCCGCTCCGAGCGCAACCCTCGACGTCGCCACCGTTGCCGCCGCGGGCGGCACCCTCGGCATCGACGCGGAAGGCGCGACCTTACCCGCCGCGGGCACGATCCTCGGCGTCGCCGCCGTAGGCACGACCTCCGCCGTCGTCGCCGCGGGTACGACCCTTGACATCGCCGCCGCCGGCGCAGCAAAGCCCGCCGCGGGCGCGATCCTCGAAATGCCTGCCACCGCCTCGCCATTGCCGCACGTTACCTCCATGGCTTCCATGGGGGACGACGGTCTCTCCAGTCCTCCTCTAGGTGCCTGCATCCTGGCAGCTGGTCTTGCTGCACGGGACCACTGCAGGTCTTTTGCCGCGATCTCCTCGCCGCTTCTTTTGTAGTTTCGTCTGGAAAACTTCCCCTCTCCGGGCACACACAAGCAGAATAAACTGATTAAGTTGTCGAGCGCACAATACTTTGAGCCGCGAAGCAAGTTTACCGACTCGGTAGTTTTCCCCATGTCCCACGAGGGGTGGGGTAAATTTATTTTTCTAAAATTTTTCCACAAAAACATTCACACTATAATCTCATCCATACCATTAGCACTTTTTTTTACCACTATGAAGTCCTTGGGTTCTCACAAGTTCTGCACTCATGGTGGGATTCCTACTGTTTGGTCCCGGGCGTCGTCTTCTATCCTGTTCAGGATGAATCGGTACGTCCAGGCTTGGATTTTCCCACAGTTTCTAATGCCGATTTCCCTCTTGAGGTGCCCTTGTAGGATCTCCATCGGTGGTGCGGCTCTTCTGGGTTTCCTCATTTAACCCCACCGCACAAGTATGGCGGTGATGAAGAGGGCGATGGTCGTCCTCACCATGGGATTGTAACAGGGAACATTACCATTCCCCTGTAACATCCCGGCGAGGATCTCAATTACGGATCTGTTCGTAAGTCCGATGATCCTTTTCAGGTTCAGCCAGTCATGCAGCAATGTGGGACACGTCAAGACGTGAAGTCTCGTGTCGATGTTTCCACATGCTGTGCAGTCTGGATCTTCCCTTGTTCCGGTGTAGTGCTGTAATCGGGACCCACTCTGAATTCCTCCATGATAAAACATCAGGAGGTCATCCTGGGTGCCTGGCGGAAGGTCACTTCTCCAGAGCGTCGTGCCAATCGCTGACAGGTTGATTCGGTCACTCCCGTAGCGATCGGCGGCTTCCAGGAGGGCACTGATATCACTGTGTTCTTCTTGAATTAGTCTTCGGAGGTTTGTTTTGGTTACCCTGGACCACGCAAAGTCGTTGTGGTTGAACCACACTTCGCGAGTCATGTGAGTAAACCTTCCTAACATCATCTCTATATACCTAAGTATACGAGTGTGATGTAGGTACCCTTCTCATTTCCACTCCTGGATTCGTTGAAGGGTAACTCTGGACCGCTGGTGGATTCAGCTTCTCGTGGCCGGCGGGACAGGAAGCATCCAAGAGATCACCAGGATGGACTCGTCCTGACAGAGTTCCCTACTTCTCGGCACGATCTTGATTTTGTGCTTCCGCACCAGCCGTTGCTTCCTCGTCCAGGTTGGGTCGATTTTTTTCCACACGCCTGCACGGCCTAGTAGCGCAGTCATCAGGACTTTCGAGTTGTTCAACAGCAACGCGTAGGCCCTGTGCGCCGCATACGGCCAGTCATCCCAGTGAGTGGCAATGTCCAGGATGTGTCGCGTATCCATGATCTCAATGGAGTGTGCAAGCGACTTCATCCCGGAACCGCCTTTTTCCCTGGGACGACACAGGGGTTTTAGTCGGACTCTTGGGCGATAGTGGCCCCACAGTGTTTTTCTCTGCAGCTTGTCGAACTCCCTCGTGGTTTCCTTGTTCATCCTCGCAAAGGCCGCCCCGAAGAGCACTTTCGGAAGGAGTACTCCGTTCCATATGTTGGCTTTTCTCTTCATTCCAAGGTCCGTTCGGGTGTACTTGACTGCTTCCTTGGCCGTGTTCCCTAAAATCTCGGTACACAATAGCTTCGACGCGGAGACGTCGCCAATGTAGACACCCAGGTGCTTGGCCTTGTCCACCGTTCGGAATCCTCTCGCCGCTAGAGTGGAGAGATCGAAGATTCCAACGGGCAAGAGCTGGCTTTTGTGGGCGTTGATCTTTAGACCCAGGCCTTGATCCATCAGGTCTACCACATCCAGAAACGCTTGTTGATTTCTCTCTGCCTTGATAAAGAAGAGTAGATCATCAGCGTATGCCAAATGAGTAAGACGCTGGTCATCGGTTGTTATGTCTCCGACTCGACAGGAGAGGAGCAATCTCCCGACTTCCAAGAAGGTGAATCCTTTGCCGCATTTTAAAGGCGTTGCGAAGGCAACGCCCCCAGAGAACGCAGCCAAAATCCTGGAGGTTTCCGCAACTTCTGTCGCGGAAGCTTCCGAAAATCGCGGAGGCGAATAGCAGGTTGTGGACAGGAGGAAAGAAAAATCTCCAAAAAAAGCTACGCAACATAAATCCCTGAGCTCTTCCAAAGGAAAACGCAGTCGCGGGAATTCGAAAACACGCGCTGCTTGTGCCTCTTCCAAGGAAAAAGCCTGCGCCTTCAACGCGTGCAAGTCCGCTTCTGTGACCGCCGGGAAGGCTATCCCGGTGCAATCGGATGGATGCAAGCGCACGTCGATCGTGCGAGCATCTGACTCCACAAAGGAGTCCGATAGCGCCGCTGAACGACGCGTCACTCGCGCAAGAGCGAGCGCACGCAGGGCTCAAGCCCAGAGGCGTGACACACTCGCCGCGAAACGGCGAGTGCTCACCCCGGAACCCACAGGTTCTGCACCCGGGGAGGAGCACCCGATTACGTGCAGCACAGTTGAGGCCGGTGGCGAGTGCGCCCTCCAGCCCGTCGTGCTGCTTACTGCCCGCTCGCCGGGTGAGGCGAGCACCACGGCCTCGCTTTCCCAGCCGTCATGAGGGTAATTGCGTCTTCTCGTCGTGTTGCCTTAACCTCTTGGAACGTCAACGGGCTCCAACACGAGGAGAAGAGGCGACTATTGGCTGACGCTCTGCCCGCCTTCGACTTGACGTTCCTGCAGGAGATTCACAGCATCTCCGGAGAGCAGGCTGCCGAAATCGTACGGCGCGCGGGCGGAACGCTACTTTATAGGTGCGGCGTTGCACGTACGTGCGGCGTCGCTTTCCTCGTGCAAGGAACTTTGGCGGGAGCGGTGCGCAGCGTTCGTTTCGACACGGAAGGCCGAGTGGGACAGCTTGTACTCAAGTGGTCCGACTCGATCGACCTTGTCGTAACCAACGAGTACGCGCCGAGCGGTGCTGGACGATGGACCGAAAGGATTGAGTTCTTCGGTACCCTTCAAAGCCAGTAACTCACTCGATCTCACCCTACTGTGGCCCATCTCATTGCGGGGAACTTTAACGTCCACCTGCTTTCCGAGAATAGATCCCAGAAAAGGGAAAAGTTGCTAGCGGAAGAGATGTGCGCGTCCGTGCACGCCTGCAACTTGTTCGCTAGCGACCCTGTTATGGCAGCAACGCCGGACCACGTATACCTTGATGAACACTTGCTCTGTCGAGTGTGTCGGAGAGGTGCCATGCCGTCCGTGCTTTCAGACCACAACAGGCTCGAGTTCGAGTTGCTCCCGCCAGGCAAGGGGCCTCCAAACTGTTTTTGAAGGATGTCGGCAGACTGGCTAAGCAACCTGGAGGCGGCTGAGTATATTCGCCAGTACCTCCTCGACTTTGCCATAAGTGAGCTGGAGGACTGGGACGATCTGTAAAGATCGGTCCGCGAGTTATGGTGCCGGTTTCCCTTGCACCAGCTTCCGCGCGGCTTCGGAGAGGGCGTAGCCAACA
The DNA here is from genome assembly GCA_036172245.1 of Raillietiella orientalis. Taxonomy (NCBI): domain Eukaryota; kingdom Metazoa; phylum Arthropoda; class Ichthyostraca; order Raillietiellida; family Raillietiellidae; genus Raillietiella; species Raillietiella orientalis. Next base: position 215,351 of record JAYWIR010000053.1, on the reverse strand, counting down.
GCAGAGATTTTCTGCAGGCCCGCTCCTTTTCCAGGCGCGCGGACGTTGGTCGATTATCCGAGTACAAGGCCAAGGCCGAGCGCCAGGTGTGGCAGTCAGGGGCGACAGTTCTGCTCGACGACCAGGACCAGGAATGCTCGGCTCCAGCCGACGTGCGAGTGATAGTCAGGCGCTATCACTCTTCTCTGTATGCAGAGGCACAGACGAAACGCAGCCTCTCCCGGCTGCTTCTGCCGATTGATGCACCTGTTGTAGACGAGGAGGAACGGGCGCGTCTTGATGAGCCCTACACGGCAGAGGAAATTTCCTCGGCCATCTCATTGCTCAAGAGACGAAAAGCGCCAGGCGAAGATGGGCTCCCTGCGGAATTCTTTCAGTGTTCTGCGGCGGAGCTCATCCGCCTTGTGCTCCAACTCTCGTCGCTGATGCGAGACTCGGGCGATGTCCCCGCCTCGTTTCGCTCAGCGAAGGTGCGTCTACTGCCGAAAGGCGGAGATTTGCGCCAACTGAACAACTGGCGTCCGATCACATTAGTGAATTCGGACGTCAAGTTGTTCTCGACACTTTAGGTGGCGCGGATGGGTAGGATCGCGGAATCCTTGGTAAGACCGGAGCAGACGTACGCTGTTCCTGGGCGGTCCATGGACGCGAATCTCTTGTTCATCTGCACATGACTGCAATTGCAGCATCGTGTGGCGGTGGATCGTCGTGCGGAAGCGACGCTTCCGATCTCTTACCGACGGAGGCGCGGGACGCAAAGGGAGACACCGGGAGCCTTGGCGGTTGCAGTCGATCTGCACAAAGCTTTCGATTGCGTGAACCAAAAGCTTCTTCTTGAGCTTTCGGAACGTCTGGGTCTTCCGGCATCGCTGTTGGCGTACTTGCGCTCCTGCTGGCGCCACGCGATTACATCCATTGTTATCTGTGGCTGTCGCGTTTACGGCGTGCCGGTAAGACGAGGAATTAGGCAGGGTGACGCTAGCCAACCTGCCGAGCTCCTGTCCAGGTACGCCGGCCGTGGCAGACTATGCCGACGACCTGCTTCTCCTGTTGCCCATGTCCACCCCGGCGACATCGCTTGAAGACTTCTTTGAGTTGATTCGTCGCGGTGCGGGCGTGAGCGTTAACAGCAGTAAGTGTATGGTTGTTCCGGTGGGTGCGACGTGGGAGGGGCAGTCTGACTGGATCGACCTGGGGATCCCCACCGACAGGTAGCTCAGGTACCTTGGCGTGCCGTTGGGCGACTTCTGCATCTCAGAAGCGTGGTCGGACTGCCTTCGGAAGGCAGAGCTTGCACTTGGTACGTTTTCAGAAGGCGAGTTCGTCTTGCAGGAACGGGCCTGCATCTGGAACACCTTGGTTGTTCCCCTCCTCCGCCCCCTGTTTTTTGTTTGTCCACCCCCCCAGGAAGTCAAAGTCTGGGCGCAGCGCCTTCTACGCAAAGCGTTGTGGGGCGCTGCAAGATCCCGTGTTAGACTTAAAGACTTGGTGGCGGCGCGTCAGGATGCAGGCTTGGGCATCCTCGACTTAAACAGCATCGAACTGCAGGTTCAGTTCCGCATGCTGCGGCTCTGTGCCAAGCTGTGGTGTACGCCGTGGTGCTTACCCGCACGCCTTATACTGAGGCGCTGCACGGGAAGCGAGGGACTGCTTTCGTTGCTACCCCACTTTCGGCACACCAGAATAGGGTTTGGCTTCCCGCTGAGGAAGCTGTCCTCACTGCTGGAAGCCCAAAGCTGGATCTCCTGCCGCCCCATGAACATTAATGCATGGCGGCAGGAATCTTTTTCATCGTGGGCAGCTTCCGAAGGAACGCGCCCGGAAGATCTTCGACGCCTGCGACTTCTCCTCAGTCATCAAATGGACGAAGTCATGCAGGACAAGAAGTTGTCTGATCGTCTGGCCGTCACACCAATCGCCGCAGCGCTGTGTGCCCTCAGGGAAAGCAACGACGGTTGCCTACCGGCGGAATGGGAGCTCTCCTGCAGAATAGCGGTAGTCAGTAAGCTCCTCCGTAGCTGGACCACAAAGGAGCTGGTGCAAGCCGCCACACCTCGGAATCGGGCGAAGGGACTGCTTCGGTGGAGCGAACATTTAAGTGTGCCCCCCGGAGAGGTAGTGGTACCCCCGTTTGTTTGGACAGCTCTGTGTTCCCCCTTAAGTGGAAACAAGATGTGCTGCTCTTTTTACATTGTGCATTAGACTGAAAAAGGCAGCCAAGCCTCGCTTCCGGGGGAGCTGCTTTGCAAACTGTTTAAGGTGCGGAGAGATCGAGTCTTTTCCGCACGTTTTGCTGGACTGCGGTGACCTCCGGGAACTGTGGCGAAGGCTCACTTCGGCCATCATGCCACAAGGAGGCACTGCCAATGATGTGCTGCGGCGCTTCTTCAGCAGAAATGGACTTTCGGTTGGCGCGATTGTCGCAACCATGTGTTGCATTCGCGCCATCGTAAAGTCCCGCTACGCCCTGGAGTTGTCATCGCAGCAAAGGGAGGCTCACCTGCTTGCAGCTCAATTCATGAAGAAGGCTTCCAGGTGGTCTCATCTTCGTGACAAGGTGAATTAGGACATCACCGGCAAACATCGCCGGTTTACACACCTCTGAGAACTGCGTAATCCGTTGACCCCTGCGACCTCTCGCCCACATATACCGCGTCCTCGTTCTTTCGGTAAAACTTCCGGTGCCCATGCTTTTATTTTTGTGTCTTCCAAAGCGATCCCAAAGACCCTTATCCCGTCCTCCTTATTCATTGTTTTTATTTTATTTTGGTTTCTTTGCGTTCCCGGCTCCCCCACATCGTTCACAAAACTGTTACTCTGCCCTGCGTGGCAGCAATATTCTCTTTATTCTTGTTCAGTCGTCGGTTGGGAGTTTGGTTCTTAACTGGTTTATTTTGTAAAATTGCTTTTTTTGGTTATGTTATATGGAATAAACGCCCAGGCGTGACCGGGTGAGAAATCTCCTGCGCTTGTTCTGCAGAGATCACATGGATCTCCTGCAGCAGCACAAGGTCGAACGATCCTAGAATGGCGGCCATGTATCGTCTCCTGCCGGCGTCTGTCATTCCGTTCACGTTCCAAACGGCGATGCGCAGACGACGGCGGGAGGAGATTTCCGGCATTACTTCCGGGAAGATGACGGTGTGGGGGAACCCGACTCTTCCGAGGCGGGTGAGATGAACATTAGGGTTTCAGCCTCCTCAGGCACCTTGGGTACCTTTCCGGCTTCAACCCCCTCCATCTGTTTCGTGTCTGTGCGTAATGGTCTCTCGAGTAACGATTCCCGGGATTCTCACACGCTCATGGCACCCTAGCTGTCGGAAGTCATCTCCACGTCTTCGACCTGGAGAGGGGCTTTCCGGGGTTTGCTGGAATTCCTTCCAGCCTTCCGGCGGGGTGCCGCGGAGATGGAAACTTGGTTTCCGTCCTGCGCTTCAAGGTCGGAAGTTACCGACTCCTCGGTGGAGTCCGGACGCCTCACTGCCTTTTTTCCAGCCTTGGAGGGGTCTGGCTGCAACTATGCAGCCAGCTCTTCCGCCGCACGCTCGAAGGCGGCGTCATCTATCACGGTCTCGATGAAGGACGCTTCTGCCGGTTCGCTCCCCACGCTGTTGACATCTTCAACAGTGGGTTGCTCGTCGGTAGCAGCGATTTCTACCTTGCGGCGTTCGGCGGGGACGCGTTCCACGACGACGTTGCTCTCTTTTGAATTCTCGCTAACCTGCTGTTTTTTATTTTGGTAGGCGAGCTTTTTTTCGATTCGTCGTTCTTTCTTCGAATTTTTCTTCTTTTTCGCTGTGACTTCTTGGCATTCCGACACCTGTCCGCGTTTGTCGATCTTTTCGGCATTCGTTGCCGGGGTGTCGGCTTCGGCCTGGATCACGGGTGTGGGTGGCACAGCTTGAGCGGCAGCCTTCGCCCCCAGCCTTTTCTGTAGCAGCCGCGCGCGTTTTTTTAGGTTCCTCGCGGAAACCACGGGCACAGCGGATTGTGGACACACTTCCTTCGTGTGGCCCATTGTCCCGCATACCTGGCACTGTACGTTGGGGCACCTCCTTTTGAGGTGTCCCGACGTGTTGCAGAAGCCACAGTATTTGGGCTTACCCACGTACCAGAGGTCGACGCTTACTCCGCCGACCACCAGTTTGTGGGGAAGGGTAGAGCCCTCCCAAACGGTTACACGGACAACCGTGAGGCCGCACTGAACTGTGGTATAGTCCTCGAAAGGACTAGGCTTGGTCCATACTGCATGGACCGTGCCTTCTTTTCCCAACGCGAAGCGTATCTGTTCTTTCCGCATCCGCGCGGTAACTCCTAAATGGTAGACCACCATACTGTGGTCCGCCGTAACAGGAAGAAGCCTGCATGCTTTCATTACCACAAGGATTTTAAGCAGACTTTGGGCCAGATCTGCATGGTTGCAGATCACCTCTACGTACTGCCCCCCGCTACGAATGGTCATAGCGCAGAGCTACTCCTCTTTAACATCGAGAGCGCGCATCCCCTTCGAAAAGGCGCGTGCACTCTCAGAAGAATATAATTTGCCTACCTTGTAGAACAATGAGGGGTTGTACCCCTCCTCCACATAGGCCGACAATTCCGCCGCGTCTGCAGGCGATGGCGCCGACACGACATCGCTCCACGCCCGCGCTGCAGCGGGGACCGATTTTGTAGATGCGGACGCCCCCACCTCCTTCGCCAGTGTAGGCGACGTTGCCGCCTCCTCCTAGCACTCCACCTTCTTTAGAGGCGACGTTGCCGCCGCCACCTGGCACTCCATTCCTTCAGGAGGCGACGTTGCCACAGCCCCCTGACACGCACTGGTGGTCGTGTCAGGCATTGCTGCCTGATCGACCACCACCACACACGAAGCCTACACCTAGGGACGGTTTTCGGCACGAGGAGCACCGAGGAAACACGTCCGCTCTAGCTGACGTAAAGCTTTCGATTGCGTCGACGAGGAACTCCTTCTGGAACTCCTGGAACGCTTGGGATTTCCGGCCGTCTTAATGGCCTTCCTGCGCTCCTGCTGGCGCTTCGCGCTCATCAATATCAATTTCAGCGACCGCAACGTCTTCGGCGTGCCGGTTCGTCGTGGCATCCGGCAGGGTTACAGCCTCAGCCCCCTGCTCTTCAGCATCTACTTTGAGTTGGTGCTAAGAGCATACAGGGAGACTTTGGCAACCCTGTCGAGCTCGTGTCCCGGCACGCCTGCCGTGTCGACCTATGCCGACGATCTTCTGCTCCTGCATCCCGGGTCAACCCAGGCATCGGCGCTCGAAGATTTCTTCGAGTTGCTATACCGTGGAACAGGCCTCCAGGTAAACAGGACGAAATCGTCGTTGCTTTTCACCGACTCGACGAGGGCCGGACGGTCGGACTGGATCCGCTTGGGGATCCCCACGGGCAGGTACATCAAGTACCTTGGCGTTCCGTTGGGGGACTTCTGCTCTGCAGAAGCCTGGTCCGACCGTCTACAAAAGGTGGAGCTGGCGATCGGCCCGTTCCGGGACGGCAAGTTTCATTTGCAGGAACGGGCCACGGTATGGAACGCTTTCGCGGCCCCCCTCCTTCGCCCCCTACTTTTTGTGCGCGCTACTCCTTACCAAATTAGGACACGGACTAGGAGCCTGATACGAAAAGCCCTCTGGGGCAATTGGAGGCCCCGCGTCCCGCTCAAAGACTTGTGCGCTAAACGCAGGGACGCTGGACTTGGTCTCCTGACGTTGGAGCGCATGGAGCGACAGCACCAATTCAGAAAACTTGCTCTTGTGGCAAACTTTTGGACAGCACCCTGGTATGCATCGGCAAGACTCCTTGCTCACAGGGCAACCGGCTGCTTCGGACTGACTTCAATTTTGGTAGCCAACGAACGCAGCCTGAAACATTGTGGTCATCAGCTGCGGGACTTGGTTGCCCTGATGAGACACAACCCTTGGATCTCCTGAATCCCAGCGGATTGCACTACTTGGCTTCAGGGGTACGTTTCTGCATGGGCGAAGATCAATGACACCAGCGATGAGGACTTCTCCTGCCTCCGCAGAGGGAGGCACGCTGGTCAGCCACTCCTGTTGATCGTTTCCAACCCACGGAATCTTCTGTGGGCTTCCTTCACCCCCCTTGCCTTAGTGCTGCCCTTCCTTAGGGAACTTCAAAAAAGCCACCAACAGGCATCGTGGGAAGTGTCCTGCCTCAACGGAGGCAGGAAAAATTTGCTGAAGGCGTGGACGCCGAGGGAACTAGCGGACGCTAGTACCCCGACTGTCCCGTGGAACGGACTTTTACGCTGAAGCGCGCTGCTCGGTATACCTCCGGAGGAGGTGAGGTGGCCCCCAGCCTCATGGAACAACGGCACCCTTCCCCTGCAGTGGCAGGAGACGGCGTTGCTTCTCCTCCAGTGGCGACTTTTAAGCAGAGCACGCCTGTCTCGCTGGACAACGGAGAATGTGGATGCTAGTTGTGCAGAGTGCGGGGAAAGGGAGACCTTCTCTCACTTGATTCTGGAGTGTGTTGCCCTCCGCGGAATGTGGGACAGACTCTGGACGATCCTCAACATTCCGGAGGGTGACCCGAAAACCTTATTCAGACGCCTCGTGACGCGAGACGGCTTGCCAGCCTTCGGAAGCGTAGCAGTGCTCTGCTGCATACGCGGTATCCTGGAGAAGTGGACGGCGTCTAGGAGAGGTAGGACCAGCCGGAATGCCATCCACTGGGCAGCGTTCTCCTTTGAGAAAGCGTGCCGTTGGCGCCGACTTCAAAAACATTTGCCGGCACTTGTTCGCATCCGAAACCGGATGCAAAGGCCTGCTCACGGCGCACCGTGATCCCCTCCTTCCCTCCCCCACCTCAGAAACATTGCCCTCCAGACGTTTTTCTCTTTTTGTTTTTGTTTTCTTTTATTTTTGCCGTCCCGGCGCCAGTGAAGGATCTTATCCGCCTCCGGGTCAGTAAGGACAAGTGCTATCGAACTTCAATGAACGTCTGACGTCGGAAAATCTGATGTCAAAAATCTCCGCCACAAATGAGTCGCCCATGGCGGCCGGGAAAACCTTCTGGCCACGGATCGACAACGGGGTGCGCAGCAAGCGTTGCACAAGTGCAGCGTCTTTGCAACGCACCTTGAAATAGTTCATATTATTTACGGGCATAATGGCGAGAAGGTCCTCCTCCCGCACGCCAACACGGGTCAGTTCATCGTTGAACGAATTCCCGTCGCGCGCAGAAAGAATACCACTCACCTTATATCGGAGAGCAGGTCTATAACCTTGGGCTACGTATGCCCGCAACTGCGACTCCTCGAGTGGTTTATCTTTGACGGCTGCTGTGGCAGCAACGTCAGCAAAACTCCTCTCCATTGGCGAGAAAGACGAAGTGGAGGCGGCCGTCGGTTCCGCGATTGCCGATCCGGATGCTGTTTCTCCAACTTCAGTAGCTTCGGGTTGGGTCGACATCGTCGTCAAAATGTAGGACGCCAAGATGAAGCGGATGGAAGCCCGGAGACGAGAGCGGAGAAAAACATGTCCGCACTCGATTGAAATTTCCCGCAATGAGGTGCGCCCTCCGTACGCCTGCTTCAGCCAGCCAGTCTCGCCGCAGGGATTCGAAAAACGTAGTGCGTTCCTCGGCCCCGTGGTTGCTCACTGGCGCGTATATGTTCGTCACAACGAGGGCGATCGATTCGGACCACTTGAGAACAAGCTGTCCAACTCGACCGTCTCCGTCGAAGCGAACGCTACGCAGAGAGTTTTCGACTGCCTGATCCAGCAGAAAGGCCACTCCGGAGGATTAGTCTGTTCCGTTCCTCCACATTAGCCGCCCTCCTGTGATTCTTTTGAAATCCTTGCCTGCTTCTTTTGTGAGCACGTGGGTCTCTTGCAGTAGGGTCAGGTCGAAGTCTCGCAGAATGGCGGCTACGTCTCGCCTCTTCCCGTCGGTGCTCAAACCGTTGACGTTCCAACAGGTTATTTGCAAGCGGCGAGGAAACGCGAGAACACGCAATGGTGTTGTTATGGTGGGGTGGAAGTAACCGCCTCCTATTCAGAAGACGGGTGAGTGGTTCGGGTCCATGTCGTTGGAGTGTTCAGGAGCATCGCTCACAACGTCGGCCGTGGACTTTGTTAACAGTTGGTAAAGGATGCTCTCAGGCACGGATTCGCATTGTGCAACGCACATGGACTCTTCCTCGCTGTCAGATGCCATTTCGACCTCTTCCTGAGAGGCGACAGCACGTCTACGTGCTCCTGTTGCATTTTTATGTTTTCTTTTCGGCAAGCGAACGGAGGGCGAGTTCGCGCTTTCGGCGTCAGACTCGGAGGTTTCCGGGTATTTTGCCGTAGCCGGGCGTCGAACGGCCTTCTTCTCGGCCTTGACGGGCTGCCTCAGGAAGGCAGCCAACTCTTCCGCGGCTTGCGCGAAGTTTGCAACAGGGATGCGTTCCACGTCATCACGGATTTCTCCGCCTGTTGCGATTTGGGTGACGTAACAAGCGATTCGATTGCGGCAACTGGCGCGCTATTGTTCCGAACCGCAGCGGCTAAGCTTTCGCACGCCGCTACAATGCTTCCAGTGGACTGGACTGGAACAACAGTGTCGATCGCAGCAACGTGTGCCGCGCTATCGATCGCGACCGTAGCGATTTCGCCGCACGAAGCCGGAACCGCTTTTTCACCCGGATATGCCGGGGCATTTATTCAAAAGAATAAAATCACAATGGATTGTCGCGTGGTGAACCCAAAGGTCCACCACTACAAAACAGCTTGGTATTTACGGGCGCTATGCCGTAGAGGTCCATCCGATCCGCGGGGGTTGGGAAAGAACAAAACAAAAAACAAACAAATAGTTGAAGTATGGGAGGGAGCAAATGTTTCGGGAATGGGAGGGCAGGGAGGGGATCACCGTGCGGGCGGATAGGTCCTCTAGATCCTATTTAGGATCCGTACAAGCTGAGTCCTCTCTGCGCCCAAGTGGCGCCACTTGCAGACGTCTCGGACGAATAGGCGGGTGAACCGTAAGGCGTTGCCAGTTGGCTGACGTCTTCTTCTGGTGGCGTTCCAAGCCGCCACGATCCCTCGAATGCAGCAGAGGACTGCTACAGAAGAGGAGGGGGACAAGGCGTCACTACGGAAGAGGAGCCTAAAAACGTCCTTAGGGCCGCATCCGCGCAAGTCCAGGATCGCCGTAAGGCGATCCCATAAAGGGCGGATGGCACTGCACTCGATGAGAAGGTGGGGGAAGGTCTCTTTTTCCCCGCACCGGTCACAATAAGGATCCACAGCCCCCCGGGTTGGGTGATGAAGGCGTGCTTTGAATGGAAGTCCCCAGAGGACCACAAGCAACGCCACATCCTGCCATTTCAGGGGGAGGGATCCACTGTTCCAGGACGCCGGGGGCCACTTCATCTCCTCCGGAGATAGTCCGAGTAGCTCGCCCCAGCGTCGAATTCCGTTAGGCGGGACTCTCGGTGTCGAAGCGTCCGCTAGCTGCCGAGATGTCCACGCCATAATCGTTTGTGTCCTGCCTCCAATAGTGCAGGACACGTTCCATTTCCCAAGCTCCCTACTGTCCCTGGCGTCGATGAGGAAGGGCAGCACTGGGGCAAGGGGGGTAATCAAAGCCCACATGCGCTTTTCGTGGGACTGCACGATCTCCTGCAGTTTCCAGCGGGCGTGCCCTTGCAGGCAAGTGTTTCTTGTGCCCGCCGAAACGTGGATCTTTACCCAGGTGGACACCGACTCGTGCAGCCATGCAGAGTAGTTCCCTGGGCGGCAGGAGATCCAGGCGTTCTCCCGTACCGCAACTTCCATGCGACGCAGGATTAAGCAGCCGTGTGCTTCTCTGCGGTCGCGTGCAAGCAGAAACGACAAAAGTCCGTCGAATCCGCAGGCTCGTTGGGCCAGGAGGCGTGCTGGAACGCACCAAGGCGTGTCCCACAATTCCGCCGCAAGGGCGAGAGTCCTGAACCGGAGTTGTAGTTCAATGCGCTCCAGCGTAAGAACGCCAAGTCCTCCGTCCTTACGTGGAGCGCACAAGTCTTTGAGCCTCACACGGGACCTCCCTTTGCCCCAAAGGACTGTCCTCAGGAGGCCCGCTGCTCGTTTACGGATGAAGTAAGGGGCGGGGCACACAAAAAGTAGGGGGCGAAGAAGGGGGGCCGCAAACGCGGTCCACACCGCGGCCCGTTCCTGCAAGTAAAGCTTGCTTTCTTGGAACGGACCGGTCGCCAACGCTGCCTTTTGGAGACGGTCGGACCAGGCTTCTGCTGCGCAGAATTCCCCCATCGGAACGCCTAGGTACTTGAAGCACCTGTCCGTGGGGATCCCCAAGCGGATACAATCCGACCGTCCAGCCCACGCCGAACCGACGAAGACCATGGACGACTTCGCCCTGTTCACCTCCAGGCCCGTCCCGCGGCGCAGCAACTCGAAGAAATCCTCGAGCGCACTCGCCGGAGTGGACCCGGGAAGCAGCAGCAGAAGATCGTCTGCATGGGCCGACACGGCAGGCGTGCCGGCACACGAGCTCGGCAGGGCTGCCAGAGTTACCCTGTATGCCCTAAGCACCAACTCAAAGTAGATGCTGAAGAGCAAGGGGCTCAGGCTGTCACCCTGCCGCATGCCGCGGCGCACTGGCACGCCGTACACGTGCCGGCCGCTGAAACAAATATTCATAGACGCGTTGCGCCAGCAAGAGCGCAGGTAGGACTGGAGCACGGCCGGGAAACCCATGCGTTCCAGGAGCTCCAGAAGGAGATCCTGGTCGACGCAGTCGAATGCTTTGTGCAAATCGACCGCGACGGCAAAGGCTCCCGCCGAGTCCATCCCACCCTCTGCCCGATCTTCTTGGTCAGAGGGGGCGCGAGGCTCCCTTGACCGTCCTGTGCAACGCGTTGTCGCAACTGCCACCATGAGCTGGCGAGGAGCAGGTTGGCCTCCATGGTTCGTCCGGGAACAGCATAGGTCTGCTCGGGACTCACCACGGAAGCGGCCACCCGCCCCAAACGCTCAGCCCACAACTTGGCATACAACTTTGCGTCCGCATTCACTACTGTGATGGGACGCCAGTTGCCAATGTTGCGTAAGTCTCCTGACTTCGGCAGGAGACGTACTTTAGCTGACCGGAACGAGGCGGGAACTTCGCCGTGTTCGCGGATCAGCGCACTTAACCTGAGCACCAGGGGGCCAGCTCTGGCGCGAAGCGATGGTAAAACTCCGCGGGCAGGCCGTCCTCCCCTGGTGCCTTCCTTCTCTCTAGCCTGTTGATGGCGGAGATGATCTCCGCCATCGTGAACGGTTCCGCCAATCTGGAACGGTCCTCCTCCTTGAGCGCGGGAGCGCCATCCGGCAGCAGGCGCTGCGCGAAATGGCGCTCAGGTGTCAGTGGCGCGTACAAGGAGGAATAAAACTCCCGCACGATGCGGCTTACCTGGGCTGGGCTGGAGCGTTCTTGGCCCTGATGATCCAGCAGGCAGGCCGAGCCTGACTGCCAGGCCTGCCTCTCCGCCTCAGCCTTGAATTCAGCCAGGCGACGGACGTCGGGACGCCGGGAATACCGGCGCGCCTGTAGGTACGCCCGCTCGTTCCGGACACCCTCACCGAAGCCCGGCGGAAGACGTTCCAGGGGAAACTGGTCGCAAAACTCACGGACTGAGCACTTCATTTCGTCCCAGTCCGCAAGCGTGTGAAGCTGGAATCCTCGCAGGAAACAGCGTAGATGTTCCGCCGCTCCTGCGAGGCGCAACCAATCCCCTGGCAGGCGCCATGTTTTCAGGGGAGGGCCCTTATTGCGAGGATGTAACTCGAGCACGAGCCGTGGATGGTCGGACAGCTCTGCCGGGAGCGTTCCTCGAGTTCCCACCCGCGTGCACAGGTGGTTGTCGAGGAACATGTGGTCGATGTTCCGATCTCTCCCGGCATCGCCGGCCAACACGTTGCGCGCATGCATGGCTGCGCACAACTCGTTGACCAGCTGTGCTCGTCCGCTGGGCGCACCTGCCAGCAGGCGGAGATTGAAATCGCCCGCAATGAGGTGCGCCCTTCGCACGCCTGCTTCGGCCAACCAGTCTCGCCGCAAGGTTTCGAAGAACGCAGTGCGTTCCTCGGCCCTGTGGCTGCTCACCGGAGCGTACAGGTTCGTGACTACGAGGACGATCGAGTCGGACCACTTGAACACAAGCTGCCCAACTCGACCATCCCCGTCGAACCGTGCACTGCGCAGTGAGTTGTCGACGGTTGGCTTTAGCAGAAAGGCCACTCCGCAGGAGTTGTCCGTTCCGTTCCTCCACAGTAGCCGCCCTCCCGCGATTCTTTCGATTTCCTGGACATCTCCCGGTCGGAGAACGTGCGTCTCTTGCAGGAGCACCAGGTCGAAGTCTCGCAGTATGGCGGCTACATCTCGCCTCTTTCCGTCGTCGCGCAACCCGTTGACATTCCAACAGGTGATGCGCAAGCGGCGGCAGGAGGCGAGCCCACGCATTGGTGTATTTATGGTGGGGTGGAGGCGGCCTCCTCCCTTTCGGGAGGCGGCTCGTTGGCGGCCGTGACGACGGTCGGCTGCTCACCCGGGAGCACGTCGTCAGCAGCGACTTCCATTGCGCTGGCTTCCGAGACACGGATCGGAGAAGGCTCGCGTGACGCGACGCACATTGCCTCCTCCTCCGTGCCCGATGACATGGGCTCCTCCACTTGGGAGGAGGCGACACGTCTCGGGCATCCGGCCTTCTTGCCAGCTTTCCTCTTCGGCACGGCTGCGGAAGTAGAGCAACCGGCTTCAGCGTCGGACCCGGAAGATTCCGGGCCCTTCGCCGTCGCCGGTCGTCTCAAGGCCTTCTTTTCGACCTTGGCAGGCCGCCTGAACATGGCTGCCAGCTCTTCCGCGGCCTGCTCGAAGGTCGCGTCTTCGATTCGCGCCACCTCCTCGCTTTCCGCACCGACACACGGCGCAGGCGCAATGGAAGCGGCTTCATCGATCGCCGCGCAGACGTCCTTCGCTGGCAATGCCGGAGCGGCATTGTCGCCAGCTGATGGTGACGTCACTGCGGGCGCGATCGGCGCGGATTCGACGGTATCGATCGGTTTTACCGCTATTTTTTCGGCGGTTTTTATGACCGACACGCGTTCGATTTTTACCGAACAAGCGCGGATCACCTGCTTCTTCTTCAGCGGTGCCGCCTTGGTGATTCGTTTGACCTCCTTCTTCGGGGCCTTTTTCCTCTTCTCCACCTTCTGCCAACCTTCCTCGTTCTCGGCGCTTTCTCCAGCTGGTTGTTCGCTGGTGGATGGCTGAGCAGCGGGTTGGTCGGCAGGGTGGGTTTCTGCCATTTCGTGGCTCCGGTCCTGTTCCTTCGGCGTGTCTGCTTTCCTCGCGCCTGTAGGAACTGACCTTTTTCTGTTGGGGCACATCCGCCTGATGTGCCCCTTTGCGCCGCAGCCCAAGCACACGATGTTTGGGCATCTCTTCTTCAGGTGCCCCGACACCTGGCAAAAGCCGCAGTATACGGGTTTCCCCACATACCACAGGTCGATCTCCTCCTCCCCGACCTGCAGTCTGTGGGGTAGCCCACCCTCGGCACGTACCGTCACGCGCGCAGCGGCGTAACCACTAAATGCCCTGGTGTAACCCAGGACAGTGGGTTTTGCCCACAACGCGTGGACCGTCCCGAACTTCTCCAAACTTTCCCGAACGGCGGTCTTGGCCATTCTCATCGTAATACCGGTGAGGTGGACAACCATGGAGTTGTCCGCCGTGAACGGGAAGATTCTTCGACCGTTCACGGTCACCGGCAGGCGGAGCAGCTGCTGAGCCATCCCTGCAGACTTGCAGTTCAGCTCAACCAGCTGCCCGCCACTTCGCACGGAAAGCCCGAGGACTTCGTCCTCCGGGACTTTCAACTTTTTAAACTCCGCGGCGAACGATCGTAACACCGCGGGGGAGTACAGGCCACCTACCTTGTAAAGTAGGGCCGGGTTGTAGCCGTCGGCCATGTAGGCCCGCTGTTCCTCTGCGGGGGGCGGCGCGGGAGCCGCTACCACCGCACTCCAATCCCTCGCCGGAGCGGGGGACGAATCTGTGGTGGAGATGGCCCCCACATCCATGGGCTGAGGGGACGAGGCACGCCCGTCCCCCTCTTCCGCACTGGCGGTGTCCTCAGGCATTTCCGCCTTCAAAACACCGCCCAAACACCACACAACCTACAAAATCGCGCTAAAACGCAGAAGCAGCAAAAAAAACACGTCTGCCGTCACTGCGGTTCACACCCTGATGTGCCGGGGCATTTATTTCTTTGAAATAAGACACATGACATTCCGCGTGGCGAACTCAAAGGTTCACCACTCTAAAACAGCTTGCTGGTTACCGGCTCCATGCCGGAGAGGTCCTTTCGATGCGCGGGGATGGGAAATAAGGAAAAACAAAAATAAAAAAAAAGCTCAAATGTGGGGGGGGAACAAATGTTGTAAGGGTGGAAGGGCGGGGAAGGGATCACGGTGCGCGTGGACAGGTCCTCTAGATCCTGTTCCGGATCCGCACAAGCTGAGTCCTTTCTGCGCCTAAGTGGCGCTACTTGCAGACACTGCGCGCGAAAAGGAGAGTTCAGTGTAAGGCGTTGCCGGTTGGCTGACGCCTTCTTCTGTTGGCGTTCCAAGCCGCCACTATTCCTCTGATGCAGCAAAGGACTGCAAGACTAGCGGGCGGGGCCAAGGCGTCACTACAGAAGAGGAGCCTTAAAACGTCCTTTGGTCCGCATCCGCTCAAGTCCAGGATCGACGCGAGACGATCCCACAAAGGGCGGACGGCTCTGCATTCAAGGAGAAGGTGGAGGAATGTTTCTTTCGCCCCACACCGGTCACAATCAGGATCCACAGCCCCCCGGGTGGTGTGGTGCAGGCGTGCTTTGAATGGTAATCCCCAGAGTACCACAAGCAACGCCACATCCTGCCATTTCAGGGGGAGAAATGCACTGTTTCAGGACGCTGGGGGACAATTCATCTCCTCCGGAGATAGTCCGAGTAGCTCGCCTCAGCGTCGAATTCCGTTGGGCAGGACACTCGGCGTCGCAGCGTCAGCTAGCTGCCGAGATGTCCACGCTTTTATCGATTGTGTCCTCCCGCCTATGGTGCAGGACACGGTCCATTTTCCTGATCGCTACTGTCCCTGGCATTCACAAGGAAAAGCAGCAATGGGGTGAGAGGGGTTATCAAGGCCCACAGAAGCTTGTCGTGGGACTGCACGATCTCCTGCAGCGTCCAGCGGGCGTGCCTTTTCATACAAGTGTTCCTTGTGCCCGCCGGAACGTGGATCTTTTCCCAGGTGGAGACTGACTCGTGCAACCAGGCGGAGTAGTTCCCTGGGAGGCAGGAGATCAAGGCGTTCTCCCGAACCGCAACGAAGATGCGTCGCAGCATAGAGCCACAGTATGCTCTTCTGCAGACGCGCGCAGACAGAAACGACAAAAGTCCGCCGATTCCGCAGGCTCGTTGGGCCAGGAGGCGTGCTGGAACGCACCAAGGCGCGTCCCACAATTCGTCCGCGAGGGCGAGATTTCTGAATCTACGTTGCAGTTTCATGCGCTCCAGCGTAAGTACGCCAAGTCCACCGTCCTTACGTGGAGCTCACAAGTCTTTGAGCCTCACACGGGACCTCCCTTTGCCCCAAAGGACTGTCCTCAGGAGGCCCGCTGCTCGTTTCCGAATAAAATAAGGGGCGGGGCAAACAAAAAGTACGAAGCGAAGCAGCGGAGCCGCAAACGCGGACCACACCGCAGCCCGTTCCTGCAAGTAGAACTTGCCTTCTTAAAACGGACCGATCGCCAACGCTGCCTTTTGGAGACGGTCGGACCGGGCTTCTGCTGCGCAGAAGTCCCCCAACGGTACGCCGAGGTACTTGAGGCACCTGCCCGCCTAGGATCCCCAAGCGGATCCAGTACGACAGTCCAGCCCACGCCGAACCGACGAAGACAATGGACGACTTCGCCCTGTTCACCTCCAGGCCCGTCCCTCGGCGCAGCAACTCGAAGAAGTTCTCGAGTGCACTCGCCTGGGTGGACTTGGGAAGCAGCAGCAGAAGATCGTCTGCATAGGCCAACACGGCAGGCGTGCCGGCACACGAGCTCGGCAGGGTTGCCAGAGTTACCCTGTATGCCCTCAGCACCAACTCGAAGTAGATGCTGAAGAGCAAGGGTCTCAGGCTGTCACCCTACCGGATACCGCGGCGGACTGGCACGCCGTACACGTGTCGGCCGCGGAAACCAATATTAATTGACGCGTTGCGCCAGCAGGAGCGCAGGTAGGACTGGAGCACGGCCGGGAAACCCATGCGTTCCAGGAACTCCAAAAGGAGTTCCTGGTCGACGCAATCGAAAGCTTCACGTCGGCTATCGCGGAAGTGTTTTCTCGGTGCTCCTCGTGCCGGGAACCGTCCCTAGGTGTAGGCTTCGTGTGTGGTGGTGGTCGATCAGGCAGCAATGCCTGACGCGACCACCAGTACGTGTCAGGGGGCGGTGGCAACGTCGCCTCCTGAAGAAATGGAGTGCCAGGTGGCAGCGGCAACGTCGCCTCTAGAGAATGTGGAGTGCCAGGGGGCGGCGGCAACGTCGCCTTCAGTGGCGAAGACGTGGGGAGTCCGCCTCCACAAAACCGGTCCCCGCTGCAGCGCGGGCGTGGAGCGCCGTCGTGTCGGCGCCATCGCCTGCAGCCGCGGCGGAATTATCTGCCTATGTGGAAGAGGGGTATAACTCATCAGTATTCTACAAGGTAGGAAATCTGCAATCTGTTGAGAGTGCGCGCGCCTTTTCGAAGAATATGCGCGCTCTCGATTTTAAAGAAGAGGAGCTCTGCGCTATGACCATTCGTAGCGGGGGGCAGTACGTAGAGGTGATCTGCAAACATGCAGATCTGACCCAACATCTGCTTAAAACCCCCGTGGTAATGGGGACACGCAGACTCCTTCCCGTTACGGCGGACCACAGTATGGTGGTCCACCTTTTAGGAGTTACCGCGCGGATGCGGAAAGAACAGTTACGTGCCGCGTTTGGAAAAGAAGGCACGGTCCATTCAGTATGGACCAAGCCTAGTCCTTTCGAGGACTATACCACAGTTCAGTGCGGCCTCACGGCTGCCCGTGTAACCGTTCGGGAG
Source organism: Raillietiella orientalis (assembly GCA_036172245.1). Lineage (NCBI taxonomy): Eukaryota > Metazoa > Arthropoda > Ichthyostraca > Raillietiellida > Raillietiellidae > Raillietiella > Raillietiella orientalis. The sequence goes on along the minus strand of JAYWIR010000053.1, from coordinate 198,222 downwards.
TGCTTTACCCTTCTCCACAATCTGGTGGTCGGCGGAGAAAGCGTCGACCTCTGGTACGTGGGGAAGCCCAAATACTTTGGCTTCTGCAACACGTCGGGACACCTCAAAAGGAGGTGCCCCAACGTATAGTGCCTGGTATGCGGGACAATGGGTCACACGAAGGAAGTGTGTCCACAATCCGCTGTGCGCGTGGTTTCCGCGAGGAACCTAAAAAAACGCGCGCGGCTCCTTCAGAAAAAACTGGCGGTGAAGGCTGCCGCTCAAGCTGTGCCACCCACTCCCGTGGTCCAGGCCTCAACCGACAACCCGGCAACGAATGCCGAAAAGATTGACAAAAGCGGTCAGGTGTTGGAATGGCAAGAAGTCACAGCGAAAAAGAAAAAAAATTCGAAGAAAGAACGACGAATCGAAAAAAAGCTCGCCTACCAAAATAAAAAACAGCAGGTTAGCGAGAATTTAAAAGAATGCAACGTCGTCGTGGAACGCGTCCCCGCCGAACGCCGCAAGGTTGAAATCGCTGCCACCGACGAGCAACCCACTGTTGAAAATGTCAACAGCGTGGGGAGCGAACCGGCTGAAGCGTCCGTCATCGAGACCGTGATCGATGACGCCGCCTTCGAGCGTGCGGCGGAGGAGCTGGCTGCATCGTTGCAGCCAGACCGCTCCAAGGATTGCAAAAAGGCAGTGAGTTGTCCGGCCACCACCGAGGAGTCGGTAACTTCCGACCCCGAAGCGCAGGCCGGAAACCAAGTTTCCATCTCCGCGGCACCCCGCCGGAAGGCTGGAAAAAAGTCCAGCAAACCCCGGAAAGCCCCTCTCCAGGTCGAAGGCGTGGAGATGACTTCCGACTGCGAGGGTGCCATGAGCGTGGGAGAATCCAGGGAATCGTCACCCGAGAGACCACCACGCACAGACACGGAGGAGATGGAGGGGGTTGAAGCCGGAAAGGTACCCAAGGTGCCTGAGGAGGCTGAAACCCTAATGGTCATTTCACCCGCCTCGGAAGAGGCGGGTTCCCCACACCTTCATCTTCCCGGCAGTAATGTAGGGAATCTTCTTCCGCCGTCGTCTGCGCATCGCGGTTCGGAACGTGAACGGAATGACAGACGCCGGCAGGAGACGTGACATGGCCGCCATTCTAGGATCGTTCGACCTTGTGCTGCTGCAGGAGATCCATGTGATCTCTGCAAAACAAGCGCACGAGATCGAACGCATCTACGGAGGGCGGCTGTGGTATCGGTGTGGAACATCGAGAAGTTGTGGTGTCGCCTACCTGCTTCGGCCCGCCATCGAGGCCGCCGCCCGTGTAGTTCGGTTCGAGGATCACGGTCGTGTCGGCCAGCTGACTCTTAGCTGGTGCGACATGATCGACCTGATCGTTACCAACGTTTACGCCCAGAGCGGAGCGGACCTGACGAACAGGAGGGCCACACCGCAGGAAAGAATTTTTCCTAGCCCTCCATCGCGACTGGTTGACCAAGGCAGGCGTGCGGAATGCCCATCTGGTTGCAGGCGATTTTAACGTTCGTCTGAATCCGGATGGGCCGAATCACGAGCGTGACCTGGTCAACGAGGTGTGCGCGGCGGTGCACACTTGTAATTTGTTGGCCAGTGTACCAGCGATGGAGGACAACATCGATCACGTGTTCCTTGATGAACACCTGTGCACTCGTGTGGGCAGGCGCTGCAAGATGCCGTACGAGTTCTCCGACCATCGACCAATCCTGATTGAAATCCATCCGCGCGACATGGGCCCACCCTTTTCAGCTTGGCGTTTGCCAGGGGACTGGCTGAAGCTCCCGGACGCAAAGGAACATCTCCGCATGATTATACGGAGCTTTAGGATGCAGACACTCCAGGATTAAGACCGCTTTAAACGGTCGGTCCAGGAGTTCGGCGACGAGTTCCCTCTGCACCGCCTACCTGCGGGATTTGGGGACGGGGTACGTAACGAACGAGCCTATCTGCGGGCTCGCCGTTACGCCAGGACCCCCGACATCCGCAGGCTGGCGGAATACAAAGCGGGAGCCAAGAGGCAAGCCTGGCAGTCAGGATCGGCCAGCTTGCTGGACGATCAGGGCCAGGAGCATTCGGCACCCGCTCAGATCCGCGGTCTGCTGCGGCGTTTTTACTCCTCCCTGTACGCACGAACGCCTTCCGAGCGGGATTTCTCACGAATCCTGCTTCCGGAAGGCGCTCCTGCGATCGGGGAAGAGGAGAAAAAGTCCCTTGACGAGTCTTTCACGATAGGCGAGATCATCTCGGCCATCGGAAAGCTCAAGAGGCGAAAAACTCCAGAGGAGGACGGCCTGTCCACGTAGTTTTATCAAACTTTCGCGGCTGAGCTAACCCCCTTGGTACATCAACTGACCTTGCTGATACTCGAGACAGGTGACGTTCCAGCCTCGTTTCGTTTGGCAAAGGTGCGGCTTCTCCCTAAGGGAGGAGATCTGAGGAGCATGAACTGGCGTCCCATCACAATAGCGAATGCTGATGCCAAGTTGATAGTTGCCACCCGGTCACGCCAAGGCGTTTATTATAAATTCTATATAATTCGTGGTACGAGGCCCCACCACGGCCAACTCAACTGGACCTGCCAAGTCGCCCGTACGCAGACCTGCGCGACTCTCCTCGGCAGCGGAAGGGGGTGGGGGAAAAAACAAAAAGAAAAATAAAACATAAAAACAAAAAGATTTGGGAGGGTTGGGGAGGGATCACTGACCACTGGGAGGAGGGTCCATCCTTCGCAAGATGCCCTCGAGGTCCGTCCGTATAATCCCCAGGTGGGGTCATCTGGTCACAATCTGCAGGTAGCGGACTGCAAGTACGACGGCATCCCTGTCGTGATTCGGTCTTCCGACGTTGCTCCAGTACGTCACAATCCCGAGTACGCAGCAAAGTGCAGCCAGGGCAGCGGCTGGACGCAGGGCATCATGCACGAACAGAAGCCGAAAAACGTCTCTGGGCTGGTTGCCCTCCTGGATCCGTAGGGAGGCACGGAGACGTTCCCACAGGGGTCGGAGGGCAGCACAATCAACAAGGAGGTGGGGGAGAGTTTCCCGTTCCCCACACCTGATGCAAGTAGGATCTACTCGACCTTTGGTCCAGTGGTGGCGTCGTGCGCTGCAGGGTAGACCTTAATGCAACAACAGAAGCGCCGACTCCTGCCACTTCAGGGGGAGGATCCTAGATCCAATTCATACCGGGGGCCACTTCAGGTCATCCGGCTGGATGCCGAGTAGCTCGCCCCATCTCTGCAGTCCTCTCGGCTGGACACTAGGGGTACTGGCGTCCGTCAGTTCACCCGTGGACCAGCCGCTGATCAACTTCTCCTTACCTGCGATGCGGCAGGAGACTTGCCACCTAGGCTTGCGGCTGATGGAGAGCGCCCTCCTCAATAAGGGCATCGCCGTAGCTAGGGGGGTTGTCTCTGCCCACGTGCTTCTCGCGGGACGCTGGAGTATCTTCCGCAGAGTGCAGCGGGAATAGGCGCCGCGTCGCAGGCAGTTCCATATTTCTTAATTTTTTTCATTAATCTTCGCCCACGTGCCAGCTCTCTCCTCCAGCCATGCGCAGGAGTTGGCGGGGCTGCATACCATCCAGCCGTTTTCCTTCGCCAGAGTTGCCATGCGTCCCAGGAGAAGTCCGCATCTCTTGATCTTCTTGCCACGGCAAAAAAGATAGGACGCGAGACCCTCCGTCCCGGATACACGGCTGGCAAGGAGTCGGGCCGGAACGCACCAAGAAGTGCTCCATAACTTCGCTGCGATGGCGAGGGTTCGCCACCGCAGCTGAATCTCTACTCGCTCCATCGTCAAGAGGCCGAGACCGCCATCCCGACGTGGAGCACACAAGTCCTTCAACGGGACTCGGGGCCTCCCTCTTCCTTAAAGGGCAATTCTCAGGAGGTCCTTCGTCCGTTTTTTCAACTCTCTGGGGACGGGGCAAACAAAAAGCAAGGGGCGGAGGATAGGAGCCGCGAACGCGTTCCATAACGCGGCCCGTTCCGGAAGGAGAAACTTGTCTTCCAGGAACGGGCCGATCGCCGTTTCCACTTTTTGGAGGCAGCCGGACTACGCTTCCGCAGGGGAGTAGTCCCCCAACGGCACATCAAGGTACTTCAAGCACCTCGCCGTGGGGATCCTCAAGCGGACCCAGTTCTGCTGCCCAGCCCACGCCGCACCTACCGGTACGACCGACGACTTCGCCTTGTTCACTGTAAGTCCGGTCCCGCGGCTAAGCACAGCGAAGAAATCCCCGACCGCCTTCGCCGGGGTGGACATCGGCAACAGAGGCAAAAGATCGTCGGCGTACGCTGCTACGGCGGGCGTGCCGGTGCACGACCTCGGCAAGGGAGCCAAATTCACCCTGTACGCTCTCAGCACCACCTCAAAGTAGGTGCTAAAGAGCAGGGGACTGAGACTGTCGCCCTCCCGTATGCCCCGCCGTACCGGCACGCCGTACGCCATTTGACCTCTGAAAGAGATATTGATCAGCGCGCTGCGCCAGCAAGAGCGCGGGTAGGTCAGTAGGGAGGGAGGAAAGCCCATGCGTCCCAGGAGCTCCAGCAGGAGATCCTGGTCCACGCAGTCAAACTCTTTATGCAGATCGACTGCGATAGCTAAGGCTCCCTTTCCCACCTGGGAGTCCTGTCCCTGCCCGGCTGACGCCCCCAAAGCGGGGCTACCAATCCTTCCCGCTTCCTTTTCTTCACTACTCTGCACATGAAACCATGTGCTCGCGAAGAAGAGGTTGGCCTCCATACTTCGCCCGGGAACAGCGTAAGTCTGCTCCGGGCTAATTTTGGAATTGGCCACCTGCCCCAGACGCGAAGCCCACAGTCCGGCAATCAACTTGGCGTCCGTGTTCACAATTGTGATCGGACGCCAGTTGCTGAGTTTCCTGAGGTCTCCTCCTTTCGGAAGGAGCCTCACTCTGGCTGATCGAAACGAGGCGGGTACATCGCCTTCATCTCGGCTCAGCCTTGTCAACTTAAGCACCAGGGGTGCCAACTCTTCCGCGAAGCATTGAAAAAACTCCGCAGGCAGGCCGTCCTCCCCTGGTGCTTTCCTCCTCTTGAGCCTTTTGATACCGGCGAGAATTACGCCGGTGGTAAAAGGCTCGTCGATGCTTTCCTTCTCCTCCTCCCCTATTGCCGGGGCACCGTTCGGAAGCAAGCGCCGAGAGGCATCTTGGTCCGGGGGCGCCCTGGCGTAAAGGGAGGAATAAAAACGCCGCACGAGGTGCCGTATTCTAGCCGGAGCCGAGTGCTCCCGGCCCTGGTCGTCCAGCAAGCTGGCCGTTCCGGATTGCCAGACTCGACGTTCGGCCCCGGCTCGGTACTCTGCCAGGTGACGGGCATTGGGGGTCCTCTTGTAACGACGGGCATACAAGTACGCTCGTTCGTTACGGATGCCCTCCCCAAATCCCCGGGGCAGGAGGTGCAAGGGGAACTCCTCGCAAAACTCGCGGACCGAGGCCTTAAAAAGGTCCCAATCATTGAGATTGCGGAGGGTGACGCCTCTCAGGAATTCGCGAAGGTGTTCCCTCGCACCTGAGAGTCGCGTCCAGTCCCCAGGCAGACGCCATGCCCTCGATGGGGGGCCCTTGTCGCGCGGGCACACCTCGAATATCAACCGGAAATGGTCAGACAGCTCCGACGCAACTTTCCCCCGTTTGCCGACCCGTGAATACAGGTCTACATCCAGGAAGACGTGGTCGATGCTGCTGACCATTTCCGAAAGATCCCCTAACAAGTTGCGCGTGCGCATGGTGGCGCACAACTCGTTAGCCGTCCGTTCCTGTGCGTGTGGCTCACCTGATAGCAGGCGGAGATTAAAGTCTCCCGCTATCAGGTGAGCCACGCGCACGTTCGCTTCCGCCAGCCAGTCGCGCTTCAGGGTTTCCAGGAACGCCTTACGTTCCTGGTACCTGGTAGGACCGCTCGGAGCGTACACATTTGTTACGACGAGGTCGATCGTGTCGGACCACCTGAGAATCAGCTGGCCGGCACGACCGGCTTCGTCGAAGCGCACGCCCTTCACGGCTGCGTCGACTGCCGGCTTCATAAAAAACGCGACGCCGCTGGTGTATCGGGTGCCGCATTGCCACATCAACCGTCTTCCTGCGATCCTTTCGATCTCCTGGGCGTTCTCCGCGGTGATCACGTGGATCTCCTGCAGAAGTACCAGGTCGAAGTCACGCAGGGTGGCGGCCGTGTCCCGTCTGTTGCCGTCGTCGCGCAGCCCGTTAACGTTCCAGCAGGCCACGGGTAATCGACGGCGACAGGCGAGCCCAGGTGTTACTCCTGGGAAAGTGGCAATGGGGCTCCCGCCACCTGGTCGGGCGGGACGGATGGAGGAACAGGATCACCGCGCACCGGTTCTCCCTCCTCCATGGGGGCCGATTCCTCGGCGGACCGCAACGGTTGAATGGGGCGGGTTTCACGCACCTGCTCCCCCTCTTCCATGGGGGTCGATTCGTCGGCTGCGTTAAACGGCAGGGGGGAGCGGTTGTCAGCTGTCTGCTCCCCCTCCTCCATGGCTATCTCCTGGACAGGTTCCACCGATGGGAGAGGGCGGCAATCACTCACCTTATCCCCCTCCTCCATGGGGGTCTCCAGTTGCTCGGTAACGGGGGGTGGGAAAATCCCTCCCTCCGTTCCCACGCTGCCGGCTTCCCCCCCGGATGCCGGTGCGTCCCCCTCTTTCTTTGTCGGGATGCGCCTCTTGGGAGTCTTGGACTTCCGTCCAGTCTTCTTCGGAGGCGCCTCCGCGGAGGAGGACGCACTTCCGGCATCCGGTTCGTGGTCACCTGTCCGAGGTGCCTTGCTCGTGGCCGGCCTTCGCAAGGCCTTTCGTGCGCCGTTCTCACGCTCCGCGAGTTCGGCCGCGAGCTCTTCCGCCGCCTGCTGGAAGGCGGTGTCCTCGATTGCGGCGAGCGCGTCGCTCGGCTCCCCCTCTGTTTGCACAGAGGGTTCGCCTTTTTCGATCGCGGCTTCGGCGTCAACGAGGCGGGAGATATCTCCCCCGGTGGAGGTCTCGGGGATCTCCACTCGCTCCAAAGCGACCGAACATTCGCGGAGCAACGCGCGGCGTTGTCTCCTATTTAAAGAAGATGTCGCGGGTTCCGCTGTCGGTTCTTCGGTTTTCTTTAATTTCTTTTCTTTTAGGCTTCGCCTTATGCCAGCCCTCGCTCTCTCCAGCGTCGTCGGGAGTACCCTCGACCGGCGCTTGCTGCACGGGTTCGGGCTCTGGCTGTGGGTTCCGCCTCTCGGGTGCCTCCTAAGGCTTGTCCGATCGCCCCGCGCGTTTCCCTTTTTCTTTTTTCAAAGCAGGGTACCCGGGGTTTCGCGTTTAGAACACACCTTCCGCAGGTGGCCCTTTTCGCCGCAGTGGAAGCACTGGATGTGAGGGCACCGTTTTTTCAGGTGCCCTGTTGCATCAAAGTGCCCACAGTACTTGCGCTTGCCCACGTACCAGACGTCGACGACCTCGTTGCCGACGTCGAGTTTGTGGGACAGCCCATTGTTGTCGTGGACCGTCACACGCGCTGCAGCCATGCCACTGAGCAGTCTTCCGTATGTTTAGAAGACGTTGGGCTTGGTCCAGAGCGCGTGCACCGTACCATGTTTTTGTAACTCTTCCTGCACGCCAGCTTTGGTCATGCGAAGAGTTACACCCGTAAGGTGGGCAACAATGGAGCGGTCCTCCGTTACAGGGAAGACCTTTCGGCCTTCCAGAGTGATGGGAGTGTTCAGCAGGCGTTGAGCCAGACTTGCATTTTCGCACGTCAGCTAAACACGCTGGCCCCCACTCATCACGGAGAGACCTTCCAGGTCTTCCTCTTTAACACCCAACCGCTGTAACTCCCTTTCAAAGTTACGAGCGGTGTTCCCTATAAACAGGTTTCCTACCTTGTAAATCAAGGACGGCTTGTATCCTTGTTCCATGTAGGCCCGTTGTTCTGCTAAGGCAGCAGGAGATGGCGCTGCAGCCACGGAGCTCTAGGTCTTCGTGCATGGAGCAGGTGGATCCAAGGACGCGGTTGCCCTTTTTTTCAAGAAGGCGTTTGCGCCCTTTTCCAAGGCGGCGGTTGTCCCCTTTTTCAAGGGGGAGGTTGCGGCCTTTTCCAAGGCGGCGGTTGTCCCCTTTTTCAAGGGGGCGGTTGCGGCCTTTTGCACGAGGACGGTTGCTCCCTTTTTCAAGGTGGCAGTAGCCCTCGTTTCCGGAGAGGCGGTTGCCCCCTTTTTCAAAAAAGCGGTTGCTCTCTCCTTCGTGGGGGCGGTTGCCCTCACCTCAATAGGTTGGGTTGAGGAGCAATCCTCTCTCCCGCCGACTTCCATCGCGGTGTCCTCAGGCATTTCTGCCATTGGACACCGCAGATGCTCCACGCACAAACACTACCGAAAAAGAATGCTTTACAACAGGCGCAGAGGAGCACGGAAAAAACACTTCCGCACGCCAAGTTGATAGCTAAGGTTTGGGCTGAGCGTTTGGGACGGCTTGCAAACCCCTTCATCACCATGGAACAGACGTATGTTGTTCCGGGGCGAAGCATGGAGGCGAACCTGTTCCACGCTTCCACCTGGCTAGAGCTCCAACACGAAAGGGGCTCTATGCGCTCCGGGAATTCCGGTGAGTCCGTCAGTCATGCGACGGATGGTCGGATCGGGGAGGGAGCACTTGCGGTCGCTGTCGACTTGCGTAAAGCATTCGACAGCGTCGACCAGAATCTCCTGCTGGAGCTTTTGGAACGCTTGGGCTTCCCGTCCTCAATATTGGCATATCTGCGCTCTAGCTAGGGCGATGCGCTAATCAATGTTACTTTCAGCGGGCATACTGTTCACGGCGTGCCGGTGCGACGTGGAATTTGGCAAGGAGACAGCCGAAGCCCCTTGCTCTTCAGTACCTACTTTGAGTTAGTACTGAAAGCGTTCAGGGGAACTCTGGCGCACCTGCCACATGAATGCGCCGGAACGCCTGCGGTTTCAGCATATGCGGACGACCTCCTGCTAGTGCTCCCTATGTCCACCCCGGCTTCGGCGGTCGAGAAGTTCTTCGACCTGCTGAATCGAGGAACCGGGCTTACGGTGAACAGGGCGAAGTCGTCCGTGATGTCAGTTGGTGCGGCGTGGGCAGGGCAGCAGGACTAGGTCCGTTTGGGGATCCTCACGGTGAGGTACTTCAACTACCTTGGTGTGCCGTTGGGGGACTACTCCCATGCGGAAGCGTGGTCCGGCTGCCTTCAAAAAGTAGAGACGGCTATCGGCCCGTTCCGAGGCGGCAGTTTTTTCCTGCCTGAACGGACCGCGGTTTGGAACACGTTCGCGGCTCCTCTCCTCCGCCCCCTGCTTTTTGTTTGCCCCCCCACAGCGAGAATTAAAAAGCGGACAAAGGACCTCCTCTGCATCGCCCTTAGGGGCAACGGGAGGGCCCGAATCCGCTTAAAGGTCTTGTGCGCTCCTCGTCGGGATGGTGGTCTGGGCCTCCCGACGCTGGAGAGGCTAGAGCTTAAGCTCCAGTTCCGAATGTCGGCACTCGTTCCAGAGTTGCGGTGCACCTGTTGGTGCGTCCCTGCACGTCTCCTTCTCCAGCAACCCACCGGCAAGACGGGACTGACGTCGTTTCTTGCACTCCGTCGCCGCGTCAACCGATGCGGACTCCAACTACGGAGGGTGGCTGCGCTGTATCGCAGAAATAAAGGATTGCTCACCTGTCGCCGTTTGGACGGTAGTGCCTGGTTGCAGGAAACCGTTCGACGTGGGGACAGTTCGGCAAGCAACGCTCCCAACAGGAACTAAGGTTCCTGTTTGCGGGTTACAGAAGTGGCACGCTTCGCGAGATCCTGGAGGATCCAAAGAAGAGGGCGTTGGCAGGAAGAACCCCCCCGCTGCTGCGCTGCCCTCCCTAATGGAAGATTTAAACAGCGATGTTGCGGCGAAGTGGGTGGTTAGAGTAACAATCTCCGGAAAGGAGAAGAAGATAGGAGAGTGGAAGACGGGCCAGTTAACAGACGCTGCGACCCCGAGTACGCTTCCTAATGGACTTCTGCGCTGGGGAGCGCTGCTGGATGTTGTGATTAAACATCTGAAGTGGCCTCCGATTCTTATGAACACTTCCATGCTCCCCCTGAAATGGCAAGAGTCGGCATTCCTGTTGCAGCACTGGGGACTCCCCTGCAACGCCCGTCGACACCACTGGACCTGGGGAGCGGTGGATCCCAATTGTGTAAGGTGCGGGAACGTGATTCCCTCCCCCACCTCCTAGTGGATTGTGTTGCCCTTCGGCCCTTTTAATTCCGCTTTGACGCGGCCATCAATATCCCTTGCAGCAACCCCAGGGACGCACTAAAAGCCTTCTTCGTTGCCGACGCCCTGCGGCCAGCGTCCTCGATAGCAGCCTTGTGCTGCCTTCGTGGGATCGTCGCCGCCTGGAGCACGGCGAAGGGAGGACCTAGCGATCAGGAAGCCATCCAGTGCGCCTCCGAATTCCTGAGGAGAACGTCGCGATGGCCCACCTGGATGTTCGCAACAAACAAGAGCTTGCCAGCCTCCTGAGAGGAATGATGCAGCCCCAGCAGCAACAGTGAACCCTTCCCGTTCCCTCCCACCCTTTGTTTTTTTTTTTTGGTTTTTTTTTGTTTTTCCCCTTTCCCCTGCTGCCTTGGTGGACGGTACCGGTCTAGAAACCGGTGAATTGGCAGGCGCCGTGGTTCTTAGCTTCTGGCTGGAGCATTGCCACAGCCATTAATAATTTGTTTACGTCGTTTATTTTTTTAATAAACGACTTGGAGAAATCCGGATGAAAATCGAATGCTTTGCCCAAGTCGACCGCGACTGCAAAGGCTCCCGCCGAGTCCCTCCCACCCTCTATCCGATGTTTTTCGTCAGAGGGGAGCGCAAGACTCCCTTGACCTTTCTGGGCAACGCGTTGTCGCAACTGCCACCATGTGCTGGCGAGAAGCAGGTTTGACTCGATGCTTCGTCCGGGAACAGCATAGGTCTGCTCCGGACTGATCACGGAAGCGGCCACCCGCCCCAAGCGCTCAGCCCAATACTTGGCATACAGCTTTGCGTCCGCATTCACTTCTGTGATGGGACGCCAGTTGCCAATGTTGCGTAAGTCTCCTGATTTCGGCAGGAGACGTACTTTTGCTGACCGGAACGAGGCGGGAACTTCGCCGTGTTCGCGGATCAGCGTACTCAACCTGAGCACCGGAAGGGCCAGCTCTGCCGCGAAGTGTTTGTAAAACTCCGCGGGCAGGCCGTCCTCTCCTTGTGCCTTCCTATTCTTGAGCCTGCTGATGGCGGAGACAACCTCCACCATCGTGAACGGTTCTGCCAACGTGAAACGATCCTCCTCCTTGAGTGCGGGGAGGCCATCCTGCAGCACTTGCCGCGCGAAATGGCGCTCCGGTGTTAGTGGCGCGTACAAGGAGGAATAGAACTTCCGCACGATGCGGCATACCTGAGTTGGGCTGAAGCGCTATTGGCCCTGATGGTGTAGCAAGCAGGCCGAGCCTGACTGCCAGGCCTGCCTCTCCGCCTCAGCTTTGAATTCCGCCAAGCGCCGGACGTCGGGACGCCTGGAATACCAGCGGGCCTGAAGGTAGGCCCGTTCGTTCCTGACCCCATTGCCGAAGCTCGGCGGCAGACGTTCCAGGGGAAACTGGTCGCAAAACTCGCGGACTGAGCACTTCATTTCGTCCCAGTCCGCGAGCGTCTCAAGATGGAATACTCGCAGGAACGCGCGTAGATGTTCCGCCGCTCCTGCGAGGCGCATCCAGTCCCCTGGGAGGCGCCACGTCTTCAAGGGAGGGCCCTCATTCCGCGGATGCAACTCGAGCACGAGCCGTGGATGGTCGGACAGCTCTGCCGGGAGCGTTCCTCGAGTTCCCACCCGCGTGCACAGGTGGTTGTCGAGGAACATGTGGTCGATGTTCCGATCTCTCTTGGCATCACCGGCCAACAAGTTGCGCGCATTCATTGCTGCGCACAGCTCGTTGACTAGTTGTGCTCGACTGCTGGGAGCACCTGCAAGCAGGCGGAGATTGAAGTCGCCCGCGATGAGGTGCGCCCGCCGTACGCTTGCTTCAGCCAACCAGTCTCACCGCAGGGATTGGAAGAACGCAATGCGTTCCTCGGCCCTGTGGCTGCTCACCGGAGCGTACAGGTTCGTCACCACGAAATCGATCAAGTCGGTCCACTTGAACGCAAGCTGCCCAACTCTACCGTCCTCGTCCAACCTGACGCTGCGCAGTGCGTTGTCGACAGCAGGCTTTAGCAGAAAGGCCACTCCGCAGGAGTTGTCCGTTCCGTTCCTCCACAGTAGCCGCCCTCCCGCGATTCTTTCGATTTCCTGGACATCTCCCGTAAAACAACAGGAGCTTATAAAGGGATTGCATAGCTATTGGGAAGCTGCTGAACATCTTTGTCAGCGTCTTTGCGACTTCGAAATCAAAAAACATTCGCACAGTGACCATTTCAAAAGACTTGTCGGAGAGCTCTGCAGCCGGTTCTCTTTGCATCGCCTTCCACGCGGATCCGGGGAAGTCGTAGCTAACAATTGAGAATTTCTGCAGACGGTGACCGTTTCCAGAATCGTTGACGTCGAGCATCTTGCAGAGTGAAAGGCAAGCGCTGAGCGCCAAATCTGGTAGTGCAGGACAGAGTGCCCGCCCTACGAGAAGAGCTGGAAATGCTCAACCCCAAACGATGTCTAACAACCGGATATGTCGAAGTATCCATCAATAAACTTCTTCTACACAACGCTGATCTTGAAGGACAAGAGAAAAGGAAAAAGAAATACACAAATAAAGGGAAAGAATTGAAAAAGAAGAAACATTTATTGTAGGAAGGGAAGGCAGGAAGTAAATCACTGTTCGTTTAGATTCGTCTTCGGCATCTGACATGCGCTCCTTTTAAATTATTTTCGCGAGATCATCTTGACACAGTCCTCAAAAAGATCATGGTCCGAGCAGTTCGCTTCGATGCAGAAGTGTTTTAGACTTGGGCTCGAAGACGAAACGTCGAATAACTCTTGTATCGTGCACGCTTCTAAGAGTTTCCTTGTGCCTTCAACGAAACAGGACACCTCCAACAGTTCCCGAATGTTTCAGTCCCTAGTGTTCGTGAGGAAGAGCAGCAAGGTAGGAGGAAAGGTAGAAGGGGCCAACAGCAAGTTGCGTGGGTTTTTCATAATCTAGTTCAAGCGTAGTCGAGTAAATCTTCGTGGATCTTCACTCGAGTAATCCGGGGCTTTTATTATTGAAATTTTCTTGTATCAAAATTCCATAAAACGCTGTCTTTTAAAAAAATCAATAAAGATTTTTTTTTTTATGTTTCAGCAGATAGAGTTCTGAAGGTCTTTAAACACTTGTCCTTACCGAGCTTCAAGCAGGTAAGGACCTCTTCACAGGCTCAGAAGACTAAAAAGATACAGGGAAAAAAAAAAAGCAAACGACTGGGAAGACAATGCTTTTTGGAAGGGGGGGGGAATAGAACTGATCGCGGTACTCCGTAGGGAGGCCTTTGCATCCGGGTATGGATGCCACCAAGTGCCAACAGAAGTTTTCTTAGTACGCACTGAATTGACGCCTCCTGCAAAGAGATGGTGGAGTGTGTTGCTCTCCGCCAGATGAGGGATAGACACTCATCTGCCCTACACATTGTGGCATTGGCGACCGAAAAAACATTTTTAGACGCCTCCAGTTGCAAGACACATTTCAGCCCCGCAGGTGTAGCAGTGCTCTGCTGCTTACGCGGAATTCTGGAGAAGTGGACGGCAACAAGGAGAGGACGAAGATGTTGCAATGCTATCACTGAGCAACCGTCTCTTTGCAGAAGTCTTCCCGTGGGAGGCGACTTCACAAAAAATTGGTCGGCACTTCTTCGCATCCAAACCCGGATACAAAGCCCTTTCTACGGTGCACTGTGATCCCTTCCCTTTCCTCCCCTCCAAAAAAACCTTGTGCCTTCCATCGTTTTTGTTGTTTTGCTTATTTCAATCTATTTTTTGGTTTTCTTGCATCCCGTGCGCCAATAGGGAACTTTATAGACTTACGGGTCGGTAAGGATAAGTGCCCGAAGACAGTTTGGTCATGTGTGTCGACCAGAAAAATAAACGAAAAACCAAACATTGAAAACAAATGATTTTATCATGAAATTTTGCTTTGTAAGAATTTTTAAAATCAATGTCCCGGCTCATCCGGGTGAACATCAACGTTTCGTTGCTCCTGTGGTTTATCTTGGCTGCCCAAAGTCTTCGTCTCGTATCAGTCTTGTCAACTGAAGCACCGAAAGTGCCAGTTCTTCCGCTAAGCACTGGAGAAAATTTGCGGTCAAGCCGTCCTCCCTAGGAGCTTAACGCCTCTTGAGCCTTTGGTTACCGGCGAGAATTTTGCCGGTGTAGAAGGCTCGTCGGAGCTCAACTTCTCCTCCTCCCCTATTACAAGGGCAGCATCTGGAAGCAAGCGCCAAAAATCGTCTCGTACCGGGGGGGTCTCGCATAAAGGGAGGAATAATAGCACAACAGGAGATTCCGTACCGACGCCGGGGATATGTGTTCCCGGCACTGGTCGTCCAGCAAGCTGGCCGACCCGGATTGCCAGGCTTCGCTCTCTGTCTCGACGCGGTATTCTGCCAAGCGACGTACGTTGATTTCTTCGCGTAACCACGGGCATACAAATACGAATTTTCGTTGCGGACCCGGTCCCCAGATTCCACTCGTCGAGTACAGACGTGTTTTTTTCACGCTTCGTCAGCCAGGCTTGGAGAGAGTTTCTTTGCTAGTATTCGTGTTTTCACACATCGCCGGTGTCCGATGGCGACGATGCCAGAGAACACTGCGCTTAATGTAAGCGTGGGGGAGGCTAGTACTCCCCCACAGCCAAATGGAACAGGGCCATCATCCCCGGAATCGCCCTCTCCGCGCAAGGCGAGGAGTTGGAGAGCCATGGGTGCCGCGCCTAGCGCGAAAGCCATGACCGAGATGGAAGCCTACAAGATAGCGGGTTATGAACCTTCGCTACTCTACCAGGAAGGCAAGCTTTTCTAAGGGCGAACTGCACGCGCCTTCACGAAAGCGCTGCAGAACGCCAATATTTTTAGCAAAGGATCGTGACGGCCTCTCCGTGCTTAGCGGGGGTCAGCGGGTCCAGGTTGTCTGTAAGGAAATTACTTGACGCAAAGTCTGATCACCACCCCGCTGGACAGGGATGGGCGCAAGATCCTACCAGTCACGATGGACCGCTCCGTAGTGGTGCATCGGACCGGCATCACCAGCCGCATGATGTGGTCTGCGGTTGGTGAGGAATTGAAAAAATTCGGAGAGGTTCACGAGCTGAGGCCTAAAGCTTCTATTTTTGAGGGCTACAATAGCGTTTTCGGGGGCCAGGCCGCAGCGTGTGTCACCGTGAAGGAGGGTAGAGCGCTACCTCACAAGCTCGAGTTCTCCCAGGAAGCCGTAGACCTCTGATACGTGGGAAAACCACGCTACTGTGGGCACTGTAACACAGTAGGACACCTACGCAAAAGGTATCCGAACATATAGTACTACCTGTGCGAAGAACGAGGTCACGTTCGGTGCGTGTGCCCCAAGCGCCCCACCCCGCTTCCTCCTGCCGCCAAAAAAGCGCAGGGGAAACGCGCATTAAAGGTCGCAAGACCGAAGGCAGAAAGTGGACGGGAGAAGCTGCCAGCACCTCAACCTCCGGCGCAAAATTCGGAGGAACAACCGTACCAAGCATAAGAAGGTTAAGTAGGCTGGCAGGTTGTAAAAGCCAGAAAAGAGAGGAAGGGTTCCAACGAAGAACCGGAGAAAGCAGGGAAAAAGAAGATCGCGAAAACAAAGAAACCCTGTACGCGATCGAAAACTTTCCGCGAGTGCTAGCTAGCACCGAAACTCGTCATCGCTCCCGAGGCTGCCACCCGGAGCGACGAGCCTCCCCTCGCCGTTTCTGGCGCGCCCGAGGTTCGCGACGGCGAACCCTCTGTGCAAACAGAGGGTTGGCCTCGCGAAGCGCTCGCCGCCGGCGAGGACGCTGCCTACGCGCAGGCGGCGGAGGAGCTCGCGGCCACGCCGGAGGAGCGTGAGAACTTCCCGCGCAAGGCCGTGCAAAGGCCGGCTCCAGCAAAGAAGGCCCCTGCAGGTGAATGCGACCTGGGGGACCGAAGTTCGTCCTCCTCCGCGGAGGCGCCCACCAGGAAGTCGGGACGCTAGCCCCAGAAGCCCAGGAGGCGCCTGCCCTCCACCAGAGAGGAGGAGAAGCAGAAAGGTAGCGGAAGCGTGAGATTCCCGGAGGGGGAACTCCCACGCTCGGAAGCCGTCGAGCTGGCCACCCCATGGAGGAGGGTGAGCAGGTGGGTGAAGTCCTTCCTGCAGGCGCCGACCCTGAACAGCCCGCCCCCATGGAGGAGAGCCAACCGGTAGGCGCGACCCCAACTGCGTGTGACCCGCTCGACGAGCCGTTACCCATGGAGGAGGGGGACCAGGTGCCTTGAGCACATAACCCTCCTCCTCCACATAGCATCCCGCCCCAGCAGGTGACGGACGCCGTACTGCAACTTTTCCAGGAGTAGCACCTGGGCTCGACAGTCGTCGCGGAATGTCAACGGGCTGCGCGACCAAGGTAACAGGCGAGATACGGCCGACACCCTGCGTGAACTCGACCTGAGCCTGCTTCGAGAGATCCACGTTAACACCGCGGCAGAGGTCCAGGAGAACGAGACCATCGCGGGGTACGAACTGTTCATCACCCGGGTGCGCCAAGGCGTTTATTAAGAAACTATCAAGGTACAGAGTTCTTGGAAAAATTAAAAAACAAGAGACGAAGGGGGTGAGATCCCAGACACGCAGGTCGGTATGCCAAAAGTACGGAAAGGAAGAGAGGGGACCACAAATACACTACTATAAAAAAAATGAAAATATGAAGGGCCGGAGACAGCGGACTTTGGTAACGCCGTTCCTTTCTTTCAAAACCAGCGATGGATGCCGGCGATCTCTCTCCTTACGTCCTGTGGCAGTTGAGCCCACTCGGCAGCCGACGACATGCTTGTGCTGGCTAATCCGGTGTGCTGACGAAGGTTGGCCAGCGTCTCCAACTCTCGGTGAGCCTTTTGGATGGCGCGGGTGCAACACACGGTTGCAACGACATTACCCAAAGACGCCTGGCGTAAAGAAGCGGCGCATCAAGTCTCTCGTGGTGTCCCCCTGGTGCAGAAGAGCTGAGGCCAGCCTCCGCCACTCTCCTAGGAGAGCACCGCAGTCCAGTAGCAGGTGCGGGAGTGTTTCCACTTCTTCGTACCGCTTACAGTTTGGGGAGACAACTCTTCCGGAAACAAGGTTCGTCCGCTGGTTGGAGTGAAAACCCCAATGCAGCAGTATGATGACGTACTGCTTCCACTAAAGGGAGAACACAGAAGTGTTTATATAGAAGGGAGGGACCACAAGTTCTTCGGGGGCCACACTCAAGAGTTAACTCCATCGAAATAGTCCCTTCGGGATGTGGGGAGGCGTTGCGGCGTCTGCCAGCTCGCAAGTCCTACAGCCGCCAATAGGTCGTGTTCTTCCTACGACGGTGCAGGCGACCTCCCATCTCGCCGGTTCGCAGCTGTCATCTCTTGCTCTGAGGGCTGACAGCGCGTCGGCGAGGGGCGTGACGGCCAGGCGAGTACACTTCTCCTGGCTGTTGAACTCCTCATCCACCGAGCAGTACGGGAAGAGGTGAATGCAACGAAGATCCAGGAGAGAAACACCCTGGTGCTTTTCCCAGCCATGCAACGGTTTTTGCCACCAGGAATCAGAGTTCGTTGAACGGCAGGAGATCCATGATTGGGCTGCCAAATGCCGGTAGAGTGGTTCAAACGGGAAACCGAAGCTACTCGTGGAGCGCTACGTGTGCGGTCGCAGCGACAGAAGTTCATTGCTGCCGGTACATTGCCGCAGGAGCAGGCGCGCAGGAGCGCACCACGTGGTGAAACAAAGGTTGGCGCACAGGGCCAACATCCGAAGCTGCACCAGCAGTTCGATTCTCCCCAGCGTCAGGATGCCTAAGCTAGCATCCCGACGCGGAGCCGCCAAGACTTTCAGGCGGAACCTGGACCGCGCAGGATCCCACAGTCCATTCGTCAACAGGGTGTGCGCCTGAAGCTTCGCCGAGTCTGATGGCGGGCAAAGAAAAAACAGGAAGCGCAAGAGGAGGGCAACGAAAGTGTTCCATATCGCGGCCCGAACCTGCCATGGCAGAACGGGCGCAGTGCACTCGTAGCCTTCCGAAAACGTCCCACTACACTTCCACTAAGCTGATGTTCCCCAGTGGAACGCCTAGATATAAAATGGAGAAAGCAGTCGCGATCCCCAGGTGGATCCAGAAGGACTGCCCCTCCCACGCCGTACCAATAGGAACGACCACGCTCTTGCTCCGGTTTACGCTTACGCCCAGTCCCCGGCGAATCACCTCGAAGAAGTCCGCGAGACTGGAAGACATGGGTAAAAGGAGAAGAAGACCGTCAGCATAGAAAGCCGCGGACGGCGTTCTGGACAAAAGCTCTCCAGGTTATACAGCGTCAGCCTGTACGCCTTCTGCACCAACTCAAAGAAGATTCTAGAGGGCAATGGGCTTAAGCTTTTACCTTGCCTGACGCCCTGGCACACCGGCACGCCGTACACGTGGCAGCTGCTAAAAGAAATAAAATTGAGCGAATGCCGCCAGCAGGCGCGCAAAGAGGCCACGAGGTTCACCGGCAGACCGAGGCGTACCAGGAGCTTCAGGTGGAGATCCTGAGTCACGCAGTCGAACGCTTTGCGTGCTCTAGTGTGGACGTGTTTTCTCGATGCTCCTCATGCCAGGAAGTCTCCCCCAGTGCAAGCGTCGTGTGGTTCGGTGGTCGATCAGGCAGCGATCCATGACGCGAACACCAGTGACGGCCAGGAAGCAGCGGCAACGCCACCCCCAGAGGCGATGGAGAGCCAGGGGGAGGCGGCAACGTCGCCCCCGGAGGCGATGGAAGTGGGGGCATGCGCCCCCACAGAATCGGTCCCCCTGCAGCGCGGGCGTGGGGCGCCGTTGTGTCGGCGCCATCGCCTGCAGCCGCGGCGGAATTGTCGGAGTATGTAGAGGAGAAGTACAACCCCTCATTGTTCTACAAAGTAAGCAATTTATATTCTTTAGAGAACGCGCGCGCCTTTTCGAAGGGCATGCGCGCTCTCGAGGTGAAAGAGGAGGAGCTCAGCGCTATGACCATCCGCAGCGGGGGTCAGTACGTTGAGGTCATCTGCAAACAAGCAGAGCTGGCCCAGCGACAGCTTCAAACCCCCGTGGTGATAAGGACGCGCAGGCTCCTCCCTATTACGGCGGACCGCAGCATGGTGGTCCACCTGTTAGGTGGTACCGCGCGAATGCGCAAGGAACAGGTTCGCGCCGCGCTAGAAAATTTGGAACGGTCCACGCGCAGTGGACGAAAGTTAGTCCTTTCTAGGACTACACGGGGCTGCAGCACGGCCTTACTGCTGCGCGCGTGACCGTTTATGAGAACTGCACTCTTCTTCACAAACTGGTGGTCGAAGGCGAAACCGTCGACCTCTGGTATGTGGGGAAACCGAAATAATGTGGCTTCTGCAATACGTCGGGCCACATCAAAAAGAGGTGTCTTAATGTGCAGTGCCAAGTATGCGCAACCATGAGACACACGAGGGAGGTGTGCCCTAAAGCAGCAGTGCGGGTGCTTTCCTAGAGATACCTTTAAAAACGTGCATGGCTTCTGCAGAGAAGGCTGGCGGCGAAAGATGCCGCCAAGGCTGTGCCACCCGCGCCCAAGGCCCAGGCCGCACCCGAGATCCCGGCGAACAACGCCGAACAAGTCGAGGGAACAAGCCAGGAGCCTGGGTGGCAGTTGGCTACAGCCAAAAACCAAAGAAGGAGAGGAGGATGGACAAAAAGCTCGCGTACCGCCAGAAAAAACAGCAGGCAAGCGAGCAAATTAAAGAATGCAGCGTTGTCGTTTATTACTTGGTTGCGCCAAAACGTTTATTATGATATCAACTGAGAACTGTTTTCCGAGGCAAGATGAACAGAAAATGGGGAGTAGATTTCCCGGAACGCAGTCCGGACACACTGAGAGTTCGGAACCGGATGGGGTGGGACAATAAATAAATAAACTGGGTGGGAGGGCGGGGATAGAGGTATACAGTCTAATCGTTCCTGTTCTTAGAACCGGCGGTGAAAGCCGCCGATCTCCATCCTCACTTTTGCTCCAAGATGTGGCCACCCGGCAGCCATTTGCAGGTTGCAGGCTACGGTGTCGGGGACCGATGTTGAGACTGCCCGCATCTGCAATACGTAGCGGGCTCTGACAATGGCGCGGACGCAGCAGATGATTGCGTCGAACGCTCCAAGACAAAGTTCGCCACGCGAGTAGAAGCGGCGCATCCAATCCAGTGCGGTGTGTCCAGGATGCAGGACCGCTGAAAACAGCCGCTGCCACAGCTCCTGGAGGGCACCGCACTCCAACAGCAAATGCGGAAGCGATTCCACCGCTCCGCATTTGGCACAGTTCGAGGACGCAACTCCCCCGGAAATCAGGTGCGCCCTCTGGTTGCAGTACAAACCCAAATGCACCAGCAGAAAAGCGTCCTTCTTCCACCGAAGGGGGAAGAGAGTCGCGTCCAAACACGCAGAAGGGACCACAAGTTCATCGGTGGGCACCCCGAGGAGCTCACTCCACCGGAGAAGCCCCTTAGCAAGAATGCGAGCTGTGGCAGCGTCTGCCACTTCGCAAGTCCGCCAGCCGCCCAGCAGTCGGGTTTCGCCTGCGATTTCGCTAGTGATCTCCCACCTCGCCGGCAGGTCACTGTCATCTGGCACCATCAGTGCACACAGTGCTGCGGCGAGTGCCGTAGCGAATAGGAGTGTCCACTGGTCCTGGTCTTCCAGCACCTCCCCCACTGGACAGTATGAGGAAAGTTTCACGCAACGGAGTTCCAAACGCGACACATCCTGTTGCGCTTCCCAGGACGATAAGGCTTCCTGCCTCCAGGCGTTGAAGTTCGTCTGCCGGCAGGAGATCCACTCATGCTTTCCCAGAAGCGTGGCGAGCTGTTTCAAAGGGAAGCCGAATGCTCTCTGGGCGCGCTCCGTGCGCAAATGCAACGAACGTAGTCCGTCGCCACCCGTGCTGCGTCGCAGCAGCAGCCGCGCTGCAGCACACCAGGGAGTAGTCCAGAGCTGCGCACAAAGTGCCAGCATGCGGAACTGCACTAGCAGTTCGATCGGCTCCAGCGTCAGGATGCCCAAACCTGCATCCCGCCGAGGAGACGCCAAGTCCTTCCGGCGTATCCTGGACCTCTCCGGTCCCCACAGGGCGTTACGCAACAGGCGTTGCGCCCGGCGCTCAGCCGAGTATGGAGGGGGACAAACAAAAAAGAGGGGACGGAGGAGGGTGGCAACGAAAATGTTCCACACGAAGGCCCGTTCCGACAGGAGAAACCTGCCGCCTTGGAGCGGGCCCAGAGCAGTCTGCCTTGTGAAGGCAGCCCGACCACGCTTCTGCTGGACAGAAGGCGCACAAGGGAACGCCGGGGTGGACATGGGCAGCAGCAGGAGAAGGTCGTCAGCATAGGCGGCCACGGCCGCTGTTCCCGGGCAGGAGCTCGGCAGGTTGGACAGCGTCAGCCTGTACGCCCTCAGAACCAACTCAAAGAAGATGCTGAAGAGCAGGGGGCTTAATCTGACTCTCTGCCTGATACTCCGCCGTATGGAAACACCGTACACGTGACGCCCGCTGAAAGAGATACAGCATAACGCGTAGCGCCAGCAGGAGCGCAAGTAGGCGATGAGGTGCGTCGGGAGCCCTAGGCGTCCCAGAGGCTCTAGAAGGAGGTCCTGATTTACGCTGTCGAACGCTTTGCAGAGATCGACGGCGACCGCTAAGGCTCCAGGCGTTCAATCGTGCATTGAACACCGCCGCTTTCCTTTGGCAGCGGCGATTTCGGCTGCTTGGCTCTGCTGCGCCACGCGCTGCTGCAACTCGAACCATGTTCGCGCGAAGAAGAGATTCGCGTCCATGGACCGCCCCGAAACAGCATACGTCTGCTCCGGACTTACCAAGGACTCTGCGATTCTCCCCAGGCGCGCGACCCATAGCCTGGAGAACAACTTGACGTCCGAATTCACCAATGTGATCGGACGCCAGTTACTGAGGTGGCGCAAATCACCGCCTTTCGGCAGGAGCCGCACCTTTGCTGAGCGGAAAGAAGCGGGAACATCTCCTGTCTCACGCATCAGCGAGGAAAGGCTTAGCACCAGGGGGACGAGCTCCGCCGCGAAGCACTGAAAAAACTCCGCGGGCAGGCCATCTTCCCCAGGCGCCTTACGCCTTTTCAGGCCCGCTATGGCAAAAGATACTTCTTCCGCCGTGAAAAGCCAATCCAATCTGGCGCGTTCCTCCTCGTCGATTGCAGGGTTGCCCGTCGGAAGGAGCAGCTCGGAGAGACTGCGTTCCGTGGGCTCCTCCGCGTCCAACGAGGAGTAGTAGCGCGTGACTGCGCGGTGCACGGCGGACGCAATTGTTGTGCGCTCCGTGGATAAGGAGTTTTTCTTTTCTGGTGTTTCATGTGAGTTTCGCGGCCGTTGACAGGCAGAAATGCCTGTGAACGCCGCAGTTTCAGGTGAGGGAGGCGGGGAGACCGCGTCTCCCAAGCCAAAGGAGGTGGGATCACGCCCCACCACTTCTTCTGAACCCGCCACTACGGCGAGGGCCTGGAGCGCGGTGGCAGCGGCGGAAACGCCCGATGTCGCCGCCGAAATCAATTCCTACATACAGGAGGGATACAATCCGGTCCTGCTGTACAAGGTAGGCAATTTATATTCCCCGTTAAGGGCGAGAAAGTTCGGCAATGCCATCAAAAAGATGGGCATTGCCGACCATGAAATTCTTTGCCTCTCTATACGGAGCGGAGGGCAGTTGGCGGAGCTCATCTGCAAGGATGCAGCAATTACCCACAAGATGCTCTGCACGCCCGTACAATTTGAGGGCAGGAATTTGCTCCCACACACGGTGGACCACTCCATTGTGGTCCACCTAACAGGGACAACAGAGCGGATGGATGAGAACGCCATCCGCGCTGAACTGGAAAAATACGCAAGCATTTTCGCGATGTGGAGAAAGCCCAACACCTTCGGAGTGAACGGTGCATTTAGTGGGCGAGTAGGCGCGCGCGTGACGCTTCGAGAAAGCGTACAGCTTCCCCACAAGCTCCAAATTGGCGACGAGTTCGTAGACATTTGGTTTGTGGGGAAACCTAAATTTTGAGGAAACTGTAAGTCGTTCGGGCATTTGAAAAAGCGGTGCCCGGACGCGGTTTGCCCAACGTGCGGCGCGAAGGGCCACACCAAAGTGGTGTGCCCGATTAACGTCGCTCCAACGCCGGAACTAGCTGACGCTGCGACGCCGAGTGTCCCGCCCAACGGAATTCGACGCTGGGGCGAGCTACTCGGACTATCTCCGGAGGAGATGAAGTGGCCCCCAGCGTCCTGGAACAGTGCATCCCTCCCCCTGAAATGGCAGGATGTGGCGTTGCTTGTGGTCCTCTGGGACTTCCATTCAAAGCACGCCTTCATCACACAACCCGGGGGGCTGTGGATCCTTATTGTGACCGGTGCGGGGAAAAAGAGACCTTCCCCCACCTTCTCATCGAGTGCAGTGCCATCCGCCCTTTGTGGGATCGTCTCGCGGCGATCCTGGACTTGCGCGGATGCGGCCCAAAGGACGTTTTCAGGCTCCTCTTCCGTAGTGACGCCTTGTCCCCCCCCTCTTCTGTAGCAGTCCTCTGCTGCATTCGAGGGATCGTGGCGGCTTGGAACGCCACCAGAAGAAGACGTCAGCCAACTGGCAACGCCTTACGGTTCACCCGCCTAGTCGTCCGAGACGTCTGCAAGTGGCGCCACTTGGGCGCAGAGAGGACTCAGCTTGTACGGATCCTAAATAGGATCTAGAGGACCTATCCGCCCGCACGGTGATCCCCTCCCTGCCCTCCCATTCCCGAAACATTTGCTCCCTCCCATACTTCAAATATTTGTTTTTTTTTTGTTTTTCTTTATTTCCCATCCCCGCGCATCGGAAGGACCTCTCCGGCACGGAGCCGGTAACCAGCAAGCTGTTATGGAGTGGTGAACCTTCGGGTTCGCCACGCGACAATTTTTCTGTTAGTTTATTTCTATGAAATAAATGCCCCGGCACATCCGGGTGTGAACAACCCGCCGCCTGAGAGGGTGGACGTGCTTTTGTGGTGCTCCGCAAGGGAGGAGGCCGCCTCCACCCCACAATAAACGCATCAGTGCGTGGGCTCGCCTTCTGCCGCCGCTTGCGCATCACCTGTTCGAATGTCAACGGGTTGCGCGACGACGTAAAGAGGCGAGATGTAGCCGCCATACTGCGAGATTTCGACCTGGTGCTCCTGCAAGAGACGCACGTTCTCCGACCGGGAGATGTCCAGGAAATCGGAAGAATCGCGGGAGGGCGGCTACTGTTGAGGAACGGAACGGACAACTCCTGCGGAGTGGCCTTTCTGCTAAAGCCAACCGTCGACAACTCACTGCGCAATGCACGGTTCGACGGGGATGGTCGAGTTGGGCAGCTTGTGTTCAAGTGGTCCGACTCGATCGACCTCGTAGTCACGAACCTGTACGCTCCGGTGAGCAGCCACAGGGCCGAGGAACGCACTGCGTTCTTCGAAACCTTGCGGCGAGACTGGTTGGCCGAAGCAGGCGTGCGAAGGGCGCACCTCATTGCGGGCGATTTCAAGCTCCGCCTGCTGGCAGGTGCGCCCAGCGGACGAGCACAGCTGGTCAACGAGTTGTGCGCAGCCATGCATGCGCGCAACTTGTTGGCCGGCGATGCCGGGAGAGATCGGAACATCGACCACATGTTCCTCGACAACCGCCTGTGCACGCGGGTGGGAACTCGAGGAACGCTCCCGGCAGAGCTGTCCGACCATCCACGGCTCGTGCTCGAGTTACATCCGCGCAATAAGGGCCCTCCCCTGAAAACATGGCGCCTGCCAGGGGATTGGTTGCGCCTCGTAGGAGCGGCGGAACATCTACGCTGTTTCCTGCGAGGATTCCAGCTTCACACGCTTGCGGACTGGGACGAAATGAAGTGCTCAGTCCGTGAGTTTTGCGACCAGTTTCCCCTGGAACGTCTTCCGCCGGGCTTCGGTGAGGGTGTCCGGAACGAGCGGGCGTACCTACAGGCGCGCCGTTATTCCCGGCGTCCCGACGTCCGTCGCCTGGCTGAATTCAAGGCTGAGGCGGAGAGGCAGGCCTGGCAGTCAGGCTCGGCCTGCCTGCTGGATCATCAGGGCCAAGAACGCTCCAGCCCAGCCCAGGTAAGCCGCATCGTGCGGGAGTTTTATTCCTCCTTGTACGCGCCACTAACACCTGAGCGCCATTTCGCGCAGCGGCTGCTGCCGGATGGCGCTCCCGCGCTCAAGGAGGAGGACCGTTCCAGATTGGCGGAACCGTTCACGATGGCGGAGATCATCTCCGCCATCAACAGGCTCAAGAGAAGGAAGGCACCAGGGGAGGACGGCCTGCCCGCGGAGTTTTACCATCGCTTCGCGCCAGAGCTGGCCCCCCTGGTGCTCAGGTTAAGTGCGCTGATCCGCAAACACGGCGAAGTTCCCGCCTCGTTCCGGTCAGCTAAAGTACGTCTCCTGCCGAAGTCAGGAGACTTACGCAACATTGGCAACTGGCGTCCCATCACAGTAGTGAATGCGGACGCAAAGTTGTATGCCAAGTTGTGGGCTGAGCGTTTGGGGCGGGTGGCCGCTTCCGTGGTGAGTCCCGAGCAGACCTATGCTGTTCCCGGACGAACCATGGAGGCCAACCTGCTACTCGCCAGCTCATGGTGGCAGTTGCGACAACGCGTTGCACAGGACGGTCAAGGGAGCCTCGCGCCCCCCTCTGACCAAGAAGATCGGGCAGAGGGTGGGATGGACTCGGCGGGAGCCTTTGCCGTCGCGGTCGATTTGCACAAAGCATTCGACTGCGTCGACCAGGATCTCCTTCTGGAGCGCCTGGAACGCATGGGTTTCCCTGCCGTGCTTCAATCTTACCTGCGCTCCTGCTGGCGCAACGCGTCAATCAATATCGGTTTCAGCGGCCGGCACGTGTACGGCGTGCCCGGACGCCGCGGCATCCGGCAGGGTGACAGCCTGAGCCCCTTGCTCTTCAGCATCTACTTCGAGTTGGTGCTGAGGGCATACAGGGTAACTCTGGCAACCCTGCCGAGCTCGTGTGCCGGCACGCCTGCCGTGTCGGCCTATGCACACGATCTTCTGCTGCTGCTTCCCGGGTCCACCCCGGCGAGTGCACTCGAGGACTTCTTCGAGTTGCTGCGCCGCGGGACGGGCCTGGAGGTGAACAGGGCGAAGTCATCCATGGTCTTCGTCGTTTCGGCGTGGGCTGGACGGTCGGACTGGATCCGCTTGGGGATCCCCACGGGCAGGTGCTTCAAGTACCTCGGCGTACCGTTGGGGGACTTCTGCGCAGCAGAAGCCTGGTCCGACCGTCTCCAAAAGGCAGCGTTTGCGATCGGTCCGTTCCAAGAAGGCAAGTTCTACTTGCAGGAACGGGCCGCGGTGTGGACCGCGTTTGCGGCTCCCCTCCTTCGCCCCCTACTTTTTGTTTGCCCCGCCCCTTATTTTATTCGGAAACGAGCAGCGGGCCTCCTGAGGACAGTCCTTTGGGGCAAAGGGAGGTCCCGTGTGAGGCTCAAAGACTTGTGCGCTCCACGTAAGGACGGTGTACTTGGCTTACTTACGCTGGAGCGTATCGAAATACAACTTCGATTCAGGACTCTCGCCCTTGCGGCAGAATTGTGGGACACGCCTTGGTGCGTTCCAGCACGCCTCCTGGCCCAACGAGCCTGCGGAATCGGCGGACTTTTGTCGTTTCTGTCTGCGCGCGTCTGCAGAAGACCATACTGTGGCTCTATGCTGCGACGCATCTTTGTTGCGGTTCAAAAGAACGCCTGGATCTCCTGCCTCCCAGGGAACTACGCCGCCTGGTTGCACGAGTCAGTCTCCACCTGGGTAAAGATCCACGTTCCGGCGGGCACAAGGAACACTTGTATGAACAGGCACGCCCGCTGGACGCTGCAGGAGATCGTGCAGTCCCACGACAAGCTTCTATGGGCCTTGATAACCCCCCTCGCCCCAGTGCTGCCCTTCCTTGTGAATGCCAGGGACAGTAGCGAGCAGGGGAAATGGACCGTGTCCTGCACTATAGGCGGCAGGACACAATCGATAAAGGCGTGGACATCTCGGCAGCCAGCTGACGCTGCGACGCCGAGTGTCCCGCCCAACGGAATTCGACGCTGGGGCGAGCTACTCGGACTATCTCCGGAGGAGATGAAGTGGCCCCCAGCGTCCTGGAAGAGTGCATCCCTCCCCCTGAAATAACAGGATGTGGCGTTGCTTGTGGTCCACTGGGGACTTCCATTCAAAGCACGCCTTCATCACACAACCCGGGGGGCTGTGGATCCTTATTGTGACCGGTGCGGGGAAAAAGAGACCTTCCCCCACCTTCTCATCGAGTGCAGTGCCATCCGCCCTTTATGGGATCGTCTCGCGGCGATCCTGGACTTGCGCGGATGCGGCCCAAAGGACGTTTTCAGGCGCCTCTTCTGTAGTGACGCCTTGTCCCCGCCCGCTAGTGTAGCAGTCCTCTGCTGCATCAGAGGAATAGTGGCGGCTTGGAACGCCACCAGAAGAAGGCGTCAGCCAACCGGCAACGCCTTACACTGGACTCGCGTGTTCGCGCGAAGTGTCTGCAAGTGGCGCCACTTGGGCGCTGAAAGGACTCAGCTTGTGCGGATCCTGAATAGGATCTAGAGGACCTCTCCACGCGCACCGTGATCCCTTCCCCGCCCTCCCACCTCTACAGCATTTGTTCCCCCCCACATTTGAACTTTTTGTTTCTTTTTGTTTTTCTTTATTTCCCATCCCCGCGCATCGGAAGGACCTCTCCGGCACGGAGCCGGTAACCAGCAAGCTGTTTTGGAGTGGTGAACCTTCGGGTTCGCCACGCGACATTTTTTCTGTTATTTTATTTCTAAGAAATAAATGCCCCGGCACATCCGGGTGTGAACAACCCGCCGCCGCGCGAACGCCGACGCCGCGACAAAGTCGCGAGCCCAGCGTGAGCAGCGACGACCGGGACTTCAACAAGGCGGCGGAAGAGTTGGCAGCCATGCTCCAGCAGCCTCCCAAGGCCCAGAAGAAGGCCTTGAAACGTCCGGCTGAGGCGAAAGGACCGGAGACTTCCGAGTCCGAAGCCGAAGCCGGCAACGCTCCGGCTGTCGCTCTCCCGAAGCGCAAAGCGGGCCGCAAGGTAGGCAACCCGCGGCGCTCCGCACCTCCACCGGCGGAGGAGGAAATGCGGTCGGACCACGACGACGGGGAGGCGATGTCCGCGAGGTCTCGCGACTCCTCGCCGGAGACGTGCCTGGCCAAGCAGGATCCTCCAACCACCACCACAACCACCGACGGACCGCCTCCTTGCGAGCAACAGCCCGTCGCAATGGATACACAACTCCCGCCTGCTGAACAGCAGGCGGAGGACGGTAAGCAAGCACAATAAACACACCAACGCGTGGACTCTCCTTCTGCCGGCGACTGCGCGTAATCTGTTGGAACGTCAACGGGTTGCGCGACGACGGCAAGAGGAGAGAAGTGGCCGCCAGCCTGCGGGACTTCGACCTGGCGCTTCTGCAGGAGACGCACGTTCTCCACGCAGGGGAGGCCCAGGAAATCGAACGGATCGCAGGCGGGCGGCTCGTACACCAAAACGGGAGAGACCACACCCGCGGTGTGGCTTTCATGCTGAAGCCAGCCGTCGTTAATGCGCTGCGCGACGTGCACTTCGACGGGGAAGGTCAAATCGGGCAGCTTGTTGCCAAGTGGTCCGACGCGATCGACCTCGTCGTGACCAAAGTGTACGCGCCCGGCACGAGCCACAGGCGCGGGGAACGCACTGCGTTCTTCGAAGGCCTGCGGCGAGATTGGCTGGCCGAAGAAGACATGCGAAAGGCGCACCTCATTGCCGGGGACTTTAACGTCCGCCTGCTGGCAGGTGCGCCCGAAATTCGCGCACAGCTGGTCAACGAGATCAATGGCGAAGTCGTAGACCTCTGGTACGTGGGGAAACCCCGCTTTTGTGGCCACTGCAATGCAGTAGGACACTTGCGCAAGCGGTGCCCGAACATTGTGTGCCACTTATGCGGGGAGAAGGGCCACGTACGCCGCGTATGCCCTAAACGCCCCACTCCGGTGCCGCCTGCTGCAAAGAAAGCACAGGCAAAACGCGGTAAACTGGTCGAAAGACCAAAAAGCGATACTGGCCGGCAGCAGCCGCTAGCCCCTGTTCCTCCCACACAGGCGTCGGAAGAAAAACCCGCCGAAGACGCGGGAGTCCAAGACGGCTGGCAGCTGGTCAAGGCCAGGAAGGAGAAAAAGGTGCACCCCGCGGAACCCGCTAAAGCGGTAAAAAAGACAGCCGGCAAGGCGAAAAAACCTGGGCGGCGCTCTAAGACCATGCGGAAGTGTACGCTAGCACTGGAGCGCATAGCCGTTCCCGAGATTGCCACCCGGGGCGACGAGCCTTCCCTCGCCGTTTCCGCCGCGCCCGAGTTTCGCGACGGCGAACCCTCTGTTTACACAGAGGGTGAGCCGCGCGAAATAGCGACGGTCGAAGCCGAGGACGTCGCGTTCGCTCAGGCGGCGGAGGAGCTCGCGGCCACGCTTGCGGAGCGTGAGAACCCCTCACGCAAGGCCGTGCGAAGGCCGGCTCCCGCGAAAAAGGCCCCCACAGGTGAGTCGGACCTAAGGGCCGGAAGTGCATCCTCCTCCTCGGAGGCACCCCCCATGAAGTCGGGACGCAAGTCCCAGAAACCCAGGAGGCGCCTCCCCTCCACCAGCGAGGAGGAGAAGCAGGAAGGTAGCGGTAGCGTGGGAATCCAGGAGAGGGAACTCCCACGCTCGGAAGCCGTCGAGCCGGCCACCCCCATGGAGGAGGGTGAGCAGGGGGGCGAAGTCCTATCTGCAGTCGCCGAGCCTGAACATCCCGCCCCCATGGAGGAGGGCCAACATGTAGGCGCGACCCCATCTAAGGGTGACCCGCTCGACGCGCCGTTACCCATGGAGGAGGGGGACCAGGTGCACGCAGCGCCTGACCCTCCTCCTCCACCTAGCGTCCCGCCCCAACAGGTGGCGGACGCCGCATCGCCATCTTCCCAGGAATAACACCTGGGCTCGCCAGTCGCCGTCGGATTCGCGCCGCCTGTTGGAACGTCAACGGGCTGCGCGACGACGGTAACAGGCGAGATACGGCCGACACCCTGCGTGAGCTCGACCTGGCCTTGCTGCAGGAGATCCACGTGATCATCGCGGCAGAAGCCCAGGAGATCGAGACGATCGCGGAGGGTCGGCTGTATTGGCGGTGCGGCCTCCGCAACACCTGCGGGGTCGCGTTCTTCGTGAAGCCGGCCATCGACGTGGCCGTGAAGGGCGTGCGCTTCGATGACGACGGTCGGGTCGGTCAGCTGATTCTCAGCTGGTCGGACTCGATCGAATTGATCGTCACGAATGTGTACGCCCCCAGCGGTAAACAGGGATACAGCGACCGTACCAGGCTGATGGATTCCCTGAAGCGCGACTGGCTGGCGGACACGAACGTGCGGAAGGCTCATCTGATAGCGGGAGATTTCAATCTCCGTCTGCTAACAGGTGAGCCAGAAACACAAGAGAACGCGATGAACGAGTTGTGCGCCGCCATGCTTGCGCGCAACTTGTTCGCGGGTGAGAGGGGAATGGTCCGCAGCATCGACCACGTCTTCCTCGACGCTGACCTGTGTTCACGGGTCGGCAAACGGGGGAGGGGTGCGTCGACGTTGTCGGACCATTCCCGGTTAATTTTCGAGATGCGGCCTCGTGACAAGGGACCGCCATCCAGGGATTGGCGTCTGCCGGGGGACTGGACGCGACTCTCAGGTGCGAAGGAATACCTTCGCGAATACCTGAGAGGTGTCACGCTCCGGAATCTCCAGGACTGGGACGTTTTTAAGGAATCGGTCCGCGAGTTCTGTGAGCAGTTCCCCCTGGATCGCCTGCCCCCCGGATTCGGCGAGGGTGCTCGCAACCATCGGGCCTACTTACAGGCTCGTAGGTACGAGAGAACCCCTAATTTCCGTCGCCTGGCCGAGTACCGCGCCGGGGCCGAACGCCAAGCCTGGCAATCCGGGTCGGCCACCTTGCTGGACGTCCAGGGCCGGGAATGTTCGTCCCCGGCGTCGGTACGGCATCTCGTGCGGAGTTTCTACTCCTCCCTTTACGCCAGGGAGCCTCCGGATCGAGACGCCTCTCGGCGCTTGCTTCCGGATGGCGCCCCGGCAATAGGGGAGGAGGAGATGGAAAGCCTCGACGAGCCTTTTACCACCGGCGAAATTCTCGCCGGTATCAAAAGGCTCAAGAGGCGTAAAGCTCCAGAACAAGACGGCTTGCCCACGGAGTTCTTTCAGAGCTTCGCGGAAGAGCTGGCACCCCTGCTGCTTAAGTTGATCAGGCTGATCCGAGACGAAGGCGATGTGTTCTCCTCGTTTCGGTCAGCCAGAGTGAGGCTCCTGCCGAAAGGGGGAGACCTCAGGGATTTAGAGAACTGGCGTCCGATCACGATCGTGAATACGGACGCCAAGTTGATCGCAGGGCTATGGGCTTCGCGTCTGGGGCAGGTGGCAGAATCCGTAATTAGCCCGGAGCAGACTTATGCTGTTCCCGGGCGAAGTATGGATGCCAACCTCTTCTTCGCAAGCACATGGGTGCACCTGCAGAGAAGAGAGAAGAAAGGGATAGGGAAAGTCGGCAACCCCACATTGGGGCCGCCAGCCGGGTTGGGAAGGGACCCCCGGGCGGGGAAGGGGGCCCTAGCGCTCGCAGTCGATCTCCACAAGGCGTTCGATTTTCACCCGGATTTCGCCGGGGCGTTTATTGTAAAATAAACTTTTACAAAGACGTGCGGTGGCTGGACCATTGCTCCGGCCACGCACGAAGAAACACAGAGCCTGCCGGGTCACCGGTTCGCAGACCGGTACGGTCCACCACGGCAGCAGGGGGAAGGGGGAAAAACAAAAAAAACAAAACAAAAAAAGAAGAGAAAAGTTGTGAGCGTAAGGGAAGGGATCACAGTTGCTGGTGGGGCCGTTGCATCCTTTGGAGGATGCCGGCAAGCTCCTTCTGTATTCCTGGATCCAGGTGGGGCTATCGGGACACCCTCCTCAGAGACTGGGAGGCTGGCTGGTTAACACCCTAGTCGCGTTATCCTCCCGTAGCCTTGCTCCAAGCGGTGACGATCCCGCGAAGGCAGTACAAAGCTGCTGACGAGGCCAATGGACGAAGGGCGTGGGCAACAAAGAGGGCTTTCAGTGCTTCCCTGGGGTTGCGGCAGGGCATTCCGATGGCCGCGGCAAAGCGAAACCAAAGGGGCCGAAGGGCAACACAATCCACTAGCAGGTGGGGGAGGGACTTCCGTTCCCCACACCTGACGCAATAGGGGTCCACCGCTCCCCAGGTCCAGTGGTGTCGGCGGGCTTTGCAGGGGAGTCCTTAGTGCTGCAACAGGAGAGCCGACTCCTGCCATTTTAAGGGGAGGGCGGAAGTGTTCATGAGCACCGGGGGCTACTTCAGATGTTCAATGGGAACATCGAGCAGCGCGCCCCAGCGCAGAAGTCCATTGGGAGGCGTACTCGGGGTCGCAGAGTCTGTTAACTGCCCCGTCTTCCACTCTCCTATCTTCTTCTCCTTTCCCGAGATTGTTACTGTAACCACCCACTTCTCCGCAACATCGCTGTCCAGATCTTCCATCAGGGAGGGCAGCGCAGCAGCGAGGGGGGTTCTTCCTGCCCACGCTCTCTTCTTTGGATCCTCCAGGATCCTGCGGAGCGTGCAACTTCTGTAACCCCCAAACAGGAACCTTCGTTCCTGTTGGGAGCGTTGCATGCCGAACCGTCTTCACGTTCGAACGGTTTCCTGCAACCAGGCACTACCGTTAAACGGGCGACAGGTGAGCAATCCTTGGTTTTTCCGATACAGCGCAGCCACCCTCCGTAGCTGGAGTCCGCATCGGTTGACGCGGCAACGGAGTGCAAGATACGACGTCAGTCCCGTCTTGCCGGTGGCTTGCTGGAGGAGACGTGTAGGGACGCACCAACAGGTGCACCACAACTCTGGAACGAGTGCCGACAAGCGGAACTGTAGCTGAAGCTTTAGCCGCTCCAGCGTCAGGAGGCCCAGTCCACCATCCCGACGAGGAGCGCACAAGTCCTTTAAGCGGACTCGGGCCCTCCCGTTGCCCCAAAGGACGATACGGAGGAGGTTCTTTGTCCGCTTTTTAATCCTCTCTGTGGGGGGGCAAACAAAAAGCAGGGGGCGGAGGAGAGGAGCCGCGAACGTGTTCCAAACCGCGGCCCGTTCAGGCAGGAAAATCCTGCCGCCTCGGAACGGGCCGATCGCCGTGTCTACTTTTTGAAGGCAGCCGGACCACGCTTCCG
This sequence comes from Raillietiella orientalis, assembly GCA_036172245.1. Lineage (NCBI taxonomy): Eukaryota > Metazoa > Arthropoda > Ichthyostraca > Raillietiellida > Raillietiellidae > Raillietiella > Raillietiella orientalis. The sequence continues at coordinate 164,624 of JAYWIR010000053.1, read as the reverse complement.
CAGGGGAGTAGTCCCCCAACGGCACACCGAGGTACTTGAAGCACCTCACCGTGGGGATCCCCAAACGGACCCAGTCCTGCTGCACTACCCACGCCGCACCAACTGGCATCACGGACGACTTCGCCCTGTTCACCGTAAGTCCGGTTCCCCGATGCAGCAGGTCGAAGAACTTCTCGACCGCCGCAGCCGGGGTGGACATAGGGAGCAGCAGCAGAAGGTCGTCCGCGTATGCTGAAACGGCCGGCGTACCGGTACAGTCGTGCGGCAGGTGCGCCAGAGTTCCCCTGTACGCTCTCAGTACAGACTCAAAGTAGGTACTGAAGAGCAAGGGGCTCAGGCTGCCTCCCTGCCCGATCCCACGCCGCACCGGCACTCCGTGCACGGTCTGCACGCTGAAGGTAACATTGATGAGCGCGTCGCGCCAGCAGGAGCGCAGATAGGCCACTAATGATGCCGTGAATCCCAAGCGTTCCAGAAGCTCCAGAAGGAGATTCTGGTCGACGCAATCGAATGCTTTTCGCAAGTCGATTGCGACCGCAAGGGCTCCCTCCCCCACCCGACCATCCTACCCCTTGCCGGCGCACGCACCATAATTCCGGCTGCGCACCAAGCTCCTTTCATGTTGGAGCTCTAGCCAGGTGGAATCGAGGAAAAGGTTCGCCTCCATGCTTCGCCCGGGAACAGCATATGTCTGTTCCGGGCTGATGGCGATGTTGGCAACCCGTCCCAGACGCTCTGCCCAAACCTTAGCCACCAGCTTGGCGTCCGCATTCACTATTGTGATGGGACGCCAGTTGTTCATGCTCCTCAGATCTCCTCCCTTAGGGAGGAGCCGCACCTTTGCCGAACGAAAAGAGGCGGGAACGTCACCTGTTTCGCGTATCAGCAAGGTGAGTTGCTGTACCAGAAGAGTAAGCTCAGCCGCGAAAGTTTAATAGAACTCCGCGGGCAGGCCGTCCTCCTCTGGAGCCTTTCGCCTCTTGAGCTTTCCGATGGCCGAGAGGATCTCGTCCATCGTGAAAGGCTCGTCGAGGGTCTTTCTCTGCTCCTCCCCGATCGCTGCAGCGCCTTCCGGAAGTAGGAGTCGTGAGACGTTACTCTCCGGAGGTGTTCTGCATACAGGGAGGAGTAGTAACTCCGCAGCAGGACGCGGATTTGGGCAGGTGCCGAGTGCTCCTGGCCCTGATCGTCCAGCAAGCTGGCCGATCCGGACTGCCAGGCTTGCCTCTCGGCTCCCGCTTTGTATTCCGCCAGCCTGTGGATGTCGGGGGTCCTGGCGTAACGACGGGCCTGCAGGTAGGCTCGTTCGTTACGGACCCTGGTCCCAAAACCCGTGGGTAGGCGGTGCAGAGGGAACTGGTCGCAGAACTCCTGGACCGACCGCTTGAAGCGGTCCCAATCCTAAAGTGTCCGCAGACTGAAGCTCCGTATGAACGTGCGGAGATGTTCCGTCGCGTCCGGGAGCTTCAGCCAGTCCATTGGGAGACGCCACGCTGACGAGGGGGGGCCCCTGTCGCGCGGATGGATCTCGAGGACTAGCGGGCGATGGTCGGACAGCTTGCACGGTAACTTGCCGCGCCTGCCCACGCGACGGCACAGGTGCTCGTCAAGAAACACGTGGTCAATGCTTTCTTCCATCCCCGGTGCACTGGCCAACAGATTACAGGTGTGCACCGCCATGCACACCTCGTTGACCAGGTCACGCTCGGGATTCTGCTCATCTGGTTTCAGGCGAACGTTGAAATCGCCTGCAACCAGATGGGCATTCCGCACGCCTGCTTCGGTCAGCCAGTCTCGCCGGAGCGCAAGGAAAACTCTTTCCTCGCCTTCCTGTTTATCAGGTCCTTGCCGCTCGGTGCGTACACGTTCGTGACGATCAGATCGATGGAGTCGGACCACCTGAGATTCAGCTGGCCGACACGACCGTGATCGTCGAACCGCACGCCCCGAGCCGCGGCCTCGACGGCTGGCCGGAGCAGGTAGGCGACACCGCAACTTTTCGCTCTCCCACACCTGTACCATAGCCGCCCTCCGGAGATCCGTTCGATCTCTTGCGCTTGTTCTGCAGAGATCACGTGGATCTCCTGCAGCAGCGCAAGGTCGTAGGACTCCAGAAGAACGGCCATGTCTCGTCTCCTGCCGGCGTCTGTCATGCCGTTCACGTTCCAAACGGCGATGCGCAGACGACGGCGGGAGGAGATTCCCGGCATTACTGCTGGGAAGATTAAGGTGTGGGGGAGCCCTCCTCTTGCGAGGGGGGCGGGATGTCCATGGGGGTTTCGGCCTTCTCAGGCACCTGAGGCACCTGTTCGGCCTCCACCTCCTCCATCCCCTCCGTGTCCGTGCGTGGGAGTCTCTCGGGCGACGGGTCCCGAGAGTTTCCCACGCTCATGGCACCCTCGCTTGCGGAAGCCATCTCTTCCCCTTCGACGGGGGAGACGAGCTTCCTTGGCTTTGTGGACTTACGTCCAGCCTTCTTGCGCGGTGCCGTAGAAACGGAGGCTGCGCTTCCGGCCTCCACCTCGGGGTCGGAAGTGGGGGACTCCTGAGGGGAGGCCGGACGCCTTACGGCCTTCTTGCCAGCCTTGGAGGGTTCTGGCTGCAACGAGGCTGCCAGCTCCTCCGCGGCTCGCGCGAAGGCTACGTCATCGATGGTGGTGTCGATGAGGGACGACGCCGCCGGCTCGCTCCCCTCGCTGTTGACTGTGTCAACAGAGGGGAGGTCGTCGGTAGCGGCGATTTCTTTCCGGCAGCGTTCGGCAACATCGAGAACGCGTTCGACAACGACCCTGCACTCTTTAATTATCGCGCTACCCTGCTCTTACTTCTTCTGTTGGTAGGCGATTTTCTTTCCCATCCTCCTCTCCTTCTTTGATTTTTTGGCTGTTGCCACTTGCCACTCAGTCTGCTGGCCGGCTCACTCAACTTTTTCGGCGTTGGTCGCCGGGGTCTCGGGTGCGGCCTGGGTCTTGGGGGCGGGTGGCACAGCCTTCGCGGCAGCTTTCGCCGCCAGTCTTTTCTGCAGAAGCCGGGCGCGTTTTTTAAGGTTTCTCTTGGAAACCACCCGCACTGCTGCTTTTGGGCACACCTCCCTCGTGTGGCCCATTGTGCCGCATACTTGGCACTGCACATTGGGACACCTCTTTTTGAGGTGGCCCGACGTATTGCAGAAGCCACAGTATTTCGGCTTCCCCACATACCAGAGGTCGACGGTTTCGCCTTCGACCACCAGTTTGTGGGGAAGAGTGCAGCCCTCCCGAACAGTCACGCGCGCAGCAGTGAGGCCGTGTTGCAGCCTTGTGTAGTCCTCGAAAGGACTAACTTTCGTCCACTGCGCGTGGACCGTTCCAAACTGTTCCAAAGCAGCGCGAACCTGTTCTTTGCGCATTCGCGCGGTCACGCCTAACAGGTGGACCGCCATGCTGCGGTCCGCCGTAGTGGGGAGAAGCCTGCGCGTCCCCATCACAACGGGGGTTTTAAGCAGTCGTTGGGCCAGCTCTGCATGTTTGCAGATGACCTCAACGTACTGACCCCCGCTGCGGATGGTCATAGCGCTGAGCTCCTCCTCTTTCACATCGAGAGCGCGCATGCCCTTCGAGAAGGCGCGCGCGCTCTCTAAAGAATATAAATTGCCTACCTTGTAGAACAATGAGGGGTTGTAGCCCTCCTCTACATAGGCCGAATATTCCGCCGGGGCTGCAGGCGATGGCGCCGACACAACGGCGCTCCACGCCAGCGCTGCACCGGAGACCGATTCTGTGGGGGCGGATGCCCCCACCTCCATCGCCTCTGGGGGCGACGTTGCCGCCGCCCGCTGGCTCTCCATCGTTTCTGGGGGCGGCGTTGCCGCTGCCCCCTGGCCATCCCTGGTGGTCGCGTCACGCATCGCTGCCTTATCGACCACCGAAATACACGACGCTTGCACAAAGGGAGACTTCCTGGTACGAGGAGCACCGAGAAAACACGTCCACCCTAGAGCGCACAAGGCGTTGGACTGTGTAGACCAGGAACTTCTCTTGGAGCTCCTGGGTCGCATGGGCTTTCCACCCTCCCTGATTTCCTACTTGCGCTCTTGCTGGCGGAATGCGATAATTACCGTCTCTTTCAGCGGTCAAAAGGTGTATGGCGTGCCGGTGCAGCGGGGCATAGGGCAGGGAGATAGCCTCAGCCCCCTGCTCTTCAGCACCTACTTTGAGTTGGTGCTGAGAGCGTACAGGGTGACTTTGGCCCCATTGCCGAGCTCGTGCCCCGGCACGCCCTCCGTAGCAGCATACGTTGGCGATCTTCTGCTTTTGTTGCCAATGTCCACTCCGGCAAAGGCGGTCGGAGACTTCTTCGATCTGCTCAGCAGCGGGACCGGACTGCAGGTTAACAGGGCAAAGTCGTCGGTTGTGCCAATAGGTGCGGCGTGGGCAGGGCAGCAGGACTGGGAACGTCTGGGGATCCCCACGGCGAGGTGCTTCTAGTACCTTGGTGTGCCACTGGGGGACTACTCCCCTGCGGAAGCGTGGTCCAGCTGCCTCCAAAAAGTCGAGACGGCGATCGGCCCGTTCCTGGAAGGCAAGTTTCACTTGCCGGAACGGATCGCGGTTTGGAACGCCTTCGCGGCCCCCATCCTCCGCCCCTTGCTTTTTGTTTGCCCCCCCACCATGGAATCCAAGAAGAGGATGAAGGACTTCCTCCGTATCGCCCTTTGGGGCAAGGGGAGGCCCCGAGTCCACCTGAAGGACTTGTGCGCTCCGCGTCGGGACGGCGGTCTTGGCCTCCTGATGCTGGAGCGCGTGGAGAAGCAGCTGCGGTGGCGAACCCTCGCCATCGCAGCGAAGATATGGAGCACCCCTTGGTGCACTCCGGCCCGCCTCCTGGCCAGCCGTGTGTCCCGGTGCGATGGACTCGCGTCTTTTCTTCTCAGCCGTGGCCGGAAGATGCGAAGATGTGGCCTACTGCTCGGGCGCATGGCAACATTGGCCAAAGAGAACAGCTGGATGGTTTCCTGCCCCGCCAACTCCCCCGCCTGGCTGGAGGAGAATATTGGAACGTGGGCAGTAGTTAACCAGAGAAGCCAGGAGACGTAGAATCGTCTCCGATGCAGCCCCTACGCCCGCTGCACGCTGCGGAATCTCCTGGAGAATCCAGCAAGATGCACGTGGACAGAGACGACCTGCCTAGCTACGGCGCTGCCCTTCCTAAGGAGGGCACTTCACAGCACCCGGACGCCAAGGTGGCAAGTCTCCTGCTGCATCGAGGGACGCGAAAAGTTGATCAGCGGCTGGACAACAGGAGAGCTGGCAGACGCCACGACTCCGAGCGTCCAGCCGCGAGGACTAAGAAGATGGGGCGAGCTGCTGGCCATCCCTATGGTTGTGCTGAAGTGGCCCCCGCTTCTTCAGGAATCCAGGATCCTGCCCCTTAAGTGGAAAGAGTCGCCGTTGTTGTTGTTGCATTGGGGTTTACCCGGCAACGCACGCCGCTCTCACTGGACAAGAGGAGTTCTGGATCCTGCGTGTGTCAGGTGCGGAGAGCGGGAATCGCTCTCCCACCTCATTGTGGACTGTGCTTGCCTTCGTCCCCTTTGGAAACTGTTTGGGACGATCCTCGGTCTCCCAACGGGCAGTTCCCCTAGAGACGTTCTTCGGCCCCTCTTCGTGAAGGACGCCCTGCAGACAGCCGCAGCCCTTGCAGCCTTGTGCTGCGTCCGAGGCATCGTGGCGGCATGGAGCGACACCAACAAGGAAGGAGTGGGTCAACACGCGAGGGATGTCATCCCATATGCCCAACGCTTCTTGCGAAGAGCTGCCGGATGGCCCCAACTGTGGAATATGCAGACTGACCTCGAGGGCTTCGTTCGACAAATGGGCCCTCTCCACAGCGAACAGTGATCCCTTCCCTGCCCTCCAACTTCTTTTTGTTTGTTTCTTTTTATTTAACTTTTTGTCTTATCCCCATCCCCCTTCGCTGTCGGGGAGTGCCACGCCGGGCTGCGTCCCGGCGTCCCGGTAGATCCCGTGCATAAGGCCGTGAGGCGGGGCCCAATACCGCAATTGTAGTGTTTTTTACGAATTAATGCCTCGGGCGTACCCGGGTGGCAACGCCGAATCCCCGCTGAAAAGAGAGGACGTGCTTTTTATGCGCAACGCCTGCGTGGCAAGGCGAGTGGTTTTTTCTGGAGTGATTTGTGAGTGCACATCGTCGGAGTCCGATGGCAGCGTTGCCAGAGGACAGCGCGATGGAAGTAGGCGTGATGGATGCTTGTTCGTCCCCACAACCTACTGTATCAGAGGCATCCGCCCCGGAATCGTCCCCAGCGAAGCCGAGGTCATATATCGCCATGGTGGCCGCGCCTAGCGTGGATGCCATGGCCGAGATGGAAGACTACAAGAACGCGGGGTATAAACCCTCGCTACTCTACAATGTAGGCAACCTTTTCGATGGGCGAACCGCGCGCGCCTTTACGAAAGCGCTGCAGAACGCCAATATCTTCGAAAAAGTTCTGGACGGTCTCTGCGACCTCAGAGGCGGGCAGCGGGTCGAGGTGGTATGCAACGATATCATCTTTCCCCGACACCTGATCACCGAACCACTGATAGTTGATGGTCGGAATATCTTGCCGGTGACGATGGACCGCTCGGTGGTGGTCGATCTCACTGGGATCTCCAGTCGCATGACTAGGTCAGCGGTTTGCGAACAGTTGCAAAAGCACGCAGAAGTGCACGCGTTGTGGCCGAAGTCCACGATTTTCCAAGGCTACAATAGCGTTTTCGGAGGTCAAGCTTCGGGGTGTATCACCGTAAAAGAGGGTGGTGCGCTTCCCCACTAGCTGGAGGTCTTCCAAGAAGCGGTGGACCACTGGTACGTGGGAAAACGCCAATTTTGTGGCTACTGCAATGCAGTAGGGCATCAAAGAAAAAGGTGCTCGCACATTGTGGGCCACCTATGCGGGGAAAAGGGTCACGTTCGGCGCGTGTGCCCCAAGCGCCCCACCCCGGTGCCCTCTGCCGCCAAAAAGGCGCAGGAAAAACGTGGAAAGCTGGTAGAAGGACCAGCTCGCGAAAATGGCCGTTCCCAACTGCCACCCTTCCTACCTCCCGTACAGGCATCGGAGGAAAGAGCTCTCGTGAACTCGGAAATGGAGGAGAATTGGCAGCTGGTTCAGGCCTGAAAAGAAAAAAAAAAGAAAGTGATCGCAGAAGAAAAGTCGGGGAAGAAAACTGCCGGCAAAAAGAAAAATGCCGCGCTGCTTACAAAAAAACAACTCCGCGAATGCTCGGTAGCACTGGAACGCTTAGCCGTTCCTGCCGAGGCCGCCCGCGGCAATGTTCAGCTAACATCTGATACGGACGCTATGAATACTCGCGTGGACGAGCCCATTCTACGTTACGTTGCCTCCGGGTATACCCAGGGCTGCGGCAAAGCGTTCCCACAAGGGACGGAGGGCAACACATTCCACTAGCAGGTGGGGGAGGTATTCCCTCTCCCCGCACCTGACACAATTGGGGTTGACACCCCCACGCATCCAGTGGTGTCGGCGGGCGTTGCAGGGGAGGCCCCAATGCAACACCAGGAGTGCCGACTGTTGCCACTTTATGTAGAGGGTGCGCGAGTCCATGAGCACCGGGAGCCACTCTAGATGTTCCTCCGGAACATCCAGTAGCTCTCCCCAGCGCAAGAGTCCGTGTGCAGTGGCCCTCGGGGTCGCAGCGTTGGTGAGCTGACCCGTTCTCCAGTCTCCGATCTTCATTGCCCTGCTGGCGATCTTCACAGTAACCTCCCATTGTGCCGCGACGTTGCTGCCCAGATGTTTCCGTAGGGTAGGCAGTACCGCAGCAAGTGAGGTTCTTTAAGCCCACGCTCTCCTCCGGGGATCCTCGAAGACTTCTCGGAGCGTGCGGTGTGCGTGAGGCCCCAACAGAGCTATTCGCTCGTGTTGCGGGCTCTGCTCATGAGTCATCGGCCACGTGCGGACGGTTTCCTGCAACCAGGCAGGACCGTTCGCGGGGCGTACGAGGGTCCGCTCCGAGTTGGTCTTCACGAGCTTGGCCGCCCTTCGAAGCTGAAGTCCGCAGTGGCAGATGGGGCTTCGGTGCGCAAAGTAGGACGACAGTCCCGCATTGCCGGTGGCCCGCTCGACGAGGAGACGTGCAGGGAGGCACCAGGCGTTGCACCAATTTTTTGCCATAAAGGAAACACTCCGGAACTGGAGCTGAAGCTACAGTCGCTCCAGGTCAGGAGGCCAAGACCGCCGTCCCGACGCGAAGCGCACAAGTCCACGAGACGGACTCAAGGCCTCCCTCTGCCCCAAAGGGCTATCCACAGGAGGTCATTCGTTCTTTTCTTAGACTCAGCTGGGTGGGGGCAAACAAAAAGCAAGGGGCGAAGGAGGGGTGCCGCAAACGCGTTCCACGCAGCGGCCCGTTCCTGCAGGTAGAACCTCCCATCCTGGAACCGGCCGATCGCCGCCTGAGGCTTCTGAAGGCAGCCGGACCACGCTTTCGCAGGGGAGCATTCCCCCAACGGCACACCAAGGTACTTGATGTACCTCACCGTGGGGATCCCCAAACGGAACCAGTCGTGCTGCCCTGCCCACGCCGCTCCGACTGGCATTACGGACGACTTCGTCCTGTTCACCATAAGTCCGGTTCTCCGATGCAGCAGGTCGAAGAACTCCTCGACCGCCGAAGCCGGGGTGGACATAGGGAGCAGTAGCAGAAGATCGTCCGCGTATGCCGAAACCGCAGGCGTACCGGGACAGTCGCGGGGCAGGTGCGTTACAGTCTCCCTGTACGCTCTTAGCACCAATTCGAAAAAGGCGATAAAGAGCAGGGGGCTCAGGCTGTCTTCCTGCCGTATGCCGCGTCGCACCGGTACTCCGTGCACGGTTTGCCCCCTGAAAAGAACATTAATTGGCGCGTTACGCCAGCTGGAGCGCAGGTAGGCCATCAAAAAGGCCGGGAAGCCCAAGCGTTCCAGAAGCTCCAGCAGGAGATTCTGGTCGACGCTGTCGAATGCTTCACGCAAGTCGACCGCGCCCCAAGGGCTCCCTTCCCCACCCGACCTTTCCGTCTCCCGCCAACGGACGCACCGGAATTCCGGCTGCTCAATAAGCCCCTTCCTATTTGTGCTCTAACCATGTTGAAGCATGGAACAGATTCGCCTCTATGCTCCGCCCGGGAACAGCATAAGTCTGTTTCGGGCTGATGAAGATGTTAGCAACCCGTAATAGACCCTCTGCCCACATCTTGGCTATCAACTTGGCGTCCTCATTCACTATTGTGATGAGACGCCAGCTGTTCATGCTCCTAAGGTCTCCTCCCTTCGGGAGGAGCCGCACCTTCGCTGAACGAAACGAGGTGGAACGTCACCTGTCTCGCGAATCAGCAAGGTGAGCTGATGTACCAGAGGGGTAACCTCTGTCGCGAATGTTTGGTAAAACTCCGCGAGCAGGCCGTCCTCCCATGGAGACTTCCGTCTCTTGAGCTTACCGATGGAGGAGAGGATCTCGTCCATCGTGAAAGGCTCGTCGAGGCTTCTTTTCTCCTCCTCTCCGATCGCTGGAGCACCTTCCGGAAGCAGAAGTCGTGAGACATCTCGCTCCGGAGGCGCGCTGGCGTACAGGGAGGAGTAAAATTTCTTAACAATCCCGCGCTTTTGAGCAGGAGTTGAGTGCTCCCGGCCCTGGTCGTCTGGCAAGCTAGCCGACTTAAATTGCCAGGCTTGCCTCTCGGCTCCCGCTCGATACTCTGCTAACCTGCGCATGTCGAGGGCTCTCGCGTAACGTCGGTCCTGAAGATAGTACCTTTCGTTACGCGGCCCCTCCTTAAATCCCGCAGGTAGGCGATGCAAAGGGAACCGGTCGCAGAACTCCTGGACCGACCGCTTGAAGCGGTCCCAGTCCTGAAGCGTCCGCATCCTGAAGTTCCGTATGAACGCGCGGAGATGTTCCGCCGCGTCCGGGAACTTCTGCCAGTCCCCTGGCAGACGCCACGCTGACGAGGGGGGGACCTTGTCGCGCGGATGCACTTCGAACACGATTCGGCCATGGTCCGACAGCTCGAACGGTAACTTGCCGCGCCTGCCCACGCGAGAGCATAGGTGCTGGTCAAGGTACACGTGATCGATGCTTCGTTTCATGTCCGTATCTCCGGCCAGCAAGTTGCACGTGTGCATTTGCGCGGACTACTCGTTGACGCGTTCATTCAGTGTATGGGGCGCACCTGAAAGCAGGCGCAGGTTGAAGTCACCTGCGATCAGGTGCGCTTTGCGAACACTTGCTTCGATCAGCCAATCGCGTCCGAGGGCAAGGTAGAATTCTCTTCTTGCCTTCGTCCTCAACGCGTCCTTACCGCTAGGAGCGTAGAGGTTGGTGAAGACCAGGTCGATTAAGTCGGATCAGCTGAGAGTCAGCTGAGCGACGCGACCGGCGTCAGCAAACCGTACGTCCTTTATTGCGGCCTCGATGGCTAGTCGGAGCAGGAAGGCGACACCGCTAGATTTCGCGGTACCGCAGCGCCACAGCAGCCGACCACCCGAGATCCGTTCGATCTCCCGGGCTTGATCTGCGGAGATCACGTGGATCTCCAGCAGCAGCACCAGGTCGAAAGATGCCAGGGTGACGCAAGTCACGCCTCGTGCCGTCGTTGCTTAGCCCGTTGACGTTCCAGCAGGCGATCAGCAGACGACGACTGGAGGCGAATCCCGGCTTTATTGCTGGGGAGGTGGCGCTGCACTACCTGCCGCGGGGCAGGTGTTCGGGATGTATATGGGGACGGAGGCCTCTTCAGGTAACAACGGCACCTGTTCGACCTCCACCCCTTCCATCTCCTCCGTGCCGGAGCGTGGGTTTCTCTCGGGCGATGGGTAACGGAAGTTTCCCACGCTCATCGCACCCTCGCAGCCGGAAGCCATCTCTTCTTCTTCGTCGGGGGAGACGATCTTCCGGGGCATTGTGGACTTTCGTCCTGCCTTTTTGCGGGATGCCGAGGAGATGGATGCTGTTTTCCGGGCTTCACCTAGAGGTCGCGAGTGGCCGACTCCTGAGGGGAAGCCGGACGCCTGACGGACTTCTTGCCAGCCTTGGGGGCGGCCGGCTGCAACGAGGCAGCCAGTTCCTCCTCGGCGCGCTCGAAGGAGACGTCATCGAGCGTGGGCGCGATGACGGACGCTGCCGACTCGCTCCCCTCCTTGTTGACTTTGTCAACAAAGGGTTGAGCAGAGGCAGCAGCGAGTTCCTTAGCGCCGCATTCGTCGATGGCGGGAATCCGCTCTACGACGACGTAGCAGCTTTTGGTGTTTTTGCGGCGCAGAGCGGTTTCTCTCCGTTTTGCCAGGTACTTTCCGTACTTAGAGGAGTTTTTCTTGAGGTCGACCTTCTGCCACCCTGGCTCTTGACCCTCGCCCTCGAACTTTGCGGCGTTTTTCGCCGAAGTCTCGGGGCTGGCCTTCGCCTTGGTGACGGAGGTGACTCCCTTAGCAGCAGCACGAGCTGCCAGCTTCTTCCTTTTTTTAGCCGCGCGCTTTCTCGCGTGTTTTGCGGACACGACGCGGACTGTGTTTTGGGGGCATACCAGAAGGGTGTGCCCAGCTTGTTTGCATTGCTGGCACTGCACGTTCGGACACCTCATGTTAAGGTGGCCAAAGCTGTGCAGCAGCCGCAAAACTTGGGTTTCCCCACGTACCACACGTCAACGGATTCACCGTTGACGGTGAGTTTGTGGGGAAACTCACATCCTTCGCGAACCGTCACTCGCGCTGCACCCAGGCCGCCATGCACCCCGTCGTAATCAACAAAAGGAGTAGACTTACCCCACAGCGCGTGGAAAGTTGCAAATTTTTCTAATTCGTTCCGGACGGCCTCCTTCCTCATCCGGAACGTGATACCGGTCACCGACCGGTCTTTAGTAATTGGGAGAAGCCACCGGCTGCCCATAATTACGGGGGTTCCCAGAAGTCTCTGCGCAAGAGTTGCCTCCTTGCAGATAACTTCCACAAACTGACCTTCGCTTCTGACGGACATAGCTAGAAGCTCCTCTTTTTGTACACCGAGAACGCGCTTCGCCTGCGAGAAGGCGAGCGCGTACTCGGGAGAATATAGACCGCCTACTTTATATAGAAGGGGTGGGTTATACCCCTCCTCCAGGTAAGCGCGCATTGCCGCCATAGTTGCTGGCGTAGGTGCCGCAGCCACGGCGTTCCAAGCCCTGGGTAGGGCCAAGGGCGCATCCGTGCTGGCGGGAGCCTCCACTGATGCGGGAGCTTCCACCTTTATGTCCTCCGGGGGAATGAGATCATCGCCCCTGGATCCCCACCGGTGGTGGTATCAAGCATTGCTGCCTAACGACCTTTAGCGTGTTTCCCCAAATTAGTTCCGTAGCTGCCTAATTTTCCACCCACACCACACACAAGCACCAACGGAAATGAAACTCAGGAGCAGCGAAAAGACACGTCCGCTCGACGCTTCAGAGTCTCTCCGATTGGGTCCTTCTCAATGCCTTCGTCCGGGAGTTTCGCGAGCAGTTTCCTCTTGACCGCCTGCCCCCTGAATTCGGCGAGGGTAATTGTAACCATCGGGCATATTTGCAGGCTCGTAGGTACGAGAGGACCTTTAATGTGCGTCGCCTGGAAGAGTACCGCGCCAGCGTCGAACGCCATGCCTGGCAATCCGGATCGGCCAGCTTGCTGGACGACCAGGGCCGGGAATGTTCGTCTTCCGCGTCGATACGGCATCTCGTGCGGAGTTGTTATTCCTTTCTTCACGCCAGGGAGCCCCCGGATCGAGACGCCTCTCGACGGTTGCTTCCGGATGGAGCCCCGGCAATAGGGGAGCAGGAGATGGAAAGCCTCGACGAGCCTTCTACCACCCGTGAAATTCTCGCCGGTATCAAAATTCTCAAGATGCGTAAAGCTCCAGGGGAAGAAGACTTGCCCGCCGAGTGCTTTCACAGCTCCGCGGAAGAGCTGGCGTCCCTCTTGCTTAAGTTAATCAGGCGAAACCGAGAAGAAGGCGATGTTCCCGCCTCGTTTCGGTCAGCCAAAGTAAGGCTCCTACCGAAAGCGCGAGACCTCAGGGATTTAAAGAACTGGCGTCCGATCATAATCGTGAATACGGACGCCAAGTTGATAGCAGGGCTATGGGCTTCGCGTCTTGGGCAGGTAGCAGAATCCGTTATTAGCCCGGAGCAGACTTATGCTGTTCCCGGACGAAGTATGGATGCCAACCTCTTCTTTGCAAGCACATGGGAGCACCTGCTGAGAAGAGACAAGAATGGGATAGGGAAAGTCGTCAACCTCACATTTTGGCCGCCAGCCGGAATAAGAAGGGACCCATAGGCGGGGAATTGGGCCCTAGCGCTCGCATTCGATCTCCACAAGGCATTCTACTGTGTACACCAGGAACTCCTCTTGGAGCCTCTGGGTTGCATGGGATTCTCACCCTCCCTGATTTCCTACCTGCGCTCTTGCTGTCGGAATGCGATGATTACCGTCTCTTTTAGTGGTCACAAGGTGTATGACGTGGCGGGGCGGCGGGGCATACGGCAGGGAGATAGCCTCGGCCCCCTGCTCTTCAGCACCTACTTTGAGTTGGTGCTGAGAGCGTACAGGGTGACATTGGCCCCCTTGCCGAGCTCATGCTCCGGCACGCCCGCCGTAGCAGCGTACGCCGACGATCTTCTGCCCTTGTTGCCAATGTCCACCCCGGCAAAGGCGGTCGGAGACTTCTTCGATCTGCTCAGCCGCGGGACCGGACTGCAGGTGAACAGGGCGAAGTCGTCGATAGTGCCAGTTGGTGCGGCGCAGGCAGGGCAACAGAACTAGGACCGTTTGGACTTTCCCACGGCGAGGTGCTTCAAGTACCTTGGTGTTCCGTTGGGTCACTTGTCCTCTGCGGCAGCGTGGTCCAGCTGCCTCCAAAAAGTCGAGACGGCGATCCGCTCGTTCCTGGAAGGCAAGTTTCACTTGCCGGAACGGGCTGCGGTTTGGAACGCCCTTTCGTCCCCCATCCTCCGCCCATTGCTTTTTGTTTGTGCCGCTGCAGGAGTTGTGAAAAAGAGGACAATGGACCTCCTCCGCATCGCCCTTTGGGGCGAGGAGAGGCCCCGAGTCCCTTTGAAGGACCTTTGCGCTCCTCGTCGGGAGTGCTGACTTAACCTTCTGACGCTGGAGCGCGTGGAGAAACTGATGCGATGGCGTACTCTCGCCATCGCAGCAAAGATGTGGAGCACCCCGTGGTGCATTCCGGCTCGCGTCCTTGCCAGTCGTGTGTCCGGGTGCGAGGGACTCGCGTCTTTTCTTCTGTGCATCGGCCGGAAGATCAGAAGATGCGGCCTACAGCTCCGACGCATGGCATCGTTGGCCATGGAGAACAGCTGGATGGTTTGCTGTTCTGCCAACTCCTATGCCTGACTGGAGGAGAACCTCGGAAAGTGGGCAATGGTGAACCAGAGAATCCACGTAACGTGGAATCGTCTCCGATGCATCCCCTACGCCCGCTGCACTCTGAGGAATCTCCTGGAGAATCCAGCTAGAAGCACGTGGGTAGAGAAAACCTGCCTGGCTACGGCGCTGCCCTTCCTGAGGAGGGCGCTTCACAGCAGTCGGACTCCAAGGTGGCAAGTCTCCTGCTGCATCGAGGGACGTTAAAAGTAAATCAGCGGCTGGACAACAGGAGAACTGGCTGACGTTACGAACCCGAGCGACCAGCCGCGAGGATTATTAAGATGGGGCGAGCTGCTCGCCATCTTCAGGGATGAGCTGAAGTGGCCCCCGGTGATGAAGGAATCCAGGATCCTGCCCCTCAAGTGGCAAGAGTCGGCGTTGTTTTTGTTGCACTGGGGTCTACCCTACAACGCGCGCCGCTTCCACTGGACGATGAAAGCTGTGGATCCTGCGTGTGCCAGGTGCGGGGTGCGCGAGTCGCTTCCCCACCTTATTGTGGATTGTGCTGCCCTCCGAATTCTTTGGGAACGGTTCGGGACGACCCTCGGGCTCCCTACGGGCAGCACTCTTAGAGACGTTCTTCGGTCCCTCTTCCTGAAGGACGCACTGCAGCCAGCCGCAGCCATCGCAGCCTTGTGCTGCGTCCGTGGCATCGTGGCGGCATGGAGCGACGCCAACAACGAAGGAGTGGGTCCACAGGCGAGGGATGTCATCCCGTATGCCCAACGCTTCTTTTGGAAAGCTGCCGGATAGCATCAGCTGGGAGATATGCGGAGAGACGTCGAGGGCTTTCTTCGAAGGATGGGCCCTCTTCTCAGCGAACAGTGATCCCTTCTCTGCCCTCCAACCTCTTTTGTGTGTTTGCGTTTTTAATTTTACTTTTGTTTCTTCCCCATCCTCTTTCGCTGCCGGGTAGTGCCACGCCAAGCTGCGTCTTGGCGTCCCGGTAGGTCTTGTGCATAAGGCCGTGAGCGGGGCCTGGTACCGCAATTGTAGAGTTTTTTATTAATAAACGCCTTGGGCGTACCCGGGTGGCAACAGCAAATCCCCAAGGCAGGCGGTGCAAAGGGAAATCCTCGCAGGACTCGCGGACCGAGACCTTCATGCGGTCCCAGTTTTCGAGGTTGCGGAGGATTACTCCTCTCAGGAACTGACGGAGATGTTCCGCCGCACCGGAGATGCGCGTCCAGTCGCCTGGCATACGCCACGTCCTGGATGGTGGTCCTTTCTTGCGTGGCATAATCTCGATTATCAACCGGAAGTAGTCCGATAGCTTCGACGGAAGTTTCCCTCGTCTGCCGACCCGTGGGCACAGGTCGGCGTCAAAGAAGACGTGGTCTACGCTTTGGGCTATTTCCGGTAGGTCCCCCAGCAGGTTGCGCGTACGCATAGCGGCGCACAACTCGTTGGTTGCTTCTTTTTGCCTGCAAGGCACACCTGAGAGCAGGCGGATGTTAAAATCCCCACCGATCAGATGTGTCTTGCGTACGTTTGTATCCGCCAGCCAGTCGCGCTTCAGGGTTTCGAGGAACCGGGAACGTTCCACGTACCTGCGTCCTCCTCTCGGAGCGTACACATTAGTCACGACAAGGTCGATCGAGTCGGACCACCTAAGGATAAGATGGCCAACCCGACTGTCCTTGTCGTACGTCTGTACTGTCCTGTAGGTCCTTGACGAAGGAAGCGACTGCTGGCTTCATAAAAAACGAGACGCCACAGGCGTTGCGAGCGCCTCATTGCCAAAACAGCGAACCTCTGCGATCCTTTCGATCTCCTTGGCGTTCTCCGTGGTGATCACGTGGATCTCCTGCAGGAGTGCCAGGTCGATGTCACGCAGGGTGTCGGCCGTGTCCCGCCTGTTGCCGTGATCGCGCAGCCCGTTGACGTTCCAGCAGGCTACGCGTATCCTACGGCGACAGGCGAGTCCAGGTGTTAATCCTGGGAAATTGGCAATGGGGCTCCCGCCACTTTTTCCTGCCAGACGCTAGGAGGAGGGGGTGCGTCGCGCACAGCTTCTCCCTCTTCCATGGAGGACGATTCGTCGTCAGGTCTTTGCAGAGGAAGTAGGCGTTCACCCACCTGCACATATTCCTCCATGGTGGTCGCTAGCTGCACGGTGTCGGGGAATGAGATATTCCCACCCTCGCCTCCCACGCTGCCGGCTTCCCCCTCGGAGGCCGATTCATCCGCCTCCTTATTGATCCGGATGCGCCTCCTGGGATTCTGAGACTTACGCCCCGTCTTCTTTGGTGGCGCCTCCGCTGAAGAGGACGCACTTTCGAAGTCCGGATCTGCCTCACCTGCCTCCGGAAACTTCCTCGCGGCAGGCCCTTGCATGGCTTTTCGCGAGTTCTTTTCACGGCCTTGCAGTTCAGCCGTGAGTTTTTCCACCACCTGCTGGATGGCGGCCTCCTCGATCGCGTCGAGCGCGGCGCGCGGTTCCTTCTCTCTTTCGCCAGAAGGTTCACCATCGACCGTCGCAACTTCACCAAACGCGAGGGGGGAGATTGCTCCCCCGGTGGCGGCATCGGCTTTCTTCACACGCTCTAATTTTAGCGAACATGCGCGGAGCTTTTCGCGGCACGGTTTTTCGCGCTGCGTTTTTGTTTTCACCGAAGTTTCGTTCGGGACTCACGGGTTTTCTTCGTGGCTTTGCCGTCGGCCGGCCTTCGCCGTCACCAGCGTCGTCGGGAGTATTCTCAACCGACGTTTGCTGTGAGGGCTTTGAAACTGGAATCTGAGTGTTTGCAGCCTGTTTCTGTGTATGCGTTCCTCCCGTGCGTTTCCCCTTTGCCTTTTTGGGAGCGGGAGGGACCGTGATTAATCGTCTTGGAGACACCTTACGGATGTGGCCCTTATTTCCACATAAGTGGCATTGGATGTTAGGGCACCGCTGTTTTAGATGCCCTGTAGCATCGCAATGGCCACAATACTAGGGCTTACCCACGTACCATGCATCGACTTTTGCTTCGCCGATATTCAGTTTGTGGGGAAGCCCACCATTCTCTGTTAGGGTGACGCGGGCTGCTTCCATCCCACTGAATAGCCTTCCGTGCGTTCGGAAGACATTGGGTTTGACCCAATACGCGTGCACACTACTATGCTTCGACAACTTCTCATGGACGCTGGTTTTGTCCTTTCGGAGTGAAACACCTGTGAGGTGGACCACGACGGAGCGGTCCTCCGTCACAGGGAAGATCCTGCGGCCGTCCACCGTAATAGGGGTGTTCAGTAGTCGCTGCGCCAGACTTGCCTCTTTGCATGTCAGCTCAACTCGCTGGCCCCCAATAAGGACGGATGGGCCTTCAAGGTCTTCCTCTCTCACGTTCAACCTTTGCAGCTCCATTTCGAAGGAGCGTGCAATTTTTTCATCAAACACACTGCTTACCTTATAAATCAGAGACGGTTTGTAGCCGCTATCCTTGTAGCCAGTCTGCTCCGCTACTGCATCCGGGGATGGTGCAGCAACGACGTCACTCCAACTCCTCGCCAATGGCGAAGAGAGTCGCGAAGGGGCGGTTGCCCCCGATTCCGATGGGGCAAGTGCCCCGGATTCCGTAAGGGCGGACGCGCCAACTTTTATTGGTGGAGGATAGCATGTTTCTTCTCCTCCTCCAACTTCCATCTCGGTGTCCTTAGGCATTTCTGTCATGGGACACCGGTGCTCCCACACACCAGACAACCAACGAAAAGCTTTTCACTAACCAGTCCGTGGAGCGATGCGAAACCACGTCTGCTCCCTAGAACGACGCGGAAAGAGTAAATCCTGCGTGTGCCTGCTGTGAGGAGCGGGAGTAGCTCCCTAACCTCCCAGTTGATTGCCCTGCCATCCGGATTCTTTGGGATCGTCTCAAATCGGCCCTTATGATACGGGATGGTGGCAACGTTAGATGCGTTTACAGTCCTGTCTTCGTGCGGGACGCCCTCAGTCCAGCCGCAGCCCTGGCAGCATTTTGCTGCATTCGTGGTATCGTGGCGGCCTGGAGTGATGCCGAAGATGAAGACTGCATCGTGAGGGACGTCATCAAGTATGCTGTTCGCTTGCTGCAGAGAGCTACTCGATGGCCCCATCTTGGAATAATGGAAATGGAACTCGAAGGCATCTTGGAAATGATGAGCCCTTCCAGCAGTTGTCTGTGATCTCTTCCTGGCCCTGAAACTCTTTTAGTTGTTTGTTTTTCTCTTTTTATTTTATTTTTGTTTTCTCCCTATCCCCTTCCACTGCCGAGGAGAGCCACACCGGGCTGCGTCCCGGTGTCCTGGCAGTTCCGGTATTGCGTAAATGTCAGTGGGGCCTTGTACCACGTTCTGGATTGACTGTAAAAATGTTTTTAATAAACGTCCTGGCGTATGCGGGTGGCATCACCGAATCATGGAGGAAGTTGATGAAGGGGAAACTAGTCGCAGAACTCTCGGACTGAGCGTTTTAATTTGTCCCAGTCAACAAGAGTCTGCAGTTCGAACCCACGCAGGAATGCACGCAGATATTCGCGCGCTCCTTGGAGTCGCAACCAGAATCCCGGCAGGCCTTACGCTTCGGAGGGTGGACCTCTTTCGCGCGGATAAATGATGAACGCTAGACGAGGGTGATCGGACAGCTCGCACTCAAGTGCGCCTTGAGGCCCCACCCGCGTGCACAGGTGGTTATCGAGTAACACGTGGTCGATTCTGCGTGTCACGTCGGCTTCATCGGCCAACAAGTTGCGCGCATGCATCGACGCACACAACTCGTAGACCAGTTGTGCTCTAATGTCGGGCGCTTCCGACAGCAGGAGGACTTTGATGTTTTTCACCAGGTCACGCCGGGGCGCTTATTGTAAATAGACCGGTCAGAGACGATGTCCTTAACCAAAGAAACGACACAGAGCGAAGAGAAGTTACCGGCACACAGGCCTGGTTAACAAACCGCTTCCAACAACACTAAAAGAGTAGAGAGATAACACACAAAAAAAAAAAAACATTTAAAGAGGGCGAGGGAAAAGGTTCACCAAGTGCGCTCTTGGTTAGCGTCTGTAAGCCGTCGGCGTATGCTAGCGAGATCCCTTTTCGTATCTTCGGTCAATTGAGGTTATCTGGCGGCTCCTTCCATGTAGAAAGATGCTTTCCCGATTACCTCTTGGTGCTACCCGTTGATTATCAGCGCATGGCGGACATGAACTATCGCGCGTATGCAACCGATGATTGCAATCCTTCCGCTTGTAGACAGCCTTCTCGGCGTGAAGAATCGCAGCAAGTCCCTTGCGGTGTCCACAGGATGCGAGAGTACTGTTGCCAGCCTACGCCACGGTCTTTGTAAGAAACCGCAGTCCAGAAGTAGGTGCGGAATCGACTCCGTTGATCCGCACGAACGCAGTTCGCAGACGAAAGTCCCTCTTAGTAACGATGCCAACGTTCCTTGCACTGAAAACCCCAGTGGACGAAAAGCATCACGGCTTGCTTCCAAGCAAGGAGGAACAGCGAACTCTCCACACACTTTGGAGGGACTACAAGTTCTTCGGGGGTGACACCAAGTTATTCTGCACACCGGAGGAGTCCCTTCGCAGTCACAAGAGGAGTGGCGGCGTCCGCCAGCTCACTCGTCTTCCAGGCGCCAAGGAGTTCGGTTTTCCCCGCTATCGTGCAGGAAGACTCCCACCTCCCCGGTTACCAACTGTCGTTTCTTGCCCTGAGGGCAGACAGCGCTGCGGCAAGAAGCGTGGCAGCCATGGTAAAAAACTTCACCTCGTCCTGCAGTATTTCGTCCATGGATTGCGGAAAAAATTGGCCCAGGGGGCGAGTTTCAGGGCGTATTCCTTACAACGCCACCCAGGATTTCACAGACTCGTGCCGTCAAGCTTTGAAGATCATTGGGAAGCAGGTGTTCCACGAGTGAGCTTCCAGAAGTGCTGTCAACTGCCGCAATGGAAACCCGAAACCGCACTTCCTGTATTGAGTGTCCGGCAAAAGAGAGAGAAATCCTCCGCTGCCGGCGCATCTCCGCAGGAGAATGCGTGCTGGCACACACAGAGGGAATGTCCATAGCTGGGCACACAGTGCCAGCAGTCGGAACTGCACCTGCAGTCCGATTCGCTCCATTGTCAGGATACTCAAACTAGCATCCCGACGCTGAGCAACCAAATATTTGAGGCGGATCCTGGATCTCGCCGGACCAAAAAAAGCGTTCCTCAGCAGGCGTTTAGCCCGCTGTTTCGGCGCATAGGAAGGGTCCAAAACAAAAAACAAGAAACAGAGGAAGGGGGCGACAAAGCTGTCCCAAATAGTCGCCCGTTCCTGCAAGGTGAACTTGCCGTTAATGAACGGGCTGATGGCCAACTCTTCTTTCTGAAGACAGTCCGCCCACGTTCCGGATGCGCCGACAGCGCCCAACGGAACGCCAAGGTACTTAAAGTACCCGTGAGGATCCCCAGGCAGATCCAGTCGGACTGTTCCTCACACGACGAACCCACAGGAACGACCACGCTCTTCTCTCTGTTTAGCCTCCCGCCCGCTACCCGAAGAATCAGGTCGAAGAAATCGTCGACACTGGACGCCGGGGTGGACATGGGGAGCAGAAGAAGCAGGTCATCAGCGTAGGCGGCCGAGGCAGGCATACCCAAAGATAAGCATTGCAAGTGAGACAGGATCACCAGCGCAGCCTCTCCAACTGTGGCCCCGATTTGCGCCAGATGGTCGCCCTGATGAGGGAGAATACCTCGATCTCCTGCCTCCCCGCGAACTGCACTGCCTGGCTTCAGGAGTCAGCTTCCGTGTGGGCGAAGATCAAAGGCATGAGCGAGGCGGAATACAACTGCCTACGACGAGGAGCGTACGCTGGACAGCCGCTGCAGTATATTATCAACACGCCCCGAAAGTTTCTGTGGGCTTCTTTCAGCCCCCTTGCTCCCGTTCGGTCCTCCCTGAAAAACACTAGGAGCAACAACGAGCGGGCATCGTGGGAAGTGTCCTGCCTCATCCGAGGCAGGAAAAAACCTTCAAAGGCGTGGACGACTCGGGAGCTCACGGACGCTGCCACCTTGAGCGTCCCGCCTCACGGACTTGCGCGCTGAGGAGAGCTCCTCGCAATACCACCGGAGGAGCTGAAGTGGCCATCAGCGTGTTGGAATTGCGGCACACTCCCGTTAAAGTGGCAGGAGACGGCGTTGCTCTTTCTGCACTGGAAACTGTTAAGCAGAGCACGCCTGTCTCACTGGACACTGGGGAATAAGGATGCTCGCTCTGTCGAGTGCGGAGAAAGAGATACCTTCCCGCATCTCACCCTCGAGTGTGTCGCCCTGGATGGACTCTTGAGTCGAATCGCCCCAATCCTCCATCTTCCAGTAGGCGACACTAAGGAAATTTACCGTCGCCTCTTTCTGAGTGACGACCTGCGCCCCTTTGCGTCTGTAGCAGTCCTCCGCTGCGTGCGCGGCATTATGCAAAGGTGGCACGCCAGAAGAAGAGGCCCAAGATGCAGGGACGCCATCCACTGGACGACGATCTCTTTAGAGACGGCGAAAAGGTGGCGTCTAGCTTTCACAACAAAAACCGAACTTGACAGCATCCTTAAGAGGATGCGGTGGACAGACCTAGGCGCCCACTTATCCCTTCCCTGTTCCCCCCTCTCCCCATATAACTGTTCACCTTCCCGTGATCTCTCTTTTTGTTTGTTTTTGTTCTAGTTTTCCCTTCCCATGCGCCTCGGGAATGGACCTAACCGGTCTATGCACCAGCAACCGACACGTCGAGCAAGGTGGGAGAACCCAGTGTTTCCCCACAGAAACCATCTTTTTAAAGACTTTATTATCTAATTTTTGTAAAAAATTAGAATAATAAATGCCTTGGCATATCCGGGTGACAAACTTCGGCTGCAGCCGAGCATTCCTGGCCAGCGTCATCGAGCAGACAAGCCGCTCCAGACTGCCAAACCTGGCGCTCCGCCTTGACCCTGTACTCCTCCAGACGGAGTACGTCCGGGCATTGTGAAAAGGTACGCGCCTGCGGATAGGATCTGCTGTTCGCGACACCCTCCTCGAAGCTGCGGGGAAGCAGGTGCAAGGGGAACCGGCAGCAGAACTAGAGGACCGATCTTTTTAGATCGTCCCAGTCCTCGAGTTCATAGATGGCGAAGTCCCGGAGGTGTTGGCGGAGATGCTCCGCCGCCTCCGAATTGCTAAGCCAGTCGGCCGGCAACCTCCAGACATTCATCGGAGGCCCTTTGCCAGGCGGAGGGAGCTCGAACTCCAGTCTAGGATGATTCGAAATCGCGGACAGCAGGCGCCCTCTTGGACCTACTCGTGAGAGCAGGTGTTCATCGAGGAACGCATGGTCCGGCGATCTCTCCATCCCTGGCTCACCAGCAAGCAAGTTTTGCACGCGCACGGACGCGCATACCTCGCTCACCAGTTGCTTCTCCCTCAAGCGGCATCTCTCCTCTGTTAGCAGGTGGACGTTGAAGTCTCCTGCAAGAAGGTGCGCCACGTTAGGGCCGGAATCAGCGAGCTAGCGGCTGCGCAGGCCACCCAGGAATGCAAGTCGCTGGGCGTAATGCTGGCCGCCGCTGGGCGCGTAGATGTTCGTAACGACCAGGTCGATCTATTCGGACCACTTGAGGACAAGTTGGCCCACACGACCTTCCTCGTTGAAACAAACGTTCCGCACAGCCTCCGCCACCCTGCCTCGGACGAGGAACGCGACTCCACACGTGTGCGCGGAGCCTTGCCGCCAGTGTAGCGTCCCACCTGCGCGCTCTTCCAGATCCGATGCCTGCCGTACGGAGATGCTATGTATCTCCTGCAGCAGCACCAGATCGAACGCGCGCAAAGCGTTCGCTACCGTCCGCCTTTTGTCAGCATCACGTAGCCCGTTGACATTCCAACAGGCCACGCTGACGCGACGAGCGGACGCGAGTCCACGCATCACTGCTTCGGACATGACGGCGTGCTCCTCGCCCCGTGCGACAAGATGTCAGCTGGTAAAAGAGTGGATTACAAAGCGAAATCGCTCCCGTTCCCAGCCACATCGCGCCCAGCTGAGTCCTGGAAGCTGAGGATCATCGCCTTGGTCTCCGTGCAGGAGACGGAACCGCCTCCGGCAACAAGTTCGTGCTTTCGCACTTTAGCCCGGCGCGCTACCGGCTTACCGCGAGATGCGCGCTTCATTTGTTTGCACTCCGACTCCACCTCGGAGTCCGAGTGCCTGGTACGAGACTGGCGTTTTCCCAGTCTCTTTTTGTTGCGGCAGGTGGAGGCTTGCCCTGCCCGCGCGGGGTTCGTCGCAGTCGCCAACGCAGCTTCCGGAGCTTTGGCTTCCGCAGCCGCCCTGTCGCGCGGAGCGACAGAGACAGAGCACGCAGCCGTTGTGCGTACCTGGGTACGCACCTTCTTCGTCGTGCTCCTCTTTTGCCTCCCACCTACCTTAAGGATGGGGAGTATTGAAGGGTCAACCTTCTTCTTCCCCTTTGTAGACGTCCTGGAGATTCGAGTCCAGCCTGCGTCGTGGACAACCTCCTGGGAGGTTGACGCCTCCCTCAATTGTTTGGTCGGAGATGCCGGCTCACGTTTCGCTCTCGCGGCTGGAGATGACTACTTCCCCGTTTCAAACTGTACCTCCTCCTTGGCCCATGAGGGCGAAACGGCGGTCATTGCCGTCGTCCCGCTAGGCGCCATTTCAGCCTTCGCTGCTCTTGCTTACGGCGTGTAAGACGTGATATCCACCGCCGTAGGAGGAGACTGCCGTTCAGAGGCAGCTCTGAGGGTACCCGCGCACGGTTTCCCGTGTGCTCTGCTGGACGCGCAAGCGGACGCGGACGGTTTAGCAGCTTTGAATTAGTGCGTGCCCGCACTCTTAGGCTGCTTCGACGGGGGCGATATGCCTCCAGGTCGACCTGTCATCTTTCCCGTCTGCGCGGCAGTCTGGTATGGTTACTTCCCTGAAGCAACCGCGCCCTTTTTGCGGAACCGCCACTCGGAGATGCCGCGCTCTTCGCGCCCGATTTCTCCTGTGGCACAACGGGGGATCTTTTCGTTGCGGACGGGGTCGATTGCTGGCGACTTTTCGCCTGCCGCTTTCTCTTCAGTTCGGCGCACTCTTTGATGGAGTGGCCGAGCTGTTTACAATAGTGGCAGTTGCGTGAAGGGCGCGTCCACGGACGGTGGCTTTCTGCACCGCAAATGACGCAAGCCGGTCGCTGACCGACAAATTTAAGGTGGACGATCGCATCGCCCAGTTGCAAGTGCGGAGGCATTTGCCTCCTATCCGCCACGGTGACATGCGCCATGGCAGGTCCGTTGTGGAGAGATGCAATCCTTTTGATCAAATTGTCTGCTCTCCACAGCGCGTGCACCGTGACGAGTGCGCTAAGTGCAGCGACGAGCACGCGATCGGGCGTCTCAACATGGACGGCGGACAATCGGACCACGAACGACTCGAAAATGGCCGACGGGACGACCTGCTTCCCGCGGATATTTAGGGGGGTGCGGAGAAGACGCTGGACTAGGGATGAATCTTTGCAGTGCACCTCCCAGTGTCCGAGCGCGTTAACCGGCATGACGGCCAGGAGGTCGTCCTTTCAAACCCCGACGCGCAAAAGCTCGTCCCACAAATTTTCTTAGACCCAGACGGAGATAGAAGCACTCACCTGATAGCAAAGCGCAGGCTTGTAGCCATGGGCTGCACATGCCTGCAGCTCAGCTTCGTCGGGTGGTGCTCCGTTGGCTACCGCCGCCTTGACGACGGCGGCGAAGCTTCTCGCCGGTGGCGAGACACAAGAATCAGAGGCGGACCGGACATCTGGAGTAGAGTCTCCACTGCCTGTAGCAGTTTCCACATCCAAATATTGCTGCAGGGGCTCCGTGGACATCCCAGTGGACGCACTCGGGCAAACCACACACAAGAAGACGTAAAGGAATCACGCTCGAGGAGCAACACAGAACACGTCCGTGCGGCAGTTGTCGTGGATCGTGTTCCCGACCCCTGCAAAATAGAACTCGCCACTACCGACGACCTCCCTTCTGTTGACTCTGTCAACAGCGAGGAGAGCGAGCCGGCGGCGGCGTCGGTCATCGACACCACCATCGATGACGTAGCCTTCGCGCGAGCCGCGGAGGAGCTGGCAGCCTCGTTGCAGCCAGAACCCTCCAAGGCTGGCAAGAAGGCCGTAAGGCGTCCGGCCTCCCCTCAGGAGTACCCCACTTCCGACCCCGAGGTGGAGGCCGGAAGCGCAGCCTCCGTTTCTACGGCACCGCGCAAGAAGGCTGGACGTAAGTCCACAAAGCCAAGGAAGCTCGTCTCCCCCGTGGAAGGGGAAGAGATGGCTTCCGCAAGCGAGGGTGCCATGAGCGTGGGAAACTCTCGGGACCCGTCGCCCGAGAGACTCCCACGCACGGACACGGAGGGGATGGAGGAGGTGGAGGCCGAACAGGTGCCTCAGGTGCCTGAGAAGGCCGAAACCCCCATGGACATCCCGCCCCCCTCGCAAGAGGAGGGCTCCCCCACACCTTAATCTTCCCAGCAGTAATGCCGGGAATCTCCTCCCGCCGTCGTCTGCGCATCGCCGTTTGGAACGTGAACGGCATGACAGACGCCGGCAGGAGACGAGACATGGCCGTTCTTCTGGAGTCCTACGACCTTGCGCTGCTGCAGGAGATCCACGTGATCTCTGCAGAACAAGCGCAAGAGATTCCTCACCCGCTCACGCAAGGGCGTTTATATCATATAACATAAACAAAACAATTATATAAAATAGACCAGTTGGGAACCGCACCTTCAATTGACGACTGAACAATAATGAAGAGAATATTCCTGGCATGCACGCCAAAGTAACAGTTTTCCGAGCGGTGTGGGGAAGCAAGGAACACAAAGAAACCAAAATAGAATTAAAACAATCAAAAAGAAGGACAGGATAAGGGACTTTGGGATTGCTCTGGAAAACACGGGGATTAAAGCATGGGCACCGGTAATTTCACCGAGCGATAGAAGACGGGGTATGGGTGGGCGAGAGGTAACAGGCGTCACCGGATTCCGCCGCTCTCAAAGGTCTGTAAACCGACGATGTATGTCGGTGATGTCCTCATTCACCTTGTCACGAAGATGAGACCACCTTGAAGCCTTCTCCATGTATTGAGCTGCAAGCAGGTGAGCCTTCCTTCGCTGCGCTGGAAACTCCAAGGCGTAACGGGCCTTCACGATGGCGCGAACGCAACACATGGTTGCGACAATCGCGCCAACCGAAAGTCCATTTCTGCTGAAGAAGCGCCGCAGCACATCAATGGCAGTGCCTCCTTGTGGCATGATGGCCGAAGTGAGCCTTCGCCACAGTTCCCGGAGGTCACCGCAGTCCAGCAAAAGGTGCGGAAAAGACTCGATCTCTCCGCACCTTAAACAGTTTGGCAAAGCAGCTCCCCCGGAAACGATGCTTCGCTGCCTATTACAGTGTAATGCACAATGTAAAAAGAGCAGCACATCTTGTTTCCACTTAAGGGGGAACACGGATCTGTCCATACAATCGAGGGGAACCACTATCTCTTCGGGGGGCACACTTAAGTGTTCGCTCCACCGAAGCAGGCTCTTCTCCCGATTTCGAGGAGTGGCGGCTTGCACTAGCTCGTATGCCGTCCAGCAGCCGAAGAGTTTACTGACTCCCACTATTTTGCAGGAGAACTCCAATTCCTATACTAGGCAACCGTGGTTTCGTGCCCTGAGGGCAGACAGCGCTGCGGCGAGTGGTGTGGCAGCCAGACGATCCGACATCTTCTTGTCCTGCATGACTTTGTCCATTTGATGACTGAGGAGAAGTCGCAGGCGTCGAAGATCTTCCGGGCGCGTTCCTTCGGAAGCTGGCCACGATGAAAAAGATTCCTGCCGCCATGCACTAATGTTCATGGGGCGGCAGGAGATCCAGCTTTGGGCTTCCAGCAGAGAGGACAGCTGCCTCAGCGGGAAGCCAAACCCTATTCTGGTGTGCCGAAAGTAAGGTAGCAACGAAAGCAGTCCCTCGCTTCCCGTGCAGCGCCTCAGTATAAGGCGTGCGGGTATGCACCACGGCGTACACCACAGCTTGTCTCAGAGCCGCATCATGCAAAACTGCACCTGCAGTTCGATGCTGTTCAAGTCGAGGATGCCCAAGCCTGCATCCTGACGCGGCGCCACCAAGTCTTTAAGTCTAACACGGGATCTTGCAGCGCCCCACAGCGCTTTGCGTGGAAGGCGCTGCGCTCTAAACTTGACTTCCTGGGGAGGTGGACAAACAAAAAACAGGGGGCTTGGGAGGGTTGCAACGAAGGTGTTCCAGATGCAGGCTTGTTCCGACAAGACGAACTCGCCTTCTGAAAATTGGCCAAGTGCACGCTCTGCCTTCCGCAGGCAGTCCGACCACGCTTCTGAGATGCAGAAGTCGTTCAACGGCACGACAAAATACCTGAAGTACCTGCACGTGGGGATCACTAGGCAAATCCAGAAGGAGTGCCCCTCCGACGTCCCTTCCACCGGAACAACCATACACTCACTCTTGTTAACGCTCACGCCCGCACAGCGACGAATCAACTCAAAGAAGTCTTCAGGCGATGTCGCCGGGGTGGACATGGGCAACAGGAGAAGCAGGTCGTCGGCATAGGCTGCCACGGCCGGCGTACCTGGACAGGAGCTCGGCAGGTTGGCTAGCGTCACCCTGCTTAATTCCTCGTCGTACCGGCACGCCGTACACGCGACAGCCACTGAAAACAATGGATGTAATCGCGTGGCGCCAGCAGGAGCGCAAGTACGCCAACAGGGATGCCGGAAGACCCAGACGTTCCAAAAGCTCAAGAAGAAGCTTTTGGTTCACGCAATCAAAAGCTTTGTGCAGATCGACTGCAACCGCCAAGGCTCCCGTTGTCTCCCTTTGCGTCCCGCGCCTCCGTCGGTGAGAGATCGCAGGCGTCGCTTCCGCACGACGATCCACCGCCACACGATGCTGCAATTGCAGCAATGTGAGGATGAACAAGAGATTCGCGTCCATGGACCGCCCAGGAACAGCGTACGTCTGCTTCGGACTTACCAAGGATTCCGCGATCCTACCCATCCGCGCCACCCAAAGTTTCGAGAACAACTTGACGTCCGAATTCACTAATGCGATCGGACGCCAGTTGTTCAGTTGGCGCAAATCTCCGCCTTCCGGCAGTAGACGCACCTTCGCTGAGCTAAACGAGGCGGGGACATCAATCGAGTATCGCATCAGCGACGAGAGTTAGAGCACCAGGGAAATGAGGTCCGCCGCAAAACACTAAAAGAATTCTGCCGGGAGCCCATCGTCGCTTGGCGCTTTTCCTCTCTTTAGCCCCGAGATGGCCGAGAAAATTTCCTTCGCCGTGAAGAACTCATCAAGACGCGCGCGTTCTTTCTCTAATACAACCGGCGCATGAATCGGCAGGAGAAGCCGGGAGAGGCGGCGTTTTGTCGATTCCTCTGCATGCAAAGAAGAGTAATAGCGCCTGACTATCCGTCGAACGTCGGCTGGAGCCGATCATTCCCTGTCCTGGTCGTCGAGCAGAACTGTCGCCCCTGACTGCCAGACCTGACGATCGGCCTTGGCCTTTTAATGGGATAATCAACCAACTTCCGACCGCCTGGAAATGGAACGAGCCTGCAGAATATCTCTGCTGTTGGTTACACCCTCTCCGAAGCCGCGCGAAAGCTGGAGCAAGGGAAACCGGCAGCGGCACTCGCTAATCGATCTTTTCAGATCGTCCCTCTCCTCAAGCTCACTCAAGAAAAAGCCGAGGAGGTACTGGCGAAGGTGCTTAGCCGCCTCCGGGTGGCTTAGCCAGTCTGCCGGCATCCTCCAAAAACAGTTTGGAGGCCCTTTGCCTGGCGGGAGAAACTCGAACTGGAGCCTCTTGTGGTCTGAAAGCACGGACAACACGGGCCGCTCCGACCCACTCGAGCGACCAAGTGTTCATCAAGGTATACGTGGTCCGGCGTTGCTGCCATAACAGGGTCGCTAGCGAACAAGTTGCACGCGTGCACGGACACGCACATCTCTTACGCTAGCAACTTTTCCCTTCTGTGGGATCTATTTTCGGAAAGAAGGTAGACGTCAAAGTCCCTTGCAATGAGATGGGTCACAGTAGGGTGAAATCGAAGAGCCACTGGCTTCGAAGGGTACCGAAGAACTCGATCCTTTCGGCCCATCGACCAGCATTGCTCGGCGCGTACACGTCGGTAACGACAAGGTCGATAGAGTCGGACCACTCGAGTAAAAGCTGTCCCACTAGGCCTTCCGTGTCGAAACAAACGCTGCGCACCGCTCCCGCCAAAGTTCCTCGCACGAGGAAAGCGTCGACGCACGTACGTGCAACGCCGCACCTATAAAGTAGCGTTCCGCCCGCGCGTTGTTCCATTTTGGCAGCCTACTCTTCGGAGATGCTGTGAATCTCCTACAAGAGCGTCAAGTCGAAGGCGCGCACAGCGTCAGTTACTAGTCGCCTCTTCTCATGTTGGAGCCCGTTGACATTCCAAGACGTAACGGCAACACGACGAGATGACGCGATTGCCATCATCACGGCTGGGAAAGCGAGGCCGTGGTGCTCGCCTCACCCGCCGAGCGAACAGTAAGCAGCACGACGGGATGGAGAGAGCGGTCGCCACCCACCTCAACTGTGCTGCACGTAATCAAGTGCTGCTTCCCGGGTGCAGAACGTGTGGATTCCGGGGTGAGCACTTGTTGTTCGGCGGCGAGTGCGTCACGCCTCAGGGCTTCAGTCCTGAGGGCGCTCCCTCCCACGCGAGTGACGCGTCGTTCAGCGTAGCTATCGGACTCTTTTGGGGAGTCTAATGCTCGCACTCTCGACGTGCGCTTGCATCCGTCCGATTGCACCGGAATGGTCTTGTCGGGGTTCACAGAAGCGGACTTGCACGCGTTGAAGGCGCTGGCTTTTTCCTAGGAAGAGGCACAAGCCGCGCGAGTTTTCGTATTCGCGCGACTGCTTTTTCCTTTGGAAGAGCTAAGGGATATATGTTGCGAAGCTTGTTTTGAAGATTTTTCTTTTCTCCTCTCCACAACCTTCCATTCGCTAAGGCGATTTTCGGAGGCTTCCGAAAGTAGTTGCCCAAACCTCCGCGATTCTCGCTGCGTTCTTTATAGGCGCTTCTTTTGCTAGCCTTTAAAACGCGGCAACTGAGTCACCTCCTTGACAGTCTGGAGATCGCTCCGCTCCTGCCGAGTCGGTGAACTTTCTCCGCGGCTCGAAGTATTGTGCGCTCGACAACTTTATTAGTTAATTGTGATCGTGTGTGCCCGGAGAGGGGAAGTTTTCCAGAAGAAACAAAAAAAAGAAGCGGCGAGGAGATCGCGGCAAAAGACCTGCAGTGGTCCCGTGCAGCAAGACCAGCTGCCAGGATGCAGGCACCTAGAAGAGGAGTGGAGAGACCGTCGTCCCCCATGGAAGCCATATAGGTAACGTGCGGCAACGGCGAGGCGGTGGCAGGCATGCCGAGGATCGCGCCCGCGGCGGACTTTGCTGCGCCGGCGGCGGCGATGCCAAGGGTCGTGCCCGCGGCGACGACGGCGGAGGTCGTGCCCGCGGCGGCGACGCCGAGGATCGTGCCCGCGGCGGGGAAGGTCGCGCCTGCGGCGGCGATGCCGAGGGTGCCGCCCGCGGCGGTAACGGCGGCAACGTCGAGGGTTGCGCCCGCGGCGGTGGCGTCCCAGGCGGGACCCGCGGGCGTCCACGCGGTGCAGGGAGCGACGCCATCTTGTTCGGCTGCGGCGTCGCAGCCCTTTTCTTATGCGTCGGTGGCGGCTGGACAGGCGAGTGTCCACCCACTTAGGAAATTCGGTAAGCCGCTTAGCGGAAAAGTACTAAAAGTGGACCGACCAATAGTCGAAATAGGCCCTAACGTGAAGCCCATTATCTTCAAGACGGGGCTAATAAAATTTAATAACATTAGGGAGGTCTATTTGTCCCTCGACAAGACGGACATAGACTTTGATCGCATTCATGCGATCATTCCATCAAACAACGGGTTCACAGTCTTTACAGACTGTCAAAACATTAGAGAGCGATTGATCCAGAAGGGGATCAATATACAAGGACGGATGGTTTGTGGTGTTGGCGAGATGCCATACACAACCGTCTTTCTGAACGGCATTTCCATCCTCACACCGCAACTAACGGTGTGGAACTTTATGGAGCAGTATGGGGAAGTTCTGGACCTTGAATTCCAGAACTTCTCTGGAAAAATATTCTCTGGCGACATGATCGCCAAAATGAAGTTGAAAGAGGGAGCTGTGATCCCTGGATTAGCCGTTCTTGACGAACAATCTCAGAGAGTGAACGTGCGTTACCGGCAACTGCCGATATTCTGCACCGGGTGCAAGCAGTTCGGCCACAGGGCCGGCGCTTGCCCAACGTGTCGTTGTTTCCGCTGCGGCAAAGTAGGACATCAAGTCCGAAACTGCCAGCATCCGGAGGTGTGCTCCTTCTGCAAGAAACACGGACATGCGAAATGGAGCTGTCCGGAGTTTGAAAACTGCAGAAGGATTCGAGGTCTCTCTCCCGTGAGAGAGAGAAACATCAAGGAGGCCGAACAGCCTCAGAAGGCAGGAAGGCAGAAAAAAGTGAAAGAAGCTGTCCCGGTGTCGGCGCACGGCTTCATAGAAGTGGGAAAGAAGGGAAAGAGGAGGATGCTCGTCAAGGAGCAAGGAACTCCTCAAATCCTGGAAGCAGCAGAGCAGGAAGGCGAGAAGATGGAGGTAGCGCAGCAAGGCGCGAAGGAAGAGAGACAGGAAGCCACTAAAGTGTCGCAGGAGGCTCTGCAGACTACGGAGGAGTTGGCAACACTGGCGGAGGAGATCATGGAGGTGCAGAGCGGTCCTCACCAAGAGAAAATCTTGCAGAAGATCTGCACTGCACAAGAGAACATCAACCAGGTGGTGGAGGTCGCTGAACGCGAGAAGTTAGAGGAACAGCTTCCCGACGTGAAGGCGAACTTCTGCGCCAAGGTCGAGATAGAGGCGCTATCTCGAAAATTGATCGCGCAGGCGGAACACTCTACGGAGGAGGCGGAAATTACCGACCTCACAGGTACGGAGTGTGACGCCGGCAGCGAGAAACCCGCTGCTTCTTCATTGACTGGAAGAGCACGCTCTCTCAGACAGAAGAAGCTCAGGAAGGCCAAAAAAATAGGTCTTCCCCTTTTATGGCCTGTTCCCTATCGACCGCCAGGAGGAATAACATCGCCTCCTGGAACGTAAACGGTTTGGTCGACCAGGGAAAAAGAAGAAGGATTGTGCGGACCATCGCACAACAAGACATCGTGTGCCTGCAGGAGTCCCACAGGATGGGTCTCGAGATAAGCCAGCGAATGGAACGGCGATTCAACGTACCGATGTTCGTCAACGAAGGAGAACGGAACACGAAGGGTGTGGCGGTGCTAATAAAGAACCACTTAGCCCCCACTATTCTGGAAGTGTTCTGTCCCCAACCCGGACGAATCATCGGCGTGCGACTGGCCTGGTCCGCGACTGTTCACCTTATCCTGGTGAACGTGTACGGGCCGCACAGGCTAAAACATCGTTGTGCGGAGGCGCTGCATGCAACACATCGGCAAAAAGTCGCCCCTAAGGACGTCGTGATTGTTGCTGGCGATCTCAACATCTTGGATGAGATCATTCATTCGGAAGACGCCAGAGGAAGGACGGCGTATCGACGGCTATCCGAGGAGTTCGGACTGGTCTGGCGAACAGCAAGCCACAAGCCAATCGATCACGTCCTGCACAGCACCGAACTTGGGAACCGCATCCAGGGTTTTCGCGACACTATGACTACGGTGTCCGATCACCCCCTGGTGCGGTTTTCCCTAAGAACGGAGAATCCTCGGCGGAGGCAAGGCACCAGGGCAGCGCTCATCAGCATGCCCGCCTGGTTCGAAACCCATCCCGGACATCAGGCTGTCCTGGAGGCGATTCTGAGGGCAACAACAATCCGAAGAGTCGCCGACTGGGACAGCCTGAAACACAGGATACACCTGTTTGCGAACATGCATTTCGGGGATATGCGCTTGAGGCAAGAGGCGTACCGGGAGCTGAACATCCAAGATCGCTTCCTCTCAAAGTACTTCGATCAGTACGAGAGTCGGTACGTCCTCAATAACATAAAAGGGGAAGTCGGCGTGCTGGAGAAGAGAAATCTGGCAACAGATATCTTCTGCATCCAGTACGACGGTCAAAAGCGACAGTCGTCTGAGGACATCGTGGATGCCTTTCACAGGCATTACACGAAACACTTCAGGCGACAACATCTCTGTCGCTCTAGTCAACAGGCCTTTCTGAGCTACCTCGAGAAGAGGACCGACGATCTCCAGCGGAACAGACTGGAGGAGGAATTCTCCGAAGACGAGGTGAAGACTGCGTTTGGTCAACTACGCAAGGACGTGGCAGCGGGCCCAGACAGCGTACCCATCACTCACTATCAGCGGTACTTGAATGCCTACCTGCGTTCGTTCCACCAGTTGACCCTCTGCATCTGGGAAGAAGGCAGACTACCTCAGTCCTTCTACGAGAGTCGGATGAGATTGCTGCCGAAAGGAGGCGACTCTACCCAGATCGCCCAATGGAGGCCAATCTCGATTCTAAACTCCGATGCCAAGTGGTTGGCGAAGATCTGGTCCAACCGCTTAGACAAGGTCATGTCGAGGCTGATCTCTCCGGTCCAGACATGTGCAGTCCCAGGACGACACATGTCGGACAATGTCAAGTGTGCCCAGGCCACTGTTGGACTCAGTCGATACGTCGGCGAGAACCTGGTGCTGGTGTTCACTGACATGGAGTAGGCGTTCGACTCCATCGACCACGGGATGCTGCTGAAGGTTCTGGAGAAGCTAGGGCTTCCGGAACACTTCAGCAACTTCGTGAGGGCGGTACTCCAGAACCAGTACTGCCGGATAAAGATCAACGGCCAGGAGACGGCAGCAATCAGGATGGAACGAGGAGTCCGACAGGGCGACTCGCTAAGTCCGATGCTGTTCGTCATCTATATGGAGGCGTTGTCGTTCTTTATCGAGAAGAGCGGACGACTAAGCGGGATAACCATCGATAGCCAGCGTCTTACCCATCTGGCATACGCCGATGATCTACTCTTCTTCATCAAGGGAGAGAAAAATCAGCGTGCGTTTCTGGATGTGGTGGACCTGATGGAACAGGGCTTGGGCTTAAAAATCAATTCGCAGAAGAGCCAGCTTTTGCCCGTCGGAATAGTGGATCTCTCCACTCTAACGGGTAGTGGATTCCGTACGGTGGACACGGCCAAGTACCTGGGAGTCTACATCGGCGACGGCTCTGCGTCGAAGCTGCTGTGGAAGGAAATCCTGGGAAAAACGGCCAAGGAAGCAGCCAAGTACACCCGAACGGACCTTGGGATGAAGCGAAAGGCCAACATATGGAACGGAGTACTCCTTCCGAAAGTGCTCTTCGGGGCGGCCTTCGCGAGGATGAACAAGGAAACCACGAGGGAGTTCGACAAGCTGCAGAGAAAAACACTGTGGGGCCACTATCGCCCAAGAGTCCGACTAAAACCCCTGTGTCTTCCCAGGGAAGAAGGCGGTTCCGGGATGAAGTCGCTTGCACACTCCATAGAAATCATGGATACGCGACACATCCTGGACATTGCCACTTACTGGGATGACTGGCCGTATGCGGCGCACAGGGCCTACGCGTTGTTGCTTAACAGCTCGAAAGGCCTGATGACTGCGCTGCTAGGCAAAGTAGGGGAATGGATAACAATCGACCCGACCTGGAGGAGGAAGCAACGGCTGGTGCGGAAGCACCAAATCAAGATCGTGCCGCGAAGCAGGGAACTCAGGCAGGACGAGTCAATCTTGGTGATCCCTTGGTTGCTTCCTGTCCCGCCGGACACGAGAAGCTGGATCTACCAGCGGTCCAGAGTTACCCTACTGCAAATCCAGGAGTGGAGGCGAGGAGGCTACCTACATCAAACACGTATACTTCGGTATACAGAGATGATGTTAGGAAGGTTAACCCACAGGACCCGCGAAGTGTGGTTCAACCACAACGACTTCGCATGGTCGAGGGTAACCAGAACAAACCTCCGAAGGCTTATCCAAGAAAACGACCGTGACACCAGTGCCCTCCAGGAAGCCACCGAACGCTACGGGAGTGAACGGTTTAACCTGTTAGCGATCGGCACGACGCTCTGGAGGAGTGACCTTCCGCCGGGCACCCAGGATGACCTCCTGATGTTTTATCACGGAGGAATCGAGAGTGGGTCCCGATTGCAGCACTTTACAGGAAGACGGGAAGACCGAGACTGCGCAGCATGTGGAGACGACGACACGAGACTTCACGTCTTGACGTGTCCCACACTCCTGCATGACTAGCTGATCCTGAAAAGGATCATAGGACTTACCAACAAGTCCGTTATGGAGATCCTCGCCGGGATGTTTCATGGGGATGGTAATGTTCCCTGTTACAATCCCATGGTGAGGACGACCATAGCCCTCTTCATCACCGCCATACTTGTGCGGTGGTG
Source organism: Raillietiella orientalis (assembly GCA_036172245.1). Classification (NCBI taxonomy): domain Eukaryota; kingdom Metazoa; phylum Arthropoda; class Ichthyostraca; order Raillietiellida; family Raillietiellidae; genus Raillietiella; species Raillietiella orientalis. The sequence goes on along the minus strand of JAYWIR010000053.1, from coordinate 128,694 downwards.
GAAAATGAGGAAAGCCAGGAGAGCCGCACCACCTATGGAGATCCTACAAGGGCTCTTGAAGAGGAAAATCGGCATCAGGAACTGCGGGAAGATCCACGCCTGGACGTACCGATTCATCCTGAAGAGGATCCAGGACGTCGCCCGGGACCATCCAGCTGGAATTCCCCCCTGAAAAGCAGAACTCTAGTGCAACCCAAGGACCCCCAAGTTGAAAATGTTTGTATTGAGTGAATGAGAGTGCGAATGTAAATTTTGTATTTTTATAGAAAAATAAACTTACCCCACCCCTTGTGGGACTTGGGGAAACCTGCTGAGTCGGTGAACTTGCTCCGCGGCTCGAAGTATTGTGCACTTGACAATTTAATCAGTTCATTGTGCTCGTGTGTGCCCGGAGAGGGGAAGTTTTCCAAACGAAACTAGAAAAGAAGCTCCGAGGAGATCGCGGCGGAAGACCTGCAGTGGTCCCGTGCAGCAAGACCAGCTGCGAGGATGCAGGCACCTAGAAGAGGAGTGGAGAGACCGTCGTCCCCCATGGAAGCCATGGAGGTAACGTGCGGCAACGGCGAGGCGGTGGCAGGCATGCCGAGGATCGCGCCCGCGGCGGGCTTTGCTGCGCCGGCGGCGGCGATGCCAAGGATCGTGCCCGCGGCGACGACGGCGGAGGTCGTGCCCGCGGCGGCGACGCCGAGGATCGTGCGCGCGGCGGGGAAGGTCGCGCCTGCGGCGGCGATGCCGAGGGTGCCGCCCACGGCGGCAACGGTGGCGACGTCGAGGGTTGCGCTCGGAGCCGCGGCGTCCCAGGCAGCACCCGCGCGCGTCCACGCGGTTCAGGGCGAGACGCCATCTTGTTCGGCTGCGGCGGCGCAGCCCTTTTCCTATGCGTCGGTGGCGGCTGGACAAGCGAGTGTCCACCCACCAAGAAAATTCGGGAAGCCGCTATGCGGTAAAGTCGAAAAGGTGGATCGACCGATCGTGGAGTTAGGGCCGAATGTAAAGCCCATCATTTTCAAGACTGGGCTGATCAAGTTCAATAATATCAGGGAGGTGTATCTGTCCCTCGATAAAACGGACATGAATTTTGATCGCATACAGGCGATCATACCAGCAAACAACGGGTTCACAGTCTTCACAGACTGTGAAGAGATTAGAGAGCGATTGATCCAGAAGGGGATCAATATACAAGGGAGGATGGTTTGTGGTGTTGGCGAGATGCCATACACAACCGTTTTTCTGAACGGCATCTCCATCCTCACACCGCAACTAACGGTGTGGAACTTTTTGGAGCAGTATGGGGAAGTTCTGGACCTTGAATTCCAGAACTTCTCTGGAAAAATATTTTCTGGCGACATGATCGCCAAAATGAAGTTGAAAGAGGGAGCTGTGATCCCTGGATTAGCCGTTCTTGACGAACAATCTCAGGGAGTGAACGTGCGTTACCGGCAACAGCCGATATTCTGCACCGGGTGCAAGCAGTTCGGCCACAGGGCCGGCGCTTGCCCAACGTGTCGTTGTTTCCGCTGCGGCAAAGTTGGACATCAAGTCGGAAACTGCCCGCAGCCGGAGGTGTGCTCCTTCTGCAAGAAACACGGACATGCCAAATGGAGCTGTCCGGAGTTTGCAAACTGCAGAAGGATTCGAGGTCTCTCTCCCGTGATAGAGAGAAACACCAAGGAGGCGGAACAGCCTCAGAAGGCAGGAAGGCCGAAGAAGGTGAAAGAAGCCGTCCCGGTATCGGAAGACGGCTTCATACAGGTAGGGAAGAAAGGAAAGAGGAGCATGCTCGTTAAGGAGCAAAAAACCCTTCTTATCCTACAAGGTGAAGAGCAAGAAGGCGAGAAGATGAAGGTAGCGCAGGAAGGCGCGGAAGAAGAAAAAGCCGAAGCCACTCCGGCGTCGCAGGAGGCACTGCAATCTACGGAGGAGTTGGCATCACTGGCTAATGAAGTCTTAGAGGTGCAGAGCGGTCCCCAGCAAGAGAAAATCCTGCAGAAGATCTGCAATGCACAGGAGAAGGTCAACCAGGTTGTGGAGGTCACCGAGCGCGAAAAGCTAGAGCAACAGCTTCTCGAGGTAAAGGCGAACTTCTGCGCCAAGGTCCAGATAGAGACGCTATCTCGAAAACTGATCGAGCGGGACGAACACTCGACGGAGAAGGCGGAAGTAACCGACCTCACCGGAACAGAGAGTGACGCCGGCAGCGAGAAGCCCGCTGCTTCTTCATTGTCTGGAAGAGCACGCTCTCTCAGACAGAAGAAGCTCAGGAAGGCCAAGAAATAGGTCTTCCCCTTTTATGGCCTCTTCCCTATCGACCGCCAGGAATCTGAACATCGCCTCCTGGAATGTAAACGGTATGGTCGACCAGGGAAAAAGAAGAAGGATTGTGCGGACCATCGCACAACAAGACATAGTGTGCCTGCAGGAGACCCACAAGATGGGTCTCGAGATTAGCCAGCAAATGGAACGGCGATTCAACGGGCAGATTTTCGTCAGCGAGGGAGAACGGAACACGCAGGGAGTGGCGGTCCTAATCAAGAACAACTTGGCCCCCACTATTCTGGAAGTGTTCTGTCCCCAAACCGGACGAATCATCGGCGTGCGACTCGCCTGGTCCGCTACTGTTCACCTCATCCTGGTGAACGTGTACGGACCGCACAGGCTAAAACATCGTTGTGCGGAGGCGCTGCATGCAGCACTCCGTGAAAAGGTTGCTTCCAAGGACGTCGTGATTGTTGCTGGCAATCTCAACATATTGGATGAGATCACTCACTCCGAAGACGCCAGAGGAAGGACGGCGTATCGGCGGTTATCCGACGAGTTCGGACTGGTGTGGCGAACTGCAAGTCACAAGCCGATCGATCACGTACTGCACAGCACCGAACTTGGGAATCGCATCCAGGGTTTTCGAGACATTATGACCACGGTGTCCGATCACCCCCTGGTGCGGTTTTCCCTAAGAACGGAAAATCCTCGGCGGAGGCAAGGCACCAGGGCGGCGCTCATCAGCATGCCCGCCTGGTTCGAAACCCATCCCGGACATCAGGCTGTCCTGGAGACGATTCTGAAGGCAACAACAATCCGAAGAGTCGCCGACTGGGACAGCCTGAAACACAGGATACATCTGTTTGCGAACATGCAGTTCGGGGATAGGCGCTTGAGGCAAGAGGCGTACCGGGAGCTGAACATCCAAGATCGCTCCCTCTTAAAGTACTTCGATCAGTACGAGAGACGGTACGTCCTCAATAACATAAAAGGGAAAGTCGGCGTGCTGGAGAAGAGAAATCTGGCAACAGATATCTTCTGCATCCAGTACGACGGCCAAAAGCGACAGTCGTCTGAGGACATCGTGGATGCCTTTCACAGGCATTACACGAAACACTTCAGGCGACCACAGCTGTGTCGCTCTAGTCAACAGGCCTTCTTGAGCTATCTCGAGAAGAGGATCGACGACCTCCAGCGGAACAGACTGGAGGAGGAGTTCTCCGAAGAAGAGGTGAAGACTGCGTTTGGGCAACTTCGCAAGGACGTGGCAGCGGGCCCTGACAGTGTACCCACCACGCACTATCAGCGGTACCTGCACGCCTACCTGCGCTTGTTCCACCAGTTGACCCTCTGCATCCGGGAAGAAGGCAGACTACCTCAGTCCTTCTACGAGAGTCGGATGAGATTGCTGCCGAAAGGAGGCGACTCTACCCAGATCGCCCAATGGAGGCCAATCTCGATCCTAAACTCCGATGCCAAGTGGTTGGCGAAGATCGGGTCCAACCGCTTAGGCAAGGTCATGTCGAGGCTGATCTCTCCGGTCCAGACATGTGCAGTCCCAGGACGGCACATGTCGGACAATGTCAAGTGTGCCCAGGCCACTGTTGGACTCAGTCGATACGTCTGCGAGAACCTGATGCTAGAGTTCACTTACATGGAGAAGGCTTTCAACTCCATCGACCACGGGATGCTGCTGAGGGTTCTGGAGAAGCTAGGACTTCCGGAATACTTCAGCAACTTCGTAAGGGCTGTACTCCAGAACCAGTACTGCCGGATCAGGATCAACGGCCAGGAGACAGCAGCAATCAGGATGGAACGGGGAGTCCGGCAGGGCGATTCGCTGAATCCGATGCTGTAAGTCATCTACATGGAGGCGTTGTCGTCCTTTATCGAGAAGAGCGGACGACTGCAAGGCATAACAATCGATGGCCAGCGTCTTACCCATCTGGCATACGGCGATGTTCTACTCTTCTTCTTCAAGGGAGAGAAAAATCAGCGTGCGTCTCTGGATGTGGTGGACCTGATGGAACAGGGCTTGGGCTTAAAAATCAATTCCCAGAAGAGCCAGCTTTTGCCCGTCGGAATACTGGATCTCTCCACTCTAACGGGTAGTGGATTCCGTACGGTGGACACGGCCAAGTACCTGGGAGTCTACATCGGCGACGGCTCTGCGTCGAAGGTGCTGTGGAAGGAAATCCTGGGGAAAACGGCCAAGGAAGCAGCCAAGTACAACCGAACGGACCTTGGGATGAAGCGAAAGGCCAACATATGGAACGGAGTACTCCTTCCGAAAGTGCTCTTCGGCGCGGCCTTCGCGAGGATGAACAAGGACACTACTAGGGAGTTCGACAAGCTGCAAAGAAAAACACTCTGGGGCCACTATCGCCCAAGAGTAAGTCTGAAACCCCTGTGTCGTCCCAGGGAAGAAGGCGGTTCCTGGATGAAATCGCTTGCACATTCCATGGAAATCATGGATACGCGAGACATCCTGGACATTGCCACTTAGTGGGATGACTGGCCGTATACGGCGCACAGGACCTACGCGTTGTTGCTTAACAACTCGAAAGGCCTGATGACTGCGCTGCTAGGCAAAGTAGGGGAATGGATAACAATCGAAACGACCTGGAGGAGTAAGCAACGGCTGGTGCGGAAGCACCAAATCAAGATCGTGCCGCGAAGCAGGGAACTCTGGCAGGACGAGTCCATCCTGGTGATCCCTTGGTTGCTTCCTGTCCCGCCGGACACGAGAAGCTGGATCTACCAGCGGTCCAGAGTTACCCTACTGCAAATCAGGAGTGGAGGCGAGGAGGCTACCTACATCAAACACGTATACTTCGGTATACAGAGATGATGTTAGGAAGGTTTACCCACAGGACCCGCGAAGTGTGGTTCAACCACAACGACTTCGCATGGTCGAGGGTAACCAGAACAAACCTCCGAAGGCTTATCCAAGAAAACGACCGTGACACCAGTGCCCTCCAGGAAGCCACCGAACGCTACGGGAGTGAACGGTTTAACCTGTTAGCGATCGGCACGACGCTCTGGAGGAGTGATCTTCCGCCGGGCACCCAGGATGACCTCCTGATGTTTTATTATGGAGGAATCTAGAGTGGGTCCCGATTGCAGCACTACACCGGAAGAAGGGAAGATCGAGACTGCACAGCATGTGGAGACATCGACACGAGACTTCACGTCTTGACGTGTCCCACATTGCTGCATGACTGGCTGATCCTGAAAAGGATCATCGGACTTACGAACAGATCCGTAATGGAGATCCTCGCCGGGATGTTTCAGGGGGATGGTAATGTTCCCTGTTACAATCCCATGGTGAGGACGACCATCGACCTCTTCATCACCGCCATACTTGTGCGGTAGTGGAAAATGAGGAAAGCCAGAAGAGCCGCACCACCGATGGAGATCCTACAAGGGCTTCTGAAGAGGGAAATCGGCATTAGAAACTGTGGGAAAATCCAAGCCTGGACGTACCGATTCATCCGGAAGAGGATAGAAGACGACGCCCGGGGCCAAACAGTAGGAAGCACCCCATGAGTGCAGAACTTGTGAGAACCCAAGGACTTCATAGTGGTAAAAAAAAAGTGCTAGTGGTATGGATGAGATTGTAGTGTGAATGTTTTTATAGAAAAATTTTAGAAAAATTTATTTACCCCACCCCTCGTGGGACTTGGGGAAAACTGCCGAGTGGGCGATGGGGCGACTGCATGCAGCGTGCTTTTGCTCGTCGCGACGCTGCTTTTTACGACTTTCGTAGCCTTTGCAGAGGGCCCTGCGCTGCAGTGGGGCTGTCCGGAACTCGGAAGGGACAACGGAACGGGGCAAGAAGTCTTCGCACTGTTGCGATCTTTCTGTTTTCCTACCTTTCCCTCCAAGGTTTTACGGAGATTTCCTGGTTCCTGGCTCGGAGAGGTGCCTGGGAGTTCGGCAGAAAGGGAAGGAACGGCACACGTCAAACCCTCGCGCCTCTTTTTAATTGGCTGCCCCGCCTTGACTTTCCCCTTTCGGGGCGTTGCGATCGGGGATGCTTTCTTTTCATCCGCGTATCCTTCGTGGTTTTTTGCGAGTTTTTGCGGACGACGTTTTTTATTTGCCGCTGCGGCTATTCGTGCAGTGGTGTCTTGAACCCCACGAATTTCCGCTGCGGCTCTTTTTCTTGCAAGTACCGGGCACTTTTTGATTTCGTGTTCGGAATCTTTGCAATAGCGGCATCTTGGAGAGGGGCACTCTTTAATTCGGTGCCCCTCCTTGCCGCACTGCTCGCACGCGCGAGCCTGGCCTATGAACCACAAGTAAACGACCGTGCCGTTCACCTGCAGCTGCTCAGGCACAACACTCCTGTTCGTGACGGTGATCCGCGCGGAGGGTTGTCCAATGTGGACAGAGGGGAAATCCTTTAGAGGATTTGGCTTCCTCCACAGAGCGTGCACGGTGGCGAACTTCACCAGCACACTTACGACATCGCGGGCGGAGATTTCCTGTTCGATGTCGCACAATTGAACGACAAAAGAGTCGTCCATCGCGGTAGGTAGGACTTCCTTGCCATTGATGGTCAACGGCGTACGAATAAGGCGCTGCACAAGTGCTGCGTTCTCGCACCGAATCTTCGTATATTCCATCCTGCCAGCAGGCATTATGCAAGGAGTTCCTCCTCGCGAACGCCGATCCGGACGAGCTCATCGTTGAGCTCACGACTGATTCTTTCGTTAAGGGGCCCACTGACCTTATAACGGAGTGCAGGCATGTATCCTGATGACACATATGCCTCGAACTCTGCATCGCAGGGTCCTGGTCTTTAGGAACTAACGGCGGCGTAACTCCTCAACGGGGGCAAGGAAACCATGACGGAGGATGCGGCCACTTCAAGTGCTGCTGAAGTGCATCTAGTAGCTTGCTCCTCCACACAATCCTGTGTACTGGGCATGTTGCATTATGCTACTTGGCAGATTGCACAGGAACACACAAGTGCGAGCGAAAACGCAGGCACAAAGTTGCCCGATCGTTGGCGCGGATAGACGCGGAAACACGTCTCCACTGTACGAGCCCAGGTGATCGAACGGATCTCGGGTGGACGGCTGTTGTGGCGTTGCGGCATAGCGAAATCACGCGGTGTCGCCTTCGTGCTTCAGCCTGCCATCGAGACCGCAATAAAAGACGTTCGGTTCCATGGACGCAGGTCGCGTCGGTCAGCTGACTCTCAGCTCGTCCGACTCTATCGACCTGTTCGTTACCAACCTATACGCTGCTAGCGGAAACTACGCGTTGAGGGCGAAGGCAAGAAGGGAGTTCTACCTTGCCTTGAGACGCGATTGGCTGACCGATGCAAGAGTTTGCAAAGCGCACCTGATCGCTGGTTATTTCAACCTGCGCCTGCTTTCAGCTGCGCCGGGTGCACTGAAAGACCACGTCAACGAGTTGTGCGCAGAAATGAACACGCGCAACTTGTTGGCCTCGGATGCGGCCATGGAAAGCAGTATCGATCACGTGTACCTTGATCAGCACCTATGCTCTCGGGTGGGCAGGCGCGGCAATGTACCATCCGAGCTTTCGGACCATGGTCGGATCATGTTCGAAGTGCGTCCGTGCGACAAGGGCCCCCCCTCGTTAGCGTGTCGTCTGCTAGGGGACTGGCTGAAGTTTCCCTACGAGGCTTAACACCTCCGCGCGTTTATTCGGAGCTTCAGGATGCAGACACTTCAGGACTGGGAACGCTGCAAGCGGTAGATCCAGGAGTTCTGCGACCATTTCCCTCTGCATCGCCTTCCTTCGGGATTTGCGGCTGTCACCCGGGTACGCCCAAGGAGTTCATTGAAAACTCTACATGCACGTGGTACGAGGCCCCACAAACGGCTACACAACACCGGACCTGCCGGGACGCCGGGACACATACCGGCGTAGCGCTCCTCGGCAGTTGAGGGGGATAGGGATCAAAACACAAAAAAAAATATAGATCAGGAAAACAGAAAAAGAGTTTGGAGGGAGGGGAAGGGATCACAATCCACTGGGAGGAAGTCCCATCCTCCGCGGGATGCCCTCCAGGTCCATCTTCATGCTTCCCAGATGGGGCCATCTCGCAGATCTCCGCATGAAGCAGACCGCATACGGGATGACATCCCTCGCGTTGGCATCCACTCCTTCGTCGCGTATGTCGCTCCAGGCCGCCACAATGCCCCGGATGCAGCAGAAGGCGGCGAGGGCTGCGGCGGGCTGCAGGGCGTCCCGCACGAAGAGGTGCCGAAGAACTTCTCTGGGCGCGCTGCCCATTGGGAGCCCGAGGGTCGTCCCGAACCGTTCCCACAGGGGACGGAGGGCAGCACAGTCAACAAGTAAGTGAGAGAGCGATTCTTGCTTCCCATAAATGGCACACTCAGGCCTTACACTTCCCCGCGTCCAGTGGATGCGGTGCGCGTTGCAGGGTAGACCACAGTGCAACAGCAGCAGCGCCGAGTCTTGCCACTTCAGGGGGAGAAGCCTGGATCCGATTAATATTGGGGGCCACTTCAGGTCATCCGTCGGGATGCCGAGCAGATCGCCCATCGACGAAGTCCACGCGGGAGGGCACTCGGGGTTGTGGCATCTGCCAGTTCTCCCATGGTCCAACCGCTCATATTCTTTTCCTTGCCTGCGATTCGGCAGGAGACTTTCCACTTTGGCTTGCGGCCACTCGTTAAAGCCCTTCGTAGGTAGGGCAGGGTCGAGGCTAGAGTGGTAGTCCCGCCCACGTGCTCCTAGCGGGACACTCCAGTGTAGTCGGCAGTGTGCAGCAGGCGTTGGGGCCGTATCGCAGGCGGTTCCAGTCCGGGGAAGTCTGGAGGTTCAGCTTGGCCCACGTCACAACGGATTCCTCCAGCCAGACCTAGGAGTTGGCGATGCTGCATACCGTCCAACCGTTGTCTCTCACCAGGGCTTCCATGCGCCCAAGGAGAGGGCCGCATCTTCTGAACTTCCTGCGAGAGCACAGAAGGTACGACGCGATTCCTTGCGTCCTGGACACACGGCTGGCGAGGTTGCGGGCCGGAACGCACCAAGAAGTGCTCCATAACTTTGCTGCAATGGCGAGGGTGCGCTATCGTAGCTGTATATCCCGGCGCTCCAGCGTCAGGAGGCCGAGACCGCCGTCCCGACGAGGAGCGCATAAGTCATCTAGAAACACACGTTGCCTCCCGCTGCCCCAGAGGGCGATGCTGAGTGGGTCCTTGGTCCTCTTTTGAATGTCACAAGAAACGGGGCAAACAGAAAGCAGAAGGCGGAGGATGGGAGCCGCCAACGCGTTCCACACCGCGGCCCGTCCCGGCAGAAGGATCCTGCCTTCCAGGAACGGGCCGATTGCCAACTCTACCTTTTGGAGACGACCTGCCAGGCTTCTGCAACACAGAATTCCCCCAACATGACACCCAAGTACTTTAAGTACCTGGCCGCGGGGATCAGCAAGCGGATCCTGTCAGGCCGTACGACCCACGTCGCACCCACCGGTACGACCGACGACTTCGACTTGTTTACCCGAAGTCCAGTCCCGTGACTTAGCAGGTCGAAGAAATCCTCGACTGCGGCAGCCGGGGCGGACATAGGCAACATGAGCAGAAGGTGGTCGGCGTATGCTGCTACGGCGGGCGTGCAGGGCCACGAGCTGTGCAGGGCAGCCAAAGTCACCCTGTACGCTCTCAGCACCAAATCAAAGTAGGTGCTAAAGAGCAGGAAACTGAGGCTATCGCCCTGCCGTATGCCCCGCCGCACCAGCACGCCATAAACCTTGTGACCGCTCAAAGAGACAATAATCATCGCATTCCGCCAGCAGGAGCGCAGGAAGGAGAGAAGGGAGGGTAGGAAGCCCATTCGACCCAGAAGCTACAGCATTATCTCCTGGTCAACGCAGTCGAACGCCTTATGGAGATCGACCGCGATCACTAGGGCCCCCTTACCAGCCCGGGTGCCCATTCCCAGCCCATCTGGCGGCCCCAAAGTGGGGTTGCCAATCTTTACGCCAGTTTTATTCAGGCAGCGCTGCACATGGAACCATGCGCTCGCGAAGAACAGGTTGGCATCCATACTTCGCCCGTGAACAGCGTATGTCTGCTCCAAGCTAATTATGGAGTTTGCCACCTGTCTTAGACGCGAAGCTCACAGTCCATCGACCAGCTAGGCGTCCCTATTCACAATTGTGATCGGACGCCAATTGCCTAAGGATCTCAGGTCTCCTCCCTTCGGGAGGAGCCTCACACGGGCTGACCGAAACGAGGCGGGAACGTCGTCTTCGTCTCGGATCAGCCCGTTCAACTGAAGCACCAAGGGTGCCAGCTCTGCCGCGAAACATTGAAAGAATTCCGCAGGCAGGCCGTCCTCCCCTTGCGCCTTTCGCTCCTTGAGCCTTTTGATATCGGCGAGAATTTCACCGGTAGAAAAAGGCTCGTCGAGGCTTTCCTTCTCCTCGTCCCCTATTGTCTGGCCTCCACCCGGAAGCAGGAGCCGCGAGGCGTCCCGCTCTGGGGGCGCCCTAGCGTAGAGGGAGAAATAATAATGCCGCACGAGGTGCCTGATTGCGGGTGGGGCTGATCGCTCCCGGCCCTGGTTGTCCAGCAAGCTGGCCGAACCAGATTGCCAGGCTTAACGCTAGGCCCCGGCTCGATATTTGGCCAGGCGACGGACATTGGGGGTCCTCTCGTACCGGCGGGCCTGTAGATAGGCCCTATGGTTCCAAGCCCTCTTACCAAATCCAAGGTGCAGGCAGTGAAGGGGGAACTCCTCGCAGAACTCGCGGACCGAGGCCTTGAAGAGGTTCCAATCTTTCATACTGCGGAGGGTGACGCCTCTCAGGAATTCGCGAAGGTGTTCCTTCGCACCTGAGGACCGCGTCCAGTCCCCAGTCAGCCGCCAAGCCCTGGACAGGGGTCCTTTATAGCGCGGGCAAACCTCGGCGATTATCCTGGAATGGTCCGACAGCGTCGACGCAACTTTTCTCTGTTTGCCGACCCTCGAGCACAGGTCGACATCCAGGAAGAAAGGGTCGATGCTGCGATCCATTCGCTCCGCGCCCGCCAACTAGTTGCGCGTGCGCATGGCAGCGCACAGCTCGCTGGCCGTGCGTTCTTGTGCTTCAGGCTCACCTGACAGCAGACGGAGATTAAAGTCCCCAGCTATCAGGTGTGCCTTCCGCACGTTCCTATCGGCCAGCCAGTCGCGCTTCAGGGTTTCCAGCAACCTGGTACGGTCTCTGTATCCCCCTTTCCCTCTTAGGGCGTACACGTGCGTGACGATCAATTCGTTCGAGTCGGATCAGCTGAGAGTCAGCTGACCGACCCGACCGTCGTCATCGAAGCGTACGCCCTTCACGGCAGCGTCGATGGCCGGCTTCACGGAAAACGCGAAACCACAGGTGTTGCGAGCGCCGCATCGCCAATACAGTCGACCCCTCGCGATCGTCTCCATCTCCTGGACGTCTGCCGAGGTGATCACGTCGATCTCCTGCAGCAGGGCCAGGTCGAACTCACGCAGGGTGTCGGCCGTATCTCGTCTGTTGACGTCGTCGCGCAGCCCCTTGACGTCCCAACTGGCCACGCGGATTCGACGGCGACAGGCGAGCCCAGGTGTTGTTCCTTAAAAATCGACTCGGCGGCGTCGGCCACCTGTTGGGGCGGCACACTAGGTGGAGCCGGAGGCACATGTGCCTCGAGCACCTGGTCCTCCTGCTCCATCGGTGACGGCGCGTCGGGCGGGTCACCCTCCGGTGGGGTCACGCCTATCTGTTATCCCTCCTCTATAGGGGTGGGCTGTACAGGGTCCGCGCTGACAAGGAGGACTTCGCCCCTATGCTCACCCTCCTCCATGGGGGTGGCCTGCTCGACAACTTCCGCGCGTGCGATTTCCCCTCCGGGATTCCCACGCTGCCGTCGGATTCCTGCTTCTCCTCCTCGCTCGTGGAGGGGAGGCGCCTCCTTCGTTTCTGGGACTTGCGTCCCGTCTTCCGGGGGGGTGCCTCCGACGAGGAGGATGCACTTCCGGCCCCCAGGAAGCACTCCCCTGCGGAGGCCTTCTTCGGCGGAGCCGGCCTTCGCACGGCCTTGCGCGAGGGATTCTCATGCTCGGCCAGCGTGGCCGCGAGCTCCTCCGCCGCCTGCGCGAACGCGGCGTCCTCGATTTCGGCGTGCGATTCGCGCAGCGCACCCTCTGTGCAAACAGAGGGTTCGTCGTCCCAAACCTCTCCGAAGCCGCTTAAAAGCGGCTTCGGAGAGGGCGCAGCCAACAGTAGAGTTTTTCTGCAGGCCCGCTCATTTTCCAGGCGGTCGGACCTTGGTCGATTTTCCGAGTACAAGGCCAAGACCGAGCGCCAGGTCTCGCAGTCAGAGGCGACAGTACTGCACCACGACCAGGACCGTGAATGCTCGGCTCCAGCCGACGTGCGACTGATAGTCAGGCTTTATTACACTTTTCTGTATACAGAGGCACCGACGGAAAGCAGCCTCTTCCGGCTGCTTCTGCCGATTGATGCACCCGTTGTAGACGACGAGGATCGCGCGCGTCTTGATGAGCCCTTCACGGCAGAGGAAATTTCCTCGGCCATCTCGGAGCTCAAGAGACAAAAAACGCCAGTCGAAGATGGGCTCCCCTCGAAATTGTTTCAGTGTTTTACGGCGGAGTTCATCCTCCTGGTGCTCCAACTCTCGGCGCTGATGCGAGTCTCGGGCGATGTGCTCGCCTCGTTTCGATCAGCGAAGGTGCGTCTACTGCCGAAAGGCGGAGATTTGCGCCAACTGAACAACTGACGTCCTATCACATTAGTGAATTCAGACGTCAAGTTTTTCTCGAAACTCCGGGTGGCGCGGATGGGTAGGATCGCGGAATCCTTGGTAAGTCCGGAGCAGACGTACGCTGTTCCTAGGCGGTCCATTGACGCGAATCTCTTGTTCATCCGTACATCACTGAAATTGCAGCATCGTGTGGCGGTGGATCGTCGTGCGGAAGCGACGCCTGCGATCTCTCACCGACGAAGGCGCGGGACGCAAAGGTAGACACCGGGAGCCTTGGCGGTTGCAGTCGATCTGCACAAAGCTTTAGATTGCGTGAACCAAAAGCTTCTTCTTGAGCTTTTGGAACGTCTGGGTCTTCTGGCATCCCTGTTGGCGTACCTGCGCTCCTGCTGGCGCCACGCGATTACATCCATTGTTTTCAGTGGCTGTCGCGTGTATGGCGTGCCAGTACGACGAGGAATTAGGCGGGGTGATAGCTTAAGCCCGCTGCTCTTCAGCATCTATTTTGAATTGGTGTTGGGAGCTTACAGGCTGACGCTATCCAACCTGCCGAGCTCCTGTCCATGTACGCTTGCCGTAGCAGCCTATGGCGACGACCTGCTTCTCCTGTTGCCCATGTCGACCCCTGTGACATCGCCTGAAGACTTCTTTGAGTTGATTCGTCGCGGTGCCGGCGTGAGCGTTAAAAGGAGTGAGTGTATGGTTGTCCCGGTGGTTGCGACGTGGGATATGCACTACGACTGGATCGGTCTGGGGATCCCCAAGGACAGGTGCCTCAGGTACCTTGACGTGCCGTTGGGCGACTTCTGCATCTCAGAAGCGTGGTCGGACTGCCTTCGGAAGGCAGAGCGTGCACTTGGCACGTTTTCAGGAGGCGAGTTCGTCTTGCCGGAACGGGCCTGCATCTGGAACACCTTCTTTGCCCCTCTCCTCCGCCCCCTGTTTTTTGTTTGTCCACCCCCCCAGGAAGTCAAAGTCTGGGCGCAGCGCCTTCTACTCAAAGCGTTGTGGGGCGCTGCAAGATCCCGTGTTAGACTTAAAGACTTTGTGATGCCGCATCAGGATGCAGGCTTTGGCATCCTCAACTTAAACAGCATCAAACTGCAGGTGCAGTTTCGCATGCCTCGGCTCTGTGCCGAGCTGAGGTGTACGCCGTGGTGCTTACCCGCACGCCTTATACTGAGGCGCTGCACGGGAAGCGAGGGACTGCTTTCGTTGCTACTCCACTTTCGGCACACCAGAATAGGGTTTGGCTTCCCGCTGAGGCAGCTGTCCTCACTGCTGGAAGCCCAAAGCTGGATCTCCTGCCGCCCCATGAACATTAATGCATGGCGGCAGGAATCTTTTTCATCGTGGGCAGCTTCCGAAGGAACGCGCCCGGAAGATCTTCGACGCCTGCGACTTCTCCTCATTCATCAAATGGACGAAGTCATGCAGGACAAGAAGTTGTCCGATCGTCTGGCCGCCACACCACTCTCCGTAGCGCTGTCTCCCCTCAGGGCAGGCAACGACGGTTGCCTGCCGGCGGAATAAAAGTTCTCCTGCAAAATAGCGTAAGTCAGTAAGCTCCTCGGCAGCTGGAAGACAAAGGAGCTGGTGCAAGCCTCCACACCTCGGAATCGGGCGAAGGGCCTGCTTCGGTGGAGCGAACACTTAAGTGTGCCCCCCGGAGAGATGTTGGTTCCCCCCGTTTGCTTGGGCAGCTCCAGGTTCCCCCTTAAGTGGAAGCAAGATGTGCTGCTCTTTTCACATTGTGCATTACACTGTAATGGGCAGCGAAGCATCGTTTCCGGGGGAGCTGCTTTGCCAAACTGTTTAAGGTGCGGAGAGATCGAATCTTTTCCGCACCTTTTGCTGGACTGCGGTGAACTCCGGGAACTGTGGCGAAGGCTCACTTCGGCCATCATGCCAAAAGGAGGCACTGCCATTGATGTGCTGCGGCGCTTCTTCAGCAGAAATGGACTTTCGGTTGGCGCGATTGTCGCAACCATGTGTTGCGTTCGCGCCATCGTGAAGGCCCGCTACGCCCTGAAGTTGTCATCGTAGCGAAGGGAGGCTCACCTGCTTGCAGCTCAATTCATGGAGAAGGCTTCAAGGTGGTCTCATCTTCGTGACAAGGTGAATGAGTACATCACCGGCATACATCGCCGGTTTACACACCTTTGAGAACGGCGTAATCCGGTGGCCCCTGCGACCTCTCGCCCACCCATACCCCGTTCCCGTTCGCTCGGTAAAATTTCCGGTGCCCATGCTTTTATCCTTGTGTCTTCCAGAGCGATCCCAAAGACACTTATCCCGTCCTCCTTATTCATTGTTTCTATTTTATTTTGGTTTCTTTGTTTTTCCCGTCCCCCCGCACCGTTCAAGAAACTGTTACTCTGGCCTGCGTGCCAGCAATATTCTCTTCATTCTTGTTCAGTCGTCGGTTGGGAGTTTGGTTCCCAACTGGTTTATTTTGTATA
This sequence comes from Raillietiella orientalis, assembly GCA_036172245.1. Lineage (NCBI taxonomy): Eukaryota > Metazoa > Arthropoda > Ichthyostraca > Raillietiellida > Raillietiellidae > Raillietiella > Raillietiella orientalis. Next base: position 113,219 of record JAYWIR010000053.1, on the reverse strand, counting down.
ATTGCTTTTTTTGGTTATGTTATATGGAATAAACGCCCCGGCGTAACCTGGTGAGAAATCTCTTGCGCTTGTTCTGCAGAGATCACGTGGATCTCCTACAGCAGCGCAAGGTCGTAGGACTCCAGAAGGGCGGCCATGTCTCGTCTCCTGCCGGCGTCTGTCATGCCGTTCACGTTCCAAACGGCGATGCGCAGACGACGGCGGGAGGAGATTCCCGGCATTACTGCTGGGAAGATTAAGGTTTGGGGAGCCCTCCTCTTGCGAGGCGGGCGGGATGACCATGGGGGTTTCGGCCTTCTCAGGCACCTGAGGCACCTGTTCGGCCTCCACCCCCTCCATCCCCTCCGTGTCCGCGCGTGGGAGTCTCTCGGGCGACGGATCCCGAGAGTTTCCCACGCTCATGGAACCCTCGCTTGCGGAAGCCATCTCTTCCCCTTCGACGGGGGAGACGAGCTTCCTTGTCTTTGTGGACTTACGTTTAGCCTTCTTGCGCGGTGCCGTGGAAACGGAGGCTGCGCTTCCGGCCTCCACCTCGGGGTGGGAAGTGAAGGACTCCTGAGGGGAGGCCGGACGCCTTACGGCCTTCTTGCCAGCCTTGGAGGTTTACACCCGGGTACGCCCAGGGCATTTATTTTTAAAAAACTCTACATCCGCGGTACAAGGCCTTGCTCACGGCCATATGCACTGGACCTGCCGGGACGCAGCCCAGCGTAGCGTTCCTCAGCAGCGAAGGGGGATGGGGATAAAACAAAAAGAAAAATAAAAAAATAAACAGACAAAAAGAAGTTGGAGGGCAGGGAAGGGATCACTGAGCGCTGTGAGGAGGGCACATCCGTTGAAGGAAGCCCTCGAGGTCCGTCCGTATATTCGCCAGTTGGGGCAATCCGGTAGCTCTCCGCATGAAGCGTTGGGCGTATGGGATGACATCCCTCGCGTGTGGACCCACTCCTTCGTTATTGGCGTCGCTCCATGCCGCCACGATGCTACGGACACAGCACAAGGCAAGGATGGCTGCGGCTGGCTGCAGTGCGTCCTTCACGAAGAGGGGCTGAAGAACTTCTCTGGGGTTGCTGCCCGTAGGGAGCCCTAGGGTCGCCCCGAACCGTTTCCAGAGGGGTCAGATGGCAGCACAGTCCACAATAAGGTGGGAGAACGATTCTCGCTCTCCGCACCTGACACACTCAGGATCCACAGTTCCCCTTGTCCAGTGGAAGCGGCGTGCGTTGCGGGGTAAACCCCAGTGCAGCTGTAGCAACGCCGACTCTTGCCATTTAAAGGGCAGGATCCTGGATTCCTTTAGTACCGGGGGCCACTTAAGCACATCCGTAGGGATGGCGAGCAGCTCGCCCCATCTCATTAATCCACGCGGCTGGACGCTCGGGGTCGTGGCGTCCGCCAGTTCTCCTGTGGTCCAGCCGCTTAACTTCTTCTCCCTGCCTGCGATCTGGCAGGTGACTTGCCACCTCGGCTTCCGGCGATCCTGAGGCGCTCTCAGGAGGTAGGGCATCGCCGTAGCAAGGGGGGTTGTCAACGCCCACCTGCGACTTCGAGGAAATTCCAGTATTTCCCGCAGGGTGCGGTTGGCGTATGGGCCGATGCGCAGGCAGTTCATGTGGTTTTCACTCCTCCGGTTCAGCTTAGCCCATGTGCCAGCAGACTCCTCTAACCAGGCGGAGGAGTTGACGGGGCCACAAACCATCCAACCGTTCGTCTTCGCCAAGATTGCTATGCGTCCGAGCATAAGACCGCATCTTCGGATCTTCCGGCCAGGGCACAGAAGAAACGACGCGAGTCCTTCGCATCAGGACACACCCCTGGCGAGGTGGCGGGCCGAAACGCACAAAGGGGTGCTCCACATTTTCGCTGCGATGGCGAGGGTTTAGCCACCGCAGCTGCTTCTCCACGCGCTCCAGCGTCAGGACGCCAAGGCCGCCGTCCCGACGCGGAGCGCACAAGTCCTGCAGAGGGACTCGGAGCCTCCCCTTGCCCCAAAGGGCGATGCGGAGGAGGTCCTTCGTCCTCTTTTTAACTACTTTTGGGGAGGGGCAAACAAAAAGAAAGGGGCGGAGGATGGGGGCCGCGAAGGCGTTCCAAACCGCGGCCCGTTCCGGCAAGTGAAACTTGCCTTCCAGGAACGGGCCGATCGCCGTCTCAACTTTTTGAAGACAGCTGGACCACGCTTCCGCAGAGGAGTAGTCACCCTACGGCACACCAAGGTACTTGAGGCATTTCGCCGTGGGGATCCCCAGACGGACCCAGTCCTGCTGCCCTGCCCACGCGGCACCTACTGGCACCACCGACGACTTCGCCCTGTTGACCTGGAGTCCGGTCCCACGGCTGAGCAGATCGAAGAAGTCTCTGACCGCCTTCGCCGGAGTGGACATAGGTAACAGTAGTAGAATGTCGTCGGCATAGGCTTCTACGGCGGGCGTGCCGGGACACGAGCTCGGCAAGGAAGCCAAAGTCACCCTGTAGGCTCTCAGCACCAACTCAAAGTAGGTGCTGAAGAGCAGGGGGCTGAGGCTATCGCCCTGCCTGATGCCCCGCCTCACCGGCACGCCATACACCTTCTGTCTACTGAAAGAGATGGAGATAATTGCATTCCGCCAGCAAGAGCGCAGGTAGTTGATCAAGGAGGGTGGGAAGTCCATGCGACCCGGGAGCTCAAACAAAAGCTTCTGGTCAACACAGTGGAACGCCTTATGGAGATCGACTGCGAGCGCTAAGGCCCCATTCCCGCTTAAGGGTCCATTCCCTGCCCTGCTGGCGGCCCCAAAGTGGGGTCGCCGATTTTTCCTTTCCCTTCCTATTGACACCTCTGCGCGTGCATCCATGTGCTCGCGAAGAAGAGGTTGGCATCCATAGTTCGCCCGGGAACAGCATATGTCTCCTCCGGGCTAATTATGGATTCTGCCACCTGCCCCAGACGCGAAGCCCATAGCCCGGCAACCAACTTGGCGTCCGTATTCACAATCGTGATCGGACAACAGTTGTTCAAATTCCTAAGATCTCCCCCTTTCGGAAGGAGCCTCACTCTAGGTGACCGAAACGAGGCGGGAACATCGCCTTCGTCTCGGATCAGCCTTGTCAGCTGAAGCAGCAGGGGCGCCAGCTCTTCCGCGAAGCTCTGAGAGAACTCCGCGGGCAAGCCGTCTTTTCCTGGAGCTTTCCGCCTCTTGAGCCTTTTGATACCGGCGAGAATTTCGCCGGTGGTAAGAGGCTCATCCAGGCTTAACGACTCCTCCTCCCCTATTGCCGCGGCACCATCCGGAAGCAAGAGTTGCTAGGCATCTTTTCCGGGGGTGCCCGGGCGTAAAAGGAGAAATAATAACTCCGCACAAGATGCCGTACCGACGCCGGGGAGGAACATTCCCGGCCCTGGTCCTCCAGAAAGCTGGCCGACCAGGATTGCTAGGCTTGGCGTTCGGCCCCGTCGCGGCACTCGGACAGGCGACGGACATTAGGGGTTCGCTCGTACCAACGGGCCTGTTAATAGGCCCGATGGTTGCGAGGACCCTCGACGAATCCGAAAGGCAGGCGGTCCAGGGGGAACTGCTCGCAGAACTCCCTTACCGATTCCTAAAAAAGGTCACAGCCCTGGAGATTCTGGAGCGTGACGCCTCTCAGGTATTCGCGAAGGTGTTTCTTCGCACCTGAGAGTCTCGTCGAGTTTCCGGGTAGACGCCAGTCCCTGGATCGCGGTCCTTTGTCGCGAGGCCGCATCTCGAAAATTAACCGGGAATGGTCCGACAACGTTGACGCAACCCACCCCCGTTTGCCGACCCGTGAACACAGGTCAGCATCGAGGAAGACGTGGTCGATGCTGCGGACCATTCCCCTCTCACCCGCGAACAAGTTGCGCGCACGCATGGCGGTACACGACTCGTTCATCGCGTTCACTTGTGTTCCCGGCTCACCTGTTTGAAGGCGTAGATTGAAATTTATCACCCGGTCACGCCGGGGTGTTTATTAATAATAATAAACTGGTCAAAGACAATGTCCCCAACCAAGAAAACGACCGAGAACATAGAAAAATTACCGGCACGCAGGCCTGGTAAACACACCGCTCGCAACGTGGGAGGAATGAGGGGAAACAAACAAAAATCAAAAACTAGAGGGAAGGGTAACGGGTTTTTGGTTAGGCTCCGTACTCACGGGTATTTAAACGAAGAGCACCTAAAATGTTCCGGAGCCTATGGGGACGCGGGTGTAAAAAGAAAATACAAAAATAGTTTATGGAGGGTAGGGCAATGATCACCGGGTTGGCCGCTGCTGAGCGTGTGTAAACCGGCGGTGTATTCCAGAGATTCCTTTTTGTCTCCTCTGTCAAATGAGGCCATCTAGCAAATGCTCCCATGTAGAAGGATGCTTTGCTGATTACCTCTTGGTGCTGTCCGTTGATTACCAACGCCTGGCGGACGGAAACTATCGCGCGTATGTAACCAATGGTTGCCATCCTTGCGCTTAGTGACAGCCCGCTCGGCGTGAAGAATCGTCGCAGCAAGACTCTTCCGGTGTCCACGGGATGCATTAGTGCTGTTGTTAGCCTACGCTACAGTACATGTAGGACACCGCAGTCCAGAAGTAGGTGCGGAATCGACTCCGTCGATCCGCACTAAACGCAGTTCGCAGACGCAAGTCCCCCGGTGTCACGATGCCAACGCTCGTTGCACTGAAAACCCCAGTGAACGAAAAGAAACACGGCTTGTTTCCAGGCAAGGAAGAGCAGCGAACTCTCAATACACTGTGAAGGGACTACGAGTTCTTCGGGGGTGAAAGCAAGTTCTTCTGCCCATCGGAGAAGTCCCATTGCAGTAACACGAGGAGTGGAGGCGTCCGCCAGCTCACTCGTCTTCCAGGCACCAAGGGGTTTGTTTTTTCCCGCTATTGTGCAGGAAACCTCCCACCTCGCCGGTTGGTAACTGTCGTTTCTTGCCCTGAGGGCAGACAGCGCTGCGGCAAGAGGCGTGGCAGCCAGGGTAGAAAACTTCACCTCGTCCTGCAGTACTTCTTCCAAGGATCGTGGAAAAAAGTGGCGCAGGGGGCGAAGATCTTCAGGGCGTATTCCTTGGAACGCCGCTCAGGATTCAACAGACTCCTGCCGCCAAGCTTCAAAGTTCATTGGGCGGCAGGAGATCCACGAATGTGCTTCCAGAAGTGCGGTCAACTGCCGCAATGGAAACCCGAAACCCCGCTTCCTGTATTGAGTGCCCGGCAAAAGCGAGAGAAATCCTTTGCTGCCGGCGCATCTCCGCAGGAGAATGCAAGCTGGCACACACAAAGGGGATGTCCATAGCTGGGCACACAGTGCCAGCAGTCGGAACTGCACCTGCAGTCCGATTCGCTCCATTGTCAAGATACCCAAACCAGCATCCCGACGCGGAGCTAACAAATCTTTAAGGCGGATTCTGGATCTCGCCGAACCCCAGAGAGCGTTCCTGAGCAGGCGTTTAGCCCGGTGTTTTGCCGCATAGGTAGGGTCCAAAACAAAAAACAGGGGACGGAGGAGGAGGGCCACAAAGATGTTCCCAATAGTCGCCCGTTCCTGCAAGGTAAACTTGCCGTTAAAGAACGGGCTGATGGCCAACTCTGCTTTCTGAAGACAGTCCGCCCACGCTTCGGCTACGCCGAAAGCGCCCAACGGATCGCCAAGGTACTTAAAGTACCCGCCCGTTGGGATCCCCATGCGGATCCAGTCGGACTGCCCCTCCCTCGACGTACCCACAGGAACGACTCCGCTCTTCTCTCTGTTCACGCTCACGCCCGCTCCCCGACGAATCAGGTCGAAGAAATCCTCGACACTGGACGCCGGGGTGGACATGGGGAGCCGAAGAAGCAGGTCATCAGCGTGTGCGGCCACGGCAAGCGTTCCAGGGCAAGAGCTTGGCAAGTGAGACAGCGTCAGCCTATATGCTCTTAGCACCAACTCAAAGAAGATGCTGAAGAGCAACGGGCTTAAGCTGTCGCCCTGTCGGATGCCCCTACGAACGGTAATACCATACACGCGGCAGCCGCTGAAAGTAATGCAAGTTAGCGCGTGGCGCCAGCACGCGCGCAAATACAGCAGGAGTTGCGCCGGGAACCCATGGCGTTCCATAAGCTCCCAAAGCAGCTTCTGGTTTACGCAGTCGAACGCCTTGTGGAAATCGACCGCGACCGCCAAGGCACCTGGCGTTCCCTCCTGCCGTCGGCGCCTGTTCTTCTTGCCTGCGGCAGTGAATTTCGCAGCAGCCTGGCTTTGCTGCGCCACAACTTCCTGCAGCTGCATCCATGTACGCGCGAAAAGGATGTTCGCCTCCATGGATCGTCCCGGAACCGCGGAGGTTTGTTCCGGGCTCACCACAGATTCCGCGATTCTTCCTAACCGCGCTACCCACAGCTTGGAAAACAACTTGACGTCCGAGTTCACCAAGGTGATCGGACGCCAGTTGTTAAGTTGACGCAAGTCTCCGCCTTTCGGCAGGACACGCACCTTCGCTGAGCGAAAGGAATCCTGGACATTCCCGGATTCACTCATCAGCGTCGAGAGTTTCAGCATCAAGGGAATAAGGTCCACTGCAAAGCACTGATAAAACTCTGCAGGGAGCCCATCCTCGCCTGGCGCCTTTCGTCTCTTCAGCCCAGCGATTGCGGACGAAAATTCATCCGCCGTGAAGATCTCGTTGAGACGTTCGCGTTCCTCCTCGCCGAGAACACCAGCATCCTGAGACAGGAGTATCTGAGAAAGAATATCCTCCGTCGGGGATTCCGCGTAGAGCGAGAAGTAGTTGCGTCTCACAAAGCGGCGTACTTCGGCTGGGGCCGAACATTCCTGGCCCTTGTCGTCCAACAGGCATGCTGCTCCGGACTGCCATGCCTGGCCCTCGGCCCTCGCCTTGTACTCTGCGAGACTCCCGACATCCGCGCGTCTCGAAAACGTGCGGGCCTGCAGAAGGTCTCTACTGTTTGCCACGCCCTTTTCGAGACTGCGTGGAAGCCAATGCAAGGGAAATTGGCAGCAGAACTCGCGGACAGATCTGTTGAGATCGTCCCAATCCGCAAGTTCTTGAATGGCAAAGCATCGGAGGTATCCACGTAGATGCTCCGCAGCCTCCGGGTGGCTAAGCCAATCCGCCTGCATCCTCCAGTTTTGCAACGGAGGTTTCCTGCCTGGCGGAAGGATCTCAAACCCCAACCTGCAGTGGTCAGAAAGCCTAGTCAACAATCTTCCTCTCCTACCCACACGCATATGCAGCTTTTCATCGAAAAAAACGTGATCGAGCGATGTTTCCATTCCAGCTTCGCAGACAATCAAGTTGGCGGCGTGCACGGACGCGCACATCTGAATGGGCAGCGCGCGCTGCTTCGGGCGGCTCCAATCGTCGGAGAGCAGGCGGACGTTGAAGTCCCCAGCGACGAGGTGCGCCACTTGGAAGCCGGAGTTGTTGAGCCACTCGCTCTGCACCTCACCAAAGAAAGCTACTCTTTCTTCGAAGTAGCGAGAGCCACTCGGCGCGTAGACATTCGTAACAAAGAGATCGATGGACTCGGACCACTTGATGACAAGCTGGCCTATCCGTCCGTCGTCATCGAAACGAACACTACGCACCGCTTCCGCCATTTTTCCTCTTACGAGGAACGCGACGCCGCACGTGTGTGCGCCGCCGGACCGTCAATGTAGCGTTCCCTCTGTGCGCTCCTCGATTTCGGCTGCCTGCTCGTCGGAGATTACGTGAATCTCCTGCAGGAGCGCGAGGTCGAAGGGGCGCAGGGCGTTGGCTACTAATCGCCTCTTCTCGTCGTTCTGTAGTCCGTTCACGTTATAACACATTACGGACAGACGAGGAGAAGACGCGATTCCCCGCATTACTAGCGGCTTTTTGCTAGCTTTATCCGGCGAGGAGACGGCGAGCAGCACGACTGGCTGGAGGGGACGGTCGCCACCGTCCTCTGTCGTGCTGCATGCACGTAATGCCTCCACGCCAGGCTTAACTCCGCCGGGTTTCGTGGAGACTTCGCGTGGCTTCGCGGCTAGCGTTGCCTGGCTGCCTACTTTTGATCGGCGCGCACACGCTTTCGAACGAGTTGTCCTCGTCTCGGTGATCAAAACGGCATCCATTTCGGAGTCCGACCGGCGCATATTCGATCGGGTTTCGGCCTTCCGCGAAGCAGTGACAGGTTCTGCTGGATTGACAGCTGTCCTGTTTTCGTTTTCCGTCACCAGAGCATCGCTTTTGCTGACGGCTGCTTTCCCGGCGCGCGAGTTTTCAGCGTGCTCACGCGCAGTTGCACGAGGGACCCTTGCTGAAGTCTTCTTTACTTCATTACGGTTCCTCACTTCGCGTGGCGCCGTAAATAAAGATTGTGCTCCATTGACATCTTTGAAGCCATTCGCGTCTTTAAACGGGAGCACTTTCGATGGCTTCCACACGCTCGTCATGGACGCTGCCTTCGGAAGAGCTTTTAATCCCTTCGTTGGCATGGCATCCGCGTTAGACGAGAGCTTGCTCTCCGACTGCGACGGCGTGAGATTTTTCTCCGCTTTCGCGGTGTTGGATCGCGACGCGGATTTTTTTTTGCCCACTGTCGAAGTCGACACGGCACAACCCTTCTTACCCGATTTGGGCTTCTCAGCCACTGCAGGAGGTGAAGGAATGGATCTGACGGTACTGGAAGTGTCCTTACCGCCGTTGTCCATTGTCGTCCCCTCCGGTTGCTCGAACTCTGAAAGAGCCGGGCGTGCTTGGGAAGGACAGCTATTGCGCTTAGGGGGACTTACCATTGCCCCGGATTCCCCGCACCCTTTCTTTTGCGGCTCCCCTGCCGCGAGAGGGGGCGGGCAGGGCTTCGCGTGCGAGGTTTCATGCTGCTTTCGTGCGAAATTCCGCCTCGCGTTTTTTCGGAATTTCTGCCGTGGGGTCTCCAGGTTTTTCGGAGATTTTTTCTTTTTATCCGCGCTTTGTTTTTTAAGATGGAGCTCCGCGGCTGCCTGTTTTCGCAAAAGATCCGGGCAATTTTTCAATTGGTGCCCGGATAGTTTCCAATAACGGCATTTTCCAGAGGGGCATTTATCCAAACAATGCCCCTCCTTCCCGCATTGCTCGCACGTTCTTACTTTGCCCACGAACCACAGGTAAACGAACGTGTCTTTCACCTGTAGTTTCGTGGGCAGCAGACGGCGGTCCGGCATTGTAAGCCGGACTCCAGCGACTCCGCTGTGTATGGACGGGAAGTCCTTGAGGTTGCTACGCACACTCCACAGCGCATGGACCGTGGCGAATTCCGCCAACGCGTTCCGAATATCAATATCGGAGATTTCCGACTCGATGTCGACAATCTCCGCCACAAATGAGTAGTCCATGGCGGCCGGGAAGACCTTCTGGCCACGGATCGACAACGGGGTGCGCAGCAAGCGTTGAACAAGTGCAGCGTCTTTGCAACGCACCTTGAAATAGCCCATGTCTTTTACGATCATAATGGCGAGATGGTCCTCCTCCCGCACGCCAACACGGGTCAGTTCATCGTTGAACTGATTCCCGTCGCGCGCAGAAAGAAAACCACTCACCTTATATCGGAGAGCAGGTCTATAGCCTTAAGCTACGGATGCCCGCAACTCCGACTCGTCGAGTGGTTTCCCTTTGACGGCTGCTGTGGCAGCAACGTCAGCAAAACTCCTCTCCATTGGCGACAAAGACGAAGTGAAGGCGGCCGTAGGTACCGCGATTGCAGATCCGGATGCTGTTCCTCCAACTTGAGTAGCTTCAAGTTGGGTCGACATCGTCGTCAAAATGTACGACGCCAAGATGAAGCGGATGAAAGCACGGAGACGAGAGCGAAGAAAAACACGTCCGCACTCGATTGAAATTTATCACCCGGTCACGCCGGGGCGTTTATTAATAATAATAAACTGGTCAGGGACAATGTCACCAACCAACAGAACGACAGAGAACATATTAAAATCACCGGCACTCAGGCCTGGTAAACAAACCGCTCGCAGCGCGGGAGGAATGAGGGGAAACAAACAAAAATCAAAAACTGGAGGGAAGGGTAACGGGTTTTTGGTTAGGCTCCGTACTCACGGGGATTTATACGATGAGCACCTAAAATGTTCCGGAGCCTATGGGGACGCGGATGTAAAAAGAAAATACAAATTTAGTTTATGGAGGGTAGTGCAATGATCACCGGGTTGGCCGCTGATGAGGGTGTGTAAACCGGCGGAGTATTGCGGCGAGATTCCTCTTTGTCTCCTCTGTCAAATGAGGCCATTTAGCATATGCTCTTATGTAGAAGGTTGCTTTGCTGATTACCTCTTGGTGCTGTCCGTTGATTACCAACGCCTGGCGGACGGAAACTATCGCGCGTATGCAACCAATGGTTGCCATCCTTGCGCTTAGTGACAGCCCGCTCGGCGTGAAGAATTGTCGCAGCAAGTCTCTTGCGGTGTCCACGGGATGCATTAGTGCTGTTGCCAGCCTACGCCACAGTCCTTGTAGGACACCGCAGTCCAGAAGTAGGTGCGGAATCGACTCCGTCGAAACGCACCGAACGCAGTTCGCAGACGGAAGTCCCCCGGAGTCACGATGCCAACGCTCGTTGCACTGAAAACCCCAGTGAACGAAAAGCAGCACGGCTTGTTTCCAAGCTAGGGGGAGCAGCGAACTGTCAATACACTGTGGAGGGACTACAAGTTCTTCGGGGGTAACAGAAAGTTCTTCTGCCCACCGGAGTAGTCCCTTTGCAGTAACACGAGGAGTGGCGGCGTCCGCCAACTCACTTGTCTTCCAGGTGCCAAGGAGTTTGGTTCTTCCCGCTATCGTGCAGGAAACCTCCCACCTCGCCGGTTGGTAACTGTCGTTTCTTGCCCTGAGGGCAGACAGCGCTGCGGCAACAGGCGTTGCAGCCAGGGTAGAAAACTTCACCTCGTCATGCAGTAATTCTTCCAAGGATCGTGGAAAAAATTGGCGCAGGGGAAGAAGATCTTCAGGGTGTATTCCTTGGAACGCCGCCCTGGATTCAACAGATACCTGCCGCCAAGCGTCAAAGTTCATTGGGCGGCAGGAGATCCAAGAGTGTGCTTTCAGAAGTGCGGTCAACAGCAGCAATGGAAACCCGAAACCCCGCATGCTGTATTGAGTGCCCGGCAAAAGCGAGAGAAATCCTCCGCTGCCGGCGCATTTCCGCAGGAGAATGCGAGCTGGCACACACAGGGGGGATGTCCATAGCTGCTCACACAGTGCAAGCAGTCGGAACTGCACCTGCAGTCCGATTCGCTCCATTGTCAGGATACCCAAACCAGCATCCCAACGCGGAGCTGACAAGTCTTTAAGGCGGATCCTGGATCTCGCCGGACCCCAGAGAGCGTTCCTGAGCAGGCGCTTAGCCCGTTGTTTTGCCGCATAGGGGGGGTCCAAAACTAAAAACAGGGGACGGAGGAGGGGGGCCACAAAGGTGTTCCAAATAGTCGCCCGTTCCTGCAAGGTAAACTTGCCGTTAAAGAACGGGCTGATGGCCAACTCTGCTTTCTGAAAACAGTACGCCCAAGCTTCGGCTGCGCCGAAAGCGCCCAACGGAACGCCAATGTACTTAAAGTACCCGCCCGTGAGGATCCCCAGGTGGATCCAGTCGGACTGCCCCTCCCTCGACGTACCCACAGGAACGACTCCGCTCTTCTCTCTGTTCACGCTCACGCCCGCTCCCCGACGAATCAGGTCGAAGAAATCCTCGACACTGGACGCCGGGGTGGACATGGGGAGCAGAAGAAGCAGGTCATCAGCGTAGGCGGCCACGACAGGCGTTCCTGGGCAGGAGCTTGGCAAGTGAGTCAGCGTCAGCCTGTATGCTCTTAGCTCCAACTCAAAGAAGATGCTGAAGAGCTACGGGCTTAAGCTGTCGCCCTGTCGGATGCCACTACGAACGGGAATACCATACACGCGGCAGCCGCTGAAAGTAATGCAGGTTAGCGCGTGGCGCCAGCACGCGCGCAAATACAGCAGGAGTTACGCCGGGAACCCAAGGCGTTCCATAAGCTCCAAAAGCAGCTTCTGGTTTACGCAGTCGAACGCCTTGTGGAGATCGACCGCAACCGCCAAGGCACCTGGCGTTCCCTCCTGCCGTCGGCGCCTGTTCTTTTTCCCTGCGGCAGTGACTTTCGCAGCAGCCTGGCTTTGCTGCGCCACAACTTCCTGCAGCTGCATCCATGTACGCGCGAAAAGGATGTTCGCCTCCATGGCTCGTCCCGGAACCGCGTAGGTTTGTTCCGGGCTCACCACAGATTCCGCGATTCTTCTTAACCGCGCTACCCACAGCTTAAAAAACAACTTGACGTCCAAGTTCACCAAGGTGATCGGACGCCAGTTGTCAAGTTGGCGCAAGTCTCCACCTTTCGGCAGGAGACGCACCTTCGCTGAGCGGAAGGAATCAGGGACATTCCCGGATTCAGTCATCAGCGTCGCGAGTTTCAGCATCAAGGGAATGAGCTCCACTGCAAAGCACTGATAAAACTCTGCAGGGAGCCCATCCTCGCGTGACGCCTTGCGCCTCTTCAGCCCAGCGATGGCGGACGAAAATTCATCCGCCGTGAAGGGCTCGTCGAGACGTTCGCGTTCCTCCTCGCCGACAACACGAGCATCCTGAGACAGGAGTATCTCAGAAAGAATATCCTCCGTCGGGAATTCCACGTAGAGCGAGGAGTAGTAGCGTCTCACAATGCGGCGTAATTCGGCTGGGGCCGAACATTCCTGGCCCTTGTCGTCCAACAGGCATGCTGCTCCGGACTGCCAGACGTGGCGCTCGGCCCTCGCCTTGTTCTCTGCGATACGCCCGACATCGGCGCGTCTCGAAAACGTGCGGGCCTGCAGTAAGTCTCTACTGTTGGCCACGCTTTCTCCGAAACCGCGTGGAAGCCGGTAAAAGGGGAATTGGCAACAGAACTCGCGGACAGATATTTTGAGATCGTCCCAGTCCGCAAGTTCTTGAATGGCAAAGCCTCGGAGGTATCCACGTAGATGCTACGCAGCCTCCAGTTGGCTAAGCTAATCCGCCTGCATCCTCCAGCTTTGCAACGGAGGCCCCCTGCCTGGCGGAAGGATCTCAAACTCCAACCTGTGGTGGTCAGAAAGCTCAGTCAACAATCTTCCTCTCCTGCCCACACGCGAATGCAGGTCTTCATCGAGGAAAACGTGATCGAGCGATCTTTCCATTCCAGGTTCGCTGACCATCAAGTTGGCGGCGTGCACGGACGCGCACATCTCGATGGGCAGCGCGCGCTCCCTCGGTGGCTCCAATCGTCGGAGAGCAGGCGGACGTTGAAGTCCCCAGCGACGAGGGGCGCCACTTTGAAGCCGGAGTTGTTGAGCCAGTGGTTCTGCACCTCACCAAAGAAAGCTACTCTTTCTTCGAGGTAGCGAGAGCCACTCGGCGCGTAGACGTTCGTTACGACGAGATCGATGGACTCGGACCACTTGATGACAAGCTGGCCTATCTGTCCGTGGTCATCGAAACGAACACTACGCACCGCTTCCGCCATTTTTCCTCTTACGAGGAACGCGACGCCGCACGTGTGTTCGCCGCCGCACCACCAATGTAGCGTTCCGCCTGCGCGCTCCTCGATTTCGGCTGCCTGCTCGTCGGAGATTACGTGAATCTCCTGCAGCAGCGCGAGGTCGGAGGGGCGCAGTGCGTTGGCTACTAATCGCCTCTTCTCGTCGTTCTGCAGTCCGTTCTCGTTCCAACACGTTACCGACAGACGACGAGAAGACGCGATTCCCCGCATTACTGCTGGGAAGGTGGCAGCTTTTTGCTCGCTTTATCCGGCGAGCAGACGGCGAGCAGCACGACTGTTTGGAGGGGACGGTCACCACCGTCTTCTGTCGTGCTGCATGCGTGAAATGCCTCCACGCCAGGCTCAACCCCGTCGGGTTTCGTGGAGACTTTGCGTAGCTTCGCGGCGAGCGTTGCCTGGCTGCCTACTTTTGATCGGCGCGCACACGCTTTTGAACGAGTTGTGCTCGTCTCGGTGATCGGAACGGCATCCATTTCGGAGTCCGAACGGCGCATGCTCGATCGGGTTTCGGCCTTTCGCGAAGCAGTGACAGGTTCTGCTGGATTGACAGCTGTCCTGTTTTCGTTTTCCGTCACCAGAGCATCGCTTTTGGTGCCGGCTGCTTTCCCGGCGCGTGCGTTTTCAGCGTGCTCACGCGCAGTTGCACGAGGGACCTTTGCTGAAGCCTTTTTTACTTCCTTACGGTTCCTCACTTCGCGTGGCGCCGAAAATGGAGATTGTGCTCCATTGCCATCTTTGAATCCATCCGCGTATTTGGACGGGAGCACTTTGGATGGCTTCGACACGCTCGTCATGGACGCTGCCTTCGGAAGGGTTTTTAATCTTTTCGTTGGCATGGCATCGGCGCCAGTCGAGAGCTTGCTCTCCGATTGCGACGGCGTGAGATTTTTCTCCGCTTTCGCGGTGTTGGATCGCGACGCGTATTTTTTTTTGCCGACTTTCGAAGTCGACAGGGCACAATTCTTCTTACCCGATTTGGGCTTCTCAGCCACTGCAGGAGGTGAAGGAATGGATCTGACGGTACTGGAAGTGTCCTTACCGCCGTTGTCCTTTGACGTCCCCGCCGGTTGCTCGAACTCCGACGGAGCCGGGCGTGCTTGGGAAGGACAGCTATTGCGCCTAGGGGGACTTATTATTGCCCCGGATTCCCCGCAGCCTTTTTTTTGCGGCTTTCCTGCCGTGAGAGGGGGCGCGCATGGCTTCGCGTGCGAGGTTTCCTGCTGCTTTGGGGCGACATTCCACCTCGCTATTTTTAGGAATTTTTGCCGTGGGGTCTCCAGGTTTTTCGCAGATTTTTTCTTTTTATCCGCGCTTTGTTTTTTAAGATGCAGCTTTGCGGCTGTCTTTTTTCGCAAAAGATCCGGTTAATTTTTCAATTGCTGCCCGGATAGTTTCCAATAACGGCATTTTCCAGAGGGGCATTTATCTAAACAATGCCCCTCCTTCCCGCATTGCTCGCACGTTCTTACTTTGCCCACGAACCACAGGTAAACGACCGTGTCTTTCACCTGTAGTTTGTTGGGTAGCAGACGGCGGTCCGGCATTGTAAGCCGGACTCCAGCGACTCCGCTATGTATGGACGGGTAGTCCTTGAGGTTGCTACGCATCCTCCACAGCGCATGGACCGTGGCGAATTTCGCCAACGCGTTCCGAATATCAATATCGGAGATTTCCGACTCGCTGTCGAACATCTCCGCCACAAATGAGTCGTCCATGGCGGCCGGGAAGACCTTCTGGCCACGGATCGACAACGGGGTGCGCAGCAAGCGTTGCACAAGTGCAGCGTCTTTGCAACGCACCTTGAAATAGCCCATGTCTTTTACGGGCATAATGGCGAGAAGGTCCTCCTCCCGCACGCCAACACGGGTCAGTTCATCGTTGAACTGATTTCCGTCGCGCGCAGAAAGAAAGCCACTCACCTTATGTCGGAGAGCAGGTCTATAGCCTTGGGCTACGTATGTTCGCAACTCCGACTCGTCGAGTGGTTTCCCTTTGACGGCTGCTGTGGTAGCAACGTAAGCAAAACTCCTCTCCATTGGCGAGAAAGATGAAGTGGAGGCGGCCGTCGGTTCCGCAATTGCAGATCCGGATGCTGTTCCTCCAACTTTAGTAGCTTCAAGTTGGGTCGACATCGTCGTCAAAATGTACGACGCCAAGGTGAAGCGGATGAAAGCACGGAGACGAGAGCGAAGAAAAACACGTCCGCACTCGTTTGAAATCTCCCGCTATCAGCTGAGCCTTCCGCACGCTCGTGTTCGCCAGCCAGTCGCGCTTCAGGGATTCAAGCAGCCTGGTACGGTTGCTGTATCCCTTTTGACCGGTTGGGGCGTACACATTCGTGACGATCAGATCGATCGAGTCGGACAAGCCGAGAGTCAGCTGAAAGACCCGACCGTCGTCATCGAAGCGCACTCCCTTCACGGCAGCGTCGATGGCCGGCTTCACCAAGAACGCGACCCCGCAGGTGTTGCTGATGCCGAATTGCCAGTACAGCCGACACCCCGCAATCGTCTCGATCTCCTGGACGTCTGCCGCTGTGATCACGTGGATCTCCTGCAGCAGGGCCAGGTCGAACTCCCGCAGGGTGTCGGCTGTATCTCGCCTGTTACGGTCGTCGCGCAGCCCGTTGAAATTCCAACAGGCCGCGCGAATCCGACGGCGACTGGCGAGCGCAGGTGTTACCCCTGGGAGGATGGCAGTGCGGCGTCCGCCACCTGGTGGGGCGAAACGCTAGCTGGAGGATGGGGGTCATGTGCTAAAGGCACCTGGTCCCCCTCCTCCATCGGTGCCGGCGCGTCCGCCGGATCACCCGCAGGTGGAGTCGCGCCTACCTGTTCGCCCTCCTCCATGGGGGCGGGCTGTTCAGGGTCGGCGCCTGCAGAGGGGACTTCACCCCCCTGTTCACCTTCCTCCATGGGGGTGGCCGGATCGACGGCTTCCGAGCGTGGGAATTCCTCCTCCGAATTTCGCACGCTGGCGACGGCTTCCGTCTTCTCCTCCTCGCTGGTGGAGGGGAGGCGCCTCCTGGGCTTCTTGGACTTGCGTCACGACTTCCTGGGGCGTGCCTCCGAGGAGGAGGATGTGCTTCTGGCGCCCAGGTCTATCTCACCTGTGGGGGCCTTCTTCGCCGGAGCCGGCCTTCGCACGGCCTTGCGCGAGGAATTCTCACGCTCGGCCAGCGTGACCGCGAGCTCCTCCGCCGCCTGCGCGAACGCGGCGTCTGCGGCTTCGACCGCCGCTATGTCGCGCGGCTCTCCCTCTGTGTAAACAGAGGGTTCGCCGTCGCGAGCCTCGGGCGCAGCCGAAACGGCAAGGGGAGGTTCGAAGCTCCGGGTGGCAATCTCGGGAACGACGATTCGTTCCAGTGCCACCGTGCACTCGCGCAGAGTTTTCGAGCGCGGACCGAGTTTTTTCGGCTTACCGGCCGTCTTGAGCTCTTTGCTCTCCGCGGGTGGGAGTTTGCTCGGCTTTCTGGCCTCTACAAGCTGCCATCCCTCTTCGCCTTCCACCGTTTCAGAAGGTTTATCCTCCGCCTTACGCGCCGGAGGTTGAAGTGTTGGCAGCTCGTGCTGGCCCTTTTCTACTTTAGGTCTAGAGACCTTGGAAGCACGTTTCCCCTGCGCTTTTTTCGCGGAAGGGGGAACCGGAGTGGGGCGTTTGGGACACACGCGCCGAACGTGGCCCCGCTCCCCGCACAAATGGCATTGTATATTGGGACACCTTTTACGTAGGTGTCCCACGGTATCAGAATGCCCGCAATACCGTGGCTTCCCTTCATACAACAGGTCGACGTTTTCTTGCGCCACCTGTAGTTTGTGGGGAAGCCCACAATTCTCCCTTACGGTGACCCGCGCTGCAGCCTGCCCACCAAAAAGGCTATCGAAGCCGTCGAAAATGGAGGGTTTCGGCCACAGTGCGTGCACCTCACCGTACTTTCTTAATTCCTCACCAACCGCTGACCGCGTCATGCGGCTGGTGATGCCAGTCATGTGGACCACCACGGAGCGGTCCATAGATACTGGCAGGATCTTGCGGCCGTCTACGTTCAGCGGCGCATGGATTAGGCGGTGAGCCAAGGTGACATCTTTGCAGACCACATCGACCCGCTGCCCGCCGCTGATGACGGAGAGGCCGTCCAGATCCTTCTCGGTAACATTCGCGTCCTTCAACGCTTTGCTGAAGGCGCGCGCTGTCCGGCCGTCGAACAAGTTGCCTACCTGGTAGACAAGCGATGGCTTGTACCCGGAGGCCTTGTATGCGGCCATCTCCGCCATGGCTTCTGCGCTGGGCGCGGCCACCTAGCGCTCCATGTCCTCGGCGTGGCCGTGGATGATTCCGGGGCGGCTGCTTCTGCTGCAGTAGGCTGTGGGGGCGAACTAGCCTCCCCCACTCCCACCTCCATCGCGGTTTCCTCTGGCGTCTTGGCCATTGGACACCGATGATGTACACAAAACACCACACACAAGAAAGCGCTTTCCTACTACTCTTGAGGAGTGAAGTTAAAACACGTCCTCCAACTGGCCGTGAAGGGGTCTGGCTGCAACGATGCAGCCAGCTCCTGCGCCGCACGCTCGAAGGCGGCGTCATCGATCACGGTCTTAATGACGGACGCTTCCGCCGGTTCGCTCATCACGCTGTTGACATTTTCAACAGTGGGTTGCTCGTCGGTAGCAGCGATTTCTACCTTGCGGCGTTCGGCGGGAACGCGTTCCACGACGACGCTGCATTCTTTTAAATTCTCACTATCCTGCTTTCTTTTGTTTTGGTACGCGAGCTTTTTTTCAATTCCTCGTTCTTTCTTCGACTTTTTTTTTTTCGCTATCCCTTCTTGCCATTCCAACACCTGACCGCTTTTTTCGATCTTTCCAACATTCGTTGTCGGGGAGTCGGCTGCGGCCTGGACCACGGGTGTGGGTGGCACAGCTTGAGCGGCAGCCTTCGCCGCCGGGCTTCTCTGCAGCACTCGCGCGAGATTTTTTAGGTTCCTCGAGAAAACCACGTGCACAGCGGATTGTGGACACACTTCCTATTGTGTGGCTCATTGTCCCGCATATCTGGCACTGTACCTTGGGGTACCTCATTTTTAGGTGTATGACGTGTTGCAGAAGCCACAGTATTTGGGCCTCCCCACGTACCAGAGGTCGACGATTTCTGCGCCGACCACCAGTTTGTGGGGAAGGGTAGAGCTTTCCCAAACGGTTACACGGGCAGCCGTGAGGCCGCACTAAACTCTGGTATAGTCCTCGAAAGTACTAGGCTTGGTCCATACTGCATGGACCGTGCCTTCTTTTCCCAACGCGGCGCGTAACTGTTCTTTCCGCATCCGGGCGGTAACTCCTAAAAGGTGCACCACCATACTATGGTCCGCCGTAATGGGCAGGAGTCTGCGTGTTCCCATCACCACGGGGGTTTTGAGCAGACGTTTGGCCTGATCTGCGTCTTTGCAGATCAAATCTACGTACTGCCGCCCGCTACGGAAAATCATAGCGCAGAGCTACTCCACATTAACATCGAGAGCGCGCATCCCCTCCGAAAAAGTGCGCGCACTCTCAGAAGAATACAAATTTCCTACCTTGTAGAATAGTGATGGGTTATACCCCTCTTCTACATAGGCAGATAATTCCGCAGCGGCTGCAGGCGATGGCGCCGACACGACGGCGCTCCACAACCGCGTTGCAGTGGGGATCGCTTTTCTGGGGGCGAACGCCCCCAGTTCCTTCGCCACTGAGAGCGACGTTGCCGCCTCCCCCTGGCACTCCAACTTTCCTAGAGGCGACGTTGCCGCTTCCACCTGGGACTCCATTTCCTCAGAAAGCGACGTTGTAACAGCCCCCTTACACGCACTGGTGGTCTTGTCAGGCATTGCTGCCTCTGCGATCACCACCACACACGGAGCCTACACCTAGGGACGGTTCCCGCCACTAGGAGCACCAAGGAAACACGTCCTCTCTAACCGACGTCAATCTTCCGATTTTCACACGGATTTCGCCGGGGCGTTTATTATAAAACAAACATCTACAAAGACGTGCAGTGGCTGGACCATTGCTCCAGCCACGCACGAAGAAACACAGAGCCTGCCGGGTCACCGGTTCGCAGACCGGTACGGTCCACCACGGCAGCAGGGGGAAGGAGGAAAAACAAAACACAAACAAAAAAGAAAAGAAAAGTTGGGAGGGTAAGGAAAGGGATCACAGTTGCTGGTGGGGCCGTTGCATCCTTTGCAGGATGGCGGCAAGCTCCTTCTGTATTCCTGGATCCAGGTGGGGCTATCGGGACACCCTCCTCAGAGACTGGGAGGCTGGCTGGTTAACACCCTAGTCGCGTTATCCTCCCGTAGCCTTCCTCCAAGCGGTGAAGATCCTGCGTAGGCAGTACAAAGCTGCTCACGAGGCCACTGGCCGAAGGGCGTGGGCAACAAAGAGGGCTTTCAGTGCGTCCCTGGGGTTGCGGCAGGGCATTCCGATGGCCGCGGCAAAGCGAAACCAAACGGGCCGAAGGGCAACACAATCAACTAGCAGGTGAGGGAGGGACTCCCGTTCCTCACATCTGACGCAATTAGGGTCTACCGCTCCCCAGGTCCAGTGGTGTCGGCGGGAGCTGCAGGGGAGTCCCCAGTGCTCCAACAGGAGAGCCGACTCCTGCCATTTTAAGGGAAGGGCGGAAGTGTTCATGAGCACCGGGGGCCACTTCAGATGTTCAATGGGAACATCGAGCAGCGAGGCCCAGCGCAGAGGTCCATTGGGAGGCGTATTCGGTGACGCAGCGTCTGTTGACTGGCCCGTCTTGCACCCTCCTATCTTCTTCTCCTTTCCGGAGATTGTAACTGAAACCTCCCACTTCGGCACAACATCGCTGTCCAGATCTTCCATCAGAGATGGCAGCGCAGCAGTAAGGGGGGTTTTCCTGCCCACGCTCTCTTCTTTGGATATACCAGGATCTCGCGGAGCGTGCAACTTCTGTAACCCACAAACAGGAACCTTCGTTCCTGTTGGGAGCGTTGCATGCCGAACTGTCCCCACGTTCGAACGGTTTCCTGAAACCAAGCACTACCGTTCAAACGGCGACAGGTGAGCAATCCTGGGTTTTTCCTATACAGCGCAGCCACCCTCGGTAGCTGGAGTCCGCATCGGTTGACGAGGCGACGGAGTGCAAGCAACGACGTCAGACCCGTCTTGCCGGTGGCTTGCTGGAGAAGGAGAGGTGAAAGACGCACCAACAGGTGCACTACAACTCTGGAACGAGTGCCGACAATCGGAACTGGAGCTGAAGCTCCAGTCGATCAAGCGTCAGGAGGCCCAGACCGCCGTCCCGACGAGGAGCGCACAAATCCTTTGAGCGCACTCGGGCCTTCCCGTCGCCCCAAAGGGCGATACGGAGGAGGTCCTTTCCCCACTTTTTAACTCTCTCTGCGGGGGGCCAAACAAAAAGCAGGGGGCGGAGGAGAGGAGCCGCGAACGTGTTCCAAACCGCGGACCGTTCAGGCAGGAAAAACCTGACGCCTGCGAACGGCCCGATCGCCGTCTCTACTTTTTGGAGGCAGCCGGACCACGCTTCCGCAGGGGAGTACTCCCCCAACGGCACACCAAGGTACTTGAAGTACCTCACCGTGGGGATCCCCAAACGGACCCAGTCCCGCTGCCCTGCCCACGCCGCACCAACTGGCATCACGGACGACTTCGCCCTGTTCACCGTAAGTCCGGTTCCCCGATGCAGCAGGTCGAAGAACTCCTCGACCGCCGCAGCCGGGTGGACATAGGGAGCAACAACAGAAGGTCGTCCGCGTATGCTGAAACCGCCGGCGTACCGGCACAGTCGTGCTGCAGGTGCGCCAGAGTTTCCCTGTACGCTCTCAGTAGCAAGTTAAAGTAGGTACTGAAGAGCAAGGAGCTCAGGCTGTCTCCCTGCCGGATCCCAAGCCGCACCGGCACGCCGTGTACGGTCTGCCCGCTCAAAGTAACGTTGATGAGCGCGTTGCGCCAGCAGATTCGCAGATGGGACACTGATGAGGCCAAGAAGCCTAAGCATTCTAGAAGCTCCTGAAGGATATTCTGGTCGACGCAATCGAATGCTTTTTTCAAGTCGACTGCGAACGCAAGGGCTCCCTCCCCCACCCGACCATCCGACCCCTTGCCGGCGCACGCACCGGGATCTCGGCTGCGCGCCAAGCTTTTTTCATGTTGGAGTTCTTGCCAGGTGGAAGCGTAGAACAGGTTCGCCTCTATGCTTCGCCCGGAACAGCATATGTCTGTTCCGGGCTGATGAAGATGTTGGCAACGCGTTTTAGACGCTCTGCACAAACCTTTGCTAGCAACTTGGAGTGCGGACGTGTTTTTTCCGCGCTCCTCTGCGCCTGTTGTAAAGCGTTCTTTTTCGTTATTGTTTGTGTGTGGAGCATCTGCGGTGTCCAATGGCACAAATGCCTGAGGACAGCGCGATGGAAGTCGGCGGGGTAGAGGATTGCTCCTCTCCCCAACCTATTGAGGTGAGGGCAACCGCCCCCACGGAGGAGAGAGCAACCGCCCCCTTGAAAAAGGGAGCAACCGTCCTCGTGCAAAAGGCCGCAACCGTCCTCTTGAAAAAGGGGACAACCGCCGCCTTGGAAAAGGCCACAACCGCCCCCTTGAAAATGGGGGCAACCGCGTCCTTGGTTCCACTTGCTCCATCCACGAAGACCTGGAGCTCCGTGGCTGCAGCTCCATCTCCAGCTGCCTTAGCAGAATAGCGCGCCTACCTGGAACAAGGATACAACCCGTCCTTGATTTACAAGGTAGGAAACCTGTTTGTGGGGAACACCGCTCGTAACTTTGAAAGAGAGTTACAGCGGAAGGATGTCAAAGAGGAAGACCTCGAAGGTCTCTCCGTGATGAGTGGGGGCCAGCGGATGGAGCTGACTTGCAAAAACGCAAGTCTGGCTGAAAGCCTGCTGAACACTCCCATCACTCTGGAAGGCCGAAAGGTCTTCCCTGTAACGGAGGATCGCTCCATTGTTGCCCACCTTACGGTTGTAACTCTTCGCATGACCAAAGCTGGCGTGCAGTAAGAGTTGCAAAAACATGGTACGGTTCACGCGCTCTGGACTAAGCCCAACGTCTTCCAAACATACGGAAGACTGTTCAGTGGCATGGTTGCAGCGCGTGTGACGGTCCACGACAACAATGGGCTGTACCACAAACTCGACGTCGGCAACGAGGTCGTCGACGTCTGGTACGTGGGCAAGCGCAAGTACTGTGGGCACTTTGATGCAACAGGGCACCTGAAAAAACGGTGCCCTCACATCCAGTGTATGCACTGCGGGGAGAAGGGCAACCTCCGAAAAGTGTGCTAAAAGCGGGAACCTCTAGCGCCCTGTGCCTTGAAAAAAGGTAAGGGTAAACGCTCGGAGAAAACAAGCAAGACCACTGAAGCAAAGTAAAGGCCAAGCAAAAAGCCAGAGTCCCAAAGCTCCCAGCAAACGGCGGTCGAGAAAACTCCCGACGACGCTGGTGACAACGAGGACTGGCGGACAGCGAAGCCGAAAAGTAAAAAAATTCGAAAAACCGAAGAACCGACAGCGGAACCCGCGACAACTTCTCTAAATAGAAGGCAACGCCGCGCTTTGCTCCGCGAATGTTCGGTCGCTTTGGAGCGAGTAGAGATCCCCGAGACCTCCACCGGGGGAGATATCTCCCGCCTGGTTGACGCCGAAGCCGCGATCGAGGAAGGCGAACCCTCTGTGCAAACAGAGGGGGAGCCGTGCGACGCGCTCGCCGCTTGGGAGCGACCTCCACCGGGGGAGCTCGCTCCAAAGCGGCCGAACTCGCGGAGCGTGAGAACGGCGCGCGAAAGGCCTTGCGAAGGCCGGCCGCGAGCAAGGCACCTCGAACAGGTGACCACGAACTGGATGCCGGAAGAGCGTCCTTCTCCGCGAAGGCGCCTCCGAAGAAGACTGGACGGAAGTCCTAGAATCCCAAGAGGCGCATCCCGACAAAGGAGGGGGACGCACCGGCATCCGAGGGGGAAGCCGGCAGCGTGGGAACGGAGGGAGGGATTTTCCCACCCTCCGCTACCGAGCAACTGGAGACCCCCATGAAGGAGGGGGATAAGGTGAGTGATTGCCGCACCCTCCCAACGGTGGAACCTGTTCAGGAGATAGCCATGGAGGAGGGGCAGCAGACAGCTGACAAGCGCTCGCCCCTGCCGTCCAACGCAACCGACGAATCGGCTCCCATGGAAGAGGGGGAGCAGGTGCGTGATACCCGCCCCCTTCAACCGTTGCGGTCCGCCGAAGAATCGGCCCTAATGGAGGAGGGAGAACCGGTGCGCGGTGATCCCGTTCCTCCATCCGTCCCGCCCGACCAGGTAGCGGGAGCCCCATTACCACTTTCCCAGGAGTAACGCCTGGGCTCGCCTGTCGCCATCGATTACGCGTGGCCTGCTGGAACGTGAACGGGCTGCGCGACGACGGCAACAGACGGGACACGGCCGCCACCCTGCGTGACTTCGACCTGGTACTCCTGCAGGAGATCCACGTGATCACCGCGGAGAATGCCCAGGAGATCGAAAGGATCGCAGGGGGACGGTTGATGTGGCAATGCGGCACCCGATACACCTGCGGCGTCGCGTTTTTTATGAAGCCGGCAGTCGACGCAGCCGTGAAGGGCGTGCGCTTTGACGAAGCCGGTCGTGTCGGCCAGCTTATTCTCAGGTGGTCCGACACGATCGACCTCGTCGTAACAAATGTGTACGCTCCGAGCGGTCCTACCAGGTACCACGAACGTAAGGCGTTCCTGGAAACCCTGAAGCGCGACTGGCTGATGCGAGCGAACGTGCGCGTGGCTCACTTGATAGCGGGAGACTTTAATCTCCGCCTGCTATGAGGTGAGCCACACGCACAGGATCGGACGGCTAACGGGTTGTGCGCCGCCATGCGCACGCGCAACTTGTTAGGGGATCTTTCGGAAATGGTCAGCAGCATCGACCACGTCTTCGTGGACGTCGACCTGTGTTCACGGGTCGGCAAACGGGAAGAGTTGCGTCAGAGCTGTCAGACCATTTCCGGTTGATATTCGAGGTGTGCCCGCGCGACAAGGGCCCCCAATCCAGGCCGTGGCGTCTGCCTGGGGACCGGACGCCACTCTCAGGTGAGGAGGAACACCTTCGCGAATTCCTAAGACGTCACCCTCCGCAATCTCGCTTGAAACCCGGTTGCGCCTGGGCGTTTATTCTCAGGAATAAACCTATATAATGTGTGACTAGACCAGTAGTCCAGCCACGCCCTGGAAAGATATTGCTTGCCGGGCTACCGGTGCGCAGACCGGTGCGGTCGACCTCGGCAGCAGAGGGGAGGGGGAACGAAACAAAAAGAAAACAAAAAAAAATAAACAAAAATCGGATAGGGTGAGGGAAGGGATCACAGTCTGCTCGGAGGGTCCGTCATCCTCTGGAGGATGCCGGCAAGCTGTTGCTGCGTGTGTAGTTCCAGATGGGGCCATCGCGTCGCCATCCTGAGGAAACGGACGGCATACACGTTGGCATCCCTGTCGCTGGATCCTCCTGTCGCTTTGCTCCATGCCACGACGATCCCGCGTAGACAGCACAGGGCTGCAAGCGCGGCCGCTGGAGGCAGGGCGTCACGGACGAAGAGGGGGCGCAAATCGGCTCTTGGGTTTCCTCCGGGGATCCCCAGGGCTGCAGCAAAGCGTTCAAACAAGGGATGGAGGGCAACACAATCCACTAACAGGTGGGGGAGGTATTCCCTCTCCCCGCACCTGACACAATTAGGGTTGACACCCCCCCGCGTCCAGTGGTGTCGGCGGGCGTTGCAAGGAAGCCCCCAATGCAACACCATCAGTGCCGACTGTTGCCACATCATGGGGAGGGTGTGCGAGTCCATGAGCACCGGGGGCCACTCGAGATGTTCCTCTGGAACATCCAGTAGCTCTCCCCAGCGCAACAGTCCATTTGGGGTGGTCCTCGGGGTCGCAGCGTTGGTGAGCTGACCCGTTCTCCAATCCCCGATCTTCTTTGCCCTGCTGGCGATCTTGACAGTAACCTCCCATTGTGCCGCGACGTCGCTGCCCAGATGTTCCCGTAAGGTAGGCAGTACCGCAGCAAGGGAGGTTCTTTGTGCCCACGCTCTCCTTCGGGGATCCTCAAAGATTTCTCGGAACGTGCGGTGGGCGTGAGGACCGAACAGAGCTATTCGCTCGTGTTGCGGCTCTGCTCCTGAGTCATCGCCCACGTGCGGACGGTTTCCTGCAACCAGGCAGGACCGTTCGCGGGGCGTACGAGGATCCGCTCCAAGTTGGTCTTCACGAGCTTGGCCGCCCTTCGAATCTGAAGTCCGCAGTGGCAGATGGGGCTTTGGAGTGCAAAGTAGGACGAGAGTCCCGCATTGCCGGTGGCCCGATCGACGAGGAGACGTGCAGGGAGGCACCAAGGGGTGCACCCATTTTCTGGCATAAAGGCAACAACTCGGAACTGGAGCTGTATCTCCAGCCGCTCTAACGTCAGGAGGCCCAGACCACCATCCCGACGAGGAGCGCACAAGTCCGAAAGACGGACACGGGGCCTACCTCTACCCCAAAGGGCGATCCTCAGGAGGTCCTTCGTCCTATTCTTTGACTCCGCTGAGGTGGATCAAACAAAAAGCAAGGGGCGAAGGAGGGGGGACGCAAACGCGTTCCACGCCGCGGCCCGTTCATGCAAGAAGAACCTGCGGTCCTGGAACGGGCCGATCGCCGCCTGAGCCTTCTAAAGGCAGGGGGACCACGCTTCCGCAGGGGAGTAGTCCCCCAACGGCACACCAAGGTACCTGAAGTACCTCACCGTGGGGATCCCCAAACGGACTCATTCCTGCTGCCCTGCCCACGCCGCTCCGACTGGCATTACGGACGACTTCGCCCTGTTCACCGTCAGTCCTGTTCCACGACTCAGCAGTTCGAAGAAGTCCTCGACCGCCGAGGCCGGGGTGGACATAGGCAGCAGCAGCAGAAGGTCGTCCGCGTACGCCGAAACCGCAGGCGTACCGGGACAAGCGCACGGCAGGTGTGCCAGAGTCTCCCTGTATGCTCTCAGCACCAATTCGAAATAGGCGCTGAAGAGCAAGTGGCTGAGGCTTTCTCCCTGCCGTATGCCGCGTCGCACCGTTACGCCGTACACGGTGGATCCACTAAAAAGAACATTAATAAGCGCGTCGCGCCAGCTGGAGCGCAGGTAGGCCTGCAAAGAGGCCGGGAAGCCCAAGTGTTCCAGAAGCTCCAAAAGGAGATTGTGGACGACGCAATGGAATGCTTTATGCAAATCGACTGCGAGCGCGAGGGCTCCTCTCCCCTCCCGACCATCCCTTTCCCCACCGAAGGACGCACCGGAATTCCGGTTGCTTATTATGCTCCTTTTTTGTTGGAGCTCTAACCATGTGGAAGCGTGGAACAGGTTCGCCTCCATACTTCGCCCGGGAACAGCATATGTCTGCTCCGAGCTGATGAAGATGTTGGCGACCCGTCCCAGGCGCTGTGCCCACAGCTTGGCTAGCAACCTGGCGTCCGCATTCACTGTTGTGATGGGACGCCAGTTGTTCATGCTCCCAAGGTCTCCTTTCTTAGGGAAAAGCCTCACCTTTGTTGAACGAAACGAGGTGGGAACGTCACCTGTTTCGCGGATCAACAAGGTGAGCTGATGATCTCGCCCATCGTGAGAGGCTCGTCGAGGTTCCTTTTCTCCTCCTCCCCGATTGCTGGAGCACCTTCCGGAAGCAGGAGTCGTGAGACAGCCTGCTCCGTAGGCGCCCTGGCGAACAGGGAGGAGTAAAATTTCCTCACTATCCCGCGTTTCTCAACTGGAACCGAGTGGTTTCGGCCCTGGTCGTCCACAAGCTGGCCGAACCGGATTGCCAGGCTTGCCTCTCGGCTATCTCTCGATACTCTGCTAATCCGCGCATGTCGGGGGTTCTTGCGTAACGTCGGGCCTGAAGATAGCACCTTTCGTTACGCGGCCCCTCCCCAAATCCCTCTCCTCGAGAGCGGACGTGTTTTTCCGGCGCTCCGCGAACGAGCAGCGGAAAGCGGTTTTTTGGGTTCAGTGTGTGCTTTTTCACATCGTTGGTGTCCGATGGCATCGCTGCCAGAGGACATCACGATAAAGGTAGGCGTGAGGGAGGCTAGCCCCCCCCCACGACCTACAGAATCAGGGGCACCCGCCCCGAAATCGCCCTCGTCGCCCAAGACGAGGAGCTGGAGCGCCATGGTCGCCGCGCCTAGCGCGGAAACCTTGGCTGAGGAAGCGGCCTACAGGGCCTCCGGATATAAACCATCCCTGGTTTATAAGGTAGGAAAACTGTTCGACGGTCGCACCGCGCGTGCCTTTAGCAAGGCACTACAGGAATTCCCCGTGCGTGAGGAGGACCTTGACGGTCTCGCCGTACTCAGCGGGGGGCAACGCGTGGAGGTCGTCTGCAAAGACGCAGCCCTAACGCAGCGCCTCATCAACACCTTGCTGAATGTGGCTGGCCGAAAGATCCTACCCGTTAGCATAGACCGCTCCGTAGTGGTCCATCTAACGGGGATCACGAACCGCATGACGCGCTGTGCGGTGACCGCGGAATTGAGAAAATACGGAGATGTGCATGCGCTGTGGCCAAAGCCAACCATTTTTGACGGCTATAACAGCCTCTTTAATGGCCAGGCAGCAGAGCGTGTCACTGCGAACGAGGGTGCTGAGTTACCAAACAAACTGGAGGTCGAGAAGAAGCCCGTCGACATCTGGTACGTGGGGAAACCCCGCTATTGTGGCTACTGCGATGCAGTAGGGCATGTGCGCAGGCGGTGCCCGAATATCGAGTGCCACTTGTGCGTGGAAAAGGGACACGTCCGTCGTGTGTGCCCTAAACGCCCCACCCCGGTGCCACCTGCTGCCAAAAAGGCACAGGCAAAAAAGGTGAATAAGGTCGAAAGACCTCATCGCGAAAACGGCCAGCCCCAGCAGCCTTCTCCTCCTCCTCCAACCCAGGCAGCGGTGGAATAAACCGCGAAAGACGCGGGCGAGGAAGAAGGATGGACGCTGGTAAAGGCCACAAAAGAACCCAAAAAAGGTTCACAAGAGAAGGCGCAGAAAAAGCCGATCGCGAAGGCGAAAAAACCTGGTCCGCGATCTAAAACTCTCCGCGAGTGCTCGGTAGCACTGGAGCGCATCAGCGTTCCCGAGGCTGCCACCCGGGGCGACGAGCCTCCCCTCGCCGTTTCCGCCGCGCCCGAGGTTCGCGACGGCGAACCCTCTGTTTGCACAGAGGGTGAGACGCGCGACGCGCTCGCCGCCGGCGAGAACGCCGCCTTCGCCAAGGCGGCGGAGACGCTCGCGTCCACGCTGGCTGAGAGTGAGAACCCCTCACGCAAGGCCGTGCGAAGGCCGGCTCCGCCGAAGAAGGCCCCCGCAGGTGAGTGCGAACTGGGGGCCGGAAATGCATCCTCCTCCTCGGGGGCACCCCCCCGGGAAGACGGGACGCAAATTCCAAAAGCCGAGGAAGCGTCTCCCCTCCACGAGTGAGGAGGAGAAGCAGGAAGTCGCCGACAGCGTGAGAATCCCGGAGGAGGAGTTCCCACGCGCGGAAGCCGTAGAGCAGGACACCCCCATGGAGGAGGGTGAGCAGGGAGGCGAAATCCCCCCTGCCGTCGCGGACCCTGAGGAGCCCACCCCTATGGAGGAGGGCCAGCAGGTAGGCGCGACCCCACCTGAGGGTGAACCGCCCGACGCGCAGTCACAAATGGAAGAGGGTGGCCAGGTGCTAGAGGCACCTGTCCCTCCTCCTCCACCTAGCGTCCCGCCCCAACAGGTGGCGGACGCCGCACAGCCGATTTCCCAGGAATAACACCTGGGCTCGCCTGTCGCCGTCGAATCCGCGTGGCTAGTTGGAACGTCAACGGGCTGCGCGACGACGGCAACAAACGAGATACGGCCGACACCCTGCGTGACTTCGATTTAACGCTGCTGCAGGAGATCCACGTGATCACCTCGGCAGACGTCCAGGAGATCGAGGCGCTCGCGGGGGGTCGAGTGTATTGGCGATGCGGCGCCCGCAACACCTGCGGGGTCGCGTTCTTTGTCAAGCCGGCCATCGACGCTGCCGTGAAGGGCGTACGCTTTGATGACGACGGTCGGATCGGTCAGCTGATTCTCAGCTGGTCCGACTCGATCGAATTGATCGTCACGAACGTGTACTCCCCGAGCGGAAAAGGGGGATACAGCGACCGTACCATGCTGCTGGAAACCCTGAAGCGCGATTGGCTGGCCGACACGAATGCGGGAAAGGCACACCTGATAGCTGGAGACTTCAATCTCCGTTTGCTGTCAGGTGAGCCCGAAGCACAAGAACGCACGGCCAACGAGTTGTGCGCGGCCATGCGCACGCGCAACTTGTTGGCAGACGCGGAGGGAGTATACCGCAGCATCGACCACTTCTTCCTGGATGTCGACCTGTGCTCGCGGGTCGGCAAACGGGGAAAAGTTGCGTCGACGCTGTCGGACCATTCCAGGATCATCGCCGAGGTTTGCCCGCGCGACAAAAGACCCCCGTCCAGGGCGTGGTGGCTGCCTGGGGACTGTACGCGGTTCTCAGGTGCGAAAGAAGACCTTCGCGAATTCCTGAGAGGCGTCACCCTCCGCAGTCTCCAAGAATGGGACCTCTTCAAGGCCTCGGTCCGCGAGATCTGCGAGGAGTTCCCCTGCACCGCCTGCCCCTCAGATTCGGGGAGGGGGCTCAGAACCATAGGGCATATCTGCAGGCCCGCCGGTACGAGAGGACCCCGAATGCCCGTCGCCTAGCGAAATATCGAGCCGGGGCCGAACGCCAAGCCTGGCAATACGGGTCGGCCAGCTTGCTGGACGACTAGGGCCGGGAGCGATCCGCCCCACCCGCGATCAGGCACCTCGTGCGACGTTACTACTCCTCCCTCTACTCTAGGGCACCCCCAGAGCGAAACGCCTCGCGGCTCCTGCTTACGGATGGAGCCCCGGCAATAGGGGAGGAGGAGAAGATCAGCCTCGACGAGCCTTTTTCTATCGGTGAAATTCTTGCCGGTATTAAAAGGCTCAAGAGGCGAAAGGCGCAAGGGGAGGACGGCCTGCCTGCGGAATTCTTTCAATGTTTCGCGGCAGAGCTGGCACCCTTGGTGCTTCAGTTAACCGGGCTGATCCGAGACGAAGACGACGTTCCCGCCTCGTTTCGGTCAGCCCGTGTGAGGCTCCTCCCGAAGGGAGGAGACCTGAGATCCTTGGGCAATTGGCGTCCCATCACAATCGTGAATACGGACGCCAAGCTGATCGCTGGACTGTGGGCTTTGCGTCTAGGACAGGTGGCAGACCCCATAATTAGCCCGGCACAGACGTACGCTGTTCCTGGGGGAAGTATGGATGCCAACCTGTTCTTCGCGAGTACATGGTTCCATGTGCAGCGCTGCCTGAATGAAACTGGCGGAAAGATTGGCAACCCCACTTTGGGGCCCCCAGCTGGGCTGGGAATAGACACATGGGCTGGAAAGGGGGCCTTAGCGATCGCGGTCGATCTCCATAAGGCGTTCGACTGCGTTGACCAGGACCTACTGTTGGAGCTCCTGGATCGCAAGGGCTTCCCAACCTCCCTTCTCTCCTTTCTGCGCTCCTGCTGGCGCAACGCCATAGTTAACATCTGCTTCTCCAGCCAACAGGTGTACGGCGTGCCGGTGCGGCGGAGCATACGGCAGGGCGATAGCCTCAGTCCCCTGCTCTTCAGCACCTACTTTGAGTTGGTGCTGAGAGCGTACAGGGTGACTTTGGCTGCCCTGCCCAGCTCGTGCCCCGGCACGCCCGACGTTGCAGCATACGCCGACGATCTTCTGCTCATGTTGCTCATGTCCGCCCCGGCAGCCGCAGTCGAGAATTTCTTAGACCTGCTAAGTTGTGGGACTGGACTGCGGGTAAACAAGGCGAAGTCGTCGGTCGTACCGGTGGGTGCGACGTGGGTCGGACGGCCTGACTGGATCCGCTTGGGGATTTCCACGGCCAGGTACCTGAGGTACCTGGGTGTCCCGTTGGGGGACTTCTGCCTCGCAGAAGCCTGGTCAGGTCGTCTCCAGAAGGTAAAGTTGGCAATCGGCCCGTTCCTGGAAGGCAAGTTCCTTCTGCCGGAACGGGCCGCGGTGTGGAACGCCTTCGCGGCTCCCATCCTCCGCCCCTGCTTTTTGTGTGTGTTCCGTCTTCCGTGACGTTAAAAAGAGGACCAAGGACCTACTCCGCATCTCCCTCTGGGGCAGCGGGAGGCCACGTGTGCCCCTAGATGACCTATGCGCTCCTCGTCGGGACGGCGGTCTCGGCCTCCTGACGCCGGAGCGCCTGGACATACAGCTGCGATGGCGCACCCTCGCCATCGCAGCAAAGTCATGGAGCACCTCTTGCTGCGTTCCGGTCCGCATCCTCGCCAGCCGTGTGTCATGGACGAAAGGACTGGCGTCGTACCTTCTGTGCTCTGACAGGAAGGTCAGAAGATGCGGACTTCTCCTTGGGCGCATGGAAGCCCTAATGAGAGACAACGGCTGGACGCTATGCAGCCCCTAAACTCCTCCGCCTGGCTGTAGGAATCCGTTGCAACGAGGGCCAAGCTGAACCTCCAGACTTCCCCGGACTGGAACCGCCTGCGATACGGCCCCAACGCCTGCTGCACACTGCGGACTACACTGGAGTGTCCCGCCAGGAGCACGTGGGCGGAGACTAACCCCCTAGCTTCGACCTTGCCCTTCGTACGAAGGGCTTTAACGAGCGGCCGCAAGCCAAAGTGGCAAGTCTCCTGGCGAATCGCAGGCAAGGAAAAGAAGATGAGCGGTTGGGCCATGGGAAAACTGGCAGATGCCACAACCCCGAGTGCCCTCCCGCGTGGACTTCGTAGATGGAGCGAGCTGCTCGGCATCCCGACGGATGACCTGGAGTGGCCCCCAATATTAATCGGATCCAGGCTTCTCCCTCTGAAGTGGCAAGACTCGGCGCTGCTGCTGTTGCACTGGGGTCTACCCTGCAACGCGCGCCGCTTCCACTGGACGCGGGGGAGTGTAAGGCCTGAGTGTGCCAGGTGTGGGGAGCGGGATTCGCTCCCCCACCTAC
Source organism: Raillietiella orientalis (assembly GCA_036172245.1). Classification (NCBI taxonomy): domain Eukaryota; kingdom Metazoa; phylum Arthropoda; class Ichthyostraca; order Raillietiellida; family Raillietiellidae; genus Raillietiella; species Raillietiella orientalis. Next base: position 80,578 of record JAYWIR010000053.1, on the reverse strand, counting down.
TAGTTGACTGGTCTGCCCTCCGACACCTGTGGGAACGGTTCGGGACGACCATCGGGCTCCCAACGGGCAGCGCGCCCAGAGACCTTCTTCGGCCCCTCTTCGTGCGGGATCCCCTGCAGCCCGCCGCAGCCCTAGCAGCCCTCTGCTGCATTCGGGGCATCGTGGCGGCCTGGAGCGACATTCGCGACGGAGTGGATGCTAACGTGAGGGATGTCATCCCGTATGCGGTCTGCTTCATGCGGAGAGCAGCGAGATGGCCCCATCTAAGAAACATGAAGATGGACCTAGAGGGCATCCTTCGAAGGATGGACCCTCCTCTAAGTAGAACGTGATCCCTCCCCCTCCCTCAAACTCTTTTTGTTTTGCTTTATTTTGATTTTCAATTTTGTTTTGATCCCTATCCCCCTCCACAGCCGAGGAGGGTCACGCTGGGCTGCGTCCCGGCGTCTCGGCAGGTCCGGTGTTGTGTGGCCGTTAGTGGGGCCTTGTACCACGTTTTCTTGTAGAGCTTTATACAATAAACGCCCCGGGCGTTCCCGGGTGTAAACCCCAAATCCCTCTCCTCGAGAGGGGACGTGTTTTTCCGGCGCTCTGCAAACGAGCAGCAGAAAGCGGTTTTTTTGGTTCTGTGTGTGCTTTTTCACATCGTTGGTGTCCGATGGCGGCGATGCCTGGGGACACCACGATGGAGGTAGGTGTGGGGGAGGCTTGCCCACCCCCACAGCCTACAGAATCAGGAGCGTCCGCCCCGGAATCGCCCTCGCCGCCCAAGGCGAGGAGCTGGAGCGCCATGGTGACCGCGCCGAGCGCGATAACCGTGGCCGAGATGGCGGCCTACCGGGCAGCTGGGTACAAGCCCAGCTTGTTATACCAGGTAGGCCCCTTATTTGATGGAAAAACGGCACGCGCGTTTTCGAAAGCGCTGCAAAACGCCGGAGTAAGAGTACAAGATCTTGACGGTTTGTCCGTTCTCAGCGGAGGTCAGCGAGTCGAGGTGGTGTGCAAGGAGATCACCTTGGCTCAGACTCTCATCACCAACCCGCTGAACGTCGACGGCCGCAAGATCTTGCTGGTGACGATGGACCGCTCCGTGGTGGTCCATCTCACTGGAATAACGAGCCGTATGACTCGCTCTGCGGTAGCACAAGAACTGCAGAAGTTAGGCGAGGTGCACGCGCTGTGGCCTAAGACAACCATCTTTGAAGGCTTCAATAGCCATTTCGAAGGCCAGGCTGCATAGCGGGTAACCGTCAGTAAGGATTGTGGGCTTCCCCACAAGCTGGAGGTCGCGCAAGAGAGCGTGGACCTCTGGTACGTGGGAAAGCCCCGGTATTGCGGCTACTGCGATACCGTAGGACACCTTCGCAAGAGGTGTCCTAACATCCAATGCCACATGTGCGGGGAGAAGGGCCACGTTTGACGTATGTGCCCAAAATGCCCCACCCCGGTTCCTCCTGTTGCGAAAAAGGCGCAGAAGAAACGCTCACTAAAGGTCACAAGACCTAAGGCGGACGCTGGCCGGCTGAAGCTGCCAGAACCTCAACCTCCAAAAGAAAAGACGGAGGGTAAACCTTTCCAAGAGGCGGAAGGTGAAGAGGGCTTGCAACTTGTAGCAGCCAGAAAACAGAAAAAATCTCCTTTTAAAAAGAAGAAAGAGAAGCTGGCCGGTGAGGCAAAAAAACGCGGGCCGCGTTCGAAAACCGTACGCGAGTGCACGGTGGCACTGGAACGTATCGTCGTACCGGAAGATGCCACCTGGGGCGACGAGCCTCCCCTCGCCGTTTCCGTCGCGCCCGAAGTTCGCGACGGCGAACCCTCTGTGCAAACAGAGGGTCAGCCGTGCGACGCGCCGGTCGACACCGAGGACGCCGCGTTCGCAATGGCGGCGGAGGTGCTCGCGGCCACGCTGGCGGAGCGTGAGAACCCCTCACGCAAGGCCGTGCGAAGGCCGGCTCCCGCGAAAAAGGCCCCCACAGGTGACCCGTACCTGGGGGCCGGTAGTGCATCCTCCTCGTCGAAGGCACACCCCAGGAAGTCGAGACGCAAGTCCCAGAAACCCAGGAGGAGCCTCCCATCCACCAGCGAGGAGGAGAAGTAGGAAGCTAGCGGTAACGTGGGAATCCCGGAGGGGGAACTCCCATTCTCGGAAGCCGTCGAGCCGGCCACCCCCATGGAGGAGGGTGAGCAGCGGGGCGAAGTCCTCACTGCAGTGGTCGAGCCTGAACAGCCCGCCCCCATGGAGGAGGGCCAACAGGTAGGCGCGATCCCACCTGAGGGTGACCCGCTCGACGCGCCGTTACCGAAGGAGGAGCGGGACCAGGTGCACGCAGCGCCTGACCCTCCTCCTCCAACTAGCGTCCCGTTCCAACAGGTGGCGGACGCCGCACAGCCGATTTTCCAGGAATAATACCTGGGCTCGCCTGTCGCCGTAGAATCCGCGTGGCCAGTTGGAACGTCGACGGGCTGCGCGACGACGGCAACAGACGAGAAACGGCCGATACCCTGCGTGACTTCGACCTGGCCCTGCTGCAGGAGATCCACGTGTTCACCTCGGCAGAAGTCCAGGAGATCGAGACGATCGCGGGGGGTCGACTGTATTGGCGATGCGGCGCCCGCAACACCTGCAGGGTCGCGTTCTTCGTCAAACCGGCCATCGACGCTGCCGTGAAGGGCGTACGCTTTGATGACCACGGTCGGGTAGGTGAGCTGATTCTCAGCTGGTCCGACTCGATCGAATTGATCGTCACAAACGTGTACTCCTTGAGCGGAAAAGGGGGATACAGCGACCGTACCATGCTGCTGGAAACCCTGAAGCGCGATTGGCTGGCCGACACGAATGATGGCCCAATCTAAAAAACATGAAGATGGACCTACAGGGCATCCTGCGAAGAATGGACCCTCCTCTAAGTGGAACGTGATCCCTTAACCTCCCTCTAAACTCTTTTTTGTTTTCTTTATCTTTATTTTTCTTTTTGTTTCGATTTCTATCCCCCTCCACTGCCGAGGAGCGTCACGCCGGGCTGCGTCCCGGCGTCTTGGCATGTCCGGTGTTGTGTGGCCGTTAGTGGGGCCTCGTACCACGTTTATGTGAAGTTTTTTCAATAAACGCCCCAAGCGTACCCGGGTGACAACCCCAAATCCCGCAGGTAGGCGATGCAGGGGGAACTGGTCGCAGAACTCCTGGACCGACCGCTTTAAGCGGTCCCAGTCGTGAAGTGTCTGCATCCTGAAGCTGCGAATAAATGCGCGGAGGTGCTCCGATGCGTCGGGAAACTTCAGCCAGTCCCCTGGCAGACGGCACGCTGACGAGAAGAAGCCCTTTTCGCGCGGACGCACTTCGAACATGATCCGACCATGGTCCGAGAGCTCGGATGGTACCTTGTCGCGCCTGCCCACCCGACAGCATAGGTGCTGATCAAGGTACACGTGATGGATGCTGCTTTCCATGGCCGTGTCCCCGGCCAACAAGTTGCGCGTGTGCATTTTTGCGCACAACTCGTTGACGCGGTCGTTCAGTGTATCCGGCGCACCAGAAAGCAGGCGCAGGTTGAACTCACCTGCGATCAGGTGAGCTTTACGAACTCCTGCATCGGTCAGCCAATCACGTCTCAGGGGAAGGTAGAATTCCCTTCTTGCCTTCGCCCTCAACGCGTTGTTTCCGCTAGGAGCGTATAGGTTGGTGACGAAAAGGTCGATAGAGTCGGACCAGCTGAAAGTCAGCTGACCGACGGGACCTCCGTCTTCGAACCGAACGTCCTTTATTGCGGCCTCGATGGCTGGCCGGAGCAGGAAGGCGACACCGCTTGATTTCGCGGTGCCGCAACGCCACAGCAACCGCACACCCGAGATCCGTTCGATCTCCCGGGGTTGATCTGCGGAGATCACGTAAATCTCCCGCAGCAGCACCAGATCGCGGGATGCCAGGGTGGAGGCCACGTCACGCCTCTTGCCGTCGTCGCTTAGCCCGTTGACGTTCCAACAGGCGTTCAGAAGACGACGGCGAGAGGCGATTCACGGCATTATAGCTGGGAAAGTGGCGTCGAGGCACCTGCCGCGGGGCAGGTGTAGGAAAAGTCCATCGGTGCGAGGACCATCGGAACGAGGACGAAGGCCTCTTTAGGCGCCTGGGGTACCTGTTCGGCCTCGATTCTCACCATCCACTCCGTGTCCGAGCGTGGAATTCTCTCGGGCGACGGGTCCCGGGAGATTCCCACGCTCATGGCACCCTCGCTACTGGAAGCCATCTCTTCCTCTTCGTCGGGGGAGACTATCTTCTGGGGCATTGTGGACTTTCGTCCTGCCTTTTTGCGGGGTGTTGCGGAGATGGATGCTGTGTTTCCGGCCGTCACCTCGGGGTCGGAAGTGGCCGACTCCTGAGGGGAACCCGGACTCCTGACGGCCTTCTTGCCAACCTTGGGGGCAACCGGCTGCAGCGAGGCAACCAGCTCCTCCGCGGCGCGCTCGAAGGCGACGTCATTGAGCGTGAGCTCGATGACGGACGCCGCAGCCTCGCTCCCCTCCTTGTTGACTTTGTCAACGAAGGGTTGAGCAGGGGCAGCAGCGAGTTCTTCAGCGCCGCATTCGTCGATGGCGGGAATCCGCTCTATAACGACGCAGCAGCTTTTAATTTTTTCGCGGCGCAGAGCGGTTTCGCTCCGTTTCGCCACGTTTTTTCCCTTCTTATGGGTTTTTTCCTTGGGGTCGACCTTCTGCCACCCTGGCTCTTGACCATCGCCCTCGACCTTTTAGGCATTTTTCGCCGGGGTCTCGGGGCTGGCCTTGGACTTGGTGGCGGAGGTGACCTCCTTAGCAGCAGCACGAGCTGATAGCTTCTCTCTTTTTTTAGCCGCGCGCTTTCTCGCGTTTTTCGCGTACACGACGCGGACTGTGTTTTGGGGGCACACCAGAAGGGTGTGCCCCGCTTGTTTGCATTGCTGGCACTGCACGCTCGAACACCTCATTTTAAGGTGACCAAAGCTGCTGCAGCAGCCGCAGAACTTGGATTTCCCCACGTAACACACGTCGACGGATTCACCGTTTACGGTGAGATAGTGGGGAAACTCACACCTTCGCGAACCGTCACTCGCGCCGCATCCAGGCCGCCAAGCACCCTATCGAAATCAACGAAAGGAGTAGGCTTACCTCACAGCGCGTGGACGGTCGCAAATTTATTTATTTCGTTCCGCACTGCCTCCTTGGTCATCCGGAACGTGATACCGGTCAGGTGAATGATCACCGACCGGTCTTCAGTAATTGGGAGAAGCCTCCGTCTGCCCATAGTTACTGGGGTTCGCAGAAGTCTCTGCGCAAGAGTTGCCTCGTTGCAGATAACTTCCACAAATTGACCCCCGCTTCTGACGGACATAGCCAGAAGCTCCTCCTTTTTTACGTCGAGAGCGCGCATCGCCTGCGAGAAGGCGGGCGCGCTCTGGGGAGAATATAATCCGCCCACCTTTTATAGGAGGGGTGGGTTGTACCCCTCCTCCAGGTAGGCCCGCATTTCTGCCACAGCCGCCGGCGTGGGCGCGGCAGTCACGGCGTTCTAAGCCCTGGGTTAGGCTGGGGGCGCATCAGTAGTGGCGGGCGCTCTCACTTCCATCTCCTCCGTGGGCAATGGGGTCATCGCCCCCGGAATCTCACCGGTGGTGGAATCAGGCATTGCTGCCTAATCCTCCACCCACACCACACAAAACACCACCGGAAATGGAAATTCAGGAGCAGCGAAAAGACACGTCCGCTCGACGCTCCGCAATCTCGCTAATTGGTTTGCGAGTTTTGCGAGGAGTTCACCTTGCACCTCCTGCCCCGGAAATTTGGGGAGGGGATCCGTAACGAAGAAGCGTACTTGTATGCCCGTCGTTACGCGAGGACCCTTAATGTCCGTCGCCTGGCAGAGTACCGAGCCGGGGTCGAAAGTCAAGCCTGGCAATCAGAATCGGCCAGTTTGCTGGACGACCAGGGCCGGGAGCACTCGGCTACGGCTAGAATACGCCACCTCGTGCGGCGTTATTATTCCTCCCTTTACGCCAGGGAGCATCCGGAACAAGATGCCTCTCGGCGCTTGCTTCCGAACGGTGCCCCGTTAATAGGGGAGGAGGAGAAGGAAAGCCTCGACGAGCCTTTTACCACCGGCGAAATTCTCGCCGGTATTAAAAGGCTCAAGAGGCGGAAAGCAACAGGGGAGGACGGCCTGCCTGCGGAGTTTTTTCAATGCTTCGCGGAAGAGTTGGCACCCCTGGTGCTTAAGTTGACAAGGCTGAGCCGAGATGAAGGCGATGTACCCGCCTCGTTTCGATCAGCCAGAGTGAGGCTCCTTCCGAAAGGAGGAGACCTCAGGAAACTCAGCAACTGGCGTCCGATCACAATTGTGAACACGGACGCCAAGTTGATTGCCGGACTGTGGGCTTCGTGTCTGGGGCAGGTGGCCAATTCCAAAATTAGCCCGGAGCAGACTTACGCTGTTCCCGGGCGAAGTATGGAGGCCAACCTCTTCTTCGCGAGCACATGGTTTCATGTGCAGAGTAGTGAAGAAAAGGAAGCGGGAAGGATTGGTAGCCCCGCTTTGGGGGCGTCAGCCGGGCAGGGACAGGACTCCCAGGTGGAAAAGGGAGCCTTAGCTATCGCAGTCGATCTGCATAAAGAGTTTCACTGCGTGGACCAGGATCTCCTGCTGGAGCTCCTGGGACGCATGGGCTTTCCTCCCTCCCTACTCACCTACCTGCGCTCTTGCTGGCGCAGCGCGCTGATCAATATCTCTTTCAGAGGTCAAATGGCGTACGGCGTGCCGGTACGGCGGGGCATACGGGAGGGCGACAGTCTCAGTCCCCTGCTCTTTAGCACCTACTTTGAGGTGGTGCTGAGAGCGTACAGGGTGAATTTGGCTCCCTTGCCGAGGTCGTGTACCGGCACGCCCGCCGTAGCAGCGTACGCCGACGATCTTTTGCCTCTGTTGCCGATGTCCACCCCGGCGAAGGCGGTCGGGGATTTCTTCGCTGTGCTTAGCCGCGGGACCGGACTTACAGTGAACAAGGCGAAGTCGTCGGTCGTACCGGTAGGTGCGGCGTGGGCTGAGCAGCAGGACTGGGTCCGCTTATGGATCTCACGGCGAGGTACTTGAAGTACCTGGGTGTCCCGTTGAAGGAATTCTGCCTCGCAGAAGCCTGGACTGGTCGTCTCCAAAAGGTAGAGTTGGCAATCGGCCCGTTCCTGGAAGGCTTGTTCCTTCTGCCGGAATGAGCCGCGGTGTGGAACGCGTTCGCGGCTTCCATCCTCCGCCCCCTGCTTTTTGTTTGTTCCGTCCCCCTTGACATTAAAAAGAGGACCAAGGACCTACTCCGCATCGCCCTCTGGCGCAGCGGGATGCCACGTGTGCCTCTAGATGACTTGTGCGCTCCTCGTCTGGACGGCGGTCTCGGCCTCCTGACGCTGGAACGCGTGGACATACAGCTGCAATGCCGCACACTCGTTATCGCAGCAATGTCATGGAGCACTTCTTGGTGCGTTCCGGCCCGTATCCTTGCCAGCCGTGTGTCCAGGACGCAAGGACTCTCGTCGTACCTTCTGTGCTCTGACAGGAAGTTTAGAAGATGCGGCCTTCTCCTTGGGCGCATGGAAGCCCCGGTGAGAGACCACGGCTGGACGGTATGCAGCCCGCCAACTCCTCAGCCTGGCTGGAGGAATGCGTTGCGACGTAAGCCAATCTGAACCTCCAGACTTCCCAGGACTCGAACCGCCTGCAATTCGGCCCCAACGCCTGCTGGACACTGCGGACTACTCTGGAGTGTCCCGCCAGGAGCACCTAAGCGGAGACTACCACTCTGGCCTCGACCCTGCCCTACCTACGAAGGGCTTTAACCAGTGGCCGCAAGCAAAAGTCGCAAGCCTCCTGCCGAATCGCAGGCAAGGAAAAGAAGATGGGCGGTTGAACCATGAAAGAACTGGCAGATGCTACGACCCCGAGTGCCCTCTTGAGTGGACTTGGTCGCTGGGGCTAGCTGCTCGCCATGCCGACGGATGAACTGAAGTGGCCCTCAATATTATTCGGATGCAGGCTTCTCCCCCTGAAGTGGCAAGAGTCGGCGCTGCTGCTGTTGCACTGGGGTCTACCCTGCAACGTGCGCCGCTTCCACTGGACCCGGGGTAGTATAAGGCGTAAGTGTGCCAGGTGCGGCAAGCGGGAATCGCTCCCCCACCTACTTGTTGTCTCTGCTGCCCTCCGACCCTTGTGGGAACGGTTCGGGACGACCCTGGGGCTCCCAATGGGCAGCGCGCCCAGAGTCGTTCTTCGGCCCCTCTCCGTGCGGGGCGCCCTGCAGCCCGCCGCAGCCCGCTGCTGCATCCGGGGCATCGTGGTCGCCTGGAGCGACATTCGCGACGGAGGAGTCGATGCCCACGCGAGGGATGTCATCCTGCATGCGATCCGCTTCATGCGCAGAGCTGCAAGATGGCCCCATCTGGGAAGCATGAACATGGACCTGGAGGGTATCCTGCGAAGGATGGGCCCACCTCCTAGTGGATTGTGATCCCTTCCTGTCCCTTGAACTTTCTTTGTTTTCCTTATGTTTATTTTTCTTTTTGTTTTGATCCCTATCCCCCTCCACTGACAAGGAGCGTCACGCCGGGCTGCGTCTTAGCGTCCCGGCAGCTCCGGTGTTGTGTGGACCTTAGTAAGGCCTCGTACCACGTTTATCCAGAGTTTTTTCAATAAACGGCCCGGGCGTACCCGGGTGACAATCCCAAATCCCGCAGGTTGGCGATGCAAAGGAAACCGGTCGCAGAACTCCTGGGAAGACAGCTTGAAGCGGTCCCAGTCCTGAAGCGTCCGCATTCTGAAGTTCCGTATGAACGCGCGGAGATGTTCTGTCGCGTCCGGGAACTTCAGAGAGTTCCCTGGCAGACGCCACGCTGACAAGGGGGGGCCCTTGTGGCGCAGATGCACTTCGAACCCGATTCGGCCATGGTCCGACAGCTCGCACCGTAACTTGCCGCGCCTGCCCACGCGAGAGCATAGGTGCTGGTCAAGGTACACTTGATGGATGCTCCGTTCCATGTCCGTATCTCCGGCCAGCAAGTTGCACGTATGCATTTGCGCGCACAACTTGTTGACGCGGTCGTTCAGTGTATCCGGCGCACATGAAAGCAGGCGCATTTTGAAGTCACCTGCGATCAGGTGCGCTTTGCAAACGTCTGCTTCGATCAGCCAATTGCGTCCGAGGGCAAGGTAGAATTCTCTTCTTGCCTTCGCCCGCAACGCGTCCTCAACGCTAGGAGCGTACAAGTTGGTGACGACCAGGTCGATTGAGATGGAGCAGCTGAGTCAGCTGACCGACGCGACCGGCGTCATCAAACCGTAAGTCCTTTATTGCGGCCTCGATGACTGGTCGGAGCAGGAAGGCGACACCGCTAGATTTCGCGGTACCGCAGCGCCACAGCATCCGACCATCCGAGATCCGTTCGTTCTCCCGGGCTTGATCTGCGGAGATGACGTGGATCTCCTGCAGCAGCACCAGGTCGAAGGATGCCAGGGTGGCGGCCACGTCACGCCTCTTGCCGTCGTTGCTTAGCCCGTTGACGTTCCAGCAGGCGAACAGCAGACGAAGACGGGAGGCGATTCCCGTCATTATGGCTGGGAAAGTGGCGTCGCGACACCTGCCGCGGGGCATGTGTTCGGGATGTCCGTGGGGAAGGAGGCCTCTTCAGGCACTAAAGGCACCTTGGCCCGATCAGGCACCGTAAGTTTTGGGGGCCGATCAGGTTCGGCCTCCAGCCCGTCCATCTCCTCCGAGCCGGAGCGTGGGAGTTTCTCAGGCGACGGGTCCCGGGAGTTTCCCACGCTCATGGCACCCTCGCAACCGGAAGCCATCTCTTTCCCTTTGTCGGGGAAGACGATCTCCAGGGGCATTGTGGACTTTCGTCCTGCCTTTTTACGGGGTGCCGCGGAGATGGATGCTCTGTTTCCGGCCTTCGCCTCGGGGTCGGAAGTGGCCGACTCCTGAGGGGAAGCCGGACGCCTGACGGCCTTCTTGCCAGCCTTGAAGGCGGCCGGTTACAACGAGGCAGCCAGCACCTCCGCGGCACGCTGAAAGGCGACGTGATCGAGCGTGGGCTCGATGACGGACGCCGCAGCCTCGCTCCCCTCCCTGTTGACTTTGTCAACGGAGGGTAAAGCACGGGCAGCAGCGAGTTCTTTAGCGCCGCATTGGTCGATGGCGTTAATAAACACTACGACGACGCAGCAGCTCTTGGTTTTTTCGCGGCGGGGAGCGGTTTTCCTCCGTTTCGCGGGCTTACATGGCCGACGGGTATAACCCGGCCTTGTTATACAAGGTAAATGGCCTGTACTCCCCCGCGGTTTTACGGTCGTTCGCGGCCGAATTTAAGAAATTGAAAGTCCCGGAGGAAGAAGTCCTCGGACTTTCCGTGCGAAGTGGCGGGCAGCTGGTTGAGCTGAACTGCAAGTCTGCAGGGATGGCTCAGCAGCTGCTCCGCCTGCCGGTGACCGTGAACGGTCGAAGAATCTTCCCGTTCACGGCGGACAACTCCATCGTTGTCCACCTCACCGGTATTACGATGAGAATGGCCAAGACCGCCGTTCGGGAAAGTTTGGAGAAGTTCGGGACGGTCCACGCGTTGTGGGCAAAACCCAATGTCCTGGGTTACACCAGGGCATTTAGTGGTTACGCCGCTGCGCGCGTGACGGTACGTGCCGAGGCTGGGCTACCCCACAGACTGCAGGTCGGGGAGGAGGAGATCGACCTGTGGTATGTGGGGAAACCCGTATACTGCGGCTTTTGCCAGGTGTCGGGGCACCTGAAGAAGAGATGCCCCAACATCGTGTGCTTGGGCTGCGGCGGAAAGGGGCACATCAGGCGGATGTGCCCCAACAGAAGAAGGTCAGTTCCTACAGGCGCGAGGAATGCAGACACGCCGAAGGAACAGGACCGGAGTCACGAAATGGCAGAAACCCACCCTGCCGACCAACCCGCTGCTCAGCCATCCACCAGCGAACAACCAGCTGGAGAAAGCGCCGAGAACGAGGAAGGTTGGCAGAAGGTGGAGAAGAAGAAAAAGGCCCCGAAGAAAGAGGTCAAACGGATCAACAAGGCGGCACCGCTGAAGAAGAAGCAGGTGATCCGCGATTGTTCGGTGAAAATCGAACGCGTATCGGTCATAAAAACCGCGGAAAAAATAGCGGTAAAACCGATCGATACCGTCGAATCCGCGCCGATCGCGCCCGCAGTGACGTCACCGCGGTGAGTGGACGTGTTTTTTCGGTGCTCCGGAAAACCGTCTGTTTTTGCTGGTGTTTGTGGGTTTTTCAGCGCGGTTGTTCCTGGGCAGAAATGCATGAGGACGCCGCTAAGGCGGTGGAGTGGGGCGAGCGAGCCTCGTCCCCCCAACCCATGGATTTGGGGGCCAGCTCCCCCACGGATTCGTCCCCCGCCCCGGCGAGTGCTTGGAGTGCGGTAGTGGCGGCGCCCCTGCCGCTTCTTACAGAGGAACAGCGGGCCTACGAGGCCCACGGATACAACCCGTCCCTACTCTATAAGGTAGGTGGGTTGTATTCGCCGGTGATGCTCCGCACGTTCGCCGCGGAATTTAAAAAGTTGAGAGTGCCCGAAGAAGAAGTTCTCGGCCTCTCCGTGCGCAGTGGCGGTCAGCTCGTCGAGCTGAACTGCAGAACTGCAGGAATGGCACAGCAATTGCTGAGATTACCGGTGACTGTGAACGAGAGAAGGATTTTCCCGTTCACAGCCGACAAATCCATCGTCGTCCACCTCACGGGCATAACGATGAGGATGGCAAAGAACGCCGTACGAGCACAACTCGAGAAATACGGCACCGTCCACGCTCTGTGGGCTAAGCCCAACACCCTGGGTTATACCAGGGCGTTCAGTCGCTATGCCGCCGCGCGTGTGACGGTCCGAGAGGAAAGTGGTTTACCCCACCGACTGCAGGTCGATGATGAATACATCGACCTGTGGTACATAGGGAAACCAAAATTTTGTGGAAATTGCGAGGCCATCGAACACCTCAAACGGAGGTGCCCTAACATCGTGTGCCTCCGATGTGGTACCAAGGGACACGTACGAAAGGTGTGTCCTTCTCGTTTTGCGTCCACTCCTGCTGGCAACAAGAAAACCAAGTCGCCACAGGTGCAAGACAAACAGCATCCCCCATCGTGTGAAAGCTCGCAAGCAAGCGAGAAACCGACGTCGGAGGAAGAAAAGGCGGAGGATGGCGAAGCTGTCTCCGAAAACAGCTGGAAGTTGATGAAAAAAAAGGAGAGCAAGGGGAAAGGTACGGCCCCAAAGAAAACGGTAAAAACGGTGGCGAAAAGCGTCCGTCGTTCCACCGTAAACATCGATCGCTTTACCGCGAAGGCTTCCTCCAGCAAGCCGTCGATCGATACCGCGGCTGCGGCATCGATCGATAGAGCGTTTCCGGCTCCGTCCACCGAAATCGCTACGGTAGCGATCGATATCGCGGCACCTGTTGCCGCGATCGATACTATTGTTCCAGTTCCGTCCGCTGGAATTGTTGTAGTGGCGAGTGAAAGCTCAGCCGCTGCTGTTCCGATCGATAGCCCGCCGGTTGCGGCTATCGATTCGGCAGTGACGTCACCGGACTCGCCAACAGGCGGCGAAGTCTGCGATGACACGGAACGCATCTCCGATGCAACGTTCGCGCAAGCCGCGGAAAAGTTGGCAGCCTTGTTAAGGCAGCCCGTCAAGTCCGAGAAGAAGGCCGTTCGACGCCCGGCTACGGCGAAGGACCCAGAAAACAGCGAGTCCGACGCCGAAACCTGAAACTCGTCGACCGTAGGGTTGCCGAAAAGAAAAAATAAAAGTTCAACGAAAGCTCGTAGGCGTGCTGTCCTCACTCAGGTAGAGGTGGAAATGGCATCCGACAGCGAGGAGGAGTCAATGTGCGTTCCAGCGTGCGACTCTGCGCCTGAGAGCATCCTATTCCAACTGTTGACACAGTCCTCGGCCGACGGAGCACACCAAACTCCTTTCGAATCCGTCGGCGTGGACGCGGAACACCCGTTAACTGAAAAATAGACGGTTTCCTCCACACCACCATAAATAAACCTAAGGGTGGGCTCGCCTGCTGCCGTCGCTTGCGAATTACTTGTTGGAACGTCAACGGGTTGAGCAGCGACGGAAAGAGGCGAGACGTAGCCGCCATACTGCGAGACTTCGACCTGGCTCTACTGCAAAAGACCCACGTGCTCACAGTAGAGGCAGGCCAGGATTTCGAGAGGATCGCAGGGGGAGGCTACTGTGGAGAAACGGAACAGATCACTCCTGCGGAGTGGCCTTTTTACTGAAGCCGTCCGTCGAAAACTCACTGCGTAGTGCACGGTTCGACGGGGACGTTCGAGTTGGGCAGCTTGTTCTCAAGTTGTCCGACTCGATCGACCTCGTGGTCACGAACCTGTACGCTCCGGAGGGCAGCCACAGGGCCGAGGAACGCACTGCGTTCTTCGAATCCCTGCGGCGAGACTGGTGGGCCGAAGCAGGCGTGCGAAGGGCGCACCTCATTGCGAGCGATTTCAATCGAGTGCGGACGTGCTTTTCTTCGCTCTCGTCTCCGTGCTTTCATCCGCTTCATCTTGGCGTCGTACATTTTGACGACGATGTCGATCCAACTTGAAGCTACTGAAGTTGGAGGAACAGCATCCGGATCTGCAATCGCGAAACCGACGGCCGACTCCACTTCGTCTTTCTCGCCAATGGAGAGGAGTTTTGCTGACGTTGCTGCCACAGGAGCCGTCAAAGGGAAACCTCTCGACGAGTCGGAGTTGCGGGCATACGTAGCCCAAGGCTATAGACCTGCTCTCCGATATAAGGTGAGTGGTTTTCTTTCTGCGCGAGACGGGAATCAGTTCAACGATGAACTGACCCGTGTTGGCGTGCAGGAGGAGGACCTTATCGCCATTATGCCCGTAAAAGACATGGGCTATTTCAAGGTGCGTTGCAAAGACGCTGCACTTGTGCAACGCTTGCTGCGCACCCCGTTGTCGATCCGTGGCCAGAAGGTCTTCCCGGCCGCCATGGACGACTCATTTGTGGTGGAGATTTTCGACATCGAGTCGGAAATCTCCGATACTGATATTCGGGACGCGTTAACGAAATTCGCCACGGTCCATGCGCTGTGAGGGGGCGTAGCAACCTCAAGGACTTCCCGTCCATACACAGCGGAGTCGCTGGAGTCCGGCTTACAATGCCGGACCGCCGTCCGCTGCCACCAAACTACAGGTGAAAGACACGGTCGTTCACCTGTGGTTCGTGGGCAAAGTACAAACGTGCGAGCAATGCGGGAAGGAGGGGCATTGTTTGGATAAATGCCCCTCTGGAAAATGCCGTTATTGCAAACTATCCGGGCACCAATTGAAAAATTGACCGGATCTTTTGCGAAAAAAGGCAGCCGCAAAGCTCCATTTTAAAAAACAAAGCGCGGATAAAAAGAAAAAATCTGCGATAAACCTGGAGACCGCACGGCAGAAATTCGGTAAAAACGCGAGGCGGAATGTCGCCCCAAAGCAGCAGGAAACCTCGCACGCGAAGCCCTGCGCACCCCCTCTCGCGGCAGGGGAGCCGCAAAAGAAAGGGTGCGGGGAGACCGGGGCAATGGTAAGTCCCCCTAGGCGCAATAGCTGTACTTCCCAAGCACGCCCGGCTCTCTCGGAGTTCGAGCAACCGGCAAGGACGCCAATGGACAACGGCGGTAAGGACACTTCCAGTACCGTCAGATCCATTCCTTCACCTCCGGAAGTGACTGAGAAGCTCAAATCGGGTAAGAAGGGTTGTGCCGTGTCGACTTCGAAAGTCGGCAAAAAAAAATCCGCGTCGCGATCCAACACCGCGAAAGCGGAGAAAAATCTCACGCCGTCGCAGTCGGAGGGCAAGCTCTCGACTGGCGCGGATGCCATGCCAACGAAGGGATTAAAAGCCCTTCCGAAAGCAGCGTCCATGACAAGCGTGTCGGAGCCATCGAAAGTGCTCCCGTCCAAAGACGCGGATGGCTTCGAAGATGGCAATGGAGCACAATCTCCACTTACGGCGCCACGCGAAGTGAGGAACCGTAATGAAGTAAAGAAGACTTCAGCAAAGGTCCCTCGTGCAACTGCGCGTGAGCACGCTGAAAACGCGCGCGCCGGGAAAGCAGCCGTCACCAAAAGCGATGCTCTGGTGACGGAAAACGAAAACAGGACAGCTGTCAATCCAGCAGAACCTGTCACTGCTTCCCGGAAGGCCGAAACCCGATCGAACATGCGCCGGTCGGACCCCGAAATGGATGCCGTTCCGATCACCGAGACGAGGACAACTCGTTCAAAAGCGTGTGCGCGCCGATCAAAAGTAGGCAGCCAGGCAACGCTCGCCGCGAAGCAACGCGAAGTCTCCACGAAACCCGACGGGGTTCAGCCTGGCGTGGAGGCATTACATGCATGCAGCACGACAGAGGACGGTGGCGACCGTCCCCTCCAGCCAGTCGTGCTGCTCGCCGTCTGCTCGCCGGATAAAGCGAGCAAAAAGCCGCCACCTTCCCAGCAGTAATGCGGGGAATCGCGTCTTCTCGTCGTCTGTTCGTAACGTGTTGGACGTGAACGGACTCCAGAACGACGAGAAGAGGCGATTAGTAGTCAACGCCCTGCGCCCCTTCGACCTCGCGCTGCTGCAGGAGATTCACGTAATCTCCGACGAGCAGGCAGCCGAAATCGAGGAGCGCGCAGGCAGAACGCTACATTGGCGGTGCGACGGCGCACACACGTGCGGCGTTGCGTTACTCTTAAGAGGAAAAATGGCGGAAGCGGTGCGTAGTGTTCGTTTCGATGACAACGGACGGATAGGCCAGCTTGTCATCAAGTGGTCGGAGTCCATCGACCTCGTCGTTACGAACGTCTACGCGCCGAGTGGCTCTCGCTACGTCGAAGAAAGAGTAGCTTTCTTTGGTGAGGTGCAGAGCCACTGGCTCAACAACTCCGGTTTCCAAGTGGCGCACCTCGTCGCTGGGGACTTCAACGTCCGCCTGCTCTCCGACGATTGGAGCCGCCCGAGGGAGCGCGCGCTGCCCATCGAGATGTGCGCGTCCGTGCACGCCGCCAACTTGATGGTCAACGAACCTGGAATGGAAAGATCGCTCGATCACGTTTTCCTCGATGAAAACCTGCATTCGCGTGTGGGTAGGAGAGGAAGATTGTTGACTAGGCTTTCTGACCACCACAGGTTGGAGTTTGAGATCCTTCCGCCAGGCAAGTGGCCTCCGTTGAAAAACTGGAGGATGCAGGCGGATTGGCTTAGCTAACCGGAGGCTGCGGAGCATCTACGTAAATACCTCCGAGGCTTTGCCATTCAAGAACTTGCGGACTGGCACGATCTCAAAAGATCTGTCCGCGAGTTCTGCTGCCAATTCCCCTTGCACCGGCTTCCACGCGGTTTCGGAAAGGGCGTGGCCAACAGTAGAGACTTTCTGCAGGCCCGCACGTTTTTGAGACGCCACGATGTCGGGCGTCTCGCAGAGTACAAGGCGAGGGCCGAGCGCCAGGTCTGGCAGTCCGGAGCTGCATGCCTGTTGGACGACAAGGGCCAGGAATGTTCGGCCCCAGCCGAAGTACGCCGCATTGTCAGACGCTACTACTCCTCTCTGTACGCGGAATCCCCGACGGAGGATATTCTTTCTGAGATACTCCTGTCTCAGAATGCTCGTGTTGTCGGCGAGGAGGAACGCGAACGTCTCAACGAGCCTTTCACTGCGGATGAATTTTCGTCCGCAATCGCTGGGCTGAAGGGACGAAAGGCGCCGGGCGAGGATGGGCTCCCTGCAGAGTTTTATCAGTGCATTGCAGTGAAGCTCATTCCATTGATGCTGAAACTCGCGACGCTGATGAGTGAATCCGGGAATGTCACGGATTCCTTCAGCTAAGCGAAGGTGCGTCTCCTGCCGTAAGGCGGAGACTTGCGTCAACTTGACAACTGGCGTCCGATCACCTTGGTGAACTCGGACGTCAAGTTGTTTTCCAAGCTGTGAGTCGCGCGGTTAGGAAGTATCGCGGAATCTGCGGTGAGCCCGGAACAAACCTACGCCGTTCCGGGACGATCCATGGAAGCGAACATCCTTTTCGCGCGCACATGGTTGCAGCTGCAGGAAGTTGTGGCGCAACAAGGCCAGGCTGCTGCGAAAGTCACTGCCGCAGGCAAGAAGAACAGGCGCCTACGGCAGGAGGGAACGCCAGGTGCCTTGGCGGTCGCGTTCGATCTCCACAAGGCGTTCGACTGCGTAAACCAGAAGCTCGTTTTAAAGTTTATGGAACGCCTTGGGTTCCCGGCGCAACTCCTGCTGTATTTGCGCGCGTGCTGGCGGCACGCGCTAACCTGCAATACTTTCAGCGGCTGCCGCGTGTATGGTATTCCCGTTCGTAGGGGCATCCGACAAGGCGACAGCTTAAGCCCGTTGCTCTTCAGCATCTTCTTTGAGTTGGTGCTAAGAGCATACAGGCTGACGCTGTCTTACTTGCCAAGCTCCTGCCCGGGAACGCCTGCCGTGGCCGCCTACGCTGATGACCTGCTTCTTCTGCTCCCCATGTCCACCCCGGCGTCTAGTGTCGAGGATTTCTTCGACCTGATTAGTCGGGGAGCGGGCATGAGCGTGAACAGAGAGAAGAGCGTGGTCGTTCCTGTGGGTACGTCGTTAAAGGGGCAGTCCGACTGGATCCGCCTGGGGATCCCCAAGGGCGGGTACTTTAAGTACCTTGGCGTTCCGTTGGGCGCTTTCGGCGCAGCCAAAGCGTGGGCGGACTGTCTTCAGAAAGCAGAGTTGGCCATCAGCCCGTTCTTTAATGGCAAGTTTACCTTGCAGGAACGGGCGACTATTTGGAACACATTTGTGGCCCCTCTCCTCCGTCTCCTGTTTTTTGTTTTGGACCCCCCCTATGCGGCAAAACAGCGGGCTAAACGCCTGCTCAGGAACCCTGTCTGGGGTCCGGCGAGATCGAGGATCCGCCTTAAAGATTTGTCAGCTCGGCGTCGGGATGCTGGTTTGGGTATCCTGATAATGGAGCGAACCGGACTGCAGGTGCAGTTCCGACTGCTGGCACTGTGTGCCCAGCTATGGAGATCCCCCCTGTGTGTGCCAGCTCGCATTCTCCTGCGGAGATGCGCCGGCAGCGGAGGATTTCTCTCGCTTTTGCCGGGCACTCAATACAGGAAGCGGGGTTTCGGGTTTCCATTGCGGCAGTTGACCGCACTTCTGGAAGCTTACTCGTGGAACTCCTGCCGCCCAATGAACTTTGAAGCTCGGCGCAGGAGTCTGTTGAATCCTGGGCGGCTTTCCAAGGAATACGCCCTGGAGATCTTCGCCCCCTGCGTCAATTTTTTCCACGATCCTTGGAAGAAGTACTGCAGGACGAGGTGAAGTTTTCTACCCTGGCTGCCACGCCTCTTGCCGCAGCGCTGTCTGCCCTCAGGGCAAGAAACGACAGTTACCAGCCGACGAGGTGGGAGGTTTTCTGCACGATAGCGGGAAAAACCAAAATCCTTGGCGCCTGGAAGACCAGTGAGTTGGCGGACGCCGCCACTCCTCGTGTTACTGCAAAGGGACTCCTCCGGTGGGCAGAAGAACTTGCTGTCACCTCCGAAGAACTTGTAGTCCCTCCACAGTGTATTGACAGTTCGCTGCTCCCCCTTGCTTGGAAACAAGCCGTGCTGCTTTTCGTTCACTGGGGTTTTCAGTGCAACGAGCGTTGGCATCGTGACTCCGGGGGACTTGCGTCTGCGAACTGCGTTCGGTGCGGATCGACGGAGTCGATTCCGCACCTACTTCTGGACTGCGGTGTCCTACAAGGACTGTGGCGTAGGCTGGCAACAGCACTAATGCATCCCGTGGACACCGCAAGAGACTTGCTGCGACGATTCTTCACCCCGAGCGGGCTGTCACTAAGCGCAAGGATTGCAACCATCGGTTGCATACGCGCGATAGTTTCCGTCCGCCTGGCGTTGGTAATCAGCGGACAGCACCAAGAGGTAATCAGCAAAGCATCCTTCTACATGGGAGCATGCGCTAGATGGCCTCATTTGACAGAGGAGACAAAAAGGAATCTCGCCGCAATACACCGCCGGTTTACACACCCTCAGCAGCGGCCAACCCGGTGATCATTGCCCTACCCTCCATAAACTAATTTTGTATTTACTTTTTACACCCGCGTCCCCATGGGCTCCGGAACATTTGAGGTGCTCATCGTTTAAATCCCCGTGAGTACGGAGCCTAACCAAAAACCCTTTTCCCTTCCCTCCAGTTTTTGATTTGTTTGGTTCCCCTCATTCCCCCCACGCTGCGAGCGGTTTGTTTACCAGGCCTGCGTGCCGGTAATTTTTCTATGTTCTCTGTCGTTTTATTGGCTGGGGGCATTGTCCCTGACCAGTTTATTATTATTAATGAACCCCTCGGCGTGTCCTGGTGATAAATTTCAATCTCCGCCTGCTGGCAGGTGCGCCCAACCGACGAGCACAGCTGGTCAACCAGTTGTGCGGAGCAATGAATGCGCGCAACTTGTTGGCCGGTGATGCCGGGAGAGATCGGAACATCGACCACATGTTCCTCGACAACCACCTGTCCACGCGGGTGGAAACTCGAGGAACGCTCCCGGCAGAACTGTCCGACCATCCACGGCTCGTGCTCGAGTTACATCGGTGCAATAAGGGCCCTCCCCTGAAAACATGGCGCCTGCCAGGGGATTGGTTGCGCCTCGCAGCAGCGGCGGAACATCTACGCTCCTTCCTGCGAGGATTCCAGCTTCATACGTTCGCGGACTGGGACGAAATGAAGTGCTCAGTCAGCGAGTTTTGCGACTAGTTTCCCATGGAACGTCTTCCGCCGAGCTTCGGCGTTATCACCCGGGTACGCCCGGGGCGTTTATTAATAAACTTTACATGCGTGGTACAAGGCCCCACCACGGCCGTAAACACAGGACCTGTCGGGACACCGGGACGCAGCCCGGCGTGGCACTCCCCGACAGCGAAGGAAGATATGGATAAGTCAAAAAGGAAAATAAAAAGAAACAAACAAAAAGAAGTTGGAGGGCAGGGAAGGGATCACTGGTCGCTGTAGGGAGGGCTCATTCCTCGAACGAAGCCCTCGAGGTCAGTCTGCATATTCCCCAGTTGGGGCCATCCGACAGATCTTCGCAAGAAGCGTTTGGCATACGGGATGATATCCCTCGCCTGTGGACCCACTCCTTCGTTGTTGGCGTCGCTCCATGCCCCCACGATGCCACGGACGCAGCACAAGGCTGCGATGGCTGCGGCTGGCTGCAGTGCGTCCTTCACGAAGAAAGGCCGAAGAACGTCTCTGGGGGTCCTGCCCGTAGGGAGCCCGAGGGTCGTCCGGAACCGTTCCCAAAGGGGTCGGAGGGCAGCACAATCAACAATAAGGTGGGGAAGCGACTCCCGCTCACCTCACCTGGCACACGCTGGATCCACAGCTCCCCTCGTCCAGTGGAAGCGGCGCGCGTTGCAGAGTAGACCCCAGTGCAACAAAAGCAACGCCGACTCTTGCCACTTGAGGGACAGGATCCTGGATTCCTTCATCACCGGGCGCCACTTCAGCTCATCCCTGGGGATGGCGAGCAGCTCGCCCCATCTTACTAATCCTCGCGGCTGGACTCTCGGGGTCGTGGCGTCGGACAGTTCTCCTGTTGTCCAGCCGCTGATCAACTTCTCGCGTCCCTCGATGCAGCAGGAGACTTGCCACCTTGGCGTCCGGCTGCTGTGAAGTGCCCTCTTCAGGGAGGGCAGGGCCGTAGCTAGGCAGGTCGTCTCTGCCCACATGCATCTTGCTGGACTCTCCAGGATATTCCGCAGCGTGCAGCGGGCGTAGGGGCTGCAACGAAGACGATTCCACGTCTCGTGGCTTGTCTGGTTAACCACTGCCCACGTTCCAATATTTTCCTCCAGCCAGGCGAGGGAGTTGGCGGGTCAGCAAACCACCCAGCTGTTCTCCTTGGCCAATGTTGCCATGCGCCCGAGCAGTAGGCCGCATCTTCGCATCTTCCGGCCACGGCTGAGAAGAAAACACGCGAGTCCATCGCACCGGGACACACGGCTGGCCAGGAGGCGGGCTGGAGTGCACCAAGGGGTGCTCCACATCTTCGCTACGATGGCGAGGGTTCGGCTCCGCAGCTGCTTCTTAACGCGCTCCAGCGTCAGGAGGCCAAGACCGCCGTCCCGACGCGGAGCGCACAAGTCCTTCAGTGGGACTCGGGGCCTCCCCTTGCCCCAAAGGGCGATACGGAGGAGGTCCTTCGTCCTCTTCTTGGATTCCACGGTTTAGGGGCAAACAAAAAGCAAGGGGCGGAGGATGGGGGCCGCGAAGGCGTTCCAAACCGCGGCCCGTACCGGCAAGTGAAACTTGCCTTCCAGGAACGGGCCGATCGCCGTCTCGACTTTTTGGAGGCAGCTGGACCACGCTTCCGCAGGGGAGTAGTGCCCCAACGGCACACCAAGGTACTTGAAGCACCTCGCCGTGGGGATCCCCAGACGGACCCAGTCCTGCTGCCCTGCCCACGCCGCACCTATTGGCACAACCGAGAACTTCGCCCTGTTAACCTGCAGTCCGGTCCCGCGGCTTAGCAGATCGAAGAAGTCTCCGACCGCCTTTGCCGGGGTGGACATTGGCAACAAAAGCAGAAGATCGTCGGCGTACGGTGCTACGGCGGGCGTGCCGGGGCACGAGCTCGGCAATGGGGCCAAAGTCACCCTGTACGCTCTTAGCACCAACTCAAAGTAGGTGCTGAAGAGCAGGGGGCTGAGGCTATCTCCCTGCCTTAAGCCCCGCCGCACCGGCACGCCATACACCTTTTGACCGCTGAAAGAGACGGTAATTATCGCATTCCGCCTGCAAGAGCGCAGGTAGGAAATCAGGGAGGGGGGATAGCCCATGCGACCCAGGAGCTCCAAGAGAAGTTCCTGGTCTACACAGTCGAAAGCCTTGTGGAGATCGACTGCGAGCGCTAGGGCCCCCTTCCCCGCCCGGTAGTCCCTTCCCAGCCCGGCTGGCGGCCCCAATGTGGGGTTGCCGACTTTCCCTATCCCTTTCTTCTCTCTTCTCTGCAGGTGCACCCATGTGCTTGCGAAGAAGAGGTTGGCATCCATACTTCGCCCGGAAACAGCATAAGTCTGCTCCGGGCTAATTACGGATTCTGCCACCTGCCCCAGACGCGAAGCCCATAGCCCTGCGATCAACTTGGCGTCCGTATTCACGATTGTGATCGGACGCCAGTGCTTTAAATCCCTGAGGTCTCCCCCTTTCGGAAGGAGCCTCACTCTGGCTGACCGAAACGAGGCGGGAACATCGCCTTCCTCTCGGATCAGCCTGATCAACTTAAGCAGCAGGGGTGCCAGCTCTTCCGCGAAGCTCTGAAAGAACTCCGCGGGCAAGCCGTCTTCCCCTGGAGCTTTACGCCTCTTGAGCCTTTTGATACCGGCGAGAATTTCGCCGGTGGTAAAAGGCTCGTCGAGGCTTTCCATCTCCTCCTCCCCTATTGCCGGGGTGCCATCCGGAAGCAAGCGTCGAGAGGCGTTTCGATCCGGGGGCTCCTGGGCGTAAAGGGAGGAATAAAAACTCCGCAAGAGATGCCGTACCGACGCCAAAGACGAACATTCCCGGCTCTGGTCGTCCAGCAAGCTGGCCGACCCGGATTGCCAGGCTTGGCTTTCGGCCCCGGGGCGGTACTCGGCCTGGCGACGGACATTAGGGGTTCTGTCGTACCTGCGAGCCTGTAAATAGGCCCGATGGTTGCGAGCACCCTCGCCGAATCCAAGGGGCAGGGGATCCAGGGGGAACTGCTCACAGAACTCGCGGACCGATTTTTTAAAAAGGTCCCAGTCCTGGAGATTCCGGAGCGTGACACCTCTCGGGTATTCGCGAAGGTATTCCTTCGCACCTGAGAGTCGCGTCCAGTCCCCCGGCAGACGCCAATCCCTGGATGGAGGTCCCTTGTCACGAGACCGCATCTCGAAAATTAACCGGGAATGGTCCGACAACGTCGACGCAACCCTCCCCCGTTTGCCGACCCGTGAACACAGGTCAGCGTCGAGGAAGACGTGGTCGATGCTGCGGACCATTCCCCTCTCTCCCGCGAACAAGTTGCGCGCACGCATGGCGGCGCACAACTTGTTCATCGCGTTCTCTTGTGTTTCTGGCTCACCTGTTAGCAGACGGAGATTGAAATCTCCCGCTATCAGGTGAGCCTTCCGCTCGTTCGTGTCCGCCAGCCAGTCGCGCTTCAGGGAATCCAGCAGCCTGGTACGGTCGCTGTATCCCTGTTTACCGCTGGGGGCGTACACATTCGTGACGATAAATTCGATCGAGTCGGACCAGCTGAGAATCAGCTGACCGTCCCGACCGTCGTCATCGAAGCGCACGCCCTTCACGGCCGCGTCGATGGCCGGCTTCACTAAGAACGCGACCCCGCAGGTGTTGCGGAGGCCGCACCGCCAATACAGCCGACCCCCCGCGATCGCCTCGATTTTCTGGGCGTCTGCCGCGGTGACCACGTGGATCTCCTGCAGCAGGGCCAGGTCGAGCTCACGCAGGTTATCGGCCGTATCTCGCCTGTTACCGTCGTCGCGCAGCCCGTTGACGTTCCAACAGGCGGCGCGAATCCGACTGCGACTGGCGAGCCCAGGTGTTATTCCTGGGAAGATGGCGATGCGGCGTCCGCCACATGTTGGGGTGGGACGCTAGGTGGAGGAGGAGGGTCAGGCGCTGCGTGCACCTGGTCCCCCTCCTCCATGGGTAACGGCGCGTCGAGCGGGTCACCCTTAGGTGGGGTCGCGCCTACCTGTTGGCCCTCCTCCATGGGGGCGGGCTGTTCAGGCTCGGCGACTGCAGGGAGGACTTCGCCCCCCTGCTCACCCTCCTCCATGGGGGTGGCCGGCTCGACGACTTCCGAGAATGGGAGTTCCCCCTCCGGGATTCCCACGCTACCGCTAGCTTCCTACTTCTCCTCCTCGCTGGTGGAGGGGAGGCGCCTCCTGGGTTTCTGGGACTTGCGTCCCGACTTCCTGGGGGGTACCTCCGAGGAGGAGGATGCACTTCCGGCCGCCAGGTCCGACTGACCTGTGGGGGCCTTTTTCGCGGGAGCCGGCCTTCGCACGGCCTTGCGCGAGGGGTTCTCACGCTCCGCCAGCGTGGCCGCGAGCTCCTCCGCCGCCTGAGCGAACGCGGCGTCCTCGGCTTCGACCGTCGCTATTTCGCGCGGCTCACCCTCTGTGTAAACAGATTGTTCGCCGTCGCGAACCGCGGGCGCGGCGGAAACGGCGAGGGAAGGCTCGTCGCCCCGGGTGGCAATCTAGGGAACGGCTATGCGCTCCAGTGCTACCGTACACTCCTGCATGGTCTTAGAGGGCGGTCCAGGTTTGTTCGCCTTGCCGGCTGTCTTTTTTACCGCTTTCGCGGGTTCCGCGAAGTGCACCTTTCTCTCCTTCCTGGCGTTGACCAACTGCCAGTCGTCTTGGACTCCCGCGTCTTCGGAGGGTTGTTCTTCCGACGCCTGTGTGGGAGGAACAGGGGCCAGCGGCTGCTGCCGGCCAGTATCTCTTTTTGGTCTTTCGACCAGTTTACCGCATTTTGCCTGTGCTTTCTTTGCAGCAGACGGCACCGGAGTGGGGCGTTTAGGGCATACGCGGCGTACGTGGCCCTTCTCCCCGCATAAGTGGCACACAACGTTCGGGCACCGCTTGCGCAAGTGTCCTACTGCATTGCAGTAGCCTCAAATGCGGGGTTTCCCCACGTACCAGAGGTCTACGACTTCGCCATTGACCTCTAGTTTGTGGGGAAGCCCACTCTCCTTCACCGTCACGCGCGCGGCGGCCTGCCCTCCGAAAAGGCTATCGTAGCCATCGAAGATTGTGGCCTTTGGCCAAAGCGCGTGAACATCCCCGTACTTTATTAACTGATCACCAACCGTAGACCGCGTCTTGCGGCTGGTGATCCCTGTCAGATGGACCACTACGGAGCGGTCCATCGTGACTGGTAGGATCTTGCGTCCGTCCACGTTCAGCGGGGTGGTTATCAAGCTTTGCGCCAAGGTGATGTCCTTGCAGACAACCTCGACGCGCTCACCCCCGCTGAGCACGGATAGACCGTCAAGGTCCTTTTCCAACACGTTGGCGTTCTGCAGCGCTTTCGAAAAAGCGCGTGCAGTTCGCCCGTCAAAGAGATTGCCTACCTGGTAAACCAAGCTGGGCTTGTACCCAGCTGCCAGGTAGGACGCCATCTCGGCCATGGTTTCCGCGCTCGGCGCGGCCACCATGGCGCTCCAGCTCCTCGCCTTAAGCGGCGAGGGCGATTCCGGGGCGGACGCCCCTGATTCGGTAGGCTGTGGGGGTGGGCAAGCCTCCCCCACACCTACCTCCATCGTGGTGTCCTCAGGCATCGCTGGCATCGGACACCAACGATGTTCCACACCAAACAACAATAGAAAAAACCGCTTCCTGTCGACTCACTCGGGAGCGAAGGAAACACACGTCCACTCACCAAGGGATTCGGCGTTATCACCCGGGTACGCCCGGGGCGTTTATTATTAAACTTTACATGCGTGGTACAAGGCCCCACCACGGCCCTAAACACAGGACCTGTCGGGACACCGGGACGCAGCCCGGCGTGGCACTCCCCGACAGCGAAGGGGGATGGGCATAAGACAAAAAGTAAAATAAAAAGAAACAGACAAAAAGAAGTTGGAGGGCAGGGAAGGGATCACTGGTCGCTGTCGAGAGGGCCCATCCGTCGAACGAAGACCTCGAGGTCAGTCTGCATATTCCCCAGTTGGGGCCATCCGGCAGCTCTTCGCAAGAAGCGTTGGGCATATGGGATGACATCCCTCGCGTGTTGACCAACTCCTTCCTTGTTGGTGTCGCTCCATGCCGCCACGATGCCTCGGACGCAGCACAAGGCTGCAAGAACTGCGGCTGGCTGCAGGGCGTCCTTCACGAAGAGGAGCCGAAGAACGTCTCTAGGGGAACTGCTCGTTGGGAGACCGAGGATCATCCCAAACCGTTCCCAAAGGGGACGAAGGGCAGCACAGTCCACAATAAGGTGGGAGAGCGATTCCCGCTCTCCGCACCTGACAAACGCAGGATCCACAACTCCTCTTGTCCAGTGAGAGCGGCGTGCGTTGCAGGGTAAACCCCAATGCAACAACAGCAACGCCGACTCTTTCCACTTGAGGGGCAGGATCCTGGATTCCTGAAGAAGCGGGGGCCACTTCAGCACATCTATAGGGATGGCCAGCAGCTCGCCCCATCTTCTTAGTCCTCGCGGCTGGACGCTCGGGGTCGTGGCGTCTGCCAGTTCTTCTGTTGTCCAGCCGCTGATCAACTTTTCGCGTCCCTCGATGCAGCAGGAGACTTGCCACCTTGGCGTCCGGCTGCTGTGAAGTGCCCTCTCCAGGAAGGGCAGCGCCGTAGCTAGACAGGTCGTCACTGCCCAAGTGCATCTTGCTGGACTCTCCAGGAGATTCCGCAGCGTGCAGCGGGCGTAGGGGCTGCAACGGAGACGATTCCACGTCTTGTGGATTGTCTGGTTAACCACTGCCCGCGTTCCAATATTTTCCTCCAGCCAGGCGGGGGAGTTGGCGGGGCAGCAAACCATCCAGCTGTTCTCCTTGGCTAATGTTGCCATGAGCTCGAGCAGTAGGCCGCATCTTCGCATCTTCCGGCCACGGCTGAGAAGAAAAGACGCGAGTCCATCGCACCGGGACACACGGCTGGCCAGGAGGCGGGCTGGAGTGCACCAAGGGGTGCACCACATCTTCGCTGCGATGGCGAGGGTTCGCCACCGCAGCTGCTTCTCCACGCGCTCCAGCGTCAGGAGGCAGAGACCGCCGTGCCGACGCGGAGCGCACAAGTTCTTCAGTGGGACTCGGGGCCTCCCCTTGCCCCAAAGGGCGATACGGAGGAGGTCCTTCGTCCTATTCTTGGATTCCACGGTGGGAGGGCAAACAAAAAGCAAAGGGCGGAGGATGGGGGCCGCGAAGGCGTTCCAAACCGCGGCCCGTTCCGGCAAGTGAAACTTGCCTTCCAGGAACGGGCCCAGAGCCGTCTGGACTTTTTGGAGGCAGCTGGACCACGCTTCCGCGGGGCAGTAGTTTCTGAACGGCACACCAAGGTACTTGAAGCACCTCGCCGAGGATATCCCCACACGGACCCAGTCCTGCTGCCCTGCCCACGCCGCACCTATTGGCACAACCGACGACTTCGCCCTGTTAACCTGCAGTCCGGTCCCGCGGATTAGCAGATCGAAGGAGTCTCCGACCGCCTTCGCCGGGGTGGACATTGGCAACAAGAGCAGAAGATCGTCGGCGTACGCTGCTACGGCGGGCGTGGGGGGCACGAGCTCGGCAAGGGGGCCAAAGTCACCCTGTACGCTCTCAGCACCAACTCAAAGTAGGTGCTAAAGAGCAGGGGGCTGAGGCTTTCGCCCTGCCTTATGCCCCGCCGCACCGGCACGCCATACACCTTCTGTCCACTGAAACAGACGGTAATCATCGCATTCCGCCAGCAAGAGCGCAGGTAGGAAATCAGGGAGGGTGGAAAGCCCATGCGACCCACGAGCTCCAAGAGGAGTTCCTGGTCTACACAGTCGAACGCCTTGAGGAGATCGACTGCGAGCGCTAGGGCCCCCTTCCCTGCTCGGGGGTCCCTTCCCAGCCCGGCTGGTGGCCCCAATGTGGGCTTGCCGACTTTCCCTATCCCTTTCTTTTCTCTTCTCTGCAGGTGCACCCATGTGCTTGCGAAGAAGAGGTTGGCATCCATACTTCGCCCGGGAACACCATAAGTCTGCTCCGGGCTAATTACGGATTCTGCCACCTGCCCCAGACGCGAAGCTTATAGCCCTGCTATCAACTTAGCGACCGTATTCAAGATCGTGATCGGACGCCAGTTGTTCAAATTCCTAAGGTCTCCCCCTTTCGGAAAGAGCCTCACTCTGGCTGACCGAAACAAGGCGTGAACATCGCCTTCGTCTCGGATCAGCCTTGTCAGCTTAAGCAGCAGGGGTGCCAGCTCTTCCGCGAAGCTCTGAAAGAACTCCGCGGGCAAGCCGTCTTCCCCTGGAGCTTTACGCCTCTTGAGCCTTTTGATACCGTTGAGAATTTCGCCGGTGGTAAAAGGCTCGTCGAGGCTTTTCAACTCCTCCTCCCCTATTGCCGGGGTGCCATCCGGAAGCAAGCGTCGAGAGGCGTTTCGATCCGGGGACTCCCTGGCGTAAAGGGAGGAATAAGAACTCCGCACGAGTTGCCATACCGACGGCGGGGACGAACATTCCCTGCCTTGGTCGTCCAGCAAGCTGGCCGACCCGGATTGCGAGGCTTGGCGTTCGGCCCCGGCGCGGTACTCGGCCAGGCGACGGAAATTAGGGGTTCTCTCGTACCTACGAGCATGTAAATAGGCCCGATGGTTCGAGCACCCTCGCCGAATCCGGGGGGCAGGCGATCCAGGGGGAACTGCTCACAGAACTCGCGGACCGATTCCTTAAAAAGGTCCCAGTGCTGGAGATTCCGGATCGTGACGCCTCTAAGGTATTCGCGAAGGTGTTCCTTCGCACCTGAGAGTCGCGTCCAGTCCCCCGGCAGACGCCAATTCCTGGATGGCGGTCCTTTGTCGCGAGGCCGCAGCTCGCAAATTAACCGGGAATGGTCCGACAACGTTGACGCAACCCTCCCCCGTTTGTCGACCCGTGAACACAGGTCAGCGTCGAGGAAGACGTTGTCGATGCTGCGGACCATTTCCCTCTCACCAGCGAAGAAGTTGCGCGCACGCATGGCGGCGCACAACTCGTTCATCGCTTTCACTTGTGTTTCTGGCTCACCTGTTAGCAGGCGGAGATTGCAATTTATCACCCGGTCACGCCGGGGCGTTTATTAATAATAATAAACTGGTCAGGGACAATGTCCCCAACCAAGAGAACGACCGAGAACATAGAAAAATTACCGGCACGCAGGCTTGGAAAACAAACCGCTCGCAGCGTGGGGGGAATGAATGGAACCAAACAAAAATCAAAAACTGTAGGGAAGGGTAACGGGTGTTTGGTTAGGCTCCGTACTCACGGGGATTTATACAATGAGCACCTAAAATGTTCCGGAGCCTATGGGGACGCGGGTGTAAAAAGAAAATACAAATTTAGTTTATGGAGGGTAGGTCAATGATCACGGGGTTGGCCGCTGATGAGGGTGTGTAAACCGGCGGTGTATTGCGGCGAGATTCCTCTTTGTCTCCTCTGTCAAATGAGGCCATCTAGCGGATGCTCCCATGTAGAAGGATGCTTTGCTGATTACCTCTTGGTGCTGTCCGTTGATTACCAACGCCTGGCGGACGGAGACTATCGCGCGTATGCAACCGATGGTTGGAATCCTTGCGCTTAGTGAAAGCCCGCTCGGCCTGAAGAATCGTCGCAGCAAGTCTCTTGCGGTGTCCACGGGATGCAATAGTGCTGTTGCCAGCCTACGTCACAGTCCTTGTAGGACACCGCAGTCCAGAAGTAGGTGCGGAATCGACTCCGTCGATCCGCACCGAACGCAGTTCGCAGACGCAAGTCCCCCGGAGTCACGATGCCAACGCTCGTTGCACTGAAAACCCCAGTGAACGGAAAGCAGCACGGCTTGTTTCCAAGCAAGGGGGAGCAGCGAACTGTCCATACACTGTGGAGGGACTACAAGTTCTTCGGGGGTGACAGCAAGTTCTTCTGCCCACCGGAGGAGTCCCTTTGCAGTAATACGAGGAGTGGCGGCGTCCGCCAACTCACTTGTCTTCCAGGTGCCAAGAAGTTTGGTTCTTCCCGCTATCGTGCAGGAAACCTCCCACCTCGCCGGTTGGTAACTGTGGTTTCTTGCCCTGAGGGCAGACAGCGCTGCGGCAAGAGGCGGGGCAGTCAGGGTAGAAAACTTCACCTCTTCCTGCAGTACTTCTTCCAAGGATAGTGGAAAAAATTGGCGCAGGGGGCGAAGATCTTCAGGGCGTATTCCTTGGAACGCCGCCCAGGATTCAACAGACTCCTGCCGCCAAGCTTCAAAGTTCATTGGGCGGCAGGAGATCCAAGAGTGTGCTTCCAGAAGTGCGGTCAACTGCCGCAATGGAAACCCGAAACCCCGCTTCCTGTATTGAGTGCCCGGCAAAAGAGAGAGAAATCCTCCGCTGCCGGCGCATCTCCGCAGGAGAATGCGAGCTGGCACACACAGGGGGGATCTCCATAGCTGGGCACACAGTGCCAGCAGTCGGAACTGCACCTGCAGTCCGGTTCGCTCCATTATCAGGATACCCAAACCAGCATCCCGACGCCGAGCTGACAAATCTTTAAGGCGGATCCTGGATCTCGCCGGACCCCAGAGAGCTCTTCTGAGCAGGCGCTTAGCCCGCTGTTTTGCCGCATAGGGGGGGTCCAAAACAAAAAACAGGGGACGGAGGAGGGGGGCCACAAAGGTGTTCCAAATAGTCGCCCGTTCCTGCAAGGTGAACTTGCCGTTAAAGAACGGGCTGATGGCCAACTCTGCTTTCTGAAGACAGTCCGCCCACGCTTCGGCTGCGCCGAAATCGCCCAACGGAACGCCAAGGTACTTAAAGTACCCGCCCGTGGGGATCCCCAGGCGGATCCAGTGGGACTGCCCCTCCCACGACGTACTCACAGGAACGACCACGCTCTTCTCTCTGTTCACGCTCACGCCCGCTCCCCGACGAATCAGGTCGAAGAAATCCTCGACACTGGACGCCGGGATGGACATGGGGAGCAGAAGAAGCAGGTCATCAGCGTAGGCGGCCACGGCAGGCGTTCCCGGGCAGGAGCTTGGCAAGTGAGACAGCGTCAGCCTGTATGCTCTTAGCACCAACTCAAAGAAGATGCTGAAGAGCAACGGGCTTAAGCTGTCGCCCTGTCGGATGCCCCTACGAACGGGAATACCATACACGCGGCAGCCGCTAAAAGTGATGCTGGTTAGCGCGTGGCGCCAGCACGCGCGCAAATACAGCAGGAGTTGCGCCGGGAACCCAAGGCGTTCCATAAGCTCCAAAAGCAGCTTCTGGTTTACGCAGTCGAACGCCTTGTGGAGATCGACCGCGACCGCCAAGGCACCTGTCGTTCCCTCCTGCCGTCGGCGCCTGTTCTTTTTGCCTGCGGCAGTGACTTTCGCAGCAGCCTGGCTTTGCTGCGCCACAACTTCCTGCGGCTGCATCCATGTACGCGCGAAAAGGATGTTCGCCTCCATGGATCGTCCCGGATCCGCGTAGGTTTGTTCCGGGCTCACCACAGATTCCGTGATACTTCCTAACCGCGCGACCCACAGCTTAAAAAACAACTTGACGTCCGAGTTCACCAAGGTGATCGGACGCCAGTTGTTAAGTTGTCGCAAGTCTCCGCCTTTCGGCAGGAGACGCACCTTCGCTGAGCGGAAGGAATCAGGGACATTCCCGGATTCACTCATCAGCGTCGCGAGTTTCAGCATCAAGGGAATGAGCTCCACTGCAAAGCACTGATAAAACTCTGCAGGGAGCCCATCCTCGCCTGGCGCCTTGCGTCTCTTCAGCCCAGCGATGGCGGACGAAAATTCATGCGCCCCGAAGGGCTCGTCGAGACGTTCGCGTTCCTCCTCGCCGACAACACGAGCATCCTGAGACAGGAGTATCTCAGAAAGAATATCCTCCGTCGGGGATTCCGCGTAGAGCGAGGAGTAGTAGCGTCTCAAATGCGGCGTACTTCGGCTGGGGCCGAACATTCCTGGCCCTTGTCGTCCAACAGGCATGATGCTCCGGACTGCCAGACCTGGCGCTCGGCCCTCGCCTTGTACTCTGCGAGACACCGGACATCCGCGCGTCTCGAAAACGTGCGAGCCTGCAGAAAGTCTCTACTGTTGGCCACGCCCTCTCCGAAACCGCGTGGAAGCCGGTGCAAGGGGAATTGGCAACAGAACTCGCGGACAGATCTTTTGAGATCGTCCCAGTCCGCAAGTTCTTGAATGGCAAAGCCCCGGAGGTATCCACGTAGATGCTCCGCAGCCTCCGGTTGGCTAAGCCAATCCGCCTGCATCCTCCAGCTTTGCAACGGAGGCCACCTGCCTGGCGGAAGGATCTCAAACTCCAACCTGTGGTGGTCAGAAAGCTCAGTCAACAATCTTCCTCTCCTACCCACACGCGAATGCAGGTTTTCATCGAGGAAAACGTGATCGAGCGATCTTTCCATTCCAGGTTCGCTGACCATCAAGTTGGCGGCGTGCACGGACGCGCACATCTCGATGGGCAGCGCGCGCGCCCTCGGGCGGCTCCAATCGTCGGAGAGCAGGCGGACGTTGAAGTCCCCAGCGACGAGGTGCGCCACTTGGAAGCCGGAGTTGTTGAGCCAGTGGCTCTGCACCTCACCAAAGAAAGCTACTCTTTCTTCGAGGTAGCGAGAGCCACACGGCGCGTAGACGTTCGTAACGATGAGATCGATAGACTCGGACCACTTGATGACATGCTGGCCTATCCGTTCGTCGTCATCGAAACGAACACTACGCACCGCTTCCGCCATTTTTCATCTTACGATGAACGCGACGCCGCACGTGTGTGCGCCGCCGCACCGCCAATGTAGCGTTTCCCCTGCGCGCTCCTCGATTTCGGCTGCCTTCACGTCGGAGATTACGTGAATCTCCTGCAGGAGCGCGAGGTCGAAGGGGCGCAGGGCGTTGGCTACTAATCGCCCCTTCTCGTCGTTCTGTAGTCCGTTCACGTTCCAACACGTTACGGACAGACGACGAGAAGACGCGATTCCCCGCATTACTGCTGGGAAGGTGGCGGCTTTTTGCTCGCTTTATCCGGCGAGCAGACGGCGAGCAGCACGATTGGCTGGAGATGACGGTTGCCACCGTCCTCCGTCGTGCTGCATGCATGCAATTCCTCCACGCCAGGCTTAACCCCGTCGGGTTTCGTGGAGACTTCGCGCTGCTTCGCGGCGAGCGTTGCCTCGCTGCCTACTTTTGATAGGCGCGCACACGCTTTCGAACGAGTTGTCCTCGTCTCGGTGATCGGAACGGCATCCATTTCGGAGTCCGACCGGCGCATGTTCGATCGGATTTCGGCCTTCCGCGAAGCAGTGACAGGTTCTGCTGGATTGACAGCGGTCCTGTTTTCGTTTTCCGTCACCAGAGCATCGCTTTTGGTGACGGCTGCTTTCCCGGCGCGCGCGTTTTCAGCGTGCTCACGCGCAGTTGCACGAGGGACCTTTGCTGAAGTCTTCTTTATTTTATTACGGTTCCTCACTCCGCGTGGCGCCGTAAATGGAGATTGCGCTCCATGGCCATCTTTTAAGCCATCCGCGTCTTTGGACTGGAGCAATTTCGATGGCTCCGACACGCTCCTCATGGACGCTGCTTTCGGAAGGGCGTTTAATCCCTTCGTTGGCATCGCATTCGCGCCAGTCGAGAGCTTGCTCTCCGACTGCGACCGCGTAAGATTTTTCTCCGCTTTCGCGGTGTTGGATCGCGACGCGGATTTTTTTTTGCCGACTTTCGAAGTCGACAGGGCACAACCCTTCTTACCCGATTTGGGTTTCTCAGCCACTGCAGGAGGTGAAGGAATGGATCTGACGGTACTGGAAGTGTCCTTACCGCCGTTGTCCATTGGCGTCCCCGCCGGTTGCTCGAACTCCGAGAGAGCCGGGCGTGCTTGGGAAGGACAGCTATTGCGCCTAGGGGGACTTACCATTGCCCCGGATTCCCTGCACTCTTTCTTTTGCGGCTCCCCTGCCGCGAGAGGGGGTGCGCAGGGCTTCGCGTGCGAGGTTTCCTGCTGCTTTGGGGCGACATTCCGCCTCGCGTTTTTACCGAATTTCTGCCGTGGGGTCTCCAGGTTTTTCGCAGATTTTTTCTTCTTATCCGCGCTTTGTTTTTTAAAATGGAGCTCCGCGGCTGCCTTTTTTCGCAAAAGATCCGGGCAATTTTTCAATTGGTGCCCGGATAGTTTGCAATAACGGCATTTTCCAGAGGGGCATTTATCCAAACAATGCCCCTCCTTCCCGCATTGAACGTGGTGAACGACCGTGTCTTTCAACTGTAGTTTGGTGGGCAGCAGACGGCGGTCCGGCATTGTAAGCCGGACTCCAGCGACTCCGCTGTGTATGGACGGGAAGTCCTTGAGGTTGCTACGCACCCTCCACAGCGCATGGACCGTGGCGAATTTCGCCAACGCGTTCCGAATATCAGTATCGGAGATTTCCGACTCGATGTCGGAAATCTCAACCACAAATGAGTCGTCCATGGCGGCCGGGAAGACGTTCTGGGCACGGATCGAAAGCGGGGTGCGCAGCAAGCGCTGCACAAGTGCAGCGTCTTTGCAACGCACCTTGAAATAGCCCATGTCTTTTACGGGCATAATGGCGAGAAGGTCCTCCTCCCGCACGCCAACACGGGTCAGTTCATCGTTGAACTGATTCCCGTCGCGCGCAGAAAGAAAGCCACTCACCTTATATCGGAGAGCAGGTCTATAGCCTTGGGCTACGTATGCCCGCAACTCCGACTCGTCGAGAGGTTTCCCTTTGACGGCTGCTGTGGCAGCAACGTCAGCAAAACTCCTCTCCATTGGCGAGAAAGACGAAGTGGAGGCGGCCGTCGCTTCCGCGATTGCAGATCCGGATGCTGTTCCTCCAACTTCAGTAGCTTCAAGTTGGGTCGACATCGTCGTCAAAATGTACGACGCAAAGATGAAGCGGATGAAAGCACGGAGACGAGAGCGAAGAAAAACACGTCCGCACTCGATTGAAATCTCCCGCTATCAGGTGAGCCTTCCGCCCGTTCCTGTCCGCCAGCCAGTCGCGCTTCAGGGTTTCCAGCAGCCTGGTGCGGTCGCGGTAACCCTGTTTGCCGCTAGGGCCATACACGTTTGTGACGATTAGGTCGATCGAGTCGGACCAGCAGAGAATCAGCTGATCGATCCGACCGTCGTCATCAAACCGCACGCCCTTTACGGCAGCGTCGATGGCCGGCTTCACGAAGAACGCGACCCCGCAGGTGTTGCGGAGGCCGCATCGCCAATACAGCCGACCCCCCGCGATCGTCTCGATTTCCTGGGCGTCTGCCGCGGTGATCACGTGGATCTACTGCAGCAGCGCCAGGTCGAGCTCACGCAGAGTGTCGGCTGTATCTCGCCTGTTGCCGTCGTCGCGCAGCCCGTTGACGTTCCAACAGGCCGCGCGAATCCGACGGCGACTGGCGAGCCCAGGTGTTAGTCCAGGGAAAACGGCGATGCGGCGTCCGCCACCTGCTGGGGCGGGACGCTAGGTAGAGGGGGAGGGGGGACAGGTACTGAAGGCACCTTTTCCTCCTCCTCCATCGGTGCCGGCGCGTCGAGCGGGTCACCCTCAGGTGGGGTCGCGCCTACCTGTTGGCCCTCCTCCATGGGGGCGGGCTGTTCAGGCTCGGCGACTGCAGGGAGGACTTCGCCTTCTTGCTCACCCTTCTATATGGGGGTTGCCGGCTCGACGGCTTCCGAGCGTGGGAGTTCAACCTCCGGCATTCCCACGCTACCGCTGGCTTCCTGCTTCTACTCCTCGCTGGTGGAGGGGAGGAGCCTCCTTGGTTTCTGGGACTTGCGTCCCGACTTCCTATGGGTGCCTCCGAGGAGGAGGATCCGCTTCCGGCTTACAGGTCGCACTCACCTGCGGGGCCTTCTTCGTCGGGCCGACCTGCGTACGCCCTTGCACGACGGGGTTTCGCGCTCGGCGAGCGTTGCTGCGAGCTCCTCCGCCGCTTTCTCGAAGGCCGCGTCTTCGCCAGCGGCGACCGTTTCCCCAGGATGCTCCTCGACCTTATCGAGCGCGGCGTCATCGTTGACCGAGAACGTTGCCGCGGGCTCCTCCGCGACTTTATCGAGCGCGGCGTCCTGGCCGTCGGCGCGCGAGTCTCGCGTCTCACCCTCTAAACGTAGATTGGGCTCGTCCACGCGAGTATTCATCGCGTCCGCATCAGCTGTTCCGCGAACATTGCCGCGGGCGGACTCGGCAGGAACGGCTAAGCGTTCCAGTGCCACCGAGCGTTCGTTGAGTTTTTTTTTTGAAAGCGGCGCGGCTTTTTTCTTGTTGCCGGCAGTTTTCTTCTCCGAATTTTCTTCTATCATCACTATCTTTTTTTTCTCTTTTCTGGCCTGAACCAGCTGCCAAGCCTCCTCCATTCCCGCGTCCACGGGAGCTATTTGCTCCGACGTCTGTACGGGAGGAAGGGAGGCTGGCAGTTGGGAACGGCCATTTTCGCGAGCTGGTCTTTCCACCAGCTTTCCACGTTTTCCCTGCGCCTTTTTGGCGGCAGGGGGCACCGGGGTGGGGGGCTTGGGGCACACGCGCCGATCGTGACCCTTTTCGCCGCATAGGTGGCACACAATGTTCGGGCACCTTTTTCGGAGATGCCTACTGCATTGCAGTAGCCACAAAATTGGCGTTTCCCCACGTACCAGAGGTCCACCGCTTCTTGGCAGACCTCCAGCTTATGGGGAAGCGCACCACCCTTTTTTACCGTGATACGCGCCGCAGCTTGACCTCCGAAAAGGCTATTGTAGCCTCTGAAAATCGTGGACTTCGGCCAAAACGCGTGCACTTCTCCGTGCTCTTGTAGCTGTTCTCGAACCGCTGACCTCGTCATGCGACTTGAGATCCCAGTGAGATGGACCACCACCGAGCGGTCCATCGTTATCGGTAAGATCTTCCGACCATCAACGATCAGCGGGTCGGTGATCAGGTGTCGGGCCAAGGTGATATCCTTGCATACCACCTCGACCCGCTGCCCGCCGCTGAGGACGCAGAGGCCGTCGAGATCTTTTTCAAAAATATTGGCGTCCTGCAGCGCCTTCGTAAAGGCGCGTGCAGTTCGCCCATCGAAAAGGTTGCCTACCTTGTAGACTAGCGAGGGTTTATACCCCGCTTTCTTGTAGGCTTTCATCTCGGCCATGGCTTCCACGCTAGGCGCGGCCACCATGGCGCTCCATGACCTCGGCGTCGCCGGGGACGATTCCGGGGCGGAAGCCCCTGATCCAGTAGGCTGTGGGGACGAACAAGCCTCCATCACGACTACTTCCATCGCGGTGTCCTCTGGCAACGCTGCCATCGGACACCGACGATGTTCACGCACAAATCACTTAATAAGAAAAAACACTCGCTTTGCCACGCAGGCGGAGCGCAGGAAAAGCACGTCCGCTCTACACAGCGGGGATTCGGCGAAGGTGTCAGGAACGAGCGGGCGTTCCTTCAGGCCCGCCGTTATTCAAGGCGTCCCGACGTCCGTCGCCTGGTTGAATTCAAGGCTGAGGCGGAGAGGCAGGCCTGGCAGTCAGGCTCGGCCTGCTTGCTGGACCATCAGGGCCAAGAACGCTCCAGCCCAGCCCAGGAAAGCCGCATAGTGCGGGAGTTTTATTCCTCCTCATACGCGCCACTCACACCTGAGCGCCATTTCGCGCAGTGCCTACTGCCGAATGGTGCTCCTGCGCTCGGGGAGGAAGTTTGTTCCAGATTGTCAGGACCCTTTACGATCACAGAGATCATCTCCGCCATCAGGAAATTAATAGCAAGGAAGGCACCAGAGGAGGACGGCCTGCCCGCGGAGTTTTACAATTACTTCGCGCCAAAGCTGGCCACCCTGGTGCTCATGTTAAGTCAGCTGATCCGCGAACACGACGAAGTTCCCGCTTCGTTCCGGTCAGCAAAAGTACGTCTCCTGCCGAAGTCAGGAGACCTACGCAACGTTCGCAACTGGCGTCCCATCACAGTAGTGAATGCGGACGCAAAGTTGTATGCCAAGTTGTGGGCTGAGCGTTTGGGGCGAGTGGCCGCTTCCGTGGTGAGTCCCGAGCAGACCTACGCTGTTCCCGGACGAATCATGGAGGCCAACCTGCTCCTTGCCAGCTCATGGTGGCAGTTGCGACAACGCGTTGCTCAGGATGGTCAAGGAAGCCTCGCGCTCCTCTCTGACCAAGAAGATCGGATAAAGGGTGGGATGGACTCGGCGGGAGCCCTTGCCGTCGCGGTCGATTTCCACAAAGCATTCGACTGCGTCGACCAGGATCTCCTTCTGGAGCTCCTGGAACGCATGGGTTTCCCGGCCGTGATCCAGTCCTACCTGCGCTCCTGCTGGCGCAACGCGTCTATTAATGTTTGTTTCAGCGGCCGGCACGTGTACGGCGTGCCCGTACGCCGCGGCTTCCGGCAGGGTGACAGTCTGAGCCTCTTGCTCTTCAGCATCTACTTCGAGTTGGTGCTGAAGGCATACAGGGTAACTCTGGCAACCCTGCCGAGCTCGTGTGCCGGCACGCCTGCCATGTCTGCCTATGTAGACGATCTTCTGCTGCTGCTTCCCGGGTCCACCCCGGCGAGTGCACTCGAGGACTTCTTCGAGTTGCTGCTCCGCGGGACGGGCCTGGAGGTGAACAGGGCGAAGTCGTCCATGGCTCGTGTTGGCTCGGCGTGGGCTGGACGGTCGGACTGGATCCGCTTGGGGATCCCCACGGGCAGGTGCTTCAAGTACCTTGGCGTTCCGTAGGGGGACTTCTGCGCAGCAGAAGCCTGGTCCGACCGTCTCCAAAAGGCAGCGTTGGCGATCGGTCCGTTCCAAGAAAGCAAGTTCTACTTGCAGGAACGGGCCGCGGTGTGGAACGCGTTTGCGGCCCCACTCCTTCGCCCCCTACTTTTTGTGTGCTCCGACCCTTATTTTGTCGGAAAAAGAGCAGCGGGCCTCCTGAGGACAGTCCTTTGGGGCAAAGGGAGGTCACGTGTGAGACTCAAAGACTTGTGCGCTCCACGTAAGGACGGTGGACTTGGCCTACTTACGCTGGAGCGCATGGAAGTACAATTACAGTTCTGAACGCTCGTCCTTGCAGCGGAACTGTGGAACACGCCCTGGTGCGTGCAGCACACCTTCTGGCCCAACGTGCCTCTGGATATGGCGGACTCTCGTCGTTTCTCTGGGCTCGCGACCGCAGGAATTCGCATTGCGGCTTTCACGTGCGTCGCATTGCCGTCGTGGCTCGGAAGAACGAATGGATCTCCTGCCTTCCTGGGAACCACTCGGCATGGCTGCACGAGTCAGTCCCCTCTTGGGAAAAGATCCACGTACCGGCGGGTACAAAGAACACTTGCCTGAAAATGCACGCCCGCTGGACGCTGCAGGAAATCGTGCAATCTCACGATCAGTTTCTGTGGGCCTTTATAACCCCCCTTGCTCCAGTGCTGCCCTTTTTAGTAAACGCCAGGAACAGCAGAGAGCAGGGAAAATGGACAGTGTCCTGCACCATAGATGGTAGGACACGAAAGATCGAGGCGTGGACATCTCGGCAGCTTACGGACGCTGCGACGCCGAGTGTCCCGCCTAACGGAATTCGACGCTGGGGCGAGCTACTCGGACTATCTCCGGAGGAGATGAAGTTGCCCCCAGCGTCCTGGAACAGTGTATCCCTCCCCTTGAAAAGGCAGGAGGTGGCGTTGCCGGTTTTACACTGGGGTCTACCCTACAAAGCATGCCTCTCTCACTGCACACGGGGGGCTGTGGGTGCCAATTGCGACCGGTGCGGAGAAAAAGAGACATTTCCCCACCTTCTTATCGAGTGCAATGCTCTCCACCCTCTCTGGGATCGGCTTGCAACGATCCTAAACATTCACGGAGGTGGCCCTAAAGAAATTTTTAGGCCCCTCTTCTTGCATGACGCCTTGTCCCCACCGGCCTCAGTAGCAGTTCTTTGCTGCATCAGAGGGGTCGTGTCGGCTTGGAACGCCACAAGAAGAAGGCGCCAAGTTAGCGGCAAGGCTACATATTGGACCCGCCTCTTTGTGAGGAACATTTGCAGGTGGCGACACCTGGGTGAACAACGGACGCAGCTTGTGAAGATTCTGAACAGGATCTAGAGGACCTTTCGGCGCGCAATGTGATTCCCCTCCCGCCTTCCCCCTATTTCCCAAACATGCCTTGGCGTTCCGATGGGGGACTTCTGCGCAGCAGAAGCCTGGTCCGACCGTCTCCAAAAGGCAGCGTTGGCGACCGGTCCGTTCCAAGAAACAAGTTCTACTTGCAGGAACGGGCCGCGATGTGGAACGCGTTTGCGGCCCTTCTTCTTCGCCCCCTACTTTTTGTGTGCCCCGCCCAGTACTTTATTCGTAAACGAGCAGCGGGCCTCCTGAGGACCGTCCTTTGGGGCAGAGGGAGGTCCCGTGTGAGGCTCAAAGACTTGTGCGCTCCACGTAAGGACGGAGGACTTGGCGTTCTTAAGCTGAAGCGCATGGAAGTTCAATTAAGATTTAGGACCCTTGCCCTCGAGGCCGGATTGTGGGACACACCTTGGTGCGTTCCAGCACTTCACCTGGCCCAACGATCCTGCGGATTCGACGGACTTTTGTCGTTTCTGCTGGCACGCGACCGCAGAGAAGCACACGGCTGCTTAATCCTGCGTCGCATGGAAGTTGCGGTACAAGAGAACGCCTGGATCTCCTGCCGCCCAGGGAACTACTCTGCATGGCTGCACGAGTCAGTGTCCACCTGGGTAAAGATCCACGTTTCGGAGGGCACAAGAAACACTTGTCTGCAAAGGCACGCCCGCTGGAAACTGCAGAAGATCGTGCAGTCCCACGAAAAGCGCATGTGGGCTTTGATAACCACCCTTTCCCCAGTGCTGCCCTTCCTCATCGACGCCAGGGACAGTAG
This sequence comes from Raillietiella orientalis, assembly GCA_036172245.1. Taxonomy (NCBI): domain Eukaryota; kingdom Metazoa; phylum Arthropoda; class Ichthyostraca; order Raillietiellida; family Raillietiellidae; genus Raillietiella; species Raillietiella orientalis. Next base: position 39,888 of record JAYWIR010000053.1, on the reverse strand, counting down.
AGAGCTTGGAAATTGGAACGTGTCCTGCACCATTGGAGGCAGCACACAAACGATTATGGCGTGGACATCTCGGAAGCTAGCGGACGCTGCGACGCCGAGAGTCCCGCCCAACGGAATTCGACGCTGGGGCGAGCTAGTGGGACTATCTCCGGAGGAGATGAAGTGGCCCCCGCCGTCCTGGAACAGTGGATCCCTCCCCCTGAAATGGCAGGATGTGGCGTTGCTTGTGGTCCTCTGGGGACATCCATTCAAAGCACGCCTTCATCACACAACCCTGGGGGCTGTGGATCCTTATTGTGACCGGTGCGGGGAAAAAGAGACCTTCCCCCACCTTCTCATCGAGTGCAGTGCCATCCGCCGTTTATGAGATCGCCTTACGGCGATCCTGGACTTGCGCGGATGCGGCCCTAAGGACGTTTTTAGGCTCCTCTTCCGTAGTGACGCGTTGTCCCCCCCCTCTTCTGTAGCAGTCCTCTGCTGCATTCGTGGGATCGTGGCGGCCTGGAACGCCACCAGAAGAAGACGTCAGCCAACCGGCAACGCCTTACGGTTCACTCGCCTATTCGTCCGAGACGTCTGCAAGTGGCGCCACTTGGGCGCAGAGAGGACTCAGCTTGTACGGATCCTAAATAGGATCTAGAGGACCTATCCGCCCGCACGGTGATCCCCTCCCTGCCCTCCCATTCCCGAAACATTTGTTTCTTCCCATACTTCCACTATTTGTTTGTTTTTTGTTTTTTCTTTCCCAACCCCCGCGGATCGGATGGACCTCTACGGCATAGCGCCCGTAAATACCAAGCTGTTTTGTAGTGGTGGACCTCTGGGTTCACCACGCGACAATCCATTGTCATTTTATTCTTTTGAATAAATGCCCCGGCATATCCGGGTGAAAACGCGGACGACCGGTTTCTGCTTTTTCGGCGCCGCCTTGTTTTTCTTTTTTGCTTCCTTCTTCTGAGGCTTCTTCTTTTCTACCTTTTGCCAACCTTCCTTGTTCTCGGCGCTTTCTCCAGCTGGTTGTTCGCTGGAGGATGGCTGAGCAGCGGGTTGGTCGGCAGGGCGGGATTCTGCCAGTTGTTGGCTTTGGTCCTTTTCCTTCGGCGTGTCTGCTTTCCTCGCGCCTGATGGAACGGACCTTTTTCGGTTGGGGCATATCCGCCTGATGTGCCCCTTCTCCCCACATCCCAAGCACACGATTTTGGGGCATTTCTTTTCTAAATGCCCCGACACCTGGCAAAAGTCGCAGTAAACGGGTTTCCCCACATACCACAGGTCGAGCTTCTCCTCCCCGACCTGCATTCTGTGGGGTAGCCCACCCTCGGCTCGGACGGTCACGCGGGCAGCGGCGTAACCACTGAATGCCCTGGTGTAACCCAGGACATTGGGTTTTGCCTACAACGCGTGGACGGTTCCGAAGCGCTCTAAAGATTCGCGAACTGCGGTCTTTGCCATTCGCATGGTGATGCCGGTGAGGTGGACAATGATGGAGTTCTCCGGCGTGAACGGGAAGATTCTTCGACCATTCACGGTCACCGGCAGGCGGAGCGGCTGCTGAGCCATCCCTGCAGACTTGCAGTTCAGCTCAACCAGCTGCGCGCCACTTCGCACGGAAAGCCCGAGGACTTCGTCCTCCGGGACTTTCAATTTCTTGAATTCGGCCGCGAACGACCGCAAAACCGCGGGAAGTACAGGCCACCTACCTTGTACAGGAGGTCCGGGTTGTATCCGTCGGCCATGTACGCCTGCTGTTCCTCTGCGGGGGGTGGCGCAGGCGCCGCCACCACCGCGCTCCAAGCCCTCGGCGGGGCGGGGGACGAATCCGCTGGGGAGATGGCCCCAACATCCATTGGTTGGAGGGACGAGGCTTGCTTGCCCCCCTCCGCCTTGTTGGCGGTGTCCTCGGGCATTTCTGCCCAGGAACAACCGCGCCAAATACACCGAAACATCCGTAAAAAAAGACGGTTTTCCGGAGCACCGAAAAAACACGTCCTTCCACTTCAACGACAGTGGGCGCAGGCGCAATGGAAGCGGCTTCATCGATCGGCGCGCAGACGTCCTTCCCTGGCAATGCCGGAGCGGCATTGTCGTCAGCTGATGGTGACGTCACTGCGAGACAACGAGAAGTGGCGATTGGTTGCCAACGTCTTGCGCGACTTCGATCTGGCCCTGCTGCAGGAGATTCACGCACTCTCCGAGCAGCAAGCGGCCGATCTGTAAGTTCGCGCAGGCAAGACGCTTTATTGGAAGTCAGGCTACCAGTATACCTGCGGAGTCGCATTCCTTGTCCAAGGCAGGGTGGCGGGAGCAGTGCGGAGTGTATGTTTCGAAGAGAAAGGTAGTGTGTGCCCAATTGTTCTCAAGTGGACCGAATCGATCAACCTTGTCGTCACGAACGTGTACGCGCCGAGCGGTTCCGCGCGTCGCTCCGAGAAACTGGAGTTTCTCGAGAGACTGCGCGACCGCTGGCTCTGCAACTTTGGCCCCGACGTGGCTCACCTCGTAGCTTAAGACTTCAACGGCCACGCGTTTTCCGAGAAGTCTCACCGTCGCCGAGAGAAACAACTGGTGAACGAGGTGTGCGCGTCCGTGCACGCCTCGAATTCCCAGGTCGACGATCCTGGGATGCGTGCTTTGCCGGACTATGTGTTCCTCGACAATTACCTGCATTGTTGTGTGGGTAGAAGAGGTCCCGTGCCGTCCGAGCTTTCCGACCACTACAGGCTGGTGTGTGAGCCTCTCCTACCTGGCAAGGTCCCTTCGACGCACGTCTGAAGGCTTCCGGCCGACTGGTTGAGAAATGCGGTGACTGCGGAGCACCTCCGCCTGCAACTATGGACCATGGCCGTTCGAAAGCACGTTTTTCACCCGGTTGCGCCAGGCGTTTATTCTTTTCAATAAAACAAACGTTGGTGGCTGACCAGATGGTCCGGCCACGCACAAGTATACGAAATTAAGCCTGCCGGGTCACCGGTTCGTAATCCGGTACGGTGCAACACGACAGCAGAGGGGCCAAGGACAAAATAAAACAAAAAAGAATTTATATAAAATCAAGATCTGGGGGACACGGGAAGGGATCACAGTGTGCTGTGGGGCCGTTACATCCTTTGCAGGATGCCGGCAAGCTGTTTTTGGATGTCTGAATCCTGATGGGTCCCTCCTGTCGCTGTCCGCATAAACTCGGCTGCGCACTGGACAACACCATTATCGCGAGGTCCTCCCGTTGCTTTGCTACATGCAGCGACGATCCCGAGAAAGCAGCACAGAGTTGCTAAGGAGGCCGAGGGTCGAAGAACGTCGCAAACAAAGAGGGATCTAATTGCGTCTCTGGGGTTGCCTCAGTAGATACAGATTGCCGAGGCAAAACGGTTACAAAGGGTCGAAAGAGCCACACAATCCAAAAGGAGGTGAGTGAGGGACTCCCGTTCTCCACACCTCGCACAATCAAGGCTCACCCCTTTCCAGGTCCAATGGTGTCGGCGGGCGTAGCAGGGGAGTCCCCAATGCAGCAACAATAGCGACGACGCCTGCCATTTTAATGGGAGGCTGGAAGTGTTCATCAGCACCGGCGGCCACTTTAATTGTTCCCGGGAAACATTTAGCAGCTCGCCTTAGCGCTAAAGTCCAATAGAGGTGGTAGTCCGGGCCGCGGTATAACAGAGAATTCCCGTTTTCCATTCCCCGATCTTTTTCTCCGTACCGCAGATTTTGAGGTAAACATCCAATTTCGCAGCAGTGTTGCCGTTTAAGTGTTCCGAGAGCGGAAACAGCATTGCAGCAAGAAGAGTTGTTCTTGCCCACGCTTGTTTTTGGGGGTTCTCTCGCCTGACTCTGCTGGTTTTTGGGGGTTCTCTCGCCTGACTCTCCGGGAGTCGGTCATTACGTGCGAAGAATTGTCTCTGCCCTCCTTGGGTTGCTGCTTGCTCCTTGCCCACGTCTGCACCGTCTCTTGCAGCCATGCAGGTCCGTTAACGGGGCGACAGCAGAGCCATCCTGCGTTCTTCCTAATCAGGTCAGCCACTCTCCGTAGCTGCAACCCGCAGTCACCGACACGGCGGCGTCGACGGAGCGCAAGGAAGGATGACAGTCCCACCTTCCCTGTAGCCTGCTCGACGAGTAGGCGTGCGGGCTCGCACCAACTGTTATTCCAATATTACGCCTTTAGGGCGAGTAACCGAAACTGGAGCTGGAGCTCTAGCCGCTCTAGCGTCAAGAGGCCGAGACCGCCGTCCCGACGCGGAGTGCTCAAGTCCTAAAGTCGGACTCGGGCTCTCCCATTACCCCACAGGGCAATCCTTAGGAGGTCCTTCGTCCGCTCTTTATTCTCTGTGGTGGGGGACAAACAAAAAGCAGGGAACGGAGGAGGGGCGCCGCGAATGCGTTCCACACCGCGGCCCTTTCCGTCAGGAGAAACCTGCGGCCTTGGAACGGACCGATCGCCGTCTCTACCTTTTGAAGGCAGCTGGAACACGCATCCGAAGGGAGATAATCAGCCATCGGTACACGGAGGTACTTGAAGTACCGTACCGTGGGGATCCTTAAACGGACCACATATGGCTGCCTTGCCCACGCTGCACCGATTGGCATGACGGACGACTTCGCGCTGTTCACCTCAAGCCCGGTTCCCCGACTTAGCAGGTCGAAGAACTCCTCGACCGTCGAAGCCCGGGTGGACATAGGAAACAGCAGCAGTAGGTCGTTCGCATATGTTGACACCACGGGCGTACCAGGATAGTCGCGCGGCAGGTGCGCTAGAGTTTCCCTGTACGCTCTCAGAACCAAATCCAATTATGTACTGAAGAGCATGGGACTCAGGCTGTCTCCCTGCCGTATGCCGCGTTGCACCGGTACGCCGTGCACGGTGTGTCCACTGAAAAAGATCTGGATGAGCGCGTCGCGCCAGCAGGATAGCAGGTAGGTCAGCAAAGAGACCGGGAAGCCCAAGCGTTCCAGGAGCTCCAGGAGGAGCCTCTGGTTTACACAGTCGAAAGCTTTATACAAATCGACTGCGACTGCGAGGGCTCCCTCCTCCACCCAAGCTTCCCGTTTCCTAGCGGCAAACATTCCGGAAGTCCGGTTGCCCATCCTGACCCTTTCCTGTTGGAGCGCGAGAAAGGTGCTGGCGAGGAACAGGTTGGCATCCATGCTCCGCCCGGGAACAGCATATGTCTCCTCCGGGCAAATGAAACTTTCCGCTAACCGCCCCAGGCGTTCAGCCCACAATTTCGCCAGCAACTTGGCATCCGCGTTGATCACGGTAATCGGCCGCCAGTTTCTCATGCTCCGAAGGTCTGCTCCCTTAGGAAGGAGACGCACCTTTGCCGAACGAAACGAGGCAGGGACGTCGCACGTTTCGCGGAACAGCAAGGTGAGTTTCTTCACCAAAGGAGTGAGCTCTGCCTCGAAACATTGAGAAAACTCCGCTGGCAGGCCGTCCTCCCCTGGAGCCTTCCACCTCTTGTACTTTCCTATGGACAAAATGATCTCGCTCATCGTCGAGGGCCTTTCTATCTTCCTCCCCGATCGCCGGAGCGCCCTCCGGTAGAAGAAGTCGCGAGACATCCCGTTCCGGTGCAGCGCGCGCGTACAGGGAGGAGTAGAATTTTTTTAATAAGCCCTTTACCTGGGCGGGGGCCAAGTGCCTCGAACCCTGATCGTCCAGTAAGCTGGCCTTTTCGTATGGCCACGCCTGCCTCTCGGCTTTCGCACGGTATTCGGCTAGCCTGCGTACGTCTAATGTTTGCGCGTAACATCGAGATTATAAATACCGTGTCTCGTTACGCACGCTTTCACCAAACCCGGCAGGCTGGAGGTTCATAGGGAACTCGTCACCAAAATTCCGGACCGAGCGCTTGAAGCGGTCTAAGTCCTGAGGCATCTGCAAGCTGAAAGCTCGTATGAATCCGCGGAGAAGCTTTGCGGCTTCCGGAAGTTTCAGTCAGTTTCCCGGTAAGCGCCACGTAGATGACGGCGGAACCCTTATCGCGTGGGCGCACCTCGAGTACGATGCGGTCATGGTCCGACAGTTCCGACGGTAACTTGCCGCGCCTGCCCACGTGTGAGCATAGGCGCTGATCAAGAAACACGTGATCTATGCTGTCGGCAATTTACGGATCTCCCGCGAACAAGTTTCGCGTGTGCATCTCTGCGCACAGCTCGTTGACGCGGTTCCGAAGTGTGTCGGACGCACCCGACAGCAGGCGCAGGTTAAAGTCAACTGCGATTAGGTGCGATTTGCCCACTTTCGCATCGTCGAGATATTCGCGCCTCGGGGTAAGGAAGAAATCTCTCCTTGCCTTTGCCTCTAGCGCGTCGCTGTTGCTGGGGGCGTACCCGTATGTAATGACCAGATCGATGGAGTCCAACCTCCTGATGGTCAAGTGCCCGACGGGACCGGCACTATCGAACCGTACGCCCTTTGCCGCAGCCTCGACAGCTGGACGGAGCAGGAACGCGACACCGCAAGATTTAACAGTGCCGCAAATCCACAGTAGCCGTCCACCCGAGGTACGCCCGATCACCGTTGCTTGATCTGCGGAGATCACGTGGATCTCTTGCAGCAGCACCAGGTCGAACGATGCCAGGGTGGAGCCCACGTCTCGTCTCTTGCCGTCGTTGCATAGCCCGTTGACGTTCCAACAAGCAATTCGCAGACGGCGGCGAGAGGCGATTCCCGGCATTAAGACTGGGAACCTGGCGTTGGACCACCTGTCAACGGACAGGTGGGAAGGACGAGTAAGGCGACCGCAGCCATCTTAGGCACTTGAAGCTTCTGGGGCACAGACTCTACACTTTCCCTCCCTCCGAGGACGCAGCGTGAGGTTACCTCTCGAGGGGAGTCCCCGGAGTTCCTTACTTTATTGGCACGCTCGCTTCCCTCAATTATCTCTACCTTTTCTAGAAACAGAACAATCTTGCGGGTAGCCTTGTTCGTGCGATTGGCCTTCGAAAGGGAGGCCGCGATGCCGCAGGCTGTGTTTTCCGCCTCTGCGTCAGAGTTCGGAATCTCCGCATTCTTGTTCGAGGTCGAACGCCTTACGGCCTTTTTCGCGGATTTAAGCGGACGCTGCAAGGACAAAGCAAGCTCCACCGCCGCTCGTTCAAAGGCGACGTCGTCGAGCATACGCTCGACGACAACGGTGCACTGACGTGTTCTGTGTTGCTCCTCAAGCGTGATTCCTTTCCGTCTTCATGTGATTCCGAGTCGTCAACGCCTTTAAAGGTTTTTTCCTACCTCGAATGAGGCAGGACACTTCACACGATGCCCGCTCGTTAGTGCTTTTAGTGTTTTTAAGGAAGGAGAGAACGGGGGCAAGGGGGCGGAAAGAAGCCCACAGAAACTTCCGGGGCGTGTAGATAATATCCTGCAGCGGCTGGCGAGCGTACGGTCCTCGTCGTAAGCAGTTGTATTCCGCCTCGCTCGTGCCGTTGATCTTAAACCGCGCGGAAGCTGACTGCTGAAACCAGGCAGTGCAGTTCACGGGGATGCAGGAGATCCAGGTATTCTCCCTCATAAGGGCGACCATCTGGCGCAAATCGGGGCCACAGTTGGAGAGGCTGTGCTAGTAGGCCACGAGGATCGAGGACAATCCTTCGCAGCCGATCGCTCTTCTGGCGAGGAGCCGTGCCATATCGCTCCATGGCGTCATCCATAAGCTAGTCGCAAGAACTAACTTCCGAAGTGTTGTCTGTAGTTGGATGCGCTCCAACGTAAGGAGGCCCAAGCCACCATCCCTGCGTGGAGCGCACAAGTCTTTCAATCGGACTCGCGACCTCGCTGTGCCCCAAAGGGCAGTCCTCAAGAGGGCTTTGGTCGGTCTCTGTATGATGGGACGGGCTAGGCAAACAAAAAGTAAGGGGCGAAGGAGGGGGGCCGCGAACGCGTTCCACACCGCGGCCCGCTCCAGCAAGTAAAACTTGCCGTTCCGGAACGGGCCCATCGCCAACTCCACCTTATGGAGACGGTCGGACCAGGCTTCTGCAACGCAGAAGTCCCCCAACAAAACGCAAAGGTACTTGAAGCACCTGCCCGTGGGGATCCCCAAGCGGATCCAGTCCGGCCGTCCGGCCCACGCCGTATTGTTGAAAAGTTGTGGTGATGTTGGAACGATGGAAGATTTCTCTCTGTTCACCTCGAGGCCCGTCCCGCGGCGCAGCAACTCAAAGAAATCTTCGAGCGCTGACGCCGGGATGGACCCGGGAAGCAGGAGCAGAAGTTCGTCGGCGTAGGACGACACGGCAGGCGTGCCGGGACACGAGCTTGGCAGGGTTGCCAGAGTCTCACGGTATGCCCTCAGCACCTGCTCGAAGTAGATGCTGAAGAGCAAGGGGCTCAGACTGTCACCCTGCCTAATGCCACGCCGAACCGGCACGCCGTACACGTGCCGGCCGCTAAAAGAGATGTTGATTAGAGCGAAGCGCCAGCAGGAGCGCAGGTAAGCCCGGAAGACGGCCGGGAATCCCTAGCGTTCCAGGAGCTCCAGAAGCAGTTCCTGGTCGACGCAATCGAATGCTTTACGCAGATCGACTGCGACCTCAAGGGCAGCGGGCGCGGCTCTACCATGAAGGGCGTCCTCTCCCTGGACAGAGTAGAATGCAGGATTCTCTTGACCTCCCTGGTCTTTGCTTTGTTGCAACTGCCACCATGTACTGGCGAGGAACAGGTTGGCCACCATGCTTCGTCCGGGAACAGCGTATGTCTGCCCCGGACTGACCACGGATTACGCCACCCGTCCCAGTCGCTCAGCTTAAAGCTTGGCAAGCAACTTCGCATCCGCATTCACTACTGTGATGGGACGCCAGTTGCCTACGTTGCGATTGTCTCCTCCTTTCAGCAGAAGACGTACTGTATCTGACCGGAACGATTTGGGGACGTCCCCTTGTTCTCGGATAAGCATGCATAGCCGATGCACCAGGGGGGCCAGCTCCGCCACGAAGCCTTGGTAGAACTCCGCGGGCAGACCGTCTTCCCCTGGTGCTTTCCTCTTTCGGAGCTTTCCGATGGCGGAGACGATCTTTGCCATCGAGAAAGGCTCCTCGAGTTGATGTGCCTGATCCTCCTGGAGCGCGGGGGCGCCTTGCAGCAGCAAGCGCTGCGCCACGGCGCGCTCTGTTGTTCAACGCACGTACAAGGAGGAGTAATAGTCCCGCAGGATGCGGTTTATTCTCGCCGGAGCTGAGCATTCTTGAGGCGTCCAGCAAGCTGGCCGGCCCCGATTGCCAGGTCTGTCGCTTCAGCCCCAGCTTTATACTCCGCCAGGCGTCAAACGTCGGAAGTCCTAGAGTAAAGACGGGCGTGGTGGTATGCCCGGTCGTTCCTCAGCCCTTCGCCGAATCCCCGCTGTGGAGAGCGGACGTGCTTTTCCTGCACTCCGCCTGCGTGGCAAAGCGAGTGTTTTTTCTTATTAAGTGATTTCTGCGTGCACATCGTCGGTGTCCGATGGCGGCGTTGCCAGAGGACGCCGCGATAGAAGTAGGCGTGATGGAAGCTTGTTCGTCCCCACAGCCTACTGCATCAGGGGCATCCGCCCCGGAATCGTCCCCGGCGACGCCGAGGTCATGGAGCGCCATGGTGGCCGCGCCAAGCGTGGAAGCCATGGCCGAGATGGAAGCCTACAAGAAAGCGGGGTATAAACCCTCGCTAGTCTACAAGGTAGGCAACCTTTTCGATGGGCGAACTGCACGCGCCTTTACGAAGGCGCTGCAGGACGCCAATATTTTTGAAAAAGATCTCGACGGCCTCTGCGTCCTCAGCGGCGGGCAGCGGGTCGAGGTGGTATGCAAGGATATCACCTTGGCCCGACACCTGATCACCGACCCGCTGATCGTTGATGGTCGGAAGATCTTACCGATAACGATGGACCGCTCGGTGGTGGTCCATCTCACTGGGATCTCAAGTCGCATGACGAGGTCAGCGGTTCGAGAACAGCTACAAGAGCACGGAGAAGTGCACGCGTTGTGGCCGAAGTCCACGATTTTCCGAGGCTACAATAGCCTTTTCGGAGGTCAAGCTGCGGCGCCAATCACGGTAAAAAAGGGTGGTGCGCTTCCCCATAAGCTGGAGGTCTGCCAAGAAGCGGTGGACCTCTGGTACGTGGGGAAACGCTAATTTTGTGGCTACTGCAATGCAGTAGGCATCTCCGAAAAAGGTGCCCGAACATTGTGTGCCACCTATGCGGCGAAAAGGGTCACGTTCGGCGCGTGTGCCCCAAGCGCCCCACCCCGGTGCCCCCTGCCGCCAAAAAGGCGCAGGGAAAACGTGGAAAGCTGGTGGAAAAACCAGCTCGCGAAAATGGCCGTTCCCAACTGCCAGCCTCCCTTCCTCCCGTACAGACGTCGGAGCAAATAGCTCCCGTGGACGCGGGAATGGAGGAGGGTTGGCAGCTGGTTCAGGCCAGAAAAGAGAAAAAAAAGAAAGTGATGATAGAAGAAAATTCGGAGAAGAAAACTGCCGGCAACAAGAAAAAAGCCGCGCCGCTTTCAAAAAAAAAACTCCGCGAATGCTCGGTGGCACTGGAACGCTTAGCCGTTCCTGCCGAGTCCGCCCGCGGCAATGTTCGCGGAACAGCTGATGCGGACGCGATGAATACTCGCGTGGACGAGCCCAATCTACGTTTAGAGGGTGAGACGCGAGACTCGCGCGCCGACAGCCAGGACGCCGCGCTCGATAAAGTCGCGGAGGAGCCCGCGGCAACGTTCGCCGTCAACGATGACGCCGCGCTCGATAAGGTCGCGGAGCAGCCCGCGGAAACGGTCGCCGCTGGCGAAGACGCGGCCTTCGAGAAAGCGGCGGAGGAGCTCGCAGCAACGCTCGCCGAGCGCGAAACCCCGTCGTGCAAGGGCGTACGCAGGTCGGCCCGACGAAGAAGGCCCCCGCAGGTGAGTGCGACCTGTAAGCCGGAAGCGGATCCTCCTCCTCGGAGGCACCCATAGGAAGTCGGGACGCAAGTCCCAGAAACCAAGGAGGCTCCTCCCCTCCACCAGCGAGGAGTAGAAGCAGGAAGCCAGCGGTAGCGTGGGAATGCCGGAGGTTGAACTCCCACGCTCGGAAGCCGTCGAGCCGGCAACCCCCATAGAGAAGGGTGAGCAAGAAGGCGAAGTCCTCCCTGCAGTCGCCGAGCCTGAACAGCCCGCCCCCATGGAGGAGGGCCAACAGGTAGGCGCGACCCCACCTGAGGGTGACCCGCTCGACGCGCCGGCACCGATGGAGGAGGAGGAAAAGGTGCCTTCAGTACCTGTCCTTCCTCCCCCTCTACCTAGCGTCCCGCCCCAGCAGGTGGCGGACGCCGCATCGCCGTTTTCCCTGGACTAACACCTGGGCTCGCCAGTCGCCGTCGGATTCGCGCGGCCTGTTGGAACGTCAACGGGCTGCGCGACGACGGCAACAGGCGAGATACAGCCGACACTCTGCGTGAGCTCGACCTGGCGCTGCTGCAGTAGATCCACGTGATCACCGCGGCAGACGCCCAGGAAATCGAGACGATCGCGGGGGGTCGGCTGTATTGGCGATGCGGCCTCCGCAACACCTGCGGGGTCGCGTTCTTCGTGAAGCCGGCCATCGACGCTGCCGTAAAGATCGTGCGGTTTGATGACGACGGTCGGATCGATCAGCTGATTCTCTGCTGGTCCGACTCGATCGACCTAATCGTCACAAACGTGTATGGACCCAGCGGCAAACAGGGTTACCGCGACCGCACCAGGCTGCTGGAAACCCTGAAGCGCGACTGGCTGGCGGACAGGAACGGGCGGAAGCCTCACCTGAAAGCGGGAGATTTCAATCGAGTGCGGACGTGTTTTTCTTCGCTCTCGTCTCCGTGCTTTCATCCGCTTCATCTTGGCGTCGTACATTTTGACGACGATGTCGACCCAACCCAAAGCTACTGAAGTTGGAGGAACAGAATCCGGATCTGCAATCGCGGAACCGACGGCCGCCTCCACTTCGTCTTTCTCGCCAATGGATAGGAGATTTGCTGACGTTGCTGCCACAGCAGCCGTCAAAGGAAAACCACTCGACGAGTCGGAGTTGCGGGCATACGTAGCCCAAGGCTATCGACCTGCTCACCGATATAAGGTGAATGGTTTTCTTTCTGCGCGCGAAAGGAATCAGTTCAACGATGAACTGACCCGTGTTGGCGTGCGGGAGGAGGACCTTCTCGCCATTATGCCCGTAAAAGACATGGGCTATTTCAAGGTGCGTTGCAAAGACGCTGCACTTGTGCAACGCTTGCTGCGCACCCCGTTGTCGATCCGTGGCCAGAAGGTCTTCTCGGCCGCCATGGACGACTCATTTGTGGTGGAGATTTTCGACATCGAGTCGGAAATCTCCGATACTGATATTCGGAACGCGTTGGCGAAATTCGCCACGGTCCATGCGCTGTGGAGGGTGCGTAGCAACCTCAAGGACTTCCCGTCCATACACAGCGGAGTCGCTGGAGTCCAGCTTACAATGCCGGACCGCCGTCTGCTGCCCACCAAACTACAGGTGAAAGACACGGTCGTTCACCAGTGGTTCGTGGGCAAAGTAGAAACGTGCGAGCAATGCGGGAAGGAGGAGCATTGTTTGGATAAATGCCCCTCTGGAAAATGCCGTTATTGCAAACTATCCGGGCACCAATTGAAAAATTGCCCGGATCTTTTGCGAAAAAAGTCAGCGGCGAAGCTCCATCCTAGAAAACAAAGCGCGGATAAAAAGAAAAAATCTGCGAAAAACCTGGAGACCCCACGGCAGAAATTCGGTAAAAACGCGAGGCGGAATGTCGCCCCAAAGCAGCAGGAAACCTCGCACGCGAAGCCCTGCGCACCCCCTCTTGCGGCAGGAAAGCCGCAAAAGAAAGGGTGCGGGGAATCCGGGGCAATGGTAATTCCCCCTAGGCGCAATAGCTGTCCTTCCCAAGCACGCCCGGCTCTCTCGGAGTTCGAGCAACCGGCGGGGACGCCAATGGACAACGGCGGTAAGGACACTTCCAGTACCGTCAGATCCATTCCTGTACCTCCTGCAGTGGCTGAAAAGCCCAAATCGGGTAAGAAGGGTTGTGCCGTGTCGACTTCGAAAGTCGGCAAAAAAAAATCCGCGTCGCGATCCAACACCGCGAAAGCGGAGAAAAATCTCACGCGGTCGCAGTCGGAGAGCAAGCTCTCGACTGGCGCGGATGCCATGCCAACGAAGGGATTAAAAGCCCTTCCGAAAGCAGCGTCCATGACGAGCGTGTCGGAGCCATCGAAAGTGCTCCCGTCCAAAGACGCGGATGGCTTCAAAGATGGCCATGGAGCACAATCTCCATTTACGGTGCCACGCGGAGTGAGGAACCGTAATGAAATAAAGAAGACTTCAGCAAAGGTCCCTCGTGCAACTGCGCGTGAGCACGCTGAAAACGCGCGCGCCGGGAAAGCAGCCGTCACCAAAAGCTATGCTCTGGTGACGGAAAACGAAAACAGGACAGCTGTCAATCCAGCAGAACCTGTCACTGCTTCGCGGAAGGCCGAAACCCTATCGAACATGCGCCGGTCGGACTCCGAAATGGATGCCGTTCCGATCACCGAGACGAGGACAACTCGTTCAAAAGCGTGTGCGCGCCGATCAAGAGTAGGCAGCCAGGCAACGCTCGCCGCGAAGCAACGCGAAGTCTCCACGAAACCCGACGGGGTTCAGCCTAGCGTGGAGGCATTACATGCATGCAGCACGACAGAGGACGGTGGCGACCGTCCCCTCCAGCCAGTCGTGCTGCTCGCCGTCTGCTCGCCGCATAAAGCGAGCAAAAAGCTGCCACCTTCCCAGCAGTAATGCGGGGAATCGCGTCTTCTCGTCGTCTGTCCGTAACGTGTTGGAACGTGAACGGACTACAGAACGACGAGAAGAGGCGATTAGTAGCCAACGCCCTGCGCCCCGTCGACCTCGCGCTCCTGCAGGAGATTCACGTAATCTCCGACGAGCAGGCAGCCGAAATCGAGGAGCGCGCAGGCGGAACGCTACATTGGCGGTGCGGCGGCGCACACACGTGCGGCGTCGCGTTCCTCGTAAGAGGAAAAATGGCGGAAGCGGTGCGTAGTGTTCGTTTCGATGACGACGGACGGATAGGCCAGCTTGTCATGAAGAGTTCCGAGTCCATCGATCTCGTCGTTACGAACGTCTACGCGCCGAGTGGCTATCGCTACCTCGAAGAAAGAGTAGCTTTCATTGGTGAGGTGCAGAGCCACTGGCTCAACAACTCCGGTTTCCAAGTGGCGCACCTCGTTGCTGGGGACTTCAACGTCCGCCTGCTCTCCGACGATTGGAGCCGGCCGAGTGAGCGCGCGCTCTCCATCGAGAAGTGCGCGTCCGTGCACGCCGCCAACTTGATGGTCAGCGAACCTGGAATGAAAAGATCGCTCGATCACATTTTCCTCGATGAAAATCTGCATTCGCATGTAGGTAGGAGAGGAAGATTGTTGACTAGGCTTTCTGACCACCACAGGTTGAAGTTTGAGATTCTTCCGCCAGGCAGGGGGCCTCCGTTGCAAAACTGGAGGATGCAGGCGGATTGACTTAGCCAACCGGAGGCTACGGAGCATCTACGTGGATACCTTCGAGGCTTTGCTATTCAAGAACTTGCGGACTGGGACGATCTCAAAAGATCTGTCCGCGAGTTCTGCTGCCAATTCCCCTTGCACCGGCTTCCACGCGGTTTCGGAGAGGGCGTGGCCAACAGTAGAGACTTTCTGCAGGCCCGCACGTTTTCGAGACGCGCCGATGTCGGGCGTCTCGCAGAGTACAAGGCGAGGGCCGAGCGCCAGGTCTGGCAGTCCGGAGCAGCATGCCTGTTGGACGACAAGGGCCAGGAATGTTCGGCTCCAGCCGAAGTTCGCCGCATTGTGAGACGCTACAACTCCTCGCTCTACGCGGAATCCCCGACGGAGGATATTCTTTCTGAGATACTGCTGTCTCAGGATGCTCGGGTTGTCGGCGAGGAGGAACGCGAACGTCTCGACGAGCCCTTCGGGGCGCATGAATTTTCGTCCGCCATCGCTGGGCTGAAGAGACGCAAGGCGCCAGGCGAGGATGGGCTCCCTGCAGAGTTTTATCAGTGCTTTGCAGTGGAGCTCATTCCCTTGATGCTGAAACTCGCGACGCTGATGAGTGAATCCGGGAATTTTCCTGATTCCTTCCGCTCAGCGAAGGTGCGTCTCCTGCCGGAAGGCGGAGACTTGCGCCAACTTAACAACTGGCGTCCGATCACCTTGGTGAACTCGGACGTCAAGTTGTTTTCCAAGCTGTGGGTAGCGCGGTTAGGAAGAATCGCGGAATCTGTGGTGAGCCCGGAACAAACCTACGCGGTTCCGGGACGACCCATGGAGGTGAACATCCTTTTCGCGCGTACATGGATGCAGCTGCAGGAAGTTGTGGCGCAGCAAAGCCAGGCTGCTGCGAAAGTCACTGCCGCAGGCAAAAAGAACAGGCGCCGACGGCAGGAGGGAACGCCAGGTGCCTTGGCGGTCGCGGTCGATCTCCACAAGGCGTTCGACTGCATAAACCAGAAGCTGCTTTTGGAGCTTATGGAACGCCTTGGGTTCCCGGCGCAACTCCTGCTGTATTTGCGCGCGTGCTGGCGCCACGCGCTAACCTGCATCACTTTTAGCGGCTGCCGCGTGTATGGTATTCCCTTTCGTAGGGGCATCCGACAGGGCGACAGCTTAAGCCCGTTGCTGTTCAGCATCTTCTTTGAGTTGGTGCTAAGAGCATACAGGCTGACGCTGTCTCACTTGCCAAGCTCCTGCCCGGGAAAGCCTGCCGTGGCCGCCTACGCTGATGACCTGCTTCTTCTGCTCCCCATGTCCACCCCGGCGTCCAGTGTCGAGGATTTCTTCGTCCTGATTCGTCGGGGAGCGGGCGTGAGCGTGAACAGAGAGAGAAGCGTGGTGGTTCCTGTGGGTACGTCGTGGGAGGGGCAGTCCGACTGGATCCGCCTGGGGATCCCCACGGGCGGGTACTTTAAGTACCTTGGCGTTCCGTTGGGCGCTTTCGGCGCAGCCGAAGCGTGGGCGGACTGTCTTCAGAAAGCAGAGTTGGCCATCAGCCCGTTCTTTAACGGCAAGTTTACCTTGCAGGAACGGGCGACTATTTGGAACACCTTTGTGGCCCCCCTCCTCCGTCCCCTGTTTTTTGTTTTGGACCCACCCTATGCGGCAAAACAGCAAGCTAAGCGCCTGCACAGGAACGCTCTCTGGGGTCCGGCGAGATCCAGGATCCGCCTTAAAGATTTGTCAGCTCCGCGTCGGGATGCTGGTTTGGGTATCCTGACAATGGAGTGAATCGGACTGCAGGTGCAGTTCCGACTGCTGGCACTGTGTGCCCAGCTATGGACATCATCGCTGTGTGTGCCAGCTCGCATTCTCCTGCGGAGATGCGCCGGCAGCGGAGGATTTCTCTCGCTTTTGCCGGGCACTCAATACAGGAAGCGGGGTTTCGGGTTTCCATTGCGGCAGTTGACCGCACTTCTGGAAGCACACTCTTGGATCTCCTGCCGCCCAATGAACGTTGAAGCTTGGCGGCAGGAGTCTGTTGAATCCTGGGCGGCGTTCCAAGGAATACGCCCTGAAGATCTTCGCCCCCTGCGCCAATTTTTTCCACGATCCTTGGAAGAAGTAATGCAGGACGAGGTGAAGTTTTCTACCCTGGCGGCCACGCCTCTTGCCGCAGCGCTGTCTGCCCTCAGAGCACGAAACGACAGTTACCAACCGGCGAGGTGGGAGGTTTCCTGCACGATAGCGGGAAGAACCAAACTTCTTGGCACCTGGAAGACAAGTGAGTTGGCGGACGCCGCCACTCCTCGTGTTACTGCAAAGGGACTCCTCCGGTGGGCAGAAGAACTTGCTGTCACCCCCGAAGAACTTGTATTCCCTCCACAGTGTATGGACAGTTCGCTGCTCCCCCTTGCTTGGAAACAAGCCGTGCTGCTTTTCGTTCACTGGGGTTTTCAGTGCAACGAGCGTTGGAATCGTGACTCCGGGGGACTTGCGTCTGCGAACTGCGTTCGGTGCGGATCGACGGAGTCGATTCCGCACCTACTTCTGGACTGCGGTGTCCTACAAGGACTGTGGCATAGGCTGGCAACAGCACTATTGCATCCCGTGGACACCGCAAGAGACTTGCTGCGACGATTCTTCACGCCGAGCGGGCATTCACTAAGCCCAAGGATTGCAACCATCGGTTGCATACGCGCGATAGTTTCCGGCTGCCAGGCGTTGGTAATCAACGGACAGCACCAAGAGGTAATCAGCAAAGCATCCTTCTACATGGGAGCATCCGCAAGATGGCCTCATTTGACAGAGGAGACAAAGAGGAATCTCGCCGCAATACACCGCCGGTTTACACACCCTCATCAGCGGCCAACCCGGTGATCATTGCCCTACCCTCCATAAACTAAATTTGTATTTTCTTTTTACACCCGCGTCCGCATAGGCTTCGGAACATTTTAGGTGCTCATCGTATGAATCCCCTTGAGTACGGAGCCTAACCAAAAACCCGTTACCCTTCCCTCCAGTTTTTGATTTTTGTTTGTTTCCCCTCATTCCCCCCACGCTGCGAGCGGTTTGTTTACCAGGCCTGCGTGCCGGTAATTTTTCTATGTTCTCTGTCGTTCTCTTGGTTGGGGACATTGTCCCTGACCAGTTTATTATTATTAATAAACGCCCCGGCGTAAACGGGGGATAAATTTCAATCTCCGCCTGCTAACAGGTGAGCCGGAAACACAAGTGAAAGCGATGAACGAGTTGTGCGCCGCCATGCGTGCGCGCAACTTGTTCGCGGGTGAGAGGGGAATGGTCCGCAGCATCGACCACGTCTTCCTCGACGCTGACCTGTGTTCACGGGTCGGCAAACGGGGCAGGGTTGCGTCGACGTTGTCGGACCATTCCCGGTTAATTTTCGAGATGCGGCCTCGTGACAAGGGACCGCCATCCAGGGATTGGCGTCTTCCGGGGAACTGGACGCGACTCTCAGGTGCGAAGGAATACCTTCGCGAATACCTGAGAGGTGTCACGC
The DNA here is from genome assembly GCA_036172245.1 of Raillietiella orientalis. Taxonomy (NCBI): domain Eukaryota; kingdom Metazoa; phylum Arthropoda; class Ichthyostraca; order Raillietiellida; family Raillietiellidae; genus Raillietiella; species Raillietiella orientalis. The sequence goes on along the minus strand of JAYWIR010000053.1, from coordinate 21,875 downwards.
TCCGGAATCTCCAGGACTGGGACCTTTTTAAGGAATCGGTCCGCGAGTTCTGTGAGCAGTTCCCCCTGGATCGCCTGCCCCCCGGATTCGGCGAGGGTGCTCGCAACCATCGGGCATATTTACAGGCTCGTAGGTACGAGAGAACCCCTAATGTCCGTCGCCTGGCCGAGTACCGCGCCGGGGCCGAACGCCAAGCCTGGCAATCCGGGTCGGCCAGCTTGCTGGACGACCATGGCCGGGAATGTTCGTCCCCGGCGTCGGTACGGCATCTCGTGCGGAGTTTCTATTCCTCCCTTTACGCCATGGAGACATAGGATCGAAACGCCTCTCGGCGCTTGCTTCCGGATGGCGCCCAGGCAATAGGGGAGGAGGAGATAGAAAGCCTCGACGAGCCTTTTACCACAGGCGAAATTCTCGCCGGTATCAAAAGGCTGAAGAGGCGTAAAGCTCCAGGGGAAGACGGCTTGCCCGCGGAGTTTTTTCAGAGCTTCGCGGAAGTGCTGGCACCCCTGCTGCTTAAGCTGATCAGGCTGATCCGTGACGAGGGCGATGTTCCGGCCTCGTTTCGGTCAGCGAGAGTGAGGCTCCTTCCTAACGGGGGAGACCTCAGGAATTTAAAGAACTGGCGTCCGATCACGATCGTGAATACGGTCACCAAGTTGATAGCAGGGCTATAAGCTTCGCGTCTGGGGCAGGTGGCAGAATCCGTAATTAGCCCGGAGCAGACTTATGCGGTTCCTGGGCGAAGTATGGATGCCAACCTCTTCTTCGCAAGCACATGGGTGCATCTGCAAAGAAGAGAAAAGAAAGGGATAGGGAAAGTCGGCAACCCCACATTGGGGCCGCCAGCTGGGCTGGGAAGGGACCCTCGGGCAGAAAAGAGGGCCCTAGCGCTCGCAGTCGATCTCCACACTTCCAGGTCTACACAGTCGAACGCCTGTTCGACTGTGTAGACCAGGAAGTCCTTTTGGAGCTCCTGGGTCGCATGGGCTTCCCACCCTCCCTGATTTCCTACCTGCGCTCTTGCTGGCGGAATGCGATCATTACCGTTTGTTTCAGTGGACAGAAGGTGTATGGCGTGCCGGTTCGGCGGGGCATAAGGCAGGGCGATAGCCTCAGCCCCCTGCTCTTTAGCACCTACTTTGAGTAAGTGCTGAGAACGCACAAGGTGACTTTGGCTCTCTTGCCGAGCTCGTGCCCCGGCACGCCCGCCGTAGCAGCGTACGCCGACGATCTTCTGCTCTTGTTGCCAATGTCCACCCCGGCGAAGGCGGTCGGAGACTTCTTCGATCTGCTAAGCCGCGGGACCGGACTGCAGGTTAACAGGGCGAAGTCGTCGGTTGTGCCAATAGGTGCGGCGTGGGCAGGGCAGCAGGACTGGGTCCGTCTGGGGATCCCCATTGCGAGGTGCTTCAAGTACCTTGGTGTGCCGTTGGGGGACTACTGCCCTGCGGAAGCGTGGTCCAGCTGCCTCCAAAAAGTCGAGACGGCTATCGGCCCGTTCCTGGAAGTTTCACTTGGCAAGTTTCACTTGCCGGAACGGGCCGCGGTTCGGAACGCCTTCGCGGCCCCCATCCTCCGCCCTTTGCTTTTTGTTTGCCCTCCCACCGTGGAATCCAAGAAGAGGACGAAGGACCTCCTCCGTATCGCCCTTTGGAGCAAGGGGAGGCCCCGAGTCCCACTGAAGGACTTGTGCGCTCCGCGTCGGGACGGCGGTCTTGGCCTCCTGACGCTGGAGCGCGTGGAGAAGCAGCTGCGGTGGCGAACCCTGGCCATCCTAGCGAAGATGTGGTGCACCCCTTGGTTCACTCCGGCCCGCCTCCTGGCCAGCCGTGTGTCCCGGTGCGATGGACTCGCGTCTTTTCTTCTCAGCCGTGGCCGGAAGATGCGAAGATGCGGCCTACTGCTCGGGCGCATAGCAACATTGGCCAAGGAGAACAGCTGGATGGTTTGCTGCCCCGCCAACTCCCCCGCCTGGCTGGAAGAAAATATTGGAACGTGGGCAGTGGTTATCCAGACAAGCCACGAGACGTGGAATCGTCTTCGATGCAGCCCCTACGCCCGCTGCACGCTGCGGAATCTCCTGGAGAGTCCAACAAGATGCACGTGGGCAGAGACGACCTGTCTTGCTACGGCGCTGCCCTTCCTGAAGAGGGCACTTCACAGCAGCCGGACGCCAAGGTGGCAAGTCTCCTGCTGCATCGAGGAACGCGAAAAGTTGATCAGCGGCTGGACAACAGGAGAACTGGCAGACGCCACGACCCCGAGTTTACAGCCGCGAGGACTAAGAAGATAGGGAGAGCTGCTGGCCATCCCTATGGATGTGCTGAAGTGGCCCCCGCTTCTTCAGGAATCAAGGATCCTGCCCCTTAAGTGGAAAGAGTCGGCGTTTCTGTTGTTGCATTGGGGTTTACCCTGCAACGCACGCCGCTCTCACTGGACAAGAGGAGTTGTGGATCCTGCGTGTGTCAGGTGCGGAGAGCGGGAATCGCTCTCTTACCTTATTGTGGACTGTGCTGCCCTTCGTCCCCTTTGGGAACGGTTGGGGTCGATCCTTGGTCTCCCAACGGGCAGTTCCCCTAGAGACGTTCTTCGGCCCCTCTTCGTGAAAAACGCCCTGCAGCCAGCCGCAGCCCTTGCAGCCTTGTGCTGCGTCCGAGGCATCGTGGCGGCATGGAGCGACACCAACAAGGAAGGAGTGGGTGAACACGCGAGGGATGTCATCCCATATGCCCAACGCTTCTTGCGAAGAGCTGCCGGATGGCCCCAGCTGGAGAATATGCAGACTGACCTCGAGGGCTCCGTTCGACGGATGGGCCCTCTCCACAGCGAACAGTGATGCCTTCCCTGCCCTCCAACTTCTTTTTGTTTGTTTCTTTTTATTTTACTTTTTGTCTTTGCCCCATCCCCCTTCGCTGTCGGGGAGTGCTACGCTGGGCTGCGTTCCGATGTCCCGACAGGTCCTGTGTTTAGGGCCGTGGTGGGGCCTTGTGCCACGCATGTAAAGTTTATTAATAAACGCCCCGGGCGTACCCGGGTGATAACGTCGAAACCTGGGGGGAGACGGTTCAGGGGAAACTGGTCGCAGAATTCGCGGACTGAGCTCTTGAAGTCGTCCCAGTCCGCGAGCGACTGCAGATGGAAGCCTTGCAGGAACGAGCGTCCGCCGTGCACCGCGCAGTCAAGGGCTACTACTCCTCGTTGTACGCGGAGAAGCCCACGGAACGCAGTCTATCCCTGCTGCTTCTTCCGAAGGGTAAACCTGCTATCGACGAGGAGGAACGCGCTAGATTGGATTGGCCCTTCAAGGCGGAATAAGTATCTTCCGCTATAGCGGGCCTTAAGAGGCGTAAGGCGCCTGGGGAGTAAGGCCTCCCCCCGGAGGTCTTTCAGTGCTTGGCGGCGGAGCTCGTTGCCCTGATGCTAAGCCTTTCCTCGCTGATGCGTTTTGAATCCGGTTGCGCCGGGACGTTTATTTGTGAAAACGAACCACAATTTTTAAGGCAAATTCATCCTTTCAAGACACAAGAAACGCCCATACAGAAAGTTCAGTTCAGAAAGATCACCGGCACGCAGGTTGCCTTCCAAAAGAAAGGAACAGAGGGAGAGGGATACAAAATAAACAAAAAATAAGAGAACAAACAAAAAAAACAGTGGAGGGTGGGGTCAGGGATCTTTGGTCGTAAACGTTCCTAATCTTTCTAGAAGCGCTGTCTGACAATGGCGACTCCCCTGGAGACTCTTCTGGGCAGATGAGGCCACCTGACAGCTGCTTTCATAGGATTCTCAGCGATTCTGGCGGCGTCTGTTTGCTGCGAGCTTCCTTCTAGTTTACGGCGGGCGATCACGTTTGCACGGATGCAAGAGTTTGTTGCGATAACAGCGCCTTTATCCAGTCTGTTTTTTCTGAAGAAGCGTCGAAGCAGGTCTGTGGCAGTGTCCTGAGGACGACAAAGTGCCGAAGCTAGTCTTCGCCATAACACCTGGAAGTCACAACACTCAAGGAGCAGTTGCGTAAGCGATTCTATCGCCAAGCACCTGAGGCAGTTCGGAGAGACGACTCCCCCTGTAACGAAGTTTCTGCGCTTATTGCACTGGAATCCCCAGTGCAGAAAAAAAAGAATATCCTGCTTCCATCGAAGCGAGTACAAGGAGCTGTCCACACACAAGGAAGGGACCACGAGATCTTCGGGGAGTAATCCAAGAACCTCACTCCAACGAAGAAGTCGCTTTGCCAGGTAACGAGGAGTGGCAGCGTCTAACAAAACGCTCGTTCTGCAGCCGCTCAGCAGTCTTCCCACTCCTTCAATGCTGCAGAAGTACTCCAACCTTGCCGGTTGGCTACTGTCCTTGTTTGCCCTGAGAGCAGACAGCGCTGCGGGGATGGGTGAGACGACTATCCGGGACCAAAGCAACCAGTCCTGTAGAATCACTCCCAGAGGTTTGCGTAAGAGGCCCTGTATGGGTCGCAGTTGCTCTGGGTGCACATCCAAAGTGGACGTCCAGTGCTCCAGAGCTTCCTGCTGCCAAGCATTCCAATTGGAGGGGCGGCAGGAAATCCAGGAATGGGCTAACAGCAACGAGGACAAATGCCTCAGTGGGTAGCCAAATCCAGTTCTCCGGAGAAGGTTGCGCGGCAGCAACGAAAGCAATCCTGCACTGCCGACACATCGCTGGAGAATATGCCGAGCCGGAGCACACCAGTGACTACACTTCAATTTCCCACATAGGGATAGAAGCCGGAACTGCACTTGCAGTCCAATCTTCTGGATGGTCAGGATGCCCAGGCCTCCGTCCTGGCATGGCGCCACCAAATCTTAGAGGCGAACCCTGGATCGCGCAGTGCACCACAAGACCTCACGTAGAAGACGCTGCGCCCGGAGTTTAACCACATAGGGAGGCGCGCAAACAAAAAATAAGGGGCGGAGGAGGGGGGCAAGGAAAGTGTTCCATATGCACGCCCTTTCCGGCAATACGAACTTGCCGTCCAGGAACGGGCCTAGAGCCATCTCTGCCTTTTGAAGACAGGCCGACCACGATTCAGACGAGCAGACGTCGCCCAACGGTACGCCAAGGTACTTGAAGTACCTGACCGTGGGAATCCCCAGGCAAATCCAGTCGGCCTGTCCCTCCCACGACGCACCCAGCGGCACGACGGATCAGCTCGAAGAAGTCTTGGACCGAGTCCTTCGGAGTAGACATGGGCAACAAAAGCAGAAGGTCGTCGGCGTATGCTGCCGCGGACGGATTGCACGGAGAGTCGCTGGGCAGGACGGCCAGCGTCAGCCTATACGCTTTTAGCACCAACTCAAAGTAGATGCTGAAGAGCAACGGGCTTAAGCTGTCGCCCTGTCTGATGCCTCTGCGCACGGCCACTCCGTACACGCGGGAGCCGCTGAAATACAAGTTGATAATCGCGTGGCGGCAACAGGAGCGCAAGTACAGGAGAAGATGATTCGGAAGACCAAGACGCTCCAGGAGCTCCAAGAGGAGTTCCTGGTTTACGCAGTCGAATGCTTTGTGCGCTCCAGGGTGGACGTGTTTTCTCGGTGCTCCTCGTGCCAGGAAGTCTCCCCCAGTGCAAGCGTCGTGTGGTTCGGTGGTCGATCAGGCAGCGATGCCTGACGCGACCACCAGGGATGGCCAGGGGGCAGCGGCAACGCGTCCCCAGAGGCGATGGAGAGCCAGAGGGCGGCGGCAACGTCGCCCCCAGAGGCGATGGAGGTGGGGGCATCCGCCCCCACAGAATCGGTCCCCGCTGCAGCGCGGGCGTGGAGCGCCGTTGTGTCGGCGCCATCGCCTGCAGCCGCGGCGGAATTGTCGGCCTATGTAGAGGAGGGGTACAACCCCTCATTGTTCTACAAGGTAGGCAATTTATATTCTTTAGAGAGCGCGCGCGCCTTCTCGAAGGGCATGCGCGCTCTCGATGTGAAAGAGGAGGAGCTCAGCGCTGTGACCATCCGCAGTGGGGGTCAGTACGTTGAGGTCATCTGCAAACATGCAGAGCTGGCCCAACGACTGCTTAAAACCCCCGTTGTGATGGAAACGCGCAGGCTCCTCCCCACTACGGCGGACCGCAGCATGGTGGTCCACCTGTTAGGCGTCACCGCGCGAATCCGCAAAGAACAGGTTCGCGCCGCTTTGGAACAGTTCGGAACGGTCTACGCGCAGTGGACGAAAGTTAGTCCTTTCGAGGACTACACGGGGCTGCAACACGGCCTCACTGCTGCGCGCGTGACCGTTCAGGAGGGCTGCACTCTTCCCCACAAACTGGTGGTCGAAGGCGAAACCGTCGACCTCTGGTATGTGGGGAAGCCGAAATACTGTGGCTTCTGCAATACGTCGGGCCACCTCAAAAAGAGGTGTCCCAATGTGCAGTGCCAAGTATGCGGCACAATGGGCCACACGAGGGAGGTGTGCCCAAAAGCAGCAGTGCGGGTGGTTTCCAAGAGAAACCTTAAAAAACGCGCCCGGCTTCTGCAGAAAAGGCTGGCGGCGAAAGCTGCCGCGAAGGCTGTGCCACCCGTGCCCAAGATCCAGGCCGCACCCGAGACCCCGGCCACCAACGCCGAAAAAGTTGAGGAAGCTTGTCAGGAGACTGGGTGGCAAGTGGCAACGGCCAAAAAATCAAAGGAGAGGAGGATGGAATAGAAAAACTCCTACCAACAGAAGCAGAAAGAGCTGGGTAGCGCGATTATTAAAGACCGCAGCGTCGTTGTCGAACGCTTTCTTGATGTTGCCGAACGCTGCCGGAAAGAACTCGCCGCTACCGACGACCTCCCCTCTGTTGACACTGTCAACAGCAAGGAGAGCGAGCCGGCGGCGGCGTCCGTCATCAACACCACCATCGATAACGTTGCCTTCGCGCGAGCCACGAAGGAGCTGGCAGCTTCGTTGCAGCCAGAACCCTCCAAGGCTGGCAAGAAGGCCGTAAGGCGTCCGGCCTCCCCTCAGATGTTCCCCACTACCGACCCCGAGGTGGAGGCCGGAAACGCAGCCTCCGTTTTTACGGCACCGCGCAAGAAGGCTGGACGTAAGTCCACAAAAACACGGAAGCTCGTCTCCCCCGTCGAAGGGGAAGGGATGGCTTCCGCAAGCGAGGGTGCTATGAGCGTGGGAAACTCACGGGACCCGTCGCTTGAGATACTCCCACGCGCGGACACGGAGAGGATAAAGAAGGTGGAGGCCGAACAGGTGCCTCAGGTGCCTGAGAAGGCCGAAACCCCCATGGACATCTTGCCCGCCTCGCAAGAGGAGGGCTCCCCCACACCTTAATCTTCCCAGCAGTAATGCCGGGAATCTCCTCCTGCCGTCGTCTGCGCATCGCCGTTTAAAACGTGAACGGCATGACAGACACCGGCAGGAGACGAGACATGGCCGCCTTTCTGGAGTCCTACGACCTTGGGCTGCTGTAGGAGATCCACTTGATATCTGCAGAACAAGCGCAAGAGATCGAACGGATCTCCGGAGGGCGGCTATGGTACAGGTGTGGGAGAGCGAAAAGTTGCGGTGTCGCCTACCTGCTTCGGCCAGCCGTCGAGGCCGCGGCTCGAAGCGTGCGGTTCGACGATCACAGTCGTGTCGGCCAGCTGACTCTCAGGTAGTCCGACTCGATCGATCTGATCGTAACGAACGTGTACGCACCGAGCGGCAAGGACCTGAAGAACAGGAGAACGAGGAAAGAGTTTTTCCTTACCCTCCGGCGAGACTGCTGAACGAAGCAGGTGTGCGGAATGACCATCGGGTTGCAGGCGATTTCAACGTTCGCCTGAAACCAGATGGGCAGAATCCCGAGCGTGACCTGGTCAACGAGGAGTGCATGGCGGTGCACACCTGTAATTTGTTGGCCAGTGCACCGGGGATGGAAGACAGCATTGACCACGTGTTTCTTGACGAGCACCTGTGCCCTCGCGTGGGCAGGCGCGGCAAGTTACCGTGCGAGCTGTCCGACCATCGCCCGCTAGTCCTCGAGATCCATCCGCGCGACAGGGGCCCCCCCCTCGTCAGCGTGGCGTCTCCCAGGGGACTGGCTGAAGTTCTTGGACGCGGCGTAACATCTCCGCACGTTCATACGGAGATTCAGTCTGCGGACACTCCAGGATTGGGACCGCTTGAAGCGGTCGGTCTAGGAGTTCTGCGACTAGTTCCCTCTGCACCGTCTACCTACGGGTTTTGGGACCGGGACCCGTAACGAACGAGCCTACCTGCAGGTCCGTCGTTACGCCACGACTCTCGACATCCGCAGGCTGGCGGAATACAAAGCGGGAGCCGTGAGGTAAGCCTGGCAGTCCGGATCGGCCAGCTTACTGGACGATCAGGGGCAGGAGCACTCGGTACCTGCCCAAATCCGCGGCCTGCTGAGGAGTTACTACTCCTCCCTGTATGCCAGGGCACCTCCGAAGAGGAACGTCTCACGACTCCTGCTTCCGGAAGGCGCTCCAGCGATCGGGGTGGAGCAGAGAAAGACCCTCGACGAGCCTTTCACGATGGACGAGATCCTCTCGGCCATCGAAAAGCTCAAGAGGCGAAAGGCTCCAGGGGAGGACGACCTGCCCGCGGAGTTTCATCAAACTTTCGCGGCTGAGCTTACCCCCCTGGTACAGCAACTCACCTTGCTGATACGCGAAACTGATGACGTTCCCGCCTCGTTTCGTTCGGCAAAGGTGCGTTTCTTCCCTAAAGGAGCAGATCTGAGGAGCATGAACAGCTCGCGTCCCATCACAATAGTGAATGCGGACGCCTTGTTGCTAGCAAAGGTTTGGACAGAGCGTCTGGGACGGGTTGCCAACATCTTCATCAGCCCGGAACAGACATATGCTGTTCCCGGGCGAAGCATAGAGGCGAACCTGTTCCACGCTTCCACCAGGCTAGAGCTCCAACATGAAAGGAGCTTGGGGCGCAGCCGGAATTCCGGTGCGTTCACCGGCAAGGGGTTGGATGGTCGGGTGGGGGAGGTAGCCCTTGCGGTCGCAATCGACTTGCGAAAAGCATTCGATTGCGTCGACCAGAATCTCCTTCTGGAGCTTCTGGAACGCTTGGGCTTCCCGGCCTCATTAGTGGCCTATCTCCGTTCCTGCTGGCGCGACGCGCTTATCCATGTTACTTTCAGCGGGCAGACCGTGCACAGCGTGCCGGTGCGGCGTGGGATCCAGCAGGGAGACAGCCTGAGCCCCTTGCTCTTCAGTACCTACTTTGAGTTGGTACTGAGAGCGTACAGGGAAACTCTGGCGCAACTGCCGCACGACTCTGCCGGTACGCTGGCCGTTTCAGCATACGCGGACGACCTTCTGCTGCTGCTCCCTATGTCCACCACGGCTGCAGCGGTCGAGGAGTTCTTCGACCTGCTGCATCGGGGAACCGGACTTACGGCGAACAGAGCGAAGTCGTCCGTGATGCCAGTTGGTGCGGCGTGGGCAGGGCAGCAGGACTCGTTCCGTTTGGGGATCCCCACGGTGAGGTACTTCAAGTACCTTGGTGTGCCGTTGGGGGACTACTCCCCTGCGGAAGCGTGGTCCGGCTGCCTCCAAAAAGTAGAGACGGCGATCGGCCCGTTCCGAGGTGGCAAGTTTTTCCTGCCTGAACGGGCCGCGGTTTGAAACACGTTCGCGGCTTCTCTCCTTCGCTCCCTGCTTCTTGTTTGCCCCCAAACAGAGAGAATTGAAAAGCGAACAAAGGACCTCCTCCGTATCGCCCTTTGGGGCAACGGGAGGGCCCGAGGCCGCTTAAAGGACTTGTGCGCTCCTCGTCGAAATGGTGGTCTGGGCCTCCTGACGCTGGAGCGGCTGGAGCTTCAGCTCCAATTCCGCTTGTCGGCACTCGTTCCAGAGTGGTGGTGCACCTGTTGGTGCGTTTCTGCACGTCTCCTACTCCAGCAAGCCACCTGCAAGACTGGACTGACGTCGTTTCTTGCACTCCGTCGCCGCGTCAACCGATGCGGACTCCAACTACGGAGGGTGGCCGCGCTGTATCGAAAAAACCCAGGATTGCTCACCTGTCGCCCGTTGAACGGTTGTGCCTGGTTGCAGGAAACCGTTCGAACGTGGGGACAGTTCGGGATGCAACGCTCCCAACAGGAACGAAGGTTCCTGTTTGTGGGTTACAGAAGTTGCACGCTTCGCGAGATCCTGAAGGATCCAAAGAAGAGAGCGTGGGCAGGAAGAACCCCCCTCGCTGCTGCGCTGCCCTCCCTGATGGTAGATCTGGACAGCGATGTTGCGGCGAAGTGGGTAATTATAGTAACAATCTCCGCAAAGGAGAAGAAGATAGGAGAGTGGAAGACGGGCCTGTTAACAGACGCTGCGTCTCCGAGTACGCCTCCCAATGGACTTCTGCGCTGGGGCGCGCTGCTCAATGTTCCCATTGAACATCTGAAGTGGCCCCCGATGCTCATGAACACTTCCGCCCTCCTCTTAAAATGGCAGGAGTCGGCTCTCCTGTTGCAGCACTGGGGACTCCCCAGCAACGCCCGCCGACACCACTGGACCTGGGGAGCTGTGGACCCAAATTGCGTCAGGTGTGGGGAACGGAACTCCCTCCCCCACCTGCTAGTGGATTGTGTTGTCCTTCGGCCCCTTTGGTTTCGCTTTGCCGCGGCCATCGGAATCCCCTGCGGCAACCCCAGGGACGCACTGAAAGCCCTCTTCGTAGCCAACGCCCTTCGGCCAGCGGCCTCGTTAGCAGCTTTGTGCGGGCTACGAGGGATCGTCACCGCCTGGAGCAAGGCTACGGGAGGACAACGCGACCAGGGTGCCATCCAGCGAGCGTCCCAGTTCCTGAGGAGGGCGTCTTCATGGCCCCACCTGGATCCAGGAATACAGAAGGAGCTTACCGGCATCCTGCAAAGGATGCAACGGCCCCACCAGCAACTGTGAACCCTTCCCTTACCCTCAGACGGCGTTTATTAATCGACGAAAAGAGGCGACTACCTGCATCAAGGCTGGGAAGGTGAGCACAGATTTCTCGTCTTGTCCGGCGAGTGGTCACGAGACAGAGCGGTCGATCTCGGAGACTGGACATCTCCATTCGAGGCTGCACTGCTTGTTGCCGGTAGCTCAGAGGCGAGGTCCTTTTCCTCTTTTTTCCTCCCCAGCAACGATTCCTCCTCGGCAACAACGCGCTTGCGGGTCTTCGTGAGGCGATTGCGCGCTTTCGAGCGATTGTCGCGCTGTGTGCTATTTCTGTCGGCCTCTGGATAAGAATCCGACAGTCGAGGGCTTGCCAGGAGCTGCTGCTGTTTCCCGGAATTAGGGAAATCGTTCGCTGCCTGTTTCTTAGCGCTTTCTGCTACTACGGCTGGGACTTTCGTCCTTTTAGCCGCAGCAGCAGCTTCCCGCTCCATCCGCGAGAGGACGACTGCGCAGGAGGAAAGAATCGTAATCTTTTTCTTAGGAAGGTTTCGCGGGTTTCTTTCGCTCACTCACCTTCACACAGAGCTGCGAAAACCTTGATGGTTTCTTTCTAATGATCTTTCTCACCTGCATCCAGCCTTCTTCCTTCGCGTCGCAGTTATCTTTGCAATCCTGAGATAGCTTTGCTTCCACAGATGTAAAAGGCGTTGCCTTTGCTGCCTCTTGGAGTTCTGCCTCCACGCAGGCGTAAGCAACTCCTTTAGGGATCGCGAGAGCCTTGCGCACGGGCGGTATCGCCGCCGCTGAACGAAAGGGAGGCGTGATTATTGCTAGTTTAAAACTATACCCGATACCCCGCCAAGGCAGTGTTTAAAACCACTGCCAAGGCAATTTCTGAGTGCCCTGAGAGGGCAAGTGTTTGAGTGAACGCCAGTGTGGAAAGAAAGCAAACGGGGACCTTCAGCTGCAGCAGCAGCACCGCCGAGAAGTCCACGGTAAAAGTCCTGCAGTCGTCTAGAGGAGCCGGAACAGCTGCCAGGATGCAGGCATCTGGAGTTGGAGGAGTGGTGAGGCCATCGCCCCCCATGGAAGCCATGGAGGTAACGTGCGGCAACGGCGAGGTGGCGGCAGGCATGCCGATGATCGCGCCCGCGGCGGGCTTTGCTGCGCCGGCGGCGGCGATGCCGAGGGTGCCGCCCGCGGCGGTAACGGCGGCAACGTCGAGGTTTGCGCCCGCGGCGACGGCGTCCTAGGCGGGACCCGCGGGCGTCCACGCGGTGCAGGGAGCGACGCCATCTTGTTCGGCTACGGCGTCGCAGCCCTTTTCCTATGCGTCGGTGGCGGCTGGACAGGCGAGTGTCCACCCACCTAGGAAATTTGGTAAGCGACTTAGCGTTAAAGTTCTAAAAGTGGACCGACCAATAGTCGAAATAGGCCCCAACGTGAAGCCCATTATCTACAATACTGGGCTAATAAAATTTAATAACATCAGGGAGGTCTATTTGTCCCTCGACAAGACGGACATAGACTTTGAGCGCATTCAGGCGATCATTCCATCGAACAACGGGTTCACAGTCTTTACAGACTGTGAAAACATTAGAGAGCGATTGATCCAGAAGGGGATCAATATACAAGGACGGATGGTTTGTGGTATTGGCGAGATGCCATACACAACCGTCTTTTTAAACGGCATCTCCATCCTCAAACCGCAACTAGCGATGTGGGATTACTTGGAGCAGTTTGGGGAAGTTCTGGACCTTGATTTCCAGAACTTCTCTGGAAACATATTTTCTGGCGACATGATCGCCAAGATGAAGTTGAGGGAAGGAGCGGTGATCCCTGGATTGGCCGTTATTGACGAACAATCCCAGAGAGTGAATGTGCGTTACCGGCAACAACCGGTATTCTGCACCGGGTGCAAGCAGTTCGGCCACAGGGCCAGCGCTTGCAAAACTTGCCGCTGCTTTCGCTGCGGCGAAGTAGGACATCAAGTCCGAAACTGCCCGCAGCCGGAGGTGTGCTCCTTCTGCAAGAAACACGGACATGCGAAATGAAGCTGTCCGGATTTTGAAAACTGCAGAAGGATTCGAGGTCTCTCCCCCGTGAGAGAGAGAAACATCAAGGAGGCCGAACAACCTCAGAAGGCAGGAAGGCCGAAGAAGGTGAAAGAAGCCGTTCCTGTGTCGGCGGACGGCTTTATAGAAGTGGGAAAGAAAGGAAAGAGGAGGATGCTCGTCAAGAAGCAAGGAACTCCTCAAATCCTGGAAGCAGCAGAGCAGTAAGGCGAGAAGGTGGAGGTAGCGCAGGAAGGCGCGAAGGAAGAGAGACAGGAAGCCACAAAAGTGTCGCAGGAGGCTCTGCAGACCACGGAGGAGTTGGCAACACTGGCGGAGGAGATCATGGAGGTGCAGAGCGGTCCTCAGCAAGAGAAAATCTTGCAGAAGATCTGCACTGCACAACAGAACATCAACCAGGTTGTGGAGTTCGCTGAACGCGAGAAGTTAGAGGAACAGCTTCTCGACGTGAAGGCGAACTTCTGCGCCAAGGTCGAGATAGAGGCGCTATCTCGGAAATTAATCGCGCGGGCGGAACACTCCACGGAGGAGGCGGAAATTACCGACCTCACAGGTGCGGAGAGTGACGCCGGCAGCGAGAAGCCCGCTGCTTCTTCGACGTCTGGAAGAGCACGCTCTCCCAGACAGAAGAAGCTCAGGAAGGCCAAGAAGGTCTTCCCCTATTATGACCTCTTCCCTATCGACCGCCAGGAGGCTGAACATCGAATCCTGGAACGTAAACGGTGTGATCGACCAGAGAAAAAGAAGAAGGATTGTGCGGACCATCGCACAACAAGACATCGTGTGCCTGCAGGAGACCCACAGGATGGGTCTCGAGATCGGCCAGCAAATGGAACGGCGATTCATCGTGCAGATTTTCGTCAGCGAGGGAGAACGGAACACGATGGGTGTGGCGGTGCTAATAAAGAACCACTTAGCCCCCACTATTCTGGAAGTGTTCTGTCCCCAACCCGGACGAACCATCGGCGTCCGACTGGCCTTGGTCCGAAACTGTTCACCTTATACTATTGAACGTGTACGGGCCGCATAGGCTTAAACTTCGTTGTGCGGAGGCGCTGCATGCAGCACTCCTGCAAAAGGTCGCTCCTAAGGACGTCGTGATTGTTGCTGGGGATCTCAACATCTTGGATGAGATCATTCATTCAGAAGACGCCAGAGGAAGGACGGCGTATCGACGGCTATCCGACGAGTTCGGACTGGTCTGGCGAACAGCAAGCCACAAGCCGATCGATCACGTCCTGCACAGCACCGAACTTGGGAACCGCATCCAGGGGTTTCGCGACACTATGACTACGGTGTCCGATCACCCCCTGGTGCGGTTATCCCTAAGAACGGAGAATCCTCGGCGGAGGCAAGGCACCAGAGCGGCGCTCATCAGCATGCCCGCCTGGCTCGAAACCCATCCCGGACATCAGGCTGTCCTGGAGGCGATTCTGAAGGCAACAACAATCCGAAGAGTCGCCGACTGGGACAGCCTGAAACACAGGATACACCTGTTTGCGAACATGCAGTTCGAAGATAGGCGCTTGAGGCAAGAGGCGTACCGGGAGCTGAACATCCAAGATCGCTCCCTTTCAAAGTACTTTTATCAGTACGAGAGTCGGCAAGTCCTCAATAACATAAAAGGGGAAGTCGGCGTGCTGGAGAAGAGAAAGCTGGCAACAGATATCTTCTGCATCCAGTATTACGGCCAAAAGCGACAGTCGTCTGAGGACATCGTGGATGCCTTTCAAAGGCATTACACGAAACACTTCAGGCGACAACAGCTGTGTCGCTCTAGTCAACAGGCCTTATTGAGCTACCTCGAGAAGGGGACCGACGACCTCCAGCGGAACAGATTCGAGAAGGAGTTCTCCGCAGAAGTAGTGAAGACAGCGTTTGGGCAACATCGCAAGGACGTGGCAGCGGGCCCTGACAGTGTACCCATCACGCACTATCAGCGGTACCTGCACGCCTACCTGCGCTTGTTCCACCAGTTGACCCTCTGCATCCGGGAAGAAGGCAGGCTACCTCAGTCCTTCTACGAGAGTCGGATGAGATTGCTGCCGAAAGGAGGCGACTCTACCCAGATCGCCCAATGGAGGCCAATCTCGATCCTAAATTCCGATGCCAAGTGGTTGGCGAAGATCTGGTCCAACCGCTTAGGCAAGGTCATGTCGAGGCTCATCTCTCCGGTCCAAACGTGTGCAGTCCCTGGACGTCACATGTCGGACAATGTCAAGTGTTCCCAGGCCACCGTCGGACCCTGTCGATACGTCGGCGAGAACCTGGTGCTCGTGTTCACTGACATGGAGAAAACTTTCGACTCCATCGACCACGGGATGCTGCTGAAGGTTCTGGAGAAGCTAGGGCTTCCGAAACACTTCAGCAACTTCGTGAGGGCGGTACTCCAGAACCAGTACTGCCGGATCAAGGTCAACGGCCAGGAGACGGCAGCAATCAGGATGGAACGAGAAGTCCGACAGGGCGACTCGCTAAGTCCGATGCTGTTCGTCATCTATATGGAGGCGTTGTCGTCCTTTATCGAGAAGAGCGGACGACTCAGCGGGATTACCATCCATGGCCAGCGTCTTACTTATCTGGCATACGTCGATGATCTACTCTTCTTCATCAAGGGAGAGAAAAATCAGCGTGCGTTTCTGGATGTGATGGGCTTGATGGAACAGGGCTTGGGCTTAAAAATCAATTCCCAGAAGAGCCAGCTTTTGCCCTTCGGAATCCTGAACCTCTCCACTCTAACAAGTAGTGGATTCCGTACGGTGGACACGGCCAAGTACCTGGGAGTCTACATCGGCGACGACTCTACGTCGAAGCTGCTGTGGAAGGAAATCCTGGGGAAAACGGACAAGGAAGCAGCCAAGTACACCCGAACGGACCTTGGGATGAAGCGAAAGGCCAGCATATGGAACGAAGTACTCCTTCCGAAAGTGCTCTTCGGGGCGGCCTTTGAGAGGATGAACAAGGACACTACTAGGGAGTTCGACAAGCTGCAAAGAAAAACACTCTGGGGCCACTATCGCCCAAGAGTAAGACTGGAACCCCTGTGTCGTCCCAGGGAAGAAGGCGGTTCCGGGAAGAAGTCGCTTGCACATTCCATGGAAATCATGGATATGCGACACATCCTGGACATTACCACTCACTGGGATGACTGGCCGCATGCGGCGCACAGGGCCTTCGCTTTGTTGCTTAACAACTCGAAAGGCCTGATGACTGCGCTGCTAGGCAAAGTCGGGGAATGGATAACAATCGACCCGACCTGGAGGAGGAAGCAACGGCTGGTGGGGAAGCACCAAATCAAGATCGTGCCGCAAAGCAGGGAACTCTGGCAGGACGAGTCCATCCTGGTGATCCCTTGGATGCTTCCTGTCCCGCCGGACACGAGAAGCTGGATCTACCAGCGGTCCAGAGTTACCCTACTGCAAATCCAGGAGTGGAGGCGAGGAGGTTACCTACATCAAACTCGTATACTTCCGTATAGAGAGATGATGTTAGGAAGGTTTACTCACAGGACCCGCGAAGTGTGGTTCAACCACAACGAGTTCGCATGGTCGAGGGTAACCAGAACAAACCTCCGAAGGCTTATCCAAGAAAACGACCCTGACACCAGTGCCCTCCAGGAAGCCACCGAACGCTACGGGAGTGAACGGTTCAACCTGTTAGCGATCGGCACGACGCTCTGGAGGAGTGACCTTCCGCCGGGCACCCAGGATGACCTCCTGATGTTTTATCACGGAGGAATCCAGAGTGGGTCCCGATTGCAGCTCTTCACAGGAAGGCGGGAAGACCGAGACTGCGCAGCATGTGGAGACGACGAGACGAGACTTCACGTCTTGACGTGTCCCACAGTGCTGCATTACTGGCTGATCCTGAAAAGGATCATAGGACTTATTAACAAGTCCGTTGTGGAGAACCTCGCCGGGATGTTTCATGGGGATGGTAATGTTCCATGTTACAATCTAATGGTGAGGACGACCATAGCCCTCTTCATCACCACCATACTTGTGCGGTGGTGGAAAATGAGGAAAGCCAGTAGAGCCGCACCACCGATGGAGATCCTACAAGGGCTCTTGAAGAGGGAAATCGGCATCAGGAACTGCGGGAAGATCCACGCCTGGACGTACCGATTCATCCTGAAGAGGATCGAGGACGACGCCCGGGACCATCCAGCTGGAATTCCCCCCTGAAAAGCAGAACTCTAGTGCAACGCAAGGACCCTTAAGTGCAAAATGTTTGTATTGAGTGAATGAGAGTGCGAATGTAAATATTGTATTTTTATAGAAAAATAAACTTACTCCACCCTTTGTGGGACTTGGGGAAACTTATCTATCGCGAGAGGCGCTGCCTCTTCCAGATCGGAGGGTTCGCGCGTTGGCTTTGCGACCGTTGGGGGCCCTGCTGTATCGGCTGTGCTCACCGTAGCAGTTTCTTCCTTGGCCGCAGTAGGCGCTGCGTCCGCGCGCGAGGACTGCGGGTTTGCCGGCTGTTTCTTCGCGGCACTCGGTTCCTGGGGCACCTTGGCCGCCGTTGCTTCAGACGGCGCGGTGTTCTTTGCTCGCGGGCGCGTTTTTCCTGTATCGGGCGAACGACCGCATTCCGCGCCGCTCGTCGAGGCCTTGGTACGAGGCTTCGCGGTCGTGATGGCGACAGTAGAAGGCTTTTTGACCTCTGGCACAATGTCTCCTGCATTTAACATTTAGCTGCGAGGTCTTGTAGAAAGTTCGCATTCTTCGCGAGCTTCCTTCGGGTCGATAGCCAGAGGCTTTGTGGCGACGAGTTTTTTTGTGCTTTTCACCCCTTCTTTGTGGTGGCGAGAAGCAGTTTTCTCAACGTGCGTGGTCGCGGTTTTCGCAACGCTTTTCGAAGCTTTGATGTTTCTTTCTCTCGATTAGCGGCGATTATTCCGCAATGCGGAACGCGATTGGTTCGTGCGCTTTTCGTTTTTTAAAAAAAGCTCTGAGAACGTTCATTTAGTGTGCCCGTGCTCGTGGCAGTAGCGGCAAGCGGCCGAGGGACACTTCGTGATGCGGTGACCCTTCTGCCCGCATTCCGCGCATACACGCGTTTGCCCGGCAAACCACGGGCGCACAGTCATTCCACATACCTGCAGTCGCGTGGGCATTGCACGGCGATCCGTCATCGTCACTCGCACTTGCGCGAGCCCGCTGTGGTGGTCTTCGAACCCTGCAGCAGGGTTTGGCAACCTCCAAAGCGCGTGGACGGTAGCGAATTTTTAAAGGGCCTCCACGACCTGGCGGTCCGAAGGACCCTTACACACTCCACTGAGCCGGACAACGAACGACTGATCAGTTGTGACAGGGAGTATTACCTGCCCACGAATTAGCAGCGGCGTGTGCAGCAAACGCTGCGTAAGGAGAGCGTGCTTACTGGACACCTCTTAGTAGCCGCAGCCACTCATGGGCATGATGGAGTCCAGTTGGCCTTTTTGAACTCCAATCCGTTGGAGTTCCTGGCCAAACTGGCGCCCAACCCGCTCAGGCATAAAAATACTTACCTTATACCTGAGTGCAGGCGTGTAGCAATTTGCTACATACGCCTAAAGCTAAAGTCTGTCGGGCGAAGGTCCCATCGTAGCCACGAGGGCAGGGACCTGGGTGAATGTGCTCGCCGTCGGCGAGGACAGAGGCTCCTTGCTAGCAGCCGAAGCAGCCATCTCAGGAGCAGGTGAAGTTTCCTTCTTGCGGCTGATATTTTTCTTTGCTCTCATTGCAGCACAGAAGCACAGCAGAACAGAAACACACAAGAGCCAATATACTGCGCAGCAACGCAAAAGAACGTCCGTACGCGACCGTCGCTGATGCGTGGGACGGGAGATGTTCCCGCTTCTTTCCGCTCAGCAAAGGTGCAACTCCTGCCGAAAGGCGGTGATTTGCGCCACCTCTGCAACTGGCGTTCGATCACCTTGGTGAATTCGGACGTCAAGCTGTTCTCCAAGCTATAAGTCGCGCGCCTGGGGAGAATCGGAGAGACCTTGGTAAGTCCGGAGCAGACGTATGCTGTTCCGGGGCGGTCCATGGACGCGAATCTCTTCTTCGCGCGAACATGCTTCGAGTTGCAGCAGCGCGTGACGCAGCAGAGCTAGGCAGCCGAAATCGCCGCTACCAAAGGAAAGCGGCGGTGTTCAAGGCACGATGGAACGCCGGGAGCCTTAGCGGTCGCCGTCGATCTCTGCAAAGCGTACGAGAGCGTTAACCAGGACCTACTTGTGGAGCTTCTGGGACGCCTAGGCCTCCCGACGCACCTCATCGCCTAATTGCGTTCCTGCAGGCGCCTAGCTTTGTGCTGTATCTCTTCCAGCGGGCGCCACGTGTACGGCATTCTCATACGGCGGGGAATCAGGCAGGGATACAGCTTAGTCCCCCTGCTCTTCAGCATCTTCTTTGAGTTGGTGCTGAGGGCGTACAGGCTGACGCGGACCAACCTGCCGAGCTCCTGCCCGGGATCACCAGCCGTGAACGCCTATGCTGACGACCTTCTCCTACTGCGGCACATGTCTTCCCCGGCGTCCAGGCTCGAGGATTTCTTCGAGCTCATTCGTCGGGGAGCGGTCCTGAGCGTCAACAGGACGAAATCAACCGTTGTACCGGTTGGCTCTACGTGGAAGAAGCAGTCCGACAGGATCCCCCTGGGGATTTTCACGGGCAGGGGCATAAAGTACCTTGGCTTTTCCTTAAGCGCCTTCTGTTCAGCAAAAGCGTGTTTGGACTGCCTTCACAAGGCGCAGACTGCACTGAGCCCGTTCCATGGTGGCAGGTTTCTCCTGTCGGAACGGACCTTCGTGTGGTACATTTTCGTTGCCTTCCTCCTCCGTCCTCTCTTTTGTGTATGTCCCCCAATCTACATGGCTAAGCCCCGGGCGCAACGTTTGTTGCGGAACGCCCTGTGGGGACCGGCGAGGTGCAGTATACACCTGAAGGACTTGGCGGCTCCTCGGCGGGATGCAGGATTGGGCATCCTGACGCTGGTGCGGATCGGACTGCTAGTGCATTTCCGCATGCTGGCACTCTGTGCGCAGCTCTGGACTACGTTCGTTGCATCTGCGCACGGAGCGCGCCCAGAGAGGATTCGCCTCTTCTTTGAAGCAGCTCGCCACGCTTCTGGGAAAGCATGAGTCGTTCTCCTCCCAACCGACGAACTTCAACGCCTGGAGGCAGGAAGCCTAATCGTCCTGGGCAGCGCAACAGGATGTGTCGCTATTGGAACTCCGATGCGTGAAACTTTCCCGATACTGTCCAGTGGGGCAGGTGCTGCAAGACCAGGACCTGTGGACACGCCTAGCCGCTACGCCACTCGACGAGGCACTGTATGCACTGATGGTGCGAGATGACAGTGACCTGCCGCCGAGGTGAGAGATCACTAGCAAAATCGCAGGCGAAACCCGACTGCTAAGCGGCTGGCGGACTTGCGAAGTAGCAGACGCTGCCACACCTCGCCTTCGTGCCAAGGGACTTCTGCGGTGGAGTGAGCTCCTCGGGGTGCCCAACGATGAACTTCTGTTCCCTTCTGCGTGTTGGGACGCGACTCTCTTCCCCCTTCGGTGGAAACAGGATGCTTTTCTGCTGGTGCATTGGGGTTTGTACTGCAACCTGCGGGTGCACCTGATTTCCGGGGGAGTTGCTTCTCCGAACTGTGCCCAATGCTGAAAGGTGGAATCGCTTCCGCATTTGCTGTTTGAGTGCTCTGCCCTCCAGGATCTGTGGGGGCAGCTGTCTTCACCGCTGGTGAACCCCGGACACACCGCACTCGATTGG
Organism: Raillietiella orientalis; assembly: GCA_036172245.1. Classification (NCBI taxonomy): domain Eukaryota; kingdom Metazoa; phylum Arthropoda; class Ichthyostraca; order Raillietiellida; family Raillietiellidae; genus Raillietiella; species Raillietiella orientalis. The sequence goes on along the minus strand of JAYWIR010000053.1, from coordinate 1,184 downwards.
ATGCGCCGCTTCTACACGCGTGACGGTCTTTCTCTTGGAGCGTTCTTCGCAATCATCTGCTGCGTCCGCGTCATTGTCAGTGCCTGTCACGTATTGCAGATGCGAGCAGTTTCAACATCGGTCCCCGACACCGCAGCCTGCAACCTGCGAATGGCTGCCTGGTGGCCACACCTGGGAGCAGAAGTGAGGACGGATATCGGCGGCTTTCACCGCCGGTTCTAAGAACAGGAACGATTAGACTGTATACCTCTATCCCCGCCCTCCCACTCAATTTATTTATTTGTTGTCCCACCCCCTGCAGTTCCGAACTCTCAGTGTACGCGGATTGCGTTCCGGGAAATCTACACCCCATTTTCTGTTCTCCTAGCCTAAGTTTCCAGTTGAGATTATGAATAAACGTCCCAACGCATCTAAGAAATAAACGACAACGCTGCATTTTTTTATCTCCTCGCTTGCTTGCTGTTTTTTCAATCGGGAGGCGTAGTTTTTATCTAATCTCGTCTCCTTCTTTAAATTTTTGGCCATTGCCAATTGCCACCCAGTCTCCTGACCGGCTCCCTCAACTTTTTTAGCGTTGGTCACCGGGGTCACAGGTGCGGCTTGGGCCTTGGGCACGGGTGGTACAGGCTTCGCGGCAGCTTTCCCCGCCAGCCATTTCTGCAGAAGCCGGGCGCGTTTTTTAAGGTTTCTCTTGGAAACCACCCGCACTGCTGCTTTTAAGCACATTTCCCTCGTGTGGCCCATTGTGCCGCATACTTGGTACTGTACGTCAAAACACCGCTTTTTGACGTGGCCCTACCTATTGCAGAAGCCACATTATTTCGGATTCCCCACATAATAGTGGTCGACGGTTTCGCCTTCGACCACCTGATTGTGGGGAAAAATGCAGCCCTCTCGAACGGTCACGCGCGCAGCTGTGATCCCCTGTTGCAGCCCCGTGTAGTCTTCGAAAGGACTAACTTTCGTCCATTGCGCGTGGACCGTTCCGAACTGTTCCAGAGCGGCGCGAACCTGTTCTTTGCGCATTCGCGCGGTTACGCCTAACAGGTGGACCACCATGCTGCGATCCGCCGTAGTGGGGAGAAGCCTGAGCGATCCATCACAACGGGAGTTTTAAGCAGTAGTTATGCCAGCTCTGTATGTTTGCAGATGACCTCAACGTACTGACCCTGCTGCGGATGGTC